>CM069136.1:44029995-45229995 GCA_035221665.1 Okamejei kenojei | reverse complement strand
GTGGTGCAGCAGTTGGAGCTGCTGTCACACAACTGTAGCGACCTGGGGTGTAGGAATAGGTGAGCTGGAGTGATCTCTGAAAGAAAACACTCATGAAGAACCTGCCTGGGTGATAAACATTTTGGGCTCCCTGACTATCCTGAGCCCCCATTCGCTATGATGGTATTTCAGTCTCAGTCACAGAGGCCGACGTCAGGAAATCCTTCAGAGGGGTGAACCCTCGAAAAGCATACCTAGTCGTGTTTTAAAAACCTGTGCGGACCAACTGGCTGGAGTTTTTACGGACATTTTCAATCTGTCACTTCTGAGGTCTGAGGTTCCCACCTGCCTCAAAAGGGCATCAATAATACCGGTACCCAAGAAGAGCAAGGTGACGTACCTCAATGACTATCGACCTGTGGCACTAACGCCTGTGGTGATGAAGTGCTTCGAGAGGTTGATCATGGCGCAAATCAACTCGTACCTTGACAAAAACCTGGACCCACTGCAGTTCGCTTACCGCCACAACAGATCAACGGTGGACGCGATCTCGCTGGCCCTCCACTCCGTTCTGGACCACTTGGACAACAAAAACTCATATGTCAGGCTGTTATTCATTGACTACAGCTCGGCATTTAACACAATCATCCCCTCCAAGCTGGTTACCAAACTCGCAGAACTGGATCTCTGCGCATCCCTCTGCAATTGGATCCTCGACTTCCTCATTCACAGACCACAGACTGTTCGTATTGGTGGTAATGTGTCAGACTCGATAACAATCAGCACGGGAGCACCTCAAGGCTGCGTGCTCAGCCCCCTGCTGTACTCACTCTATACTCATGACTGCGTAGTCGGTCACAGTGCGAATTCCATCATCAAGTTCGCTGACGACACCACTGTAGTGGGATGTATCACTGATGGGGATGAGTCGGAGTAAGAAGAGAGATCAAGCGACTGTCCATATGGTGCCAGCACAATAACCTGGCCCTCAACACCAGCAAAACCAAGGAACTGATTGTGGACTTTGGAAGGAGTAGGATGGGGACCCACAGTCCTGTTTATATCAACGGGTCGATGGTTGAAAGGGTCAAGAGCTTCAAATTCCTGGGCGTGCACATCTGTGAAGATCTTTCCTGGTCCGAGAACACAGATGCAATTATTAAGAAAGCTCATCAGCGCCTCTACTTCCTGAGAAAATTACGGAGAATCGGTCTGTCAAGGAGGACTCTATCTAACTTCTACAGGTACACAGTAGAGAGCTTGCTGACTGGTTGCATCGTGGCTTGGTTCGGCAACTTGAGTGCCCTGGAGAGGAAAAGACTACAAAAAGTAGTAAACACTGCCCAGTCCATCATTGGTTCTGACCTTCCTTCCATCGAGGGGATCTACCACAGCCGTTGCCTCAAAAAGGCTGGCAGCATCATCAAGGACCCACACCACCCTGGCCACACACTCATCTCCCTGCTACCTTCGGGTAGAAGGTACAGGAGCCTGAGAACTGCAACAACCCGGTTCAGGAATAGCTACTTCCCCACCGCCATCAGGCTATTAAACCTGGCTCGAACAAAACTCTGAACATTAATACCCCTCCATCTGTTATTTGCACTTTATTAATTTATTAATTAATGTGTGTATTTAAGTATATAACTGTAGTCAATGCCTACTATGTTCTGTTGTGCTATGCAAAGAAAGAATTTCATTGTCCTGTCAGGGACACATGACAATAAACTCTTTTGACTCTGACTCGTTTGATTTAATTTGCTTTAAAATGAGGGACCTAAAACACTCATTCAGGAATACACGACAGCACTTAATTATTTTCTATCATGTTAGAAAAGTGATACGTTCAGTGGTAGGATTTCTAGATCATGTTTTTTAATTAACTACCTATTAAATGCATTTAGTTAAAGGACTGGGATAGTGAATTTCCAAAACTAATCAGAATATTTATTGTGATGTCGGCAGTGGTATGCACTTCATCTCTTAATTGATCATGGATAAAGCAGTGCTGATTCAGTACAGAGGTGATGATTTGGTTGTTAGGTATTGTATAAATTTGATGATCCACAAATACTGTGGGAAGTTGGTTAATTAATAGTAAGATTAAACGAGAACTTACCAGTTTGAAGTTTGATCTTTATTTTATGAGGAGTTACGATGAGGGATTACGTGAAGAAGACCCTGTCAGGCCGCATGCGCGTCAATTTTCAAAGCAGCGGTATGAAATCACAGGTAACAGTAAAATAAGTATAATAGTAAGAGCAGAAACTAAAACTACCAGATGACCTTTATGAGAGAGGTTTGGGAGCGGAGAGTACATAATCCCTCATCGTAACTCCTCATAAAATAAAGATCAAACTTCAAACTGGTAAGTTCTTGTTTAATCTTACTATATTACTTCGGAGTCACGTGAGTAACTATATGAAGATTTCAAAGCTCTGTGATTTCATGCCGTGGATTCAAATCCAGGCGTCTCACTGCATTGATTGACTCAGGATGAGTGAATAATCAACAATGCATTAAGCATGACATTGATTTAAATGTCTTAATGGTTTATTTTAATAAAGAAAACCAATAGCAACCCCTCTATCTCAGGGGAGGCTAAACTGAACGCAAAACAGAATGGGCAAATAGCCCCGGGTTGGCAATCGGACTATGGAAAAAAAATTGTGAAAAACAATTTCCTTGACCATCCTGCGGCTGCCATGATATGGTCGATGGGAACGTCCATTGCCTTGGCCGCCGATGTTGATGCCGCCCTGGTGGAATGAGACATAAAGTTAATACCTGCATAGCCCAGAACCTGCTTTAGCCTCGAAATGGTCTGAACTGACATTTTGTTCCTGTATGTACTTGTACTGGGAGAACTTATGTTAAAAATATCGTTTGCAAACTCGAAATCCGGGGGTGAAACCCGACAGAGTGGGTCCCGTTTGCTGCAGCTAATATGGTGGGAAGGCACGTTGGGCACAGTTAGTGGCCCTATAACTCAATTATTGTCAAAGACTATTTAAGAATTGTCTCCGAGATTTCAGTAGTCTGTACCGTATTAAATGTAACATTAGCATTAAACAAAACGCTTCCCATCTCCTGAAGAGGAAATGTACTGCTTTTTTGGTGCTATCCCAGCACTCAGGAGTGAACACATAGCTGGTTCAGTGTTACAACCCAAGCCGTAGGGGCAGTCCATTCAGAATCTGCAATGTCATAAATTGATGTCATCATGCAAAGGCTTGTTTCCCGAGCCACAGGCTGAACCAGCAAAGTTCATGTTTAGAACAACCGTATAAGGTTGTATCATCATTCCCGACAAAGCGGGAATCAAATCCCTATAGGCCAGTCAGACAGTAGAAATAGCCTAAAGCTGGATCATGATGACTTTATTTCCTGATTGATGAGGCAAAATGGAGGAAGACATAAAAGACCATTCCTTCTGCTTGTAGCGAGACTGTATTTGTTGCTACTGTTATGCCACATATATTTGCAACCGGTGAGCAAGCATGAAAACAACTTATTGATATTCGGTGTTTCATCCAACCAGAATTTTATAAATACTGTGTGGTCCAACACCCATTCAGTGTTGTCATCGGTCTGTACTTGATTATACACCAGCAGCAAATGCACTAGGTAAACCATGACAGGATAGTTGTACTTGATTGCAGCCATGTGGCTAACATATGCCACCATCAAAGTGTATCAACTTGAAGTTGAGCATGCAGATTATGTGTATTCGCTCAATCATTCGTTAACCCATAGAATGCCCTAGTGTCTATAGATAGTTGATACCAATAAGTGAAGAATTGGTAACTCATGGAAACTCCTCCACCTCCAAACCCGAGATGACATTCGCAAGTTTCCGCGTTAAAGCCCTTAGCATCAGTTTGCAATAAAACTGAAAGTTTACTGACCAAACTATTGGAGCAATGCTGAATACTGTTCGTCCATCATTTATTTTTTGGACCTATATCAGGCTATTTGCTCTGGGTCAGACTGAAAACTGACCCTGAATGCTCCCCTCCTCAAAGAGGGAGATATTGTGCAGCCCTGAAACAGGTGGCGCTGCCTGCGAGTTCTCCATAATACCCGGGCTGTCCCACTTACACAGTTGAATCACAGCTACTATATTGCCAATTAGTTTTGATAAAGAGAAGGCTGTTTTATAACAACAAGGTTGTTACAGGTTTCTATTAACTCCAATCTCTTGCCCTGGGCGGAGTCATAAACTAATTAATAGCTAAAGGTAACTTCCAATGACCAACAAGTTTATGTGGTAACAACTTAAATTTAACTGGACAGAGGAGCCCAATTCCTCAAAAATAGTTTGAGGCTGAATCAATTGATTTTAGAAAAATACAGCAATAAAATATCATCCAGACAAGACATAACAAGTGTTTTTGAACTCTGCGTAGTGCAAGCATAGATTTTAATAATTTATTAAATAACCTGGGTAAATAATTAAACCCATTTTGCAATTCTTTATTTTTAGCATTACTGTTATGCTACTGTTATCATTGCATCATAGCAATTGCTTCCTGAACATTTGAATGTCTCCGATGATCGCTGTAAATGGGAACCACCTACGAAAATCAGTTCTTAGTCAATAATGAAGTTTCCTATTCAGAAAGTTTATACTGCACATGCGAGTTAAACGACCTTCTCCATCTTTCATAATGAATAGGCCACGCCTGCCATCATTTCAAGCGTGCCTCCAGTGCCAATTCTGGCTCGATTTTCGAGCCTTGTCTTAAAAGACAATGCTGGCTATAATACTGAGTCTAGCTCATAATTCTGAGCCTGCCTGTAAAGGCAACTCTGGTGATAATTCTGAGCCTGCCCTGAAAGACAACGCTGGCCTCAAAGGCAATCCTTGTATCATCATTCCCGACAATGTTTGGAATGTCAATATTGTCCAGTTTTACATGGTTAAATGCCGCTAAGTAGCTGTCTTAACCCTTTGTGTATTGTACAACCAAGTGTAAATATTACCTACGTGCAAGTGGTACACTTACCCATGTTTTGGAAGTGCCAGACCAACCTATCTGCCTGGTTACCTCATAGAGTAGGGTGCGTAGAACCACTGCCCAGCTTTCATGCTGTTACTAGCTTCAGTGAACCGCTTACTGCCGATGAAGGCGTAGGGTGCGTTGTCGCCGAAACGATGAAGCTTTGCTCATTGTCGGCCTTGATTGGTCCGACAGCTTTTGCTTCGTCCTCCAGGTTTTGCCTGTTGAATAGGCCGTACCTGAATAGAAGATTCGGCGACTGGCTCCAATATACCCCTGATAGTGCTGTTCACTGCCGGCACACATGGCTCCAGTATGTTCCACAGACATCTTCAGAATTTAAAGTCAGTTACTTCTGACCAATGGCACTCCCCTCCTCAGAGGAGGTGATTCATAGGCAGCCCTGAAGCCGGTGCTGCCGCTGGACCCTGAGGATGCCTGCGCTGACATAGCTCTTCCAACGGACCTATACCAGGATGGAACATTTTTGCACTGATTCTGTTGGTATCGCAACCTTGCTGTCAGGAATGGTACCTCTGACATGTACCCTTCATCCCTTGGGGTATGCTCCACGGCTATACCCTCGGACTCGGCGTCAGAATTACACTGACCCGGCATGCTCTCCCCCTCCAAGAGGGAGACATTAAGCAGCCCTGTGCCAGGCGCTGCTGGCGCGACCTCTCCCATAGGCCAGTGCTGCCACCACTCCTGCTGTTGGAGTGTATGCTTTAATGGAGGGAAACCCTCCCAGCCCAACTCTTCCGAGTCCATAGGGCTGCTGATTTATCAGTAAATCTACCCCATGTCCAGGGGACCATTGTGTCTGTGAGCCGCTAACACCGCCTTCCTGCTGACGCGCATGCGGCTTGACGGGGTCTTCTTCACGTAGTCACTCACGTGACTCCGAAGTAAAATTTAAGTTTGATTGCCTACACTCAGAATGTATTAATTGGAGTAGAGTGTACTACTTCTGATCCATAGAAGAACACGCATGGCAATGGAAAGGTTTGCACAAATGCAGGAGGGCTGTTTTATTGAGCACAGGGATGCAAACTAATAGAGAGCACAACTCTGTGTCAATAACGTTACTCTATTTATGGGACTTTATGGTACTGATGCTGACTGTTGGCAAGCAGTCCAGTTTCCATTCCTCAGTCCTAAAAAGAACAGAAATTCTAACCTGTGAGGTAAGGAAAATGTTCCCTCATAATGTGCAATAAATTCATTTAGGTATCATTTTCTCACAAAAATTACAGTGTCCTCCATAATGTTTGGGACAAAGACCCATCATTTATTTATTTGCCTCTGTACTCCACAATTTGAGATTTGTAATAGAAAAAAATCACACGTGGGTAAAGTGCACATTGTCAGATTTTATTAAAGGCTATTGTTATACATTTTGGTTTCACCATGTAGAAATTGCAACTGTGCTTGTACGTAGTCCACTCATTTCAGGGCACCATAATGTTTGGGACACATGGCTTCACAGGTGTTTGCAATTGCTCAGGTGTGTTTAAATGCCTCCTTAATGCAGGTATAAGAGAGCTCTCATCACCTAGTCTTTCCTATAGTCTTTCCTATAGTCTTTCCATCACTTTGGAAACTTTGATTGCTGTTTATCAACATGAGAACCAAAGGTTTGCCAATTAAAGTCAAAGATGCCATTATGAGACTGAGAAAAAAGAATAAGACTGTTCGAGACGTCAGCCAAACCTTAGGCTTACAAAAATCAACTGTTTGGAACATCATTAAGAAGAAAGAGAGCACTGGTGAGCTTGCTAATCGCAAAGGGACTGGCAGGCCAAGGAAGACCTCCATAACTGATGAAAGAAGAATTCTCTCTATAATAAAGAAAAATCCCCAAACACCTGTCCGACAGATCAGAAACACTCTTCAGGAGTCAGGTGTGGATTTGTCAATGACCACTGTCCGCAGATGACTTCATGAACATAAATACAGAGGCTACATTGCAAGATGCAAACCACTGGTTAGCCACAAAAATAGGATGGCCAGGTTACAGTTTGCCAAGAAGTACTTAAAAGATCAACCACAGTTCTGGAAAAAGGTCTTGTGGACAGATGATACGAAGATGAACATATTAGAGTGATGGCAAGACAAAGTATGGAGGAGAGAAGGAACTGCTCAAGATCCAAAGCAGACCACCTAATCTGTGAGACACGGTGGTGGGGGTGTTATGGCCTGGGCATGTATGGCTGCTGAAGGTACTGGCTCACATCTTCATTGATGATGCAACTGCTGAAGTTGTATTCTGAAGTGGATAGACACATCCTATTCTGAAGTGGATAGACACATCCTATTTGCTCAAGTCCAAATAAATGCCTCAAAACTCATTGGCCGGTGGTTCACTTGACAGCAAGACAATGATCCCAAACATTCTGCTGAAGCAACAAAGGAGTTTTTCAAAACTAAAAAATTGTCAATTCTTGAGTGGCCGTCAATCACTCGATCTGAACCCAATTGAGCATGTTTTATATGCTGAAGAGAAAACTGAAGGGGACTAGCCCCCAAAACAAGCATAAGCTAAAGATGGCTGGCATGGCAGAGCATCACCAGAGTAGACACCCATGTCCATGAATCGCAGACTTCAGGCAGTCATTGCATGCAAAGGATAATCCAACAAAATACTAAACATGACTACTTTCATTTACATGACATTGCTGTGTCCCCAACATTATGGTGCCCTGAAATGGGGGGACTATGTATAAGCACTGCTGTGATTTCTACATGGTGAAACCAAAATGTATAAAAATGACCTTTATTAAAATCTGACAATGTGCACTTTAACCACATGATTTTTTTCTGTTACAAATCTCAAATTGTGGAATACAGAGGCAAATAAATAAATGATGGGTCTTTGTCCCAAACATTATGGAGGGCACTGTATATTCTTAATCATTTTCTCAGCAGGGAGAACTTTTATGGGAACACTGAGATAGTCCAAATATCTTTTATACCTTGTTTTTGAGATGTAGATGACATTAAGGTATAATTAATGCAGGGCTCTCACTTAACTTTTTTTCTCTGTTGCAGGCCGGGCAACCTAGGCAGCTTTTCAGGTTCCCAACTGATAGTTTAGGTGGTCATTTAAGACGGCTTGCACGACGCGTGCGATAATGTGCTCGGACGAAGTGCGTAGTTACCATTCGGAATTATGGTCAATGAAGCATTTACATATTATTTCTGCTTCAAATAAAGTCACAAACTAAATATATTCACTAATCAAGACATGATATATACCACAATGACATGCAGCAAAATTACAATACAGTATCTCATCTCTTTTTACACGTTGCAATGAATGCAATTTCTATTATTTCATTCCACTTCCAAATAAAAATCTGGTTGGATTATTCAGCGTATGATCATCCTCAGTGAGGCTCAGGCTTGGCGATCGCTTCGCACAACACCTCCACTCAGTTCGCAATAACCAACCTGATCTCCCGGTGGCTCAGCACTTCAACTCCAACCTCATCTATTGCATCCGCTACTCTACATCGGTGAGATCAAGTGTAGGATTGGCGATCACTTTGATCAACACCTCCGCTCGGTTCGCAATAACTAACCTGATCTTCCGATGGCTCAGCACTTCAACTCCCCCTCCCATTCCGAATCTGACCTTTCTGTCCTGGGCCTCCTCCATGGAGGAGGCCCACCGTAAATTGGAGAAGCAGCACCTCATCTTTTGCTTGGGCAGTTTACCTCCAATTTCAAGTAGTCCCTGCTTTCTCCTTCATTTCCCAGCTCTCCCTCAGCCCACTGACTCTGCCTCTTCCTTTCTTCTTCCTGCCCCTCCCGCCCCTGCCACCCTCACATCAGTCTAAAGAAGGGTCTTGACCCGAAAACGTCACCTATTTTATTCACTCCATAGATGCTGCCTCACCCGCTGAGTTTCTCCAGCATTTTTGTCTACCCATTCACACAAGTTCTGTTATCCCACTTTCCTCACCCACTCCCTACACATTAGGGGCAATTTTACAGAGACAATTTAAGCTAGAAAGCCAATGCGTCTTTGGGATGTGGGAGGAAACGCACACGCTTGCAGGGAGAATGTGCAAATTCAACACAGACAGTGCCCGAGGACATGATCAAACACAGATCTCTGGCGTGTGAGGCAGCAAGTCCACCAGCTGTGTCACTATATTTTATTTTCCAACACAAAAAATTATACGTTGATAACATATATACGTTACTAAAAAAAAATAAACTATCCATTTTCAGTCTTACTTCGGAGTCACGTGAGTGACTACGTGAATAGAAGCCCGTACAGCCGTTGGTGCGTCATGACGTCAGACGCTGGTGCAGTCGGGCGGGGGGAGCAGCAGCAGCGCTCCTCCGAGCGGTAAGTTTAAACCGCGGGTTACATGGAAAGCTGGAGAATTCAGCGGGTGCAGCGGCATCTAAGGAGCGAAGGAGATGGGCGACGTTTCGGGTCGAGACCCTTCTTCAGACTTCACCCTCCATTCTCCAGCAGTTTTCGTTAACAAGTTGAAACGAGGTAAGGTTTGTTGAAATACTTTACCACAGGTCTTTTTCTGCAACGGTTGGGAGTTTTTGTAGATATGTTGCAGAAAGGGAAGAAGGTGTCGGCGAGGCGCTCCGGGGGTAGAAAGGTAAAGTGGCAGGAGAGTGTTGAGGATGGAGGCCCGTCTGGTACACCTGGTCCGGTGCTGGCTACACAGCCAGTGGTTGCGGACCCACTGCCGGGAGGCAGTGGAGGCTTGTCAGTAGGGTGGAAGGCCACTGGCAAGTCTCTGTGGCCCGTAAATGAGTCGGGCCTGGAGGTTATACCCTCCATAGGAGAGTCCGTTTGCTCACGGCTCTCCCACGTCGAGATTCTATTTCAAAAGAATGCTCGACAGGGACCAGCTCCGTGAGGAGGAGTGGTGCCCAAGCCAGGCCTGATGGAGAGCTTGTGCTAGCAGCACCTGTTTCAGGGCTGCAGAACTATCCTGCCTGTGAGGAGGATGTTCCAGCTCCGTGAGGAGGAGTGATGCCCAAGCCAGGCTGATGGAGAGCTTGTGCTAGCAGCACCTGTTTCAGGGCTGCAGAACTATCCTGCCTGTGAGGAGGATGTTCCAGCTCCGTGAGGAGGAGTGATGCCCAAGCCAGGCTGATGGAGAGCTTGTGCTAGCAGCACCTGTTTCAGGGCTGCAGAACTATCCTGCCTGTGAGGAGGATGTTCTATCAGGGCAGTTTGCTGACACTGTTTCTATGCTGGGGGGAGAGCAAGGTGTTCGATTGGAGGTAATTCCGAACATTGCTGGGAAGTTTGCTGAGTGTAGAGAGGCAGGAAAGGCGATTGATGTAGAATTGGCCGAAGCCATTCAGTATATGCTCTCCCACCAGTTACAGGAGCTAGCTATGGATGAAGTAGCAAAAAAACTATAAAGCTCCTGTTAATTGTGATCTCCTGAAGGTACCGGTGGTTAATCACCAAATTTGCATAGATGGGTTTGCCTGCTAGGGCCCCAGGAGATGAAGTTTTAAAAAAGTGCTTAAACTGTTGTAAGCAGGTATTACAGCTGTGGTGAAAGTTATTGATACAAATGATATGGTTGAAGCACACCAGGATGAACTGGGACTCCTTTGTAATGCATTTTGAAATTAATAATGTCGGGAGGGCCGCTATTAGGCCAGTGCTAACCCGAATTTGGCGAGTTGTGCAAACCGACCAGTGTACCACCACGAAATCTGTTGTTTGGTGGTAACCTTGCAAAAAGGGTCAAAGACTGTTATGAGGTTGTTATAACCATGGCCCTCATTAAGCCAGCTGGAAGCAAGGCAAAAAATGTTCTCTACAAGAAGTCGAGGACAACAAGGCCGCAAGGAAAGATGCTGGTAAGGAATATAACATTTGACAGACGATGAATTAACTGATGTTCCTGTTCAAATTGGGGAAGGTTAAAATTGTTCTCAAACAATGGCAGCAGTTGACATCAGATTTGTTCATACTTAGTGTATTGAAGGCAGTCGTTACATCAGAAGGGGTAAATTGAGCCTTCTGTCTATCAAAGTCAACAATTTCTGTCAAGTATATTTCCCAGATCTAAAAAGACTGGGGGATGTAGAATTATTCTGGATTTATCGAATTTGAACAAATTTGTTTGTTATAGGCATTTCAAAATGGAGAACTTTACCACGTGCAAACATCTAGTGTCCAAAGGGTATTAAATGGCAACCATTGATTTAAAGAATGCGTATTACGCAGTGTCTATTCATGGTGATGAGAGAAGATATTTGAAATTTATTTGGATGACTGAGCTGTGGCAATTCAGGACATTGCCGAATGGATTAACTTCAGCTCCTAGATTATTTACTAAATTGGTAAAAAACCTGTGTTAGCATTGCTTAGAGCTCAGGGGCATGTGGTAATGGCCTATTTAGATGATTTCAGGTTGTTGGAAAGACTCATGCTGAAACTCAATCATCAGTTTCAGTTGTTAAAATCACTTTTGAACAAATGGGATTTGTTATTCACCCAGGTAAATCTAAATTATCACCAGTCCAAATTATTGATTATCTGGGATTTACCATTAATTCCAATTCACATGTTGGTAACTTTACCCAGGGATAAATTGAATCAGTTAATTGAGGACTGTGTTAATCTCGTTGGAGAACAACGGCCTTCGATTAGACAAGTAGCCTGTTTTATTGGGAAGTTTGTTGCAGCTTTTCCAGCTGTGCAGTATTGTCCTCTGCATTATCAACAATTACAACCATCAAAGGAACAGGCACTGAGAATACAAAGGGGCTATTTTTGATAGGCCTATGCAGTTGTCAGCTGGGGCGATTGCTGACATACAATGGTGGATAGTACATGTTTCAAAAAAATTTAAGGAAGGTTTCGTGGAATCACCATCACTGATATTACAGACTGATGTGAGTGCACTGGGTTGGGGTGCAACAGATATGTCTTCTAGTTGTGGAGGCAGATGGAATGTGGATGAGACATCGCTTCCTCAATTAAGAGGGATTGATTATTTTAGAGTTGTTGGGCACCTGGTATGGGCTCAAAGCTTATTGTTCTACAAGGAGGGATCTGCATGTGCAGCTCAGATTCACAACACCACAGCAGTGGCATATGTAAACCACATGGGTGGAGTTAAGTCACAGTCTTGTGATAGACTGGCTAACCAGATTTGGAGCTGGTGTATTGACCAAAATATCTGGCTTTCAGCACTTTATTTGCCAGGAAGAGGTCACATCAGTTAATGACAACATTGAATGGATGTTAAATCTGGATGTGTTTAACCAAATGATTGATCAGTATGCATTGCCAGATATTGACTTGTTTGCATCTCGATTAAATCATCAGTTACCTAGATATGTTTCATGGTAACCAGGTTCTGGGGCAGTAGCAGTGGATGCATTTTCGCTGCATTGGGGGAGGAATGTTTGTGTATGTATTTCCTTCATTCTGTCTCATCAGCAGATGTTTGCAAAAGATCAAGGAGGACACCGCTTCAGGGGTATTGGTAGTGCCAAATTGGCCTACACGAGCATGGTTTCCCGTTGTATTACAAATGGCTAGGGAGCCTTACATGCTTATGCCCAAGAATAAAAATCTACTGGTAAATCCAGTCACTGGGGATCAACATCCTTTATAGGATCGTATTGATCTGTTAATTTGCAGATTTTAAGGAGGCCATACCTGGGGAGAGGACTGTCTCATCGGACGGTGGATGTTCTCACGTCGGCCTGCAGGGATAGTACACAGCAGCAATATATCACCTATATAAGGAAGTGGGAGCAATTCTGCCTACAGCAGGATATTGTATATCACACGGCAGGGATCACGGATGTATTGGAGTTTGTCAACTCTTTATTTTGACCAAAAAATTAAGTTACAGTGCAATTAATTCAGCCAGAAGTGCTCTGTCTTCTTATTTACCTATGAATGCAGAATTGCATACAGTAGGGACACATCCGTTAGTTCACGATTCATGAAGGGAGTTTTCAATTCTAATCCTCCTAAACTCAGGTATGCCGGTATTTGCAATGTGAGTGAGGTTTTTATGCTTCTTCGCCAGTGGGCTCCGGTTACAAGCCTATCTATAGCCAAATTAACTATGAAGGTGGTCATGCTTCTGGTGTTGGTTTCAGCCCAACGTGTACAAACATTGCAAAAGCTACGGCTAGATAGAATTCATGTGTCGGCTGATGCCATTATATTTTATGTCTATGATTTGCTTAAACATAATAAAAGAGGCATGACAGGATGTAAGATGGTGTTTTCAGCATACCCCGCAGATGATCGCTTCTGTATAGTCTCACATTTATCTCTTTACATTGAGATTACTAAACCTCTGAGAGGAATAGAGTTGGCTTTGTTTATTAGTCACAAAAAAACCACACAGTAAGGTGTCGGTGCAAACTATTTCAAGGTCCTCGCGGCCACAGGATGGTTCAGTGAGCTAATTTCAGAGGTTTTGTCACAAGCCGATTTCAAGGCTCGGGGTGTTTGCTGATTCTGGTGTCAGTACTGTTACACTTTTCCCTGAGTTAGAGGGGTTTGTTATGATTTGTTAGTACATAACCTGTTATTCCATTTAACAAATGTATTACTGATGCATGATTGATTGTTAACGACTTTTGAGTCAATCCAGGCAGTGTGAACGTCGGATTTGAGTCTGCGGCGTGAATTCACAGTGCTTTGAAGTCTTCACGTAGTCACTCACGTGACTCCGAAGTAAAATAGTAAGATTAAACGAGAACTTACCAGTTTGAAGTTTGATCTTTATTTTATGAGGAGTCGAGTTGAGGGACTACGTGCCCTCCGCTCCCACCCTCATAGATCTCATCTGGTAGTTCTAGTTTTATCATCTTACCGTTATACTTCGGTCATTGTTAGCTGTGAATTCATTCCGCTGCTTTGAAGATTGACGCACCAACGGCTGTACGGGCTTCTATTCACGTAGTCCCTCAACTCGACTCCTCATAAAATAAAGATCAAACTTCAAACTGGTAAGTTCTCGTTTAATCTTACCATTTTCAGTCTTAAATCTCTAAGTGACACTATGTTCCCCTTTACAGCTACTGTATGTTTTAATTCAGTTCAAGACTATGGGGCAGTACATTGGCCATTAAGTTGCTGCGTAAATGTGCCAGAGACCCGGAATTGATTCTGAATATGGGTGCTGTCTGTATGGGGTTTGTTCCTTCTCTATTTGATCATGTGGGTTTTCTCCAGGTGCTCTTGTTTCCTTCCACATTTCAAAGGTGTGCAGGAACCTTTTTCAGACTATATATATTTATTTATATAGTTATATATTCATATATAAATATACACTGTTTTGTTTTCTCGCTTATAACATTGTTTACATAGTACTATATTTACATATTCTGTTGTGTTGCTGCAAAGATTTCATTATTCCAACATGAGAGAATAAAACACTCTTGACTCTTGACTTACGTTGCTAATGTGTGGGATGGAACTAATGTTAGGGTGATCGGTGGGCCGAAGGGCCTTTTTCCATGCTGTTTCTTTAAATTAAACTAAAAACACTAAAACCAGCGGAAATCTAAAGAAAGGTCTCTACCCGAAACTTCACCCAATTTCTTCTATCCAGAGATGCTGGCTGCTCCCTGGAGTTTCCCTGCACAATTAAAGCATGGAATAGTCTTCACCCTACCATAGTTACCCAACCAGCTGCAACTAAACTTAAGGTAGCTCTTTTTTCCCCAATAATCCTTTTTTGCTGAAATCCAAGTCAAGAGTCAAGAGAGTTTTATTGTCATGTGTCCCAGATAAGACAATGAAATTCTTGCTTGCTGCAGCACAACAGAATATGTACAGATAATACAGAAGAGGAGATAAAAGTTCAGTGTGTCTATATACCATAGACCATATATATACACAATAAATAAACAGATAATGTGCAATAGGCTTTATATTTCAGAGTTTGGAGTTTGGTGGTGGAAGGTCCATTCCAGTTTAAATTCCATTTGGAATATTTTTGGAGGACCAGGAAACCAAGAAGCAAGAGATACTCCAGGGAGTTCCTCCAGCTCCAGGGATGGATTCTGCATTGGCTTTCAGCGGTCGTGGCGAGGCGGCGACCGGACAGCAATGGCAATGCAAAGGGAGGGAGAAAGTGCACAGCGCCGGCCAGTTGCCGTGGCAGTGCGCATGTGCAGGGCAGTCAATGATGTGCCGGCCGTGGCAGTGCGCATGTGTGAGGCGGCCGGCCGTGCCGGCAGATGAGGAGCGGGTGGAGAGCAGAGACCTGGCGGCCCGGACATGGATACGGATGGCGGGCGGAGACAGAGAGTGACAGAGAAAGAGATGGAGAGGGGGGCCCGCTCAGAGTTGAACGATAGGTGTCCTTGGTGCTTGCCAAGCCGGGCAAAATGGCAGGCTTTTAGTTTGCCCGACGGGACTTTAGGTCGCCATTGGCACCCGGGCAACCGTTAATTTCGAGTCCTGAATTAATGTCTCATCTTTTGTGCTCTGAAGAGATAGTGATGGGTCATCTTGAACAATCTGCAGTATTTCTAGGCACCACGTGACGTATGCTTCAATGCTTGAACTTGATGATGAAGGAAAGTAACTGGGGAATATTTAAGCATGGAAACTTGATGCGTCTGAGTCCTGCAGGTAGCTGAAGGTAATTGAACTTGTGATTACGACTGGAACTCAACTCCAGTCAACTTGCTGCTTATCTTCTGAAGGATGTGGATTCCTGGGAGTATTCCGAGGGTTTTAATTACCACTGGGCCATGGATACTCAGCACAGCAGTTAATCTCTGTCCTCCCCTTTGTGTGCTAAATACATTGTTTTCACTGATATTTTCTTGACTTGGCATTTGAGATATTCGGCACCAGTTTGGAAAACTGATCAATGAAGATTTAAATATGTGATTACTCTACCCTCGGGAAAGCTCTCTTGTTAAAATTAATATCTCTTTGCCCAAGTTTTTTGTGTTAAAAGTTGGGAGACTCTTCAAAACTGCAACTCATCTGCATCCTGAGATCACAATGGGACGTTGGTTGTATATATTGAGAGACGCTTCAGTAGAAACGTGCGGATATGATCCATAGCGTTGACAATATCAGCCGTGAAAAGACCTACACTCGCATAAGAAAATGTAGCCAGTGTGTCAGGAGGCACTATCTACGTGAAAAGGTTTGCAGATTTAGGTTGATTATCTTTGTGAAGCAGTATTAAAGCCAACTGATGGCAGATCTAGCTCCACCTGGTTCAAGGCTTGCTATCTGCACAACGAGGTAGCCTCACATTACCGGGACAGGCAGCATCTCTGGAGAGAAGGAATGGGTAACGTTTCGGGTCGAGACCCTTCTTCAGACCTTTCTCTTCCGAGATGCTGCCTGTCCCGCTGAGTTACTCCAGCGTTTTGTGTCTATCTTTGGTGTAAACCAGCATCTGCAGTTCCTTCCTACACACAGCCTCACATTACTGATGACATGAAAATGACCTTCACTCAACTATCCGTTTTACCTCCGCTTCCCTCCATGTCAGTGTATTTTGCAGTCCACCAAAATAAATGCATAAATTGGGCGGACTGTTTACAAGGACTGGGAGTTAAATAAACCTTGCTTGTCATAGCAGTAGCATAATGACAAGGTACTCATATTTTTCTCGACGTCTGCCTTCTCACAATTGCAGGGTGCCATTGCTGATTCACGTGACAATCTGAACGACACTGTCGCAACCAGTGGGGTGTAAATGGCAGAAAGATCCTTCATGGATTCCCAGGATGGACACAACATTCTGGAGTAACTCAATGGGTGACGTTTCGGGTTGAGACCCTTCTGAAACGTCACCATTCCTTCTCTCCAGAGATGCTGCCTGTCCCGCTGAGTTACTCCAGCATGTTTGTGTCTATCTTCGATGTAAACCAGCATCTGCAGGTCTTTCCTACACACTCCTCGTGGATGTCCAGTTGTCTGCAGCGACGAGCAGATTTCATCCGGTGTGAGCCAGTTTCCTCAAAGTTGGCTCTTCCATGTGTTTAGTGATCTTTGTTCCTCTGGTGGTGCTGCATCTGGCTTCTCACAAAAGCATGCAATACATTTTATGAGGCTAGTCGAGTGTCCGATGGATCAAATTGCAAGAAGATTCAGGTGAGTGCCAAAAGTGGATAAAATGCTTGGAGAATGAAGACATGGTGTTGCTGAATATTGAGTAGGTGCAGCTATGAAATGATGAACAATGCTTAGTAAGCACTGGGATTTGAGAGAGTTGAACTAGGAGCATGCAGATGCTAAAACCATTAGATGTAGGTGAATTATCGACACATTTATTTTTCTGTCCTGGTTCCATCTTCCAATAATTTTCTGGACACTACCCAAGAATGAGGCCAGAATTATTTTTCACCTCTACAGTAGCCTGTGTTCCTTCCTTTGTTTCTGGGGAAGGATGTGACTTGTCTGCAGATTGCATCCAGCTGCAATTCAAGTTGTGTAACTTTCAATTGTTGCACTTGATTAGTATGGGTGTCAGGGGGTTACAGGGAGAAGGCGCGAGAATGGGGTTAGGAGGGAGAGATTGGTCAGCCATGATTGAATGGCGGAGTAAACTTGATGGGCCAAAAGGCCTAATTGTACTCCTGACACTGCTAACCTTATGACTTCTTTACCATGCTCATCATCCATTGGGAACAACTCCTGATTCTTTCCGTTGGTATATTATCCCATGACCATAACATCCAAAGAACTAGAATAAGAAAAGAGAGATACAAGAGGAGAAAATGGAAACAAGACTAGTCGTGTGCAATGGTAAAATCATCAGTGGTTGTGATCCAGAGACAGCGTGGAAACAGGCCTTTCAGCCCACCGAGACCTCTCCGACCATCGATCACCCTCATATTAGTTTTATGTTATCCCACTTTCATATCGTAAACACTAAGGGGAATTTAAATAAGCCAATTTACCTACAAACCAGGACGTTTTTGGAATGTGTTAGGAATCCAGAGAAAACCCACATGGTCACAGGGAGAAACTATGAACTCCACACAGTAGTCAGGATCAATCCTAATTCTCTGGTGCTGTGAGGCAGTTCCTCGACTGCTGCAATACTGTAATTTGCTGAGTTCTGCCACCACACTTTATTGAAAATGCCAAATGGTATTGTTTTTAATAGTTGTGGTGCTCATGGAGAAAGCAATACAGTGAACCTTCGCAATAATGGACCACGAGGAAGAGGATGGTGTCCGTTATTGCTGGGTGTCTGCTATAACCTAGTGAGGGGGGTGATGTGTAACCCAAGGCCAGGAAGGAAGAAACATGGTGTTGGGGGAGGTTTAAACGAGCGTTAATCCAGGAGCCGCAGAGCCCCGAGCCTCAAGCTTTGAGGAATGTTGCAGAGACTTAATGATGGCTGTTCCTCCATGATAAAAAAAATCCTTTTGAGGAGCATTACTGGGTAAACGGCGATAGTATTTGAAATTGACTTTCAGATGGGGAAAGCATACAGAAGTGATATTAGGTTGTTATTAACTAATGTTGTTGACATTTGCATCTTCTGAAGCTATATCGTCTTTGTGCATAAGAAACATCAACACCTTTGTGATCAGTAGCAATGAAATTATTACCTACTACATTTGAACAGCAGAACAGTTCCATTCAGAAATATCTTTTGACCAGATTGTGAAATATTGTCTTCATCTTTAATGGTATTGTGCATCAAGCATTATGAAGCTGTCAGTGTCTCCTATTTTTCGCCACTCCTCATTTCTGTCAGCTATTTTTCTCTGTCCTTTGTTGCCTGCTTTGGAGAGTACACTGATACTCTGTGGATGGCTGACCTAATGTGGAGCAAATAGCAGCAGAAACAGCTGTTTATAAAATGAGCAAATTTGTAAGGATTGATTCATCCTCTGCTTTTCTTTGTTTGATATTGTTCACTAAGGAATGATACATCTCTGCTTTACTCCGGTTTCTCCACATGGACCTGCAAAGGTTACACATGTGCCATTCTGAAATTTTAAGGTGAAATTAATTTACTATCAAATTACACAGACATGTGTGATTTTATAGAATGTTAGCATTCATGTGGCAAATCAGATATGGGTACAAAGATTAAACGCTATAATTTCCTTGCAAACCTTACAGTGCGCTGGAAAATTGCAGTTTGAATAATCAACAAAGAGGGCTGTTTAATTTTTTTCATATAACAACTAATACATCTTCAAGAGCATGCTGGTTTAATTGTGACCCTTACAAGCTTCCACATGGTTGAGTTTGTATTTTTAAAGGATAATGAAATGACCTCGACCTGTCAATTTTAATTTACCTCTGATGCCACATCATCTCATTAACGACAGCTTGCAGAAAGACATGGTTGCTTCAACTGTTTAGCATTCGGTGTCTCCCTAGATTTGTGTTTAATTTTAAAACTTTATTTTCCATATTCTAGTATTTCTTAATTATTGAAAGATTAAAATGCCAACAGCTGAATACGCATCCAACTGTCAATAGACAAACTTAGACAAACTCCACTAGCTGGCGCATCAGGGGACTGATATTACAATACATTTTTCAATGAACCAGCTGGTTTAAAAGGAGCACAGAAACCAGGGCCCCATTCAGTTGAAGGGGTTTGTGGGAACCAGGACCCTGGTAAGTACAAAAGGAGCACAGCAAATATTCTTTTCACTAGGAGACTGTAGCCGGCCACTGCTAAGGTTAAAAGACAGGCAACTGGAATGGCAAATGTCAGAGTGGAGAACACACACACACACACACACACACCCCCTTCCTTCACCAGCCCGTTATGGGGGCGGGGGGCAGGGCAAGCAGGGAGAGCACTGAGTGAAATTCACACGGTCCAAAGGCCAATGTGATGGACAGGAAGGTTGGCGCTGTAATTAAGATGGTGTAAGCACAGTATACGTGAAGGGCCACGTAAGTCCTTTAAAAGAGTGGTTGAGAAGGAGTGGAGACAACTTTTAAGAGGCCAGAGATACACGGCAGTGAAGCTCTGTGGACATTAACATTACCGGTTGGTTATCCTTGGTTCTGAAAACTACTGCTTACGTCTTTGTTCCCCAATGAGCCAATGAAATTCATCGGTCAGCACCGGCCGCAGCCTAAGAGAACCTACGACAACCTTTGACTTCCTGGCAACCCACTAGGACCTCCTGCCGACCCACTACCACTGCACCGATGGCACGAGAATTCTCGTTACTCTCCATGGCGGCTTCATTCTGGTCGCCACTAATTTTTCAACATGTTGAAAAATTTGCAGCGACCATAATGAGGCTGCGACTAGTTCCCAGAATGTGGGAACTCCTCACGACCATGAAGGCGACTCCCCGGCAACCACCCGCGAACATGTGGTGACCATAGAGTCTCCTGCAGTCGCCTAAAAAGTCGCCTAATTGGGACAGGCCCATTAGGGTTCCGATTGTTGGATGGCAGATTATCAAGAGTTTTACTGTGTGTGCCCATTTCAACATGATAAGGGTGGCACGGTGGCGCAGTGGTAGAGTTGCTGCCTTACAGCGCTTGCCGCGCCGGAGACTCGGGTTCGATCCCGACAATGGTGGCTGTCTGTACGGAGTTTGTACATTCTCCCCATGACTGCGTGGGTTTACTCCGAGATCTTCGGTTTCCTTCCACACTCCAAAGACATACAGGTTTGTAAGTGAATTGGCTTGTTATAATTGTAAATTGTCCCTAGTGTGTGTCGGATAGTGTTAATGTGCGGGGGTCGCTGGTCACCGGTGCGCACTCGGTGGGCCGAAGGGCCTGTTTCCACACTGTATCTCTAAACTAAACTAAAAAAAACTAAATAAGATTCACCTTTTGTAGCTGTAATGGGTATTCATAATAGGTTGAACATCTTTGGCAGAGAGTTAAGCACGGGCAGGTTAATTAAAGTCACGAAGAGCTGGAGTAACTCAGTTGGTAGAAAGCATCTCTGGAGAACATGAGAAGGTGTTGTAAGTGGCCTCCTGTGCATCGTGAGAGCAAGCATAGCCCTGGCGTTTGTTTCGCCGGACACTTGCGCTCAGTCCGCCAACGCCTATTGGACTTCCTGGTTGCTAACCATTTTAACTCCTATTCTCGTTCCCCTCGTGACCTTCCTGTCCTGGATCGCCTCCATTGCCAGAGTGAGGCCACACGCAAACTGAAGGAACCGCACCTCATAATCTGCTTACAGTCCAAGGTATGAACATACCTTTTGTCTTTTCATCTCTGGCCTTTGACCAACCATTTGTCTACCGACCCCCTCTACCATCAACTGAATCCACCCATTACCCTGCCCCTCCTCTCCTCAAGCTTTCTTTCCCCTTCTTCCCTCCCCCCGACAATGAGTTTGAAGAAGAATCCCGACCCAACACATCATCAAGCCATGTTCTCCAGAGATGTTGCCTGACCCCCTGACTTTCTCCAGCACTTTGTCTTTTTTTGTAAAGCAGCATCTTCCTCATTGGAGACCATCGGACTATTTTCGTTCGGACTTTACTGGCTTTATATTGCACTAAACATTATTCACGTTATTCCCTTCATCATGTATCTGTACACTGTAAATGGCTCGATTGTAATCATGCATTGCTTTTCCGCTGACTGGTTAGCACGCAACAAAAGCTTTTCACTGTACCTCGATTCACGTGATAATAAATAAACTAAACTAAATTAAATCTACAGTTCCTTGTTTCTCCATGGATAGATTAGTTTTTCCCTAAGCCAAGTTGAGCAACATATGATGAAAACAGATGGCTAAGCACTGGGAATCTATTCACTAGCTCACAGAAAAACAGTGCTTTGCTGTTAAAAGTAAACTGCTGGAGGCAGCATCTTTGGAGTGAAATTGACAGGCAATGTTTCGGATTGGGATGCATCTTCAGACTCAACCCAAAGCGTCCCGAACCAAAATGTTGTCTGTCAAATTTTCTTCACGTATGCTGCTTGACCCACTGAGTTACTCCAGCAGTTTGTTCTTTGCTCAAGATTCCAGCACCTGCAGTTTCTTATGTCTCTGATGTTGGCTTAAAATTGGCTTAATCTGCATTTGAACAATGGTGCACACTTCTCATGTGTCTTTAGGAAATTTGTCGACTAATTTCTTTGTGGGATTTATGTTCTTTTCCTGCAATATAAATCTCTCCCCTCCCCACATAGTGTTTAGTTTAGTTTGGAGAAGCAGCGCGGAAACAGGCCCTTCAGCCCACCGAATCCACACCAACCAGCAATCACTGCACACGCGCACTATCCTACACACTAGGGTCAATTTACAATTTTTACCAAAGCCAAATTAACCTACGTCTTTGGAGTGTGGGAGGAAACCGCAACACCCAGGGAAATCTCACGCAGTCATGCGCAGAACGTACAAACTCCGTACAGACAGCACCCGAAGTCAGGATCAAACATGGGTTCCTGGTGCTGTAAGGCAGCAAATCTACTAATGTGCCACCATGCCACCCCATTCTATCAACAGATTTTGCAACAGTTATCAGTGAAATGGTTTTTACTCAGACTGCTCTGAAATGTGACAGTTCCTGTTCACTTATATAACAGCCAGGTTTTACTAAGTTATTCACCCTGCTATTTAAAAGGCCAACACTAAAACCACGTTCTTTGTCATCCATGAGATCTGGGATCTCTTCAGGCATCAAACAGGGTAGTTGTAAGCTGGGGAGAGTTTGTTGGAAAATCTGGCCAGGAAGTGAGGAGACTGAAATATCCAGGAAGCTGCATAAAATTGCTCTACTCCAGGGTAATCAATTATCAATATTTGCTTTGGAGTTGTTTGAATTAGTTTCTAGTCCTGTGAGCATTTCTTTTTCTGCAACAAACAGCGAAAAGTGATCCAATCTTTCATATTGATGCATTTATAAGGATAGCAATATCTTCTGATAGAGCTCCACTAGGACCGCAGATGTTTTAATTTTTATGTTGATAGTGATGATTGAGAATTGAGAAATTCTAGAAATTAATATTCTTCCAACGCTAGCCCATTTGCTGGTAAAAACCTGCATATGTAACAGAAATTAATCTGATAGCTTTGCCTTGTTTGCATGGCAGTTCACCATGTATATGTAGTAATATTAGATATTAATGTTTCATATGTTTGCTCTTCAGACCCGAGAAAATGCTGACATGTACAATATATGAACAAATAGCTGTGGTACAGTTTTTGTGACACCTGTTATTTCTTTAGATTTAACATTTAGATGTGGGGTGATGATTCAAGGACCACAGTAATATGAAGATATTGTTTCATTTAAAATGGCAGAGGTGATAAACTCACTGATTTACAGGGAACCGTTTACAGACCAGACCTAAGAGAATTTCACAGAAGATTTATATTTAGGTTTGCAGTTATTGGTTATTGCTTTGATTTGAAGCTCATATGATTACAGTAGGTTTCAGTCATTCGGTGAGTTTAAGGCATTGTTGTGTCTGATGTTTTGTGGTATGTACTGTTTCTGTGAAAAGATTTAAATTATTTCTGATAGATGAGACAGGAAGGCTCAGAAGAGTAATTCTGCAGAACAGGAACATAATTATCAGTGAAATAGATGGCAATTTCAGTTCTCATTGACATCTCGACGGCTTCTCACTTTTTCCCCATGTACCACTTGGTGCCTGCAGAAACTGTTGAAAATGTGATTGAAATATAATTGGATGAGATGTTTGTCCTCTCCTTTCTTGGTCTGCATTTAAAGTAATAGCCAGGTTCTTACAGTGAGCAGTGAAGCCCATTGCTTTCCAATGACATGGAAGAAAACCCTGCATAAAAGATAAGTGATAAGAGTGAGGACTTTCCCTTTTCTGTCATCAGCTGCTGTCAGAAATTAATTTAATCTTATCGTTAGTACTCAGCAGACATGATGTTACTAATTAGCCAATCCCACTAAAGAATTTTCAAAGCAAATCAGGATGAAAAAACACACATTTTTTGCTAACCATTCCAAAAGGTTTAAAATTTTAAATAAAGATCAACGATTATGTGGATGTGATTAAGGTAGAAGTTGAAATATCATAAATTTCTCATTTAAAAACAAATTTGTTTTAATTTGAGCATTAATGTGAGGAACTTATAATCCATATCCTTATGGATTTGTTTTTATAGAGCCAGTGATTGTCACAGCTTTGTTTATTATTATGTCTTAATACTTAATTAAATGCTTTGTTACATTTTATGTAGCAGAACGATTAATCCCCAGAGTATTTTGCTGCAAGGCTGCATCACAAGCACCGAAGCTCACATCAATTCAAGTGATTTTCTCTCATTTCATGGGAAAAGGATACACATGGTGCTATATATTGCACAGAAGTGCAATATGTCACTTCCACCACCTTCAGAATGACCAAATTCAACCAAATTCAACATGGAGAAATTGCAAAGTTGGTGCCAGTTTTATAGTGATGGCAATGAATGTGGATGTTTTGTCTTCATTCCTACTGCAGGATCCAACTTTGTTTTGAGTTCCTACTGCGTTTCTAATGATGCTTCCTCTTGATCTATACAGCAGGCGTCTGTTGTGCAGATCAAGAGAAAGTTCCATGTATTTGGGCATCAGTGGCACATTGCAGCATGCTAATTGTTCCGTTGGGGACCGTGTTGGACTCGGTTCAGTCCTGGCTTTATGTTACATTACAAGGTGGTGATTATCACCAGTGGACTTGGCTGATTACTTTGTTTTAGTGGTCAATGCTTATTCTGAGATCTTTGCAAAGGGCCGTGCTGTTCCCTCAATTATCTGCGAGTGAGAACAAACTCGTTCCTCTCAAAAGATGTTAAGAGTTTGGGATGCTGACAACGTACCAATGACTCTATGAGGATAAAAGAAATACCCTCAAGAGCTTTGCAACTTAACTGCACTGTATGTCGTACAGAAGTGTTGGAGAAATGTTAGAAAACGTAAAAGGCTGCAGGCAAAAGTATGATTGCATAGACACGCTTGGTATTGCGCTTTCTAAGGGATTTCAAGAGCTTGTTTACCTAGAAAATAACATTTTATCTTGAAAGGTATGCATTTGGGTGAACTTGAAACAGAAAAATGTCAAAATTACAAAAAAGAAACTTAACAGGATAACAAGCAATTAAAACAAGGATAGTGTTTTAAAGAGATGAATGAGTCCCTCTTTTATGCAAATACAGCAATTCACTCTTTCAAATACAAAAGCTTAAAGCCTTTTAACCCTCTGTTGACCCTCTGCATCCACAGAGACAGTGAACCTAGTCTGGAAATTCTACGGTACAGCACAACTTTCAAGTGATATCTGATCACATTTTTTAGAAACCCGTTCACTACATTGAGAAATTGTGGCATAAACCCTCTTGCTTTAGATTCACATGCAGAAATGTCACTGACAACAATGTAATGGTTGAGAGTGGAATCTTTCTCTCCCATTCATGTTGACATCCTATTCACGAGAGCCGAATTCCTCCATCCTCCTTGTGCCAGGGAATTTTCCCAGCTGCTCTTGTGTTCTTGTGCTCTGTTCCACTCCTGTACTGTCCTACTCTCAGCACCTCCCTTCTTGCCAAGACATCTGGTCCTTTCACTTTAATTCCCTGCTATTCCTTCCACCTTCTGCCTCCCACCGTACCCTTCCTTTCTCTCCTCTCAAACACTTCACATTCACTATAGCCGGCGCTCATATAGTGGAAAATGTTACTGCCAAACTCCAGGGTCGCTGGAGGGAATCCCCAGGAATGAAAGATTGGGAAAACTTGGAGTTATCTGGGAAGGATCTTCCAACCATATTCATTGTAATTTTTTTTGATCATGTACACTGAAGCCTCCCATGGCTTCCCTCCTATCTATCCATTCCACTGAGCTATGTTTGATACCTAAGTTGAATAGGTACTTCGGATCTGTCTTCACTAAGGAGGACACAAACAATCTCCCGGATGTACTGGAGGACAGAGGATCTAAGGGGGTAGAGGAACTGAAATAATTTTTCGTTAGGCGAGAAATAGTATTGGGTAGGCTAATGGGACTGAAGGATGATGAATCCCCTGGGCCTGATGGTCTGCATCCCAGGGTCTTCAGGTAGGTGGCACTAGAAATAGTGGACGCATTGGTGATCATTTTCCAATGTTCAATAGATTCAGAATCAGTTCCTGTGGATTGGAGGATAGCTAATGTTATCCCACTTTTCAAAAAAGGAACGAGAGAGAAAACGGGGAATTACAGACCAGTTAGCCTGGTGGTGGGAAAGATGCTGGAGTCAATTATTAAAGAGGTAATAATGGGGCATTTGGATAGCAGTAAAAGGATTAGTCCAGGTCAACATGGATTTATGAAAGGGAAATCATGCTTGACTAATCTTCTGGAATTTTTTGAGGATGTGACAAGTAAAATGGATGAAGTGCCAGTGGATGTAGTGCATCTAGACTTTCAGAAAGCCTTTGATAAGGTCCCGCACAGGAGACTGGTGACTAAAATTAGAGCACATGGTATTGGTGTTGACATGGATAGAAAATTGGTTGGCAGACCGGAAGCAAAGAGTAGGAGTGAACGGGTCCTTTTCAGAATGGCAGGCAGTGGCGAGTGGAGTGCCGCAAGGCTCGGTGTTGGGGCCGCAACTGTTTACCACATATATTAATGATTTGGAAGAGGGAATTAGGAGCAACACTAGCAAGTTTGAGGATGACACAAAGCTGGGTGGCAGTGTGAACTGTGAAGAGGATGTTAGGAGGTTGCAGGGGGACCTAGACAGGTTGAGTGAGTGGGCAGATGCGTGGCAGATGCAGTATAATATAGATAAATGTGAGGTTATCCCCTTTGGCGGCAAAAACAAGGGGGCAGATTATTATCTCAATGGTGTTAGGTTAGGCAAGGGGAAGGTACAGCGAGACCTGGGTGTCTTGGACACCGGTCACTGAAAGTTGACGTGCAGGTACAGCTGGCAGTGAAGAAAGCTAATGGAAAGTTGGCATTCATAACAAGAGGATTTCAGTATAGGAGAAAAGAAGTTCTTTTGCAGTTGTATAGGGCTCTGGTGAGACCACATCAGGAGTATTGTGTACAGTTTTGGTCTACTAATTTGAGGAAGGACATCCTTGTGATTGAGGCAGTGCAGCGTAGGTTCACAAGATTGATCCCTGGAATGACGGGACTGTCATAAGAGGAATGATTGAAAAGACTAGGCTTGTATTCACTGGAGTTTAGAAGGATGAGCGGGATTCTTATAGAAACATATAAAATTATAAAAGGACTGGACAAGCTAGATGCAGGAAAAATGTTCCCAATGTTGGGTGAGTGTAGAACCAGGGGCCACAGTCTTAGAATAAAGGGGAGGTCATTTAAGACTGAGGTGAGAATTTTTTTTTTTACCCATAGTTGTGAATTTATGGAATTCCCACAGAGGGCAGTGGAGGCCAAAACACTGGATGGATTTAAGAGAGAGTTGGATAGAGCTCTAGGGACTAGTGGAGTCAAGGGATATGGGGAAAAGGCAGGCACAGGTTATTGATAGTGGACGATCAGCCATGATCACAATGAACGGTGGTGCTGGCTCGAAGGGCTGAATGGCCTCCTCCTGCACCTATTTTCTATGTTTTCTTTGTTTCTATGTTCCTAAATCATGCATTCTCTCCCTTGGCACACTTCTGTTTTCACACACTTGCAGCCAGTAGTAACCCCCTGAAGGGATTATGCTGCCTTTTGTATGTTAAAAACCTTTCCTCCTCCATTGTTGCCGTCTGTTCTAGCAAGTGTTATAATCTCAAGAATCCATTGGATATACCCAAGCTTAGTAGCCTTGAGAGCTACACACAGGGAAGAAACAGAGCCATGTCCTGCAAAAGCCAGAGAAGTCGAGAGTAGCCTGAAAAATTACTAATAATGTTGAGTATAGATGCAGAGCGATTTAAATAAAGCCTTTTATTTTCTCCATACAGGCCATAACTCAGTAGGTGATGCTCTGCTATTGAGCAACTGGGGCCATTTTTCTTGTTTTTGTTAGCATTTTAATGCACCATTAGTGGCCAGCCATATAGAACACAAGGGAGCTTTTGGCTTCCAATATTAATCACACTGACAAACTTTAATTAACGTGAAGTAAGAAATGCTAAATCTTTGTTCAAGCTTTTAAAAGTAGTATTATGGATAGTTTATTTTATGTTTCTAAATTTTTTTTTTTCTTTCTCTTTATTTTTTCTATATTAAAAAAAAAAAAAAAAAAATAAAAGTTCTCGAGAACGCCACCATCATTGTTGTAATTGTGTATGGTAGTCATAAGGGTGACTGAATTCCAGCTGGGCACATTAGTTTTTCAGACATACTGGTGACCTGTAATGCACAGAAGATAAACACAAAAAGCTGGAGTAACTCAACGAGACAGGCAGCATCTCTGGAGAGAAGGAATGGGTGATGTTTCGGGTCGAGACCCCGAAACATCATCCATTCCTTCTCTTCAGAGCTGCTGCCTGTCCCGCTGAGTTAACCAAGCATTTTGGGTCTATCTTCAGCATAAAACAGCATTTGAAGTTACTTGCTACACATCCTGAATTGTGCATATCATTCCTATAGTATGAATGCCAAATTCCTCTGGTGCTATGTTGATAATTCTCTAGTGATACCTACTGAATGGTATTTTGAAATGGATTGATGACAACTTGTCTTCATTAAACTCTACACTCTACACCCCAGAACCAATTCATTGCATCCAGCATACTACTTGGCTGCTCAGATCAGTCCAAATCATATTCCTAAACAGGCAGTTCTGTTAATCTTCATTAATCTCTTCTGGATCAAGCCAATTCCCAGCTTGCTGCCTGATTTCTCAATGCACACATATTAGATACCCAGGGCCGAGGGTGTTTACTGGTTTTGCTTTCTGATTCAACCGTGTTATTTATTGAGGCCACTGGAAAATGCCTCAATGCGTGCATTGCCAGCTATCAATATGAAACTTTGTCAATCTCAGCCATTGTACTGTTCTCTTCCATTCTAGTCTGCTATGGTGAGATCCAAATCATACCTTCCCGATTCTCATAAGGTCGTTCATAGAAACATAGAAACATAGAAATTAGGGGCAGGAGCAGGCCATTCGGCCCTTCGAGCCTGCACCGCCATTCAATATGATCATGGCTGATCATCCAACTCAGTATCCTGTACCTGCCTTCTCTCCATACCCCCTGATCCCTTCAGCCACAAGGGCCACATCCAACTCCCTCTTAAATATGGTCAACGAACTGGCCTCAACTACCTTCTGTGGCAGAGAATTCCACAGATTCACCACTCTCTGTGTGAAAAACGATTTTCTCATCTCGGTCCTAAAAGACTTCCCTTATCCTTCAACTGTGACCCCTTGTCCGGGACTTTCCCAACATCGGGAACAATCTTCCTGCATCTAGCCTGTCCAACCCCTTAAGAATTTTGTAAGTCTCTATGAGATCACCCCTCAATCTTCTAAATTCCAGCAAGTACAAGCCAAGTTTATCCAGTCTTTCTTCATATGGAAGTCGTGCCATCCCAGGAATCAGTCTGGTGAACCTTCTCTGTACTCCCTCTATGGCAAGAATGTCTTTCCTCAGATTAGGAGACCAAAACTGTACGCAATACTCCAGGTGTGGCCTCACCAAGACCCTGTACAACTGCAGTAGAACCTCTCTGCTCTTGTACTCAAATCCTTTTGCTATGAATGCCAACATACCATTCGCTTTCTTCACAGCCTGCTGCACCTGCATGCCTACTTTCAATGACTGGTGTACTATGACATCCAGGTCTCGCTGAATCTCCCTTTTTCCTAATCGGTCACCATTCAAATAATAGGCTACCTTCCTGTTTTTGCCACCAAAGTAGATAACCTCACATTTATCCACATTATACTGCATCTGCCATGCATTTGCCCACTCACCCAGTCTATCCAAGTCAACCTGCAGCCTCCTAGCATCCTCCTCACAGCTAACACTGCCCCCCAGCTTTGTGTCATCCGCAAACTTCGAGATGTTGCATTTAATCCCCTCGTCCAAATCATTAATGTATATTGTAAATAGCTGGGGTCCCAGCACTGAGCCTTGCGGCACCCCACTAGTCACTGTCTGCCATCCTGAAAAGGACCCGTTCACTCCTACTCTTTGCTTCCTGTCTGCCAGCCAGTTCTCTATCCACATCAATACTGAACCACCAATACCGTGTGCTTTAAGTTTGTATACCAATCTCTTGTGTGGGACCTTGTTGAAAGCCTTCTTAAAGTCCAGATATAACACATCCACTGCTTCTCCCTTATCCACTCTACTAGTTACATCCTCAAAAAATTCAATAAGGTTCGTCAGACATGATTTACCCTTCATAAATCCATGCTGACTTTGTCCAATGATTTTACCACTTTCCAAATGCGCTGCTATCCCATCTTTAATAACTGACTCTAGCAGTTTCCCCACTACCGATATTAAACTAACTGGTCTGTAATTCCCCGTTTTCTCTCTCCCTCCCTTTTTAAAAAGTGGGGTTACATTAGCTACCCTCCAATCCTCAGGAACTACTCCAGAATCTAAAGAGTTTTGAAAAATTATCACTAAGGTATCTGCTATTTCTGGGGCTACTTCCTTAAGTACCCTGGGATGCAGCCTATCTGGCCCTGGGGATTTATCGGCCTTTAATCCATTCAATTTACCTAACACCACTTTCCGGCTAACCTGGATTTCACTCAGTTCCTCCATCTCATTTGACCCACGATCCCCTGCTATTTCCGGCAAATTATTTATGTCTTCCTTAATGAAGACAGAACCAAAGTAGTTATCCAATTGGTCTGCCATGTCCTTGTTCCCCATGATCAATTCACCTGTTTTTGACTGCAAGGGACCTACATTTGTTTTAACTAATATTTTGCGCTTCACATATAGATAAAAACTTTTGCAGTCAGTTTTTATGTTTCCTGCCAGTTTTATTTCATACTCCATTTTCCCTTTCCTAATTAAGCCCTTTGTCCTCCTCTGTTGGTCTCTGAATTTCTCCCAGTCCCCTGGTAGGCTGCTTTTTCTGGCTAATTTGTACGCTTCATCTTTTGCTTTGATACTATCCCTGATTTCCCTTGTTATCCACGGATGCGCTACCTTCCCTGATTTATTCTTTTTCCATACTGGGATGAACAATTGTTGTAGTTCATCCCTGTAGTCTTTAAATGCCTCCCATTGCATATCCACCATCAACCCTTCAAGAATCAATTGCCAGTCCATCTTGGCCAATTCACGTCTCATACCCTCAAAGTTACCTTTCTTTAAGTTCAGAACCCGTGTTTCTGAATTAACAATGTCACTCTCCATCCTAATGAAGTACTCAACCATATTATGGTCACTCTTGCCCAAGGGGCCACGTGCAACAAGGCTGCTAACTAACCCTTCCTCATTACTCAATACCCAGTCTAGAATAGCCTGCTCTCTCATTGGTTCCTCTACATGTTGGTTTAGAAAACTATCGCGCATACATTCCAAGAAGTTCTCTTCCTCAGCACCCCTGCCAATTTGATTCACCCAATCTATATGTAGATTGAAGTCACCCATTATAACGGTTTTACCTTCGTTGCACGCATTTCTAATTTCCTGTTTGATGCCATCCCCAACTCCACTACTACTGTTAGATGGCCTGTGCACAACACCCACTAGCGTTTTCTGCCCGTTAGTGTTTCGCAGCTGCACCCATATCGATTCCACATCCTCCAAGCTAATATCATTCCTTTCTATTGCGCTAATCTCCTCTCTAACCAGCAACGCTACCCCACCTCCTTTTCCTCTCTGTCTATCCCTCCTGAATATTGAATATCCCTGGATGTTCAGCTCCCAGCCTTGGTGACACTGGAGCCATGTCTCCGTGACCCCAACTATATCATAATTATTAATAGCTATTAGGCTTCAGGCTTCAGGCTTCAGTGTTGATTTATACATGGTCACAATTTAAGTTGTGGTTTACATTGCATCTCCTAGAGACTAAAGGCTTGCTTTGGGAGGACTACACGTTGTTCCAGCATCAAGTTGAAATGTCATTTGTTGTCCTTGGATGAACTCGGATGTAAGTGGGGAATAGACACAAAAAGCTGAAGTTACTCAGCGACTCAGACAGCATCTCTAGAGAAAAGGAATAGGTGATATTTGGATTAACACCCTTCTTCAGAAGAAAAACCCATCAGAACGCTGTCTGAAAAAGGGTCTCAACCCCGAGATGTCACCTATTCCTTTTCCCCAGAGATGCTGTCTGAGTCGCTGAGAGGCACTCCAGCTTTTTGTGTCTATCTTCGGTTTAATATAGCATCTGCAGTTCCTTCCTACACATGTATTAGTGGGGAGTTCCTCAACTGACACTTTGAATCTGTCTCATCTTATTCACCCATGGATGTCCTCTTCAAAGTGTGCTTTTTGCAGAAATGGTTTTCCAATTCCCAATAAACATAAACTGCCCCACATGCAGGGCATTACTCTTTCAACCATCTGTGCTGCTGTCCACCATATATACAATATCTAAGCAGCCTTGGTTCACTTTCCCTCCTCTTGCCTTTTCCATCCAACATTTCTCTCCTCTTGTCTTGACCATCCAACATTTGTAGGCAGGTTTGGATAGTGCCACAGCTCTGCATGTCTGTCTACTCTGTCTAGAGATAACTGCCTGTAATGGCTATTCTTCAAAGGTGGACTGGATTCTGCAAAGTTCAGAACACCACAGTACCTCTCCATTTAAATAACATGCTTTATTATTCTGGCAAAAATGAATAATTTCCAATTTCCCTCTGTTTTATTTGCCAAGTGTTTGCATATTAATTTTACCCCTCTATCAGTCCTTTGCAGCCTCTTCAGGTTCTTTTCAGAATTTGATAGTAAGATTAAACGAGAACTTACCAAGTTTGAAGGTTGACTGTATTTTACGAGGAGTCGCGGTGAGGGATTTCGTGAAGACCCCGCCAGCACGCATGCGCGGCATCCTTCAAAGCAGCGGTGTGGAATCACAGAAACACATCATGACTAAAAATAGTAGGATGAAGAACGTAGAACTTCCTGGTTGACCTTATGATAGAGGGCGGGCACGAAATCCCTCACCGCAACTCCTCGTAAAATGCAGATCAACGTTCAAACTTGGTAAGTTCTTGTTTAATCTTACTATTTTACTTCAGAGTCACGTGAGTGACTTCGTGAAGATTTCAAAGCTCTGTGATTTCACGCCCTGGACAACGTCCATGCTTATCACACTGCCGCCAGTCTGATGGAGGAAGGCTGTTAATGCAGTTCAGTCGAAACTGGCTGAAAAATCAACACAATTTATTAATCAAATAAACAACAGAATAACCCCTAATTCGGGGACAGACATTCACTGAGCGGTTCCCAGGATAGCTTCTGCGAATGTCGCAGGGGCGACCAGTGGCTTGTTGTAGAACCGTTGAAAGGTTTCTTCACTGGCCCAGCCCGCGGTGGCGAGGATGTGGTCCATGGGCACCTCCATGACCCTCGCCGCTGATGTGGATGCAGCCCTGGTGGAATGAGACTTAAAAATGTCAGTAGCAACTCCTGCTGCATCCAACACCACCCTGAGCCACCTGGCGATAGTCTGTACAGTCAGTCACCTGATGATGTGGAGGTTTGTGGCTGATGAAGAGCCCCTGTTCCTTCATCCTGATGACTCGTGTAACCCAGATGTAGTGGTGGAGATGGGTGACTATGCAGAGAGTGGCATCTACAGGTTACGCCCGAAATTCCAACTGCAGCCTATGCTGGCCTGTGCTGCTTCAATAAATCTTGGACAAAGAAATTTATTTGACCAGGGGTGGCCACCATGCTGTCCAGTCGCAGTTTTTGTAACGTCTGGACTCGTTGGGCTGTAGTCAGTGCCATCAGCATCACCACCTTGAGGGTGAGCTGTTTCAGTGGTAGCTCATTCATTGGAGTCCAGCTCCTCAGTAGGGTCAGCACGATCCCCACATCCCACATTACAGTATATCTGGATCGCGGAGGGCGGTGTTGAACACCGCCCTCATTAGTTTAGACACCAGGTGGTTGGAGCTGATACCTATATCCAGGTATGAGGACAGCGCACTCCTGGCGCTGTTGATGGCACTGTAGCTGAGGCCAGCATTGAAATGGAGGCCAGCTAGAAACTCCAGGACATCAGGTATCGTTGCCGAGTTGGTAGTCTTGTTGGTCCGGGCACAGAATGCCTCCCACTTCCTGATTTGGGTGAGGTACTGTTTCCGAGTTGATTCTCGGCATGATGTGGCGATAACTTCTATGGCTTGTGATGAGATGCCCGCCTGGATGAGTGGTCTTTTCAGAACCTGCAGGCCAACAAGTTTAAGTGACCATGGCAAGGATGACTAACCCCCGTAATGGGGTGAGTAATCAATTTGGGATGTATCCCAATCGCCATCCATGGTTGTTTTAAAATTTTAACGACCATCGGGTACCATGGTTGTGTAGGCCAGTCGGGAATGATCAATATGCCAGTTAAAGAGTCTAGTTTATTTTTCTGCAATACCCGACTGATGAGACAGAATGGGGAAAATGCGTAGCAAAACCATTTCCCCCAATGGATAGAAAACGCATCCATTGCTAATGCCCCAAGGTCTGGTTTCCATGACACATACGTTGGTATCTGATAGTTCAGCCTGGACGCAAATAGGTCAATATCTGGTGTCCCATAGTGAGCTATAATGTCTCAAAAAATTTGGGGGTTCAACATCCACTCGATGTTGTCATTGAATACTCGTGACCTGGTGTCCGCCACTGTATTAAGCTTCCCAGGCAAATAGGACACCGTAATCCAAATATTCCTTTCAATGCACCAGTGCCAAATTGTGTTAGCCAATTCATCACAAGATAGCGACCTGATACCACCCATATGATTGATGTAAGCCACCACTGTAGTATTATCTATTTGAAGGCGGACATGTAAATCCCGTGAATTAGTACAGTAAGCCCGCAGTCCATGAAATGCCCCCAGCATTTCTATATAGTTTATCCCGTGTGACTCCAGGAATGTAGACTCACAACTGGACATCGTATCAGTTGCTCCCCAGCCTTGTGCGCTTGCGTCAGTTTGTAGCACAACGTCAGGGTTGCTTACTATGATGGGTCCGTGACACTCTCTAATATTGTCAACCCACCATTATAGCTCGTTTCTAGCCTTTGGTGGTAACCAGATTGGCCGATCAAAGTGCCCAGCATTTGTTTTAAATGCTGTGATCTTTGTTCTTTGTAAATTTCTGTAGTGTAGTTGTCCGAATTGTGCAGCTGGGATTGTAGCTGCCAATTTCCCTATAACTTTTGTTGTTTGTCGAATGGTCGGTACCCTGGCACAAGTAAGACTGTGGCACTCTTCTATTATAGCAGTAGCTTTGTTGGTTGGGATGGTAATCTTCATTAAATTGGTGTCTATGGTGAACCCCAAATAATCCATAACCCGTACCAGGTGCAATTTTGATTTGTCTGGATGGATTACAAACCCCAGCTTCTCGAAGAGAGCCTTAGTTGCAGCCACTGCCTGAATTACCAATTGGAGGGTCTGACCCACTATAAGGATATCATCCAAATATGCCATTACTATATAATTTTGTTGTCGGAGAAGAGCCAATATAGGTTTTATCAATTTTGTAAACAGCCTAGGGGCTGTGGTGATTCCATTGGGCAATGCCTTGTTTTCCCATAATTGACCCTTCCAGACAAACTTCAGGAATTTTCTGTGAGCCTCAGAGATGGGCACCTTATAGTATGCATCTTTCAAATCGATGCATGCCATAAAGTACCCTGGGTAAAGCATCTGCTTGGCTGTTTCAAAAGTATCCATTTCGAAATGGGTATATTGTACAAAAGTGTTCAGCTCAGTTAAGTCTATTATAATCCGACATCCCCCATCTTTTTTAATTCTGGTGAAGATGTTGGACACAAACTCAATAGGTTCATGCTTGGTTTTGCCAATTACCCCTTTTGCTGCTAGCCGTATAATTTCAGCATGTCCTGCCTCCACCTCTTTTCGGGATAGAGTAAACTTCCTATGAGGCGAATGCTGGGTAGGGGGATTCATACCTCCAATAAATTCTATAACATAACCTTGAACATTTTGTAAAATACTCATCTGTGGTGATAGTTTTCCACATGTCCAAAAAAGCCCGCAATCGCCCACCTATTCATGCAGGAGGGGATGCTACGGCGTGAGAGGAACCAGACCCCCTTACCTCCATGGTTAGCAGCGGTTCCGTACGTACGGTGTTTTGGTTGGACATTGTGGAGGTTGACGGGGTGGCGGCCGCATCTTCCATGCAGGCCACTGTTGGCCTTGCCCTAAAAAAGGTCGTTGTGTTTGCGGAAGTGGAGGTGGGTAGGACCTTTGTGTCCTGTCCGGCAGTCGTGGTTTCCAGGTTATATTTGGCTGTTGCCGGTGGTATGGGTGAAGTCTGGCCGTCGGAGGTTTCATGAGGCCAGCTGTTTTGGCCTCCTCGTCCAGTTCCTTCACCTGCTTGAACAGGTCTCCAAACAACTGATGCGGCGGTGGAGCGGTTGATGGTCGGCACAACCCCGCGAATTTGGGGTTGAGTGTGGGCTTTATGGAGCTCTTACGCAGGCAGTTTATCTCATACTGGGCGTTGCATAGGAGTGCCAGTGCATCTTGTTGTTCACTGGACACATTATCCCCGTCCAGGGTCCTAGCAAACGCCGTTATGCCCGTGGAGAGAACCTTTAAGATACGCTGGAGGCGGACATCCTACATCCTGGTGGCCGTACTCAAGTGTCCCCAGATTTGAGCATTAACCAGGGGAACACTGAGGTTGATGCAGTTCTCGGGCGGTTTTATTTTCTCCATGGTATCATTGAGAACCTAACTCTGAAGTTGGTGCGTAGTCAGGTAATCAATGGTGCCCGCCAATTTGTGGTGCAGTGGTTCACCTGTTTGTGTAGTAGCGGCAAACTTACCCACCACATCCAGCATATCCTCCTCATGCTCTGGCTCAGCGGTCACAGGCTGTCCCGGGTCGTCTTCAAACACGGCAGCTGGGCAATTGCTAACACTTCTGGCTGGAGACGATGAGATGCTGAGTGGGCTCCTCGCACGGCTAGTGGATGCCCGCGAGTCCAGCTCTTCCCGTTCCCGGTCCCGCTGGAGGAGTTGCTCCACTAAGAGCTCCAACCGCTCTATGCGACCGTCCCTGCTATCTGCAGTGGACAAGCCGACTTCCCACGCCACTGCGAACACTGGGGCTTCCACCATCGGACCACACCTCCGTAAGGTGCTGTCTTGGGTCCGATGGTAGGTTGTCGTGACCTACCGCCCAAGTAGGCTCATACGACTCCCGCACGGACTCTCCGCTAGTCTGTCTTCTCCCAGACTGTGGCGGCCCACCTGTCTGATATGAAGGCAGGTGAGTTGAATTGGCGCCGGCCCCCGGAACCTAGCTCCCCGGAGTCCGTGCAGGCTTACCTCCACACATGCCCATCTTTTGGCGTGGAGGCGCATGGTCGGCCGCTCCCAGAGCTGAGCTGACCGACCATCTACTGCTGCCACCTCCGCCCTTGACCGCAGCCTGACGGGGTGTTTTGTCGGCGGTATCTGCTCCAGCAGGCCTACTCGACGCAGCAGTGGAGCTGCCAGACTGCACCACGGCAGATCTCCCTGGCAGTGGTACGTGTTGGTGCACTTTTGCAGGGCTCCCCTGTAGTGCAGCTGCCCCCCGGCCCAGTCCCCTCGGGTCTTCTGGAACTCGGGGAGAGGTCGCTTGTGAGGAGCGAGGCCCCTTTGCACGAACCTGTTTTCCCCCCTCTTTTCTTGGGGGAAGGGGGCTCGAAGTCTGGATCCATTGCATCCAGCTCCGGGGCGGTAAACCACTCGGGTGAGTCGGGCACTAAAGTAGCGCGAGCGCCCGACTTCCGCATTCCTGCCCCCACATGCCTCGAAGCTGCCGGTGGTGCTTGCAGCTCCGGGGAAAAGGGCCGTTGGCTGGTCGATGCAGCTCGGCTCCTCGACAGCATCGCCTTCCTTTTGCCCTTGTCATTCCTGTGGAGTAAAGGTAAGTACTTACCTGCCGGCCTTATGAAGGAGCCCGAGGAGAGAGCGCACTCCCCCCCCCCCCAGCCTGCCGATGCAAATGCGCGTGACGATATGCCGCGCATGCGTGCTGGCGGGGTCTTCACGAAGTCACTCACGTGACTCCGAAGTAAAATTTCCTATCTACCTTTACATCGTTAGATTGGTATTCTGAATCTGGCACACGATTTAAGTTTCATAATTCAATCTGCTGGCAGTTCTGTCCCCACATCTCTGTACCTCCCATATTTACTCGAAGCTACACAAATTAATCAGCAATTTGAACAATGAAAAAGGATGTCTGTAAGAGATTACACAGCCAGATTGCATCTTTGGGTTGCGTTTTATTAAGAAGCATTCTTCTGGAACTTGCAACACTGCTTCCCTTTCCAACACCACCCAGAAGAGAATCAGATAAAGTACTTAAGAGTGACAGCACATGTAGAACAATTATTGTTTTGGGCAAATATTACATATGACACGCATGACACACGGTATTTTCAGAACTGCTGCATGGCATTAATCTGGCACACAGATCTAGTTTCCATCGAAGATAGACACAAAATGCTGGAGTAACTCAGACTTCTTGACTTGACATCTCTAACTTCAAGTATACCTTGATTTCCCTGGCTCTCCAACCCCTCCCCCTTCCCAGTTCTCTGACCAGTCTTACTGTCTCCGATTATTCTATCTCTGTACCGCCCACTCCCCTGACATCAGTCTGAAGAAGGGTCTCGACCCATTCCTTCTTTCCAGAGTCCCGCTGAGTTGTCCCGGTATTTTATGTTTATCTTCGATTTAAACCAGCATCTGAAATTCTTTCCCACAGATGAAGTTTCCATGTTTGCTTCCTGACTGCTAAGTGTTTTAGCAATTTTGGACCTCATTTTCGAATTCCAGCACGTGCTAAATTCCCACCCAACCAATCTCTGTCCCCTTTTTCCCTTTTATCCTCCCGCTTTCCCCTCCCCATATCTTGCATCCTTGTTTTTCACTTTGGCTTTACATTTCACTCCTCCTCTTCTTTCCTTACCTGACACCATTTTGTCTTTTTTTACATTCTAGCCTTTGTCGCTATCTCCACACATCTGCCAATTATCATCCTTCACCTGTTTGGACTTTTCTCACTTCCAGTTCATCCCCTCTCCCTTTCCCTCTACTTTCAGTCTGAAGGGTTCAGACTGAAGGGTTCAGGGTTCTGACTTGAAACGTCACCTATTTTGTTGCTCCAGAGTACTGCCTCACTCAATGAGTTACTCCAGCATTTTATGTCTATCTTCACCTCCCACTTGTCAGGTTTTGTCATGCCTCTGGCTCTCTTTTCTAGCTTCCATCCCCCTATTCTATGTCTGAAGAAAGGTCAAAACATCATTGGTCCATTTCCCTCCACAGATGCTGCACGGTCTGCTGAGTTCCTCTGGCAGTTCATGTTTTACCCGCGGCATTTTGTTTGGTCCTGTGTTGCCAATGTAGTTTCAGCTGCTTAATAGCTCTTTGTGCTGGCAAGGTGAGGACACAATTAATTGGCGCAAGCAATAAAAATTTAAATAATCATACCTGTGGGAAACATTTTGTTCTCTGGCAGGTGATTTTCTCGTTGGCTGTGCTGAAGGTGACCTGGTAGAGGAAGCATTTTTACATTGAAAAACATGACACATTTAGTTGCGTAGAATTTATAGCAATGAAATCGTTCACTGCAGCTCGGTTTGATGTTGTTGATAGCACCAAGTGCTGAAACACCCATAGGCTTGCGTTTAGTGTTTCCAGCTGCAACTAAAACCAATTTTAAATGGTTGCACTGAATCATTTAGCTCTCGTTTTGTGAACTGAAGTGTGCAATTTCAAAGCAACCTTTTTAAAGTTGTTAATGACACATTATAGCTGAAACCACCTTGATGTGTTTGTTGAAAGTAAATGGCTTGTTCTGAGCTTTTTTTCATTTTGCCACTGATAAAAATGGCAGTATTTTAAGATATTCGACAGCATATTAAAAATCTTACCTCAGAACATAATTCTTGATGACAGTAGCTTCCTACCTGTCCTCGTTTTTCGATGTAGTCCATGTGAACATATCCCATTATAATTTCCCCTGTGCCTAATGACAATAGAAACTGCCATTGTAAGCTTAATTGCACCCACAGTCTGTGGTCTACCTCATCAACACAGCTCCTCAGCCAACTCTCCAGAGAATCTGTTATTTTATATGCAGTCTCTCTGCTTCCAGTATTTCTGTAACTTTGATTTTTCACCATAAATCATCGAACCTTAAAAAAAAGGCATCTGGAGCCAAAAGTCTTCCTCTGTACGGCATGTTCTTTTTCATAAGAGTAAGCGAAGAACATATTGCTTTAATGAGTTGGTATCTGCTGGTCAAATTACCTTGCCATCTGATCCTGTGCCATCCAAAGTCTACAATTATAAAAGGAAAAAGGACACTTACGTTTATAAATATCATTAAGTACCTTAGATCATCTGAAAGCAGTTTGGGGCCCATTAGCATAGTAAAGAAATAATGACTGAATATTTTGTTTTAGTGATGTTGGTTCAGGCATGGATATTATCCAGGTCACATTGGTTGATGTCCTGTGTGCCATTTTAAGTTTATACCAAATGTAGAAATAAAATGATACTACTGTAATTAATTGTGCAGGCAGTTCTGCTATAATACGTTTCCATGTTGCTAATAGCATGTAATGCGAGTGATAAATTTGGGATTGCTAATTGTACTGTGGGAGCCAAATTGGTTATAATGACAGTCGATAGGGAAGTGGAGAACAACTTAAAGTTACCTTTCAACTTGGCAAAGCAGAAAAACATATGTCTTTGGGGAAAAAAAAGGTTTAGGAGAAAAGCACTGTTTCCATGAAACACTCAGACTTCACTGCCTCTTAAGAACACAGGTTGTTAGTTTCACCACAGGTAACCATTGAGAATGACAAGCAATTGCTTCTATTGCCACTTGTGCAATGATACTTTATAAATAATGTAACATACAGTCTTTAGCTTTTCAGCTTGCAGTAACAAAAATGATCTGATAACTATTAAAAATATGTTTTTTTTTAAAAAAACACTAAGTGCTGGAGTAACTCGGCCAAGGAGGGCTAAAAATAAAAGCTTAGTGCTGAAGATGCTCAGCACATCAGGCAGTATTTGATGAAAGAGAAAGAAAGTTGATGTGTGGGGAGGGACTGCAGATGCTGGTTTCAGCTGAAGGTAGACACAAAATGCTGGAATAATTCAACGGGACAGGCAGCATCTCTGGATAGAAGGAATGGGTGACGTTTTGGGTCAAGACCCTTTCTGGAGTTTCGACCCGAAACGTCACCCATTCCCACTCTCCAGAGAGGCTGCCTGTCCCGCTGAGCTACTCCAGCATACTCTGGAAATCTAAAATAACAGAAAATCCAAGAAATACTCTGCAGGTCAGGCAGTATCTGAAAAACAAAGTTAACATTTCAAATCAGAGACCCTATGTCACAACTGAAGGGAATGATTTTAGATTTCCAGAGTATGCTGTTTGATTAGTTTACATTTACTGCTGAAAATAGTTTGTATAATAGATAATGGAAAGTACCATATGTAATTCCGGGGAAATCATCAAACTTGCATTTGGTAGTTTTTAGAATATTTTCACTTGATACTCCCGATTTAATCTGTTTGAATTTGGAATAGTTTGAGTTTTGCTTACAATCTTGGTGATGTCAGTATTAACAGAAAATAACATCTTGCAATATTAGCATAAGAACATTTGGCAACTTCATATCAAATTTATTGAGTTGTTGTTCAGCTTTTCTATTCTACTTCAGGTTACTCGCTCCAGAGTCTATTGGAACAGATTTTCCTGTTGAACAGAACATTGAGAGTAATGGAGCATGCCGTTATTTATGTATGAATCTTGCAGCAATTTCAAGTGAAAGGCAGTTGTGTGGTGAAATAGATATTTCAACAAGTTGTGCGGATTGCATTAGTTTGCCATCAGTTTACAAAACCAACATTTTACTTGGCGTCTCGCCATTCACATGTAATGATTCACACTGATAAGCTGTTAATGTAATAGGTGGAGTCACCAGAGATATTTGGGACCAAGAGGACGTTTCGACAATCTGCTGCTAATCAACCTCACTGGTGTCAAATGTTTTCAACTGTAAGCTGCAAGTCAAACCAGAAGTAATGCCATTAAGTATAACCTGATCTGAGCAGTTGTGGAGTTATATTTCTAAAGGGGATTAATGCATACACCAAATTCTAGGTCACATAATGTATCAACTGTTATAGCAATCAGAGACAAACAAGTTATGATTTTTCAGCAGGTTAAAATAACTAGCTCTTTGAAACAGGCTGCACCAAATACCCATTTTAACACTGATTGCACACAAATCCATTTCATGTTCTCCACGCTCCCATCAACATTTACCATCCCCCCACCCTCCCACCCCCAAACACCAGTTACAAAATTATAGAGAATGCTGGAAACACTCAGCAGGTCAGACGGTTTATTGTGGAAAGAGAAACTGAGGTAACATATTGCTTCACTCAATCTGATTGACTATTTCTTTCTCCATGTCTGCTGCCTGACCTGCTGAGTGTTTCTATTTTCTGTTTATATTTAAGATGTCCAGCATCTCCAATTCTTGTTATGCTTTTCAATATCTGACAGTTTATTATTGGCCTAAGAAATGCTTTATCAAATTAATTCAAATGATATTATGGATGTTGGTTGCACCAGTGAAGTTTCAGAATACTTTTAGTCTGAACCAACATTTAATTAGCCCATCTAGACTAGTCCCACCTGTCTGCCTTTTGCCCATATCATTCTAAAACGTTCCTATCCATGTACCTGTTCAAATGTCTTGTGATATGTTGTGATAGTCCAGTCTCAACTACCTCCTCTGGCAGCGTGTAAAAAAAAATGTCCCTCAATTCGTATTTAATCTTTTCTCCATCACATTAAACGTATGTCTTCTGGTTCTCGATTCTTCTACTCTGGGTACAAAACTCTGCATTTATCCTATCACCATCAAAACTGTGCTGCCTATCCCTAATCAGCACATGTATATCAAAATGCATGTATATTTTATCCCGCAGAATAATCTCTAGTAACCTTCTGACGACAGATATTCGACTCCCTGGCCTACAGTTCCGAGGGTTTTCCTTGCAGACCTTCTTAAATAAAGGCACACCATTTTCTACCCTACAGTCTTCTGGCACCTCACCCTTATCTACTGATGACTCCAAAATCTCAGCCAGGACACCAGCAATTTCTTCTCCAGCTTCCCACAATGTCCTCTGATATATCTGATCAGGCTTTGGAGATTTATCTACAGTCGTGCTTCCGGCCTGGGGATTTTGCTGCGGGGAGGGAACTTCGCTATCACTGAGGTCAGGGAAGTGGTTGGAGGGCGTCTCCTCGTGGTGGATGTTATGTACAGTGGGTCTCCGCTCCGGCTGATAAATGTGTATGCCTCACCCACACAGAGCGAGCGGCTGACCGTTCTCCAGCGGCTCCCAGTGCTGCTGGCCACGTCCCGGCAGCTCGTTCTGGCCGGTGACTTCAACTGCATCATTGATGCGGCTGGACGATCCGACAGTGTCGACAGCAGACTAGACAGCACGTCCAAGTTCCTGATGGAGATGGTAAAAGACGCAAAGCTGCGCGACGCCTTCAGCGACCCTGCAGGCAGGTCCCAGCTGCGGTTCACCTGGTCGAGATCGGACGGTTTAGCCCGATCTCGGATAGACTTTGTCTTCACGACGAAGGCCGTCATGGTGAGACGCACTGACCTCACGCCAGTGTTCTTCTCCGACCACTGCCTCCTTCAGGGTTCTTGTCACCTACAGGAGGACCAGAAGGCAGGCAGAGGGACGTGGAAGTTAAACATGAAGCTGTTGACCCCAGAGAATGTCGAGGAGCTAAAGAGGGACTACGCATGTTTGAGAATGGTGAGGCCCCTCTTTGACTCCCCCACACTCTGGTGGGAAGCAACCAAGGAGAACATTAAGAGATTCTTCATAATTAAAGGGGTTCAGAGAGCAAGACAGAGTCAGAGGGAATTGTGCCAAACTCCAGACAGATTTGCAACAACTGCTCCTTCTGCAGTCGAGCGGGGTGGATGTGAGGGAGGAACTTAGACAGTTGAAGGACCGGCAAGCTTGGCTCTTTACCTCTGAATCCTCCAAGATCATCTTCCGATCCAGGGTCCGCCATGTGGAGCAGGATGAGACGTGCTCATGTTTCTTCTTCCATAAGGTTCACAGGGGGAGCTCTGTGATGAACAGCCTTAGGGAGGAGGACGGCACGGTAGCATCCTCACAGACAGACATGCTGCAAATCCTTTTACACAGATTTGTATGACCAAAAGACCACAGACAGTACCTCCTCCCAGAACTTCCTGTCCTCGATCACGGAGGTCTTGGAGGACAGCAAGCAGGAGAGTCTGGACCAACCACTGACTCTAGAGGAGCTGACTGGCTCCATCCGTTCCTTTGACTCGAATAAAACTCCTGGAAGCGATGGCTTACCGGCTGAGTTGTATTTGGCTCTGTGGGACTGGATGGGCCCGGACCTGCTAGAAGTGTACAACGACATGCTTCTAGCTGGTAACATGTCAGACTCCATGAGGAAGGGCAACATCACCCTAATCTACAAGCAGAAGGGGAAGATGAAGGACATAAAGAATTGGAGACCCATAACACTCTTGAATGTAGACCACAAGATCCTGTCTAAGGCCATCGCCAACCGGGTCAAGTCTGCTCTGGGACAGGTGAGCCACCCGGACCAAACCTGTGCTGTACCTGGCAGGAAACTCTCAGACAGCCTAGCGCTGCTGAGAGATACCATTGCCTACGTGCATGACAGACGGGTGGATACCTGCCTCGTCAGCTTGGACCAGGAGAAGGCCTTCGACAGGATTTCGCACATGTACATGAGGGATGTGCTCTCCAAAATGGGTTTTGGGGAGGGAATCAGGAATTGGATCAAACTGCTCTACACCAACATCTGTAGTGCAGTCCAAATCAATGGGTGGGAATCAGATAGTTTCTCTGTAAGGTCTGGAGTCAGGCAGGGTTGCCCTCTCTCTCCTGTCTTGTTTGTCTGCTGTATTGAACCCTTTGCTGAATCCATCAGGAAGGATGCGAGCATAAGAGGAGTGACATTGCCAGGCAGTGGGGGCATTCAAGCAGAGATCCCTGTACATGGACGATGTCGCTGTCTTCTGCTCGGATCCAGAGTCGGTCCGCAGACTGATTAGTATCTGTGACCAGTTTGAGTCGGCCACGGGAGCCAGGGTGAACCGCAGGAAGAGCGAGGCCATGCTCTTTGGCAACTGGCCCAACAGATCTTCCGTCCCCTTCACCATCAAGCCTGACTTCTTGAAGGTGCTGGGGATCTGGTTCGGGGGGGCTGAGGCATGTAACAAAAATTGGCTGGAGCGGATAGCCAGGGTGGGGAGGAAGCTGGAGCTGTGGAGGCAACACTCCCTCTCCATAACGGGAAAGAATTTGGTCATCAGGTGTGAGGTGCTCTCGGGGCTGCTGTACTTGGCACAAGTGTGGCCTGTCCCTCCCTCCTACGCCACAGGGATCACCCGGGCCATCTTCCAGTTCATCTAGGGGTCGAGGATGGACCGGGTGCGACGGGCCACAATGTACAAATCAGCAGACAACGGGGGTAAAAGCGTGCCCAACGTCGCCCTCATTCTGATGGCCACCTTCGTGTGTGGCTGCATCAGGCGGCGTGTAGAGCCAAGGCACGTGGGCACCAAGTGTCACTACCTGCTGAGGTTCTACCTGTCCCCGGTGTTGCGAAGGATGGGCCTGGCGCAGGTGCCACGCAATGTGCCAGTCAGCTGGACATTGCCGCCCCATCTGTTGTCTGTAGAAGGGTTCTTCCGGACCAACCTTTGACCACATGTCCATTGGGCAGTGGTCAGCACAGAATGTCCTGCAGGCACTGCAGGGAAAGGACTCTATGGACCCGGTGGCGTGGTTCCCTGAGCAGACTGCCCAGCTTGTCTGGCAAAATGCCTCATCGCCAGAACTCACCAACAAGCACCAAGACCTGACATGGCTGGCGGTGAGGGGAGCCCTCCCAGTCAGATCCTTCCTGCACCATCGGAACTTCACTGCCAGCGCACGCTGCCCTCGGGATGGCTGCTATGGAGAGGAGACGGTTGCCCACCTCTTTACAGAGTGTGGTTTTGCTAAAAGAGTCTGGAGAAAAATGCAAGGGTCCCTGGTACGCTTTATCCCGAATAGCTCCGTCACAGAGGACTCGGTGATTTACGGACTGTTCCCAGGGACACATTCAGACACTGACATCGAGTGCTGCTGGAGGGTCATCAACTCGGTAAAAGACGCCCTTTTTGGTCTGGCCGAGCATTGTTCACCACCCAGCAGAGCGAGATGTACGTCAGGGAATGTTGCCGACTGGCCCGCTGCAGACTGCAGGAGTACGTGCTGAGGGACGCACTGAAGCTCGGTGCAGCCAACGCCAAGGCTCGGTGGGGGAGGGCCACAGTGTAAGGTCCTTCCGCTGCTGGACATGGGCAGAGATGCCAAGTGTCCCGGATTCGCCGTATTTTATCCCGGCGAAATAACCTTTTTACGGTGTTCCGGCAGCCAAACATGCTGTTACGGAACACCTCCGCGCCGGTGTTCCTCCCGTGGTGAACGCCGGCGCCATGTGTCCCCGGTTTGCCGGCCCGCGCGATCAGCGGCACTTTGCCGGGCCCTAGTGTCCGCCTGCGCAGTGGGGGAGGGTTGCCGGGCCCCAGTGGCCGCGCGTGCGCAGTGGGGGAGGGTTGCCGGGCCCCAGTGGCCGCGCGTGCGCAGTGGGGGAGGGGTGCCGGGCCTGGCGCCATATCGAGCCACGCCACGCCCGGCCCAGAGCCCGGGCGGCGCCGGCCCGCGCGATCAGCGGCACTTTCTTGCCGCCAGCCGGCCGCTCGCGGCAGCCCCATCACCGGGCCTCCCCCCACCCCCACCCAGTGCGCATGCGCAGACCCGCCGGCAACCTTGCCAAGTGCGCATGTGCCGCACCCGCCCGCCGGCAGCCCGCTGATCTGCACCAGTGCGCAGGCGCAGACCCGCCGGCAACAACCCCAAGTGAGTACGGAGAGAAATGCATTTAACCCATTTGTTACGGACAAATGGGTTGAATGTTACTGTGAACTAAATTTAGGGTTGGCATCTCTGCATGGGGGGCACGGTATGGTGGAGACGCCCCTCAATATAAGGGAAGGTATCCCACGCCATTGTGCCACATAAGAGAAATACTCATTGAGGGCCTCGCCAATGTCCTGCCACTCCACACATAGATGGCCTCTTTGATTCTTGAGGGGCTCCATTCATTCTCTGGGTATCCTTTTTCCCCTTGGTGCACATAAAATCTCCTTGGTTTATCCTTAAAATTATATGCCAGATCTATCTCCAGCCCCCCTTTTGACTTCCTGATTTCCTCCTTTGATGTGCTCCTCAGTTCCTGAAACTCCTCCAGGGATACACTTGATCCAAGCTGCCTTCACCTGCCCCATGCCTCCTCCTTATTCTTGATTAGAACGTCTTTCTGTCGTCATCCAAGCTTCCTTACACCCATCTGCCTTGCCCTTCACTCTAACAGGAACTTGTCAGCACACTTTTAAAACATCCCTTTCCCTGCAAACAACCTGCTCCAATCAACTTGAGTAAGTTCCAGGCACTTTCCCTTGCAACCGCAAGAAATGCAACACTTGTCCCTTCACCTCCCCCCTCCACTCCTTTCAGGGACCCAAGCAGTCCTTCCAGGTCCGACAGAGGTTCACCTGCACCTCCTCCAACCTCATCTACTGCATCCGCTGCTCCAGATGCCAGATGATCTATATCGGTGAGACCAAGCGGAGGCTTGGCGATCGTTTCGCCGAACACCTCCGCTCGGTCCGCAAAAACCAACCCGACCTCCCGGTCGCTCAGCACTTCAACTCCCCCTCCCATTCCGTATCCGACCTCTCGTTCCTGGGCCTCCTCCATGGCCAGAGTGAGCAACACCGCAAGTTGGAGGAACAGCACCTTGGGGAGTCTGCATCCTTTGGGCTTGAACATTGAATTTTCTCAATTCTGTTAACCCCTGCTGTCTCCTCCCCCTCCCACCTCTCCCTCAGCCCTCGGGCCCTGGCATTCCCTCTATCTCTATCTCCCTCCCCCACCCTAGTCGCACTAGCTTCTCATTTTCACACCACAAACAGCTTACAATGGCTTGTTCCCTTTATCATCGATACTTTTTTGCATATCTTTCACTCATTGTTCTTTATCTCTCCACATCACCGTCTATATCTCTCGTTTCCCTGATCCCTGACCAGTCTGAAGAATGGTCTCGACCCGAAACGTCGCCTATCTCCTTCGCTCCTTAGATGCTGCTGCACCCGCTGAGTTTCTCCAGCTTTTTGTGTAACCCTTGATTCTCCAGCATCTGCAGTTTCTTCGTTAACACAAGTTCCTGTCTAATACCTTCAAAATTGGCCTTGCCCCAATTTACAATGTTAACTTGTGGGCCCGCCATATCTTTATCCATAACTATCCTAAAACTAATAGAACAGTGGTTGCTTGTCCCAAAATGCTCATCCGTGACAATTCACTTGCCCATCTCAATTTACTAAGACTAGATGTTGCCCTCATCTGTGTATATTGCCTGAGTACATTTGACAAATTCTGCCCCATCTAAACCTTTTGCACCATGACTGTCCCAGTTAATATTGGGAAAGCTAAAATTCCCTACTATGACAAATGTACTGGTCCTGCAGCTGCTGCAATCTCCTGGCGTAATTGCTCATCTAATTCACATTGACAATTTGGGGACCTGTCGTACACTCCCAACAAGGTGATCGTCCCTTATTTTCTCAGCTCCACCCATACAGCCTCACTGGACAAACATTCAGTAATGCCGTCTGTGACCATTGCCTTGACATCCTCCTTAATCAATAAAGCAACATCCCCACCTCTTTTACCCCCACCTCTATCTCTCCTGTAGCATCTACAACCTGGGCCATTAAGCTACCAGTCCTGTGCCCCTTTTAACCAGGTTTCTATAATGGCTACAACATACCAGTCACAGTACCTATTTAAGCTGTGGGTTCATCTGCCTTCCCCATCAGGCCTCTCACATAAAAATAAGTGTATTTCAATTTTTTTTAATTAGATATACAACTGGCAGGAAAATATGCTTTTGTTGATGAAGTCTTAGAAATTTCTCCACCCAGTTCCAAAGAAAAATGGTGCTGCTGGGTTGAAAAATGGATGTGCTGGATTGAAGCAATGTTGCATCCATGTCTGTGTGCATTGAAGAATGGTCTCGACCAGAAACATCACCCATTCTTTCTCTCCAGAGATGCTGCCCGTCCTGCTGTGTTACTCCAGCATTTTGTGTCTATCTGGGTGCATTAGTGTCAATTAAAAATAATTTGATTCCTGGCTGCATGGCAGCATTTTAATTTATATTTGTACGATAAACAAAAAACTTTAAATCATGTCAGCATGTAAAATGTGTCTACTACGTAATTCTCAACACTGCTCTGAGAACTGGCACTTCTTCTTTACTCATTAATCTGTTTCCGCTGCTATTTAACAAACTACGCAAAAACAACACTTTTATCAAATCTAAAATCTGTGACCTAAAACTCCAAATACAGACTAGCACATGTTCCAGGATTGCTTTGCGTTTGCAGGACATGGGTTCTGGACCTCGGGGCCATTCCAGTCTACTTCTGCAATGTCTGCTGCACCTCACAGTTTGCAGTATGGAGAACATCAACGGCAGGGCTGACATGTGCGATTATCCCAATTGAAGACGTCGATAAAGTCTGGAAATTAATCAACTGCACTCCATGTAGTATTATTGGGAGACATCTTTGCCAACCATCTGCCAACTCTTGAACCTCATGTACAAAAATCATGCCTCTCTACCTGCACGTTAAGCCTTTCTGACACCCGCGGAACATTGCTCAACATTCGAGAAACATGATTCTGGAACAATGCTGTTACTGGAAGTGTGTTGCTTGTATTGTTGTTTGTCCCCCTAACACGTACTTGCAAAATTGCAGTTGTTTGGGTAAATGTTGGCAGCAGGCAGAGCATGTGATCAATCAATAGATGTGGTGTGTTGCAATTTAGTGCGATGCAATACAAACAAGACTGGCAACATTGTCCTATGAACCTCAAAGTTCTGAGATCAAGGGGTTTCCACCCATTTCTTCTATCCAGAGATGCTGCCTGTCCCGCTGAGTGACTACAACATTTTGTGTCTATCTTCGGTTTAAACCAGCATCTGCCGTTCCTTCCTAAACAAAGTTAACGATCTTGACTGAATGTAACTTTTATTAATAGTGTTCTGATACCATTGTATGGTATTAAACCAATTTCTAGCTGACTGAATTTTTCACTGGTGTTCCTGTGGAGTCTGCCCATATGTTCAAAACCCTGTGTTCATGACCCATTTTAAGGTTTAAAAATAGGTGATCGATATGCAAAACAAGACATTTGGATCTTAGAATGTGGATATGTGTAGGGAAATACCCTGGAGTTTTTCATTTAATTCGGATCACTGTATAACAACAGCTCACTTTGATTAAGGAACTTTGTAAAGGAAGTAGCCCAAAAGGGTTTTGGAGTATATCAAAAAAAGAAAAAAAAAGAATAAGTTATCAGAGGGAAGTGAGGTCTAAGATGAGTCTACGAGGAGGATGGTCTGCTTCAGCCTGAGGTGGTGCCTGTGGTGTGAGGAAGAAACAATGGTTAAGGATACATTGTAGCAAATAAAATATAACGATAGAAGTATTCTCAGTGTTTTGCTGGAAGAGATTGGATCTGATCCAAGACTGTTTTGATAAATTAAGTCCATTCAAGGACAGCTGTTATTATTTTGTTGCAGCCACGTCAATGTAGAAATCTGATGTTTAAAGCCCTGGAAACTCTTGTGATGCTACTTCAATTAAGATTGAATTGAGCTGAGGAAGAAGGAACTGCAGATGCCGGTTTAAACCGAAGATAGACACAAAAAAGCTGGAGTAACTCAGCGGGACAGGCAGCATCTCTGGAGAGAAGGAACGGATGACGTTTCGGATCAAGACCCTTTTTCAGACGAAGGATCTTGACCCGAAGCGTCACCCATTCCTTCTCTCCAGAGATGCACCCTGTTCCGCTGAGTTACTCCAGCTTTTTGTGTCTATCTTTGAATTGAGCTGAGCCTGGTCAGATGGTTCCTACCTTGTAATGGATGATAATTGGCACACAGTTGATTGTTTTCATTAATCATTCTCCCATCTTTGATTTATTCTGAGAATGGAACAAAATAATTCTTTCCTCTCATGTCTAGTCAGCCAGCTTTGTATTTTAACTGTAGATTTTGCAAACAACCAACATCGATGATTTGGGACTTCTTTGGTATTTGGATTGCTTTTAATTTACGTGCTGTTTTCATTACTTATTGAACCTTATTGTGCACCGAATGGATTTATTGTAATATTTTTTAATGAAGAAAATATGATGTGCAGTACAGGTCAACTTCGTGAGAGGTGAGGGATTGGGTATGGGACGAATAATTGTGACTGCCAGATGGTTTGCTTATTTAGCTTGGACATATCCATCCATACGAAATACAGCCACGATTGGAATTGGCTACTAATTTATGGAAATTTGGCTAACATTTCGTCAAATACTGACATTGTATTAAGTAGGGAGCTGTGGGTTGAGTGTGCTGGGGAAGATTGTTGTTCTGGCACCTTTTGATGAGATTTTCAATCTCCTGTACGCTGACTCAAAGTTACACGTTACTCATCCAATAACCGTGGTATCATCAGTGAATTTAAAGATGGTGTTGAAGCTGTGTTTGGCCACAGAGTCATGGGTACAGGGAGAGTAGAGTTTGGGGACTGAGTACACAACCTTGAGGTCTTTGGTGTAGATTGTTATTGAGCAGGAAGTGTTGTTGATTTGTACTGATGAGGAAGTCTAGGATGAGGAAGTCTAGGATCCGATTGCAGAGCAATTATGTATTCTTTGAAGAGCCACGAAACCACTCTGAAATAATTGTTGCTGTATTTCTCTCTGTTGAGGGAAAAGATCCTCCACAGATTCTCAGTTGTAGAGTGCTGAATGCAAAATGTAAAGCAGCAGAACTTCCAATCAAGGTGATGCTGAGATGGTTTACATTTTAGATCAATTATTTATGAAATTAGCGAGATCCATATTACCGAATGCTTTCTAGATAGTTGCTTTAAACAAGATCAAGTGGTGATTCTGCAAGTTATAAGCACTGTTTGGAATGCGGTGCCAGTGAATGTAGGCTGCCAGTTGTGATATGTGGTTTCCCTATTGCTCCCCCCTTTCAGATGTGGCTGTAACAACATCATTTAAGCAAGAGCCTAATACCCAGAATTTATATGTTTACTTTTATTTTAGATGTATATGGTTAAGCCAGCATTTGTTATAGGTTTAACCAATACTTATAATATTGGTGAGAACTGAATTACCTGGGAAGAAATTCCTGAACCATGCCCCGAAGCTGCTCTCAAGGTGTCCCCAACCTGTTGATAGGAAGCATTAGGATTTTCCAAATTTCCACATTTCTTTGCACCATAGAAAGCATTTCCTTGCAGCATTTTTGTTACATGGTCAGAGGTCATGATTGAACCCAGGTTGCTGAAGCAGTGAGGCAGCAGCTCAAGCAGTTGTACCATTGGGCCACACATTTGATCCAATGATATCTGTCTCATTAAGGTGTGTGTGACTTGGAAGAAACCTTGAAGGTGTTGTGTGTGCTTCCTTGCACTTGTTTCCCTTGGCCTTCTGAGCTGGTGGAAGTCACAGTCTTAGGAATGTTATAAGAAAACTCATATGGTGACCTGCAATTCCTCCTGGAGAAGGCTGTAAACAAGTGTTGCATTTGTGAGGGTTACATCTTGAGACTCGGAGATTAGTTACACATCAGCCAAGCTACTTTATTCTGAATACAGATCACCCCGGTTGATAGGTTTTGTTTGTCTGAATTATTTGTAACCCGAACCGTTCACAAGTTGGAAATGTGGCCACAAACTAAGTTCCCAAATGGCAGAAAATGCCTGCAGCCCCGAGGACGTGGTAATTCATGCCGATTCTATGTGTTGGTGAGGACCTGAAAGTATTGAATATTCTTATAGTTGTAAATGGACAATGTTTCTTTTAATTCCTTTGTTGTACCTTTTAGCTTGTTTAGTTTTGAGATACCGTGCGGAAACAGGCTCTTTGGCCCACCGAGTCTGCATCGACCAGCGATCCCCGCACATTAACACTATCCTACACACATTAGGGACAATTTGCACTAATACCAAGCCAATTAACCTACAAACCACTTTGGAGTGTGGGAGGAAACCGACGATCTCGGAGAAAACCCACGCGGTCACAGGGAGAACGTAAAACTCCGTACAGACAGCACCCGTAGTTGGGAACGAACCCGGGTATCCAGCACTGTAAGGCAGCAACTCTACTGCTGCGCCACCGTGCTAACCTATCTTTTCGGTGGCAAAAACGTTTTTTTGAAGAACTGGGAACTGGCTCACTTATTGCAGAATACTCAGCTTCTTAACCTCTTCTCTATAATCGTATTATGTCGGATCCAACTGAAAATGTGATCAGGAGTGACCTGCAGGCTATTGATAATGGTACCTCCACAATGGTAGTGCTCAGAATGGAGAATGGAACAGATTTGACTGAGCCTTCTGGGGATAGTTATTGACTTGAACGTGCAATTTTATGCCCAAATGTTATGTTGTACACAAGAGTCAGATATACGCTGCTTGTATGATTTTCAGTGTGAAAGGCATTCTTTAGATATAATGGTCCATTAGGAAATAGGGGTTTGCCAAGTCAAAAAAATAGATGGCATGGTATTCTATTCAGAAGTGAAACTGTGCTAATGCATGCAGATGCTTCGAAGAACAATTATGCAGGGCTGTCAGTAGCTCTTTGATAGATGGGATGTGCAGTGTTGTTGTGACATGATTTACAATATTTCAAATAATCCTTGTGATGTTATCCGCAGCCTTTTCTGTAAACAATATATGCCTCCATTTCAAATTATAATTAAAAGTCATGTCCAGATCATCTGTGAATAATCACTCAGCATTTTGTTTAGATCATGTCTGGAGCAGTTGTGGAACTTCTCAGGTCAGCAACCTTAATGAAATAATTATTACTTGCATAGGAAGGAAAGTTGAAGTGGATGCAGAAATTCAGTATTGTACGATGCTTGAATTTGACATAAAAACTCAATTCAATCGGAGTGCCTCTTCCATATGTAACGACACTTCAAAAAGTAATTAATTGGATGTGGAGTGGAGTGCTTGGGGACGATTTGTGAATGTGAAAAGATCCATATACATGCAAATGTATTCTTAAATTTTCATTTAAAATGCCAAAGCTGCAGAGCACAACAGCCTTGTTTTTGTTTAAAGTTACCTTATTAAAATACATGCCAATTAAAACATTAAAATATGTATGCTTTTAAAACGGTGTTTGATTTGGGCTCAAGCATATATTTCTCTGCTTATGTGGGTGTTCCTCCCTGACAATATTATTTTCTTTTAATTTTGAAATGGGGAATTTGTGGCATTATATCTTATTTGCACTCTTATTAGTATAGGGTAACGGTGGGAAAACAAAGTTACTGTATTGTCAATTACTTCCTGGATGGTGTTTGATGTAACATAATGTGCTCTCTGCACTGTTATAATGGGAGTAGCTATCTGTCAATCCTCATTTTCCAAACTGCAAATCTATTTGACACCTGAATGAATATGGGGATTTAAGAAAATGATTTCAACAGTAAACCTTCCAATCTGCCCAATTAATTTTGGAAGCACATCGTGAGGCACCTCCCTTGCGAGTTGATGAAGAACACCAAATTTGTTGATGACCTCGTGGCAAAGGCATTGCCAAATTAACTCCAGACTATTTTCACTGAAAGACCAAGATTGTGTTTCCCCGATCTCTGCTGGGTAAACAGCAGTTGGTGCAATGCTTTTGTCTTTAAGGAACATGTTTAAGAGAGTGCTGTTTTCATTAGCTGCTGAATGCTATTTAATTTGCAGGTTTCATATAAAGAGATACTAAAGGATTATTACCAGACATTTGCATGACTCTACATATTTGTATACAAAGATAAATCTATGAAACTTTTAAGCATATCCGTGTGCGCGAGAGAAAATTGCTGTTGTAACTACTTTGTTGATCACAGCATATAAAGGCAACATCTTTCATCCACCTTTCTTTAACATTTTGGAAACAAATATTAAATATAATGTACATTTTTAACATCATCTACATTTTTAATCTCAACATAAGGAATCTGTGTCATGCATTTTTATTTAACGTGAAAAAAGTCAGATTACCCTCGTCTGAAAAATGATTTGTCTTGGACTATTTTTGTTTGCAATATTCCTTTGAGAAAGGCAACATTTACCAATAGCTACCCCTAATGCACCAGAGTGGTGGCACAGTGTACTTATAGGGGACAATTTATTCCTTTATAATAAAGGAATATCGATGTACAAATGCTTGATATATGATTTTTTTGCTATAAAACTATTGGCTCTTTGGGGAATGTGATTTTGATTTATAAAGCTATATTTCATTATAACTGATAGTGAGCGCACCACTCTGTGCGAAAAGGAATAAGCTCCACTGAAATACCCACAAAGCATCTCACCCAGTCTTCTCAATTTACTTAACAAAACATTTTTCAGCAATCCATCCCTTTCCTAAATCAAATAATCACTTTGTTTTTGCGTTCTGGTAGGCACATTGCAGCAAATCTTTAAATTACACAGTACACAGGGATTATGACTTTGCAGCCTGCGAGCCTAGATATGGTGCTTGAGAATTGAAGGACTGCAATGCGTGAAACATGATCTCTCTGCCAACTGCATGTTTTAAATATTGGGGGCTTCGAACTTGACCCGCATTCTTTTTTTAAAGTCCTCTGCCATCATATTCTTGAGCTGTTGATCCATTATAGTTTATGCTTTTACTTAAAATTAAGTTGTTTTTTTCCCAATGTAGTCCCGATTAATGTATTATTGCAATAGTAAATGGCTTTATAGATACATAGACAATAGCTGCAGGAGTAAGCCATTCGGCCCTTCGAGCCAGCACCGTCAATCAATGTAATCATGGCAGTTCATTCACAATCAGTACCCCGTTCCTGCCTTCTCCCCATACCCCTTGATTCCGCTAGCCCTAAGAGCTCTATTTAACTCTCTTTTGAATGCATCCAATGAATCGGCCTCCGCTGCCTTCTGAGGCAGAGCATTCCACAAATTCACAACTCTCTGTGTGAAAAAATCGTTCCTCATCTCAGTTCCAAATGGCCTACCCCTTATTCTTAAACTGTGGCCCCTGGTTCTGGACTCCCCCAACATCAGGAACTATTTTTCCTGCATCTAACGTGTCCAATCCCTTTATAATTGTATATGTTTCTACAAGATCTCCTCTTATCCTCCAGTGAATACATACCCAGTCGCTCATTCTCTCATCATATGACAGTCCTGCCATCCCAGGAATCAACCTTGTGAACCAATGCTGCACCCCCTCAATAGCAAGAATGTTCTTCCTCAAATTATGACTCTTCTCCTTCTGCATCTTGTGGCAGATGTTTGTGTACTTTGAATGCCAAATTTATAATCCAGGGGAAAGAAGTAATAGCCTTGAAGTTGCAGTCAGGAGGTTCTTGCTCATTAGAAAAAAAAACTAACTGCTGACAATCTCCGACACAGCTAAACATTAATGAAACATCAACATAAACCTGATGAGAGTAAAAGTCAAAATATGGTAAAAATAGATGCATTATTCAATCTGTAGACACAAAGTTAGATATTTTTAATGGTCTACTTGACTGCATATGAAGTAGGTTCTAAATTTTGCATGTTATCATTTAGAAAGGTTTCTATTAATAATTTCTACCATCCTATATAATATAGATAACAAAATTATTGTTTAAATCTATGCGCACTTTGAAGAAGTTCCCCTCCTCTCTCAGGCATGTTCTGTGAGACCCTCTCTCACTGCTCCCCCTCTGTGCTTATCAAAAAAAAAATCCCTTGCCTGCCGACCTGTTACCCTCCATGCTTTGTCCTGCCTCTCCCCTTTTCCAACTTTCTGCTCCCCCCCCCCCCCGACAATCAGTCTGAAGAAGGGTCTTGACCTGAAATGTCACCTATCCATATTCAGTCGAGATGCTGCCTCACCTGCTAAGCTACTCGAACATTTTGTGTCCTTTTGTGTATTAACTAGCAACTGCAGTTATTTGTTTGCACATTCTCTTTCTGTTAGATTGTACTTTCATTGCAAAATAATTTTGAGCTGGACCATTGCTCTCCGGTTGCTTGCCGTTCGGCTGAGGCAGCCACTTTTTCCCCCATTCATTTTGTTTTGCGACAATTGGAAAATCCAAGGCAGCTTGTTCTATCTTAATGAATGGTACAGACATCTTATGAAGGTTGCATCATTGCAGCAAAGGTGTACTGGAATCTGGAGCTGAAGGTCACATCAACCTGCACTCAGGAGTCTAAAGCCTCCATTCAGTTAACTGCTCACAAACTAGCAGAAGTGGCCATTGTTGACAACTTCAAGGTAATTTTAGATGTACAGTGCATTCAGAAAGTATTCAGACCTTCACTTAATCCACATTTTGTTACGTTACAGCCTAATGGGCCTGTCCCACTTATGCGATTTTTTTTGGCGACTGCCGGCACCCGTCATAGGTCGTTGCAGGTTGCCGAAAATTTTCAACATGTTGAAAATCCAGCGGTGACCAGAAACACACTATGACTCTTTGGGCGACTGAGGAGACTACTCACGACCATACAGGCGATACCCCGACGACATGTCGTGAGTAGTCGCCCAAAGAGTCGTACCTTGTTCTGGTCACCGCTGGATTTTCAACATGTTGACATTTTTCGACAACCTACAATGACCTATGACGGGTGCCGGCAGTCGCCACAAATGTCACGTAAGTGGGCCAGGCCCATTATTCTAATGGATTAAATTTTTTTTTTTTCCATCATCAATTGACACACAATAAATTTCTAAACACCAGTTTTCACTTCTTCATTCTGGGGTATTGTGAGTAGATCGATGATAAAAAAAAAGAATTCAATCCATTTTAAAATATGGCAGTAACGTAACAAAATGTGGAAAAAGTGAAGGGGTCTGAATACTTTCTGAATGCATTGTATGTTTAAAAGTGGTCGTTTTAACGGTCTTTTGGAATGGTAGAGTTTGAAAACATCTTGAGCCTGTATGGTTTCAGCTGTTTTATGTCATAAACTGATTGTCTCCATATAACTTGGCACTGTGATATCTATTCATGCACGAATGAGTGATTTTTCTCACAGTGCATAGCATCATGCTGAACAAGTAAACTAAATAATCGAAGGAGCTGATTAGATCACATCGGTAGGACCACATTTTATTTTGGGGGGGGGGGGGGGATTTGGTTGTAGGGTGGAATGACAAATTTTGCAAATCTGCTATTTACTAATGTCTCAGAGAAAGACTAAATTGAGGAGGAATTAATTGGAATACACAGGCATTGGTCCACAAAAATAGTTTTACTGAAACACTGGCATGTTAACGGACTACAGATGCCCGACATTTGGTGTCATGCCAATACCTGCTATTTTCAACTCTTGTGTCGGAAAGAACTGAGATGCTGGTTTAAATTAAAGGCAAACACAAAATGCTGGAGTAACTCAGGCAGCATCTCTGGAGAGAAGGAATGGGTGACGTTTCTGTCGAGGCCCTTCTTCAGTCCCGACCCGAAACGTCACCCATTCCTTCTCTCCAGAGATGCTGACGGTCCCACTGAGTTACTCCAGCATTTTGTGTCTATTGTCATCTTTTGATATTTTTAACTGCTGGTTGTGCAGCATGCAAGTTTTAATCCTTACGGAATATTAAATTATGGGTTGAATAAATTCTGAAATTGCTCTTTCTCTGGTGTGATATTTTTTCTCTTAATCTATTTTATTGCATAGGAGTTGCAGAGATAGATTTTAAAAATCTAATTTTCTCATGCAAATTTGTCAAACACTAAATTAAGCTTAAATACGCCCGTGCAATTTGTGCTTACCGTGATTTTTATCTCGTATGTACCACGAAGCAGAGCATGGAAATTAGACTAATTTGCACATTTTATGAGCAAGCCATACATGCAAGCAGTTTTCATCTGGGTAAGATCTTGCTATTGATTACTTCTGGATTAAACCAGGCACATTGGGAAACTTTTCCCCGGAACCTCTATGCATGTTTCACCTTCAGGCAACTGCTTGGCACCAGTTGTGCACGTAATAGTGGCATGAGTTATGCAGCACACAATAATCTTCACTTATAGGGACAACATGCAAAGTTTGGAAATTAGAAAGCACTTCTTATAAAGGTGTATATCGGTCGGGTGGATGCACAGAGTCTCCTGCCCAGAGTAGGTTAATCGAGGACCAGTGAACATTGGTTTAAGGTGATGGGGAAAAGATTTAATAGGAATCCAAGGGGTAACTTTTTCACACAAAGGTGGATGCACAGAACAAATTGTCAAAGCAAATAGTTGAGGCTGGGACTATCCCAACGTTTAAGAAACAGTTAGACAGGTACATGGATAGGAGAGGTTTGGAGGGATATGGTGCAAACGAGGAAAGGTGGGACTAATGTAGCTGAGATATGTTGCTGGTGTGGGCAAGTTGGGCCAAATGACTCTATGACTATGAGTTAATGGTTGGCACCATCAAATCTATGTTCTAGACAAATCAAATGCTAGCTTCACCTTCGATAGTCAGCATTTTGTAAAATTATTCAGTTGTTGCTCCCCTTGCTGATTGTGTGTTTTTTTTTTTTGTTCCGTTCTCATCCAGAGTAGGTGAATCGAGGACCAGTGCACATTGGTTTAAGGTGATGGGGAAAAGATTTAATAGGAACCTGAGGGGTAACATTTTCACACAAAGAGTGGTGGATGTGCGGAACGAACTGTCAAAGGAAATAGTTGTGTGATCACCCGCCCATTGATTAGCTTTCACCTCAGTATGACTTGGGACCACTCCCACAGTCGCAGGTGTTGACTCAGCAATACATATGGTTTATGCCCACACACACAGCAAATTCCTACGTTGCTCCACCACACCTTTTCCCTCAACTTTTTGGTTGCTGACACAGGGAGAGTTCTTTAAGCATTGACTTGCTTCCCAGCAGCTGATTTCCTATATAGTATCTTATTTTAGTTCATGAATCTGTGCGTAGAATCCCTCTGCACTTTTGTTCATTTTGTTTTTTCACGTGAGATCAGACTCAGCTTTGCGTAATATGTGTTAACATGCCAAACAAAGGTGAAACATACTTTCCAGACAGCATTTCAATTTTACATTAGGAAATTTAGAATAAGGTGTTTTTTGGGAAAAAATATTCTGATATTGTTAAATTTTTAACAAGCTTTTGTATTTTGTTTTTAAACTCAACGTTGATTTTTTTTTGTGTTTTTGGCCAAATATAGGAACACATCTCAGAGGAGTTTTGCAAATATTTCTACTTGCTTGCTAATTCATGCATTTTATGCATTCTTCATTGATAGTCACATAACTATATCTTTTTTCAAGTACAAAATGATCAAACACTTTGGCCAATGTTGTTGCAGTTGTTCATGTAATGAAAAATGAAATCCATTTACTTTTCCAAAACACAAAGCTAGAGGAACTCGGTGGATCAGGCAGCATCCGTGGTAAAAATCGATAGAGAATTTTTCGGGTTGGGACTCTTTTTCAGACTGGCCGAAACATCATCTGTCCATTCCTTCCATGGACAATGCCTGACCTGCTGAGTCCCGACAACACTGTGTTTTGTTCAGTATTCTAGCATCTGCAGTTTCCAGTTACTTTTCATTCAAGTAAGTTGCATTACGGTACTTCAGTTTTTAGACTTCAGACTTTAGGGAAACAGCACATAAACAGGCCCTTGAGCCTACTTAGTCCACATTGACCAACGATTATCTCGTACACTAGCACTACATTACACACTAGGGACAGTTTACAATTTTAATCAAAGCCAATTAACCTACAAACCCATATGTCTTTGGAGTGTGAGAGGTAACCCAGAGCACCCGGAGAAAACCTACCCGGTCACAGGGAGAACGTACAAATTCCGTACAGACAGCACCTGTAGTCAGGATCGGACTTAGGCTTCTGCCACTGTAAGGCAGCAACACTCCCACTGTGCCACTCTGCCATCCTATGAGTGCCGCACTTTGAATTTATCTATTAATAATATGTATCTTGAACCAAAGCAACTTCGAAATCACCCCGTGTGATGCTCGAGATCATGAATTTGTTCTGCATTGTTTTTTTCTGAATATGTTCATGGGAAAGCCAGAAATGCACAGTTGTGAATGGAATGAAACTATTTTTTTACACAGAGAGTGGTGAGTCTCTGGAACTCTCTGCCACAGAGGGTAGTTGAGGCCAGTTCATTGGCTATATTTAAGAGGGAGTTAGATGTGGCCCTTGTGGCTAAGGGGATCAGAGGGTATGGAGAGAAGGCAGGTACGGGATACTGAGTCGGATGATCAGCCATGATCATATTGAATGGCGGTGCAGGCTCGAAGGGCCGAATGGCCTACTCCTGCACCTAATTTCTATGTTTCTATGTTTCTAAGTGAGTGCAGTTCTGCCTGACTCTTTGACAGATGTCAGACAGAGACGTTTAAAAATCTGACGTGCTCAATCGTGTCAGGACGTTTAAGAATGGATAGCTTGCCTTGTCAGTCACAAACAATGTCATTAATAGCTTTAAAATTTTGGTGGTATGATAGCAATCGGAAATATATAATGGAACTTCTTAACTGTTTAGGTGGGCTTTAACACTTTAAAAGATATTGAAGAGGAAATGAGAGAATTGGAATGCACCATTTCTTTGCACTGATGGAGGACTAAGCCTTGCAAAAAGGCCAGTGTGAGAGAGGGTATTAGTTGTCATAAGTCTGAGCTGATCAGAGATGGCGGTGAGGGTATGGTTGCAATCCGGTGAATGGAAGACGAGAATTTATGTAATTGATTTACATCCACAAACAAAAAATAAATGAATGGGGCAATTGGTGAAAGAAGTGAAACAAGAAAATGATTGGAGATAGTCATTTCAGTGACTGAGGCAAGGAAAAAGTGAAGGGGTAAATAAACACGATTTGAGAATTTACACAAGTCAAAGATTGGTGGGGTGGAAGAAGGATGAGTGTAGAAGAGAGAGAGAGAGAGAGAGTAATGCAAAGTCATTCATTGCAGAGGTTCAAAAAGGAAAAAGGAAAGGTTATTTAGTAAGAACATTTTTGTAAGATGCCTTGGGGAGTAGTTGTGAATGAGAATTTAAGTTAAGAGAATGGAACTAGGTGAGATGGTAAAAAGGAAAGAAAAGGATCTGAGGATCAGGGAAACAGGCCCTGGCGTGGACTGTGGAGATAATAACCACAACGTTTCCACTGCAGTCAGGATGCAAGGCAACAGATCAGATTAAAGCACACATGGATAGACTATTATTGTTTTTTTTTGTGTGTACGCATGTATGCATGTACACATAAATACACATATAGTTTTATGTATGTGTGTATATATATATATATATATGTTATATATATATATATATATATATATATAATATATATATATATATATATATATATATATATATATATATATATATATATATTATATATATATATATATATATATGTTATATATATGTATTTGTATATACTAGAGTGAGGGACAGGAAGCTTGTTCCCCCAATGCAATATTCCACCACTCACCCATAGCCTCCAACTGCACAGGCGCAGCTCAATTCCCCTCATCCCTGGCACTTTCTCCCCCTACTCTTCACCCTCCCTCTTCTTTCCCCTCTCCTCCTCCCCTCCCCCAATCCCTCCCTCACCTCTCCCTCTCCTTTCCCCTGCCCTCAGTCACTCCCTCTCTCCCTCCATTATTCCTCTCCCCTACCTACCCTCCTCCTATCCCTCTATTCCCTATCTCCCCTACACCCCCATCCCCTATCCCTCCCACTATCCATGCACACCTCCCCCACTGCCCTCCTTTCCCTCTATTCCCCACTCCCTACCTCCGCCACTCCCCCCTCTTTTTACTCCCCCCCTCTCCCTCTATTCCCCCTCCTCCCCCAATCTCCCCCTCCTCCTAGCCTCTCCCAATCCCTCCATCACTCCCTCCCTCCCTCTCTCCCTCCATAACATCTCTCCCTTCCCTACTCCCCTCCTCTCCCTCTATCCCGTCTCCTCCTCCACACTCCCTCATCCTCCACACTCCCTCCTCACCTCCCCAGGATCTCAAGGTTGCCTCTCCTCTCCCTTCTTGTGTGCCCCGGAGGAGCATCAGCTGTTAGCGTCCTCAGGGCCAGGCCTCGGGCGTGTGGGGGGTGTGCGGTGTGGGTGTGGGGGTGGGGGAAGAGCTCCGAGTAAAGACGGGGGAAGAGCCATGGGGGGGAGGAGGGTATCACGGTGGAGGGTGGCAGGAGCCAGCAGGGGGACCAGAGGGGAAGAGGCTGGAACTGTGGGGCGTTGCGATGGTGGTGCGTTTGGGACTCACAGCAGGTGCTGGACGTACTCGTCCACCGGGATTAGACTCTCCATTCTCCGTTTTGCGACATCACCGACCCCGCACCGGGCTGGGCCGCTTCCGGTCCCTCTGAAAATTGTGCCCGGTTGGAGACATCCGTCGGCCACCCGCAGCGTCCCTCAGCTCCAGTAAAGACGCGATAGCGCAGGAAGGGGTGGACCGTCCCAGGGAGTGGCAGGAGAAAAGAGGAGATCAATCTGCGCACCCGCTGTTTTTACGATTTTAAACCTCGCTAACTTTTACAATATACTACCGATCGGAACAAAACTTGTTGCACTCGCAGCAGAGGAGAATAGTGAGTGAGCTGATGAAATGTGTACAGCTTTCTGCACGAATAGAAAAACCGTGCAAACCGGAAGAGCACAAGATCAGAGTTTTAGTTATGTATAGATACACGCACTAATCTATACAGTGTATTTGTGACACAGTGATTTTTCTCTTGTTTATTATATTGTTTACAGTGTATCATGTTTACATATTCTATTGTGCTGCTGCAAGTAAGAATTTCATTCTTCCATTTGGGACATATGACAATAAAACACCCATGACTCTCTTGAATGTGTGCATTTTAACACCATTCATCTTGGAGGGTGTAGGGATTCATAAAGCAGATTATGAATCCCATTTTTCTAGTATTTCTAAATTATAGTTCAAATTATACTAGCTGCAATTTACTCTCACGATTATTGTAATCTATTTCTTTCATCACTTTAATCACTCAATCTGCACTCAGAAGACACAAAAGCAAATACAATGGCAGAGCAGAAGTTCAAGCTGAAGCCCGATGCTACATCCAGCTGCAAGGAAAATGTTGTTAATGTTACAAATCTGTATTATGTGAGATAATATCTCTAAAGATTGTGTACATTTCTTCATTTCTCTCATAAAGGTAATTACTAGCCCATGGCAATCATTAAAATCTACAAATTCTGATTCTTACAATTGATTGTCTGCTTTCCAGGAGAATGTATGATAGTGCTGATTATCTTTCACCTGCGCTGATTAGTGTACAATCTGAAGGAGTTTTGTTCTCCTTAGCAGTTTGGTCACAGAGCTCTTTATATTGAGTGTGTAGGAAGTAACTGCAGATGCTGTTTTACACTGGAGATAGACACCAAATGCTGGAGTAACGCAGCATCTCTGGATAGAAGGAACGGGTGACGTTTTGTGTCAAAAAGGGTCTGAAGAAGGGTCTCGACCCGAAATGTCATCCATTCCTGATATGGTGAAACCAACATGTATAAAAATGGCCTTTATTAAAATCTGACAATGTGCACTTGACCACATGTGATTTTTTTTTCTATTACAAATCTCAAATTGTGGAGTACAGAGGCAAATAAATAAATGATGGGACTTTGTCGCAAACATTGTGGAGGGCACTGTAGATATTCAATATTTTCTACTCATCCCATTTGGTAGCATTTGCAGAATGTAATCCCTTCCTCTAAATCATACATAGTAATTATAAATGACCATGCTTCCAGCACTGAACCTTGTGAGGCCTGACTGATAATTGCTTGTCAACCAGATACCTGCCTGTGCACTTCAGTTCGTAGTTGTCTACCAACTAACCATTTGTTAAATTCTGATATAAAACAAAATGCAAGTTAGCAACAAAAAATATGATCAAGACAAGTTCAGTATCATAACTTTAAAGTGAATAATGAATTTAATGACTTTCAAAAAATGAGGTGATTGCTTGTTCTTTGTCATTCCCTCATTATGTTCCAGGGGTTGGCCAAAGCAATTCCCATACAGTTTAGCTATGAACGATGATCATTTGGTGCTTCCTGCAATATGCTCAGAGAACCTTCGTTTTAATACCACTTTCTGGCTGAGACGAATAGCCATGTGGCATTGTGGGTTACTAGTGCTCATAAGTTCATAAGCAATGAGAGCAGAATTAGGCCATTCGGCCCATTCAAGCCTACTCCACCATTCAATCATGGTTGATCTATTTTTCCCTCTGAACGCCATTCTCCTGCCTTCTCCCCATAGCCCCTGACACTCGTTCTAATCAAGAATCTATCTATCTCTGCCTTAAAAATATCCATGGACGGCCTCCACAGCCTTCTGTGGCAATGAATTCCACAGATTCACCACCCTCTGACTACAGACAATCAGAGACAGTCTAGACAATCTAGACAGAGAACACTAGCAGCACATTGAATGAAGGGACACAGAGAGGTATTAGATATTGGAGATGTAGAGTCTTGGATAAATCCTATGTGTTTGAAAGGAGAATATCCAGCATTTCCAAGTGATATTTTTGGACAATCCAGTGCCTTGTATGTCTTTTAATGTGTTTTCACCGATCAGCTACCTCTCAGAGGAATACAATGGGCCATTCAGTGCTGATACTTGAACAGACTTCTTGACCTACAGTTTCTCTTCAGCATTCCTAGTTGCACTACGGCTTACTAAGGGGCAGATATTAATGAATGTTGCAGACTTGTATGACACTGTCTGCTTTCATGAATACTAGAAAATTGCTATATTTTAAAAACCATAAACTTTTTGTTACTTTGACATCAACTTGACATTTACAAGTGAAAATAATCAATAATTTGAAGCTTTTGGATGTTAGTGATTGTACTGAAGACAAACTTGGTCCTAATTGTTTTCTTAAGCCCAATTTGTGCTTCTATTAGTTTAGCATTTAAATAATCTAATGTTTTTCAATCCCCTGTATAGTTAATTCTTCGATAATGTTTGATCACTTACCTCAATAAATTGTGGATCCAGTGAAAATGATAGATAATGCTTTTTGTCTCTAAGTGATTGAAAGTGAATGTAATGCTGTCAGTGTAGCTGTAGAATTTAGAAAAAAAAATCATAATTTTTGTTGCTTTTAGCTATTAAATCATGTTCGTGCATAAATGACACTGTTATTAAGTAATGGTTATTTTTATTATAATTATATTCCTTTTTCCAGGCTCAGTGTTCATTGGGCTTTCACCATGGAGATCTGAATTTAAATCTCACCTATATTATAAACATAGTTTATATGAGCCATTTATTTCAAGGGCTGCTTCCTTATCCTCTTGGTGTTTGCTATGGTGGATTGTCGAGTGAGATAAATGCAGTAGAGTGTTCAATGAAAGATATTGAACGCAACTGTGTCATTCTTAATTTATAAAGCTGCAGCAACTCGCATTTGATTAAACTATTTGTATCCAGTATATTACCATGGATGGAAAAGCATTGACAGGGAATGAGATTTTAATATTGTCTATTCTTGGAGCTTGAAAATCATTGCTATCCTAACCCTGAGGTATACTCAATCATATCATTTGGAATTCCACTTCTTTGACCATTTTTGTCACATTCAACAGATTTGCAAAACTGTTTTAATATTTGCTGGGCAGTTTGTGATTTTGCTGGAGATTTTATTGCCTCCCTGCAGTTTTTTTTTTCCATTTCCTTTTTTTCCAGCCCCCTTTGTTTCTGTACCAGATGTGAGGGGCTGATCTCGTTGGCATGTGGGGTCTGACGGCAGTTATGAGGCAGCTATGCCTTGGAAGGCACAGTGCAAAGATCCCGCCCCCCACTGCTCCTGAAATGCCTCTTCACCCACTTTAATTGAAGACAAAGCTGGAGTGGAACTTTCCCTTCCTTGCCTGATGTTAAGAGTTGTGAAATGTGAACTAAATTATTGAAAAATATTCAAATTAACTAAAAGAAAGTTACTTATCTAACTCTTTGCTTGCTTATCCACGTGCAAGAATCCTCATTCGAGTCAGTAAGGTTTTCTTGCATAATGTTGGAGAATCCCAGCGGGACTGAGCTCTGCTGCTGGACTCCAGAGGTAGTCATGCACAAATATAGAAATCTTAACTTCAAATCTTAATCTTAACTTAACTCATCAGCTCAAGCCAGTGAGATATTGAAATGTTGGAAACACTCAACAAGTCAGGCAGCATCTGTGGAAAGAGCGAGTTAATGTTTAAGATCTGGGATGCTTGATCAGAATAATGTGATTTACCCCTGTGCACATTAACGATATTTGTTTGTTCATTATGAACTGTTTTGTTGTTACATGCGCAGTACCTGACCTTTGGGGGTATTAGTCAAATACATGGGGCTCTTTCATTATGACCAACTCTTACTATTTATTAAGAGATTACTGATGGTAGGGATTTCTGTTTCTGGTTCATGGGATGCGGATGGAGGTGTTCCTTTAATAATTCAGATACGTGAAGATGACTAATGTGATTCAAAAGCACAAATAATATTACTGCAACATAATGAATGAAATAAATTAATTAATTTTATTTCGTCACAGGTCTTTCTCGTGACCTTATTCTTGATCTTTAGCAGAGGATGCTTTATTATGTTTTGTGGGGTGGCTATTCTTTAAGATAATTGAATTGGGCTTTTAAAAGAGTAGAAGGTTTGCTTATATGTTCCTGATATTTACGTTGAATATTAATGCTATAAATTACTATATTTTTTCAGTTAGGTTTAAGTGAGCCGCTCGATTGATTGGACATTCCTGCCTTTAATTTCTCAGTATAACCGTAGAACTGTGAGAGCATGCAATATAAAGTTTTGATGAGTTTTGAACACAATGATAAAATAACTACAATTTAAAGCTTCACTTGCTGCATTCTCCTCCCTCCAATCTTCTCGACCAGCGTTGAAAAAATGCAGCTTCATATTTGAGTTTATTGTGCAAATGCATATTGAAATATTAATTTATTTTTTAAGATCACATTTTGGTGGCTTACTGTTGTCACTCATTCAATTGGTACTGGTCTATTATTTTAACATGGACTGACATCCAGCCAAAAGCTTTGTTTTGTACGCTATCCAAGGAATCCAGGCAAATCATACCATACATGAAAATGTGTAGGAAGGAACTGCAGATGCTGGTTTAAACCGAAGATAGACGCAAAAAGCTGGAGTAACTCAGCGGGACAGATAGCATCTCAGGAGAGAAGGAATGGGTGACGTTTCGGGTCAAGACCCTTCTTCAGACTGGTTAGGGATAAGGGAAATGAGAGTTATAGACATGCACTCAAATTTACTTGGACCATCTCTGACACCTCCCTCCCCTTACTTGATCTCACAGTCTCCATCACAGAAAATAGATTATTGACTGACGTTTAATACAAACCCACGGACTCCCACACATATCAGTACTACACATCTTCCTACCAGGCTTCCTGCATAGACTCTATCCCCCACTTCCAATTCCTATGTCTATGCTGCACCTGCACCCAAGATGAGGTGTTCCACACGAGGACATCCGAGATGTCTTCATACTTTAGGGAATGGGGTTCCCCTCTCCCATCATAGATTTGACCCTTACTCGTGTCTCCTCAGTACCCGCAGCTCTGCCATTGCTCCCCCTCTACCAGTCGCAACAGAGACTAGTCCTTACCTTCCACCCATCAGCTGTCGCATACAACACATAATCCTCCAAAATTTCCGCCACCTCCAACGGGATTCCGCCACAAGCCACATTTTCCCACCTCTTTCCGCCTTCCGCAAAGACCGCTCCCTCCGCAACTCCCTGGTTAGCTCATCCCTTCCCACCCAAACCACCCCCTCCCCAGGTACCTTCCCCTGCAACCACAGAAGATGCAACACCTGTCGCTATACCTCCTCCCTCGACTCCATCCAGGGACCCCAACAGTCCTTTCAGGTTAGGCAGAGGTTCACTTGCACCTCCTCCAACCTCATCTACTGTATCAGTTGATCAAGATGTGGACTTTTATACATTGGTGAGACCAAACGCAGACTGGACGATCGTTTCGAGAAACACCTTCACTCAGCTCGCCTGAACCTACCTGATCTCCCGGTTGCTGGACACTTTAATTCTCCTTCCCATTCCTATACAGACCTTTCAGTCCTAGGTCTCCTCCATTGTCAGAGTGAGGCTAAACACAAATTAGAGGAGCAGCATGTCATATTTCACTTTGGTAACTTACAGCCCAGTGGTATGAATATTGATTTCTCTCACTTCAGGTAGCACCGACATTCCCTCTCTCTCTCTATCCCTCCCCCACCCAAGTCGCATTAGCTTCTCATTTTCACCCTACATGCAGCTAATAATGGCGTGTTTCCTTAAACATCGTTATTTTTTTACATATCTTTCATTCATTGTTCTTTATCTCTCCACATCACTGTCTATATCTCTCATTTCCCTCATCCCTAACCAGTCTGAAGAAGGGTCTTGTCCTGAAATGTCACCCATTCCTTCTACCCAGAGATGCTGCCTGTCCCACTGAGTTACTCCATTTTTTTGTGTCTATCTTCCATACATGAATATATCAGGTCATGCAGAAAAGAAGTTGAACTGAGTGAGAAATGTTATCTTAGAGCTGCGGAGAAAGTGCAGATTAAAACAAAAGTTCAAGTGCTGCAACAAGGTAGATTGGAAGATTGGGAATTCACTATCAGCTTCTGAGAGGTCTGAGCAGGGAAGAAACTATTTTAATTTCTGTCAAACCCGTGTATCTTCTGTCCGATGGGTGAGGAGAGAGAATGTACCGTGATGTGTGAGTATCCCTGATTATGTTGATTGATTCTTAAGGCAGCGAGAAGTATAGATATAGTCGATTGTGGGAGGGTTGGTCTGCATTACGGACTAGGTTGCTTTCCCAACTCTGCAATTTCTTGTGGTTGTTGATAGATCAGTTGCCATCCCAATCTGAAATGCATCTGTAGAAATTGGTAAGAGTCATTGGAGACATGCAGAATTCCCTTAACCTTCTGAGGAGGCAGAACATTGGTGTGCTCTCCTGTGTATAAGAACAATGTGGTTCCACCCGGGCAAATTGTTGGTGATATTTAAATCTAGGGACTTGAAGCTCTCTCCCATTTCCACTTCAGCATTGTTAATGCAGACTGGGCCTTGTACTTCGCCCTGCTTCCTGGATTTGAAGAACAAGTCCAATAATTCATTGTTGGCATGTGGTTAACCAGGAGAAAGCCTTGGACTAGAAATCAGTACACCATTGCTTGGATGACTGAAACTGGCCACGTCCTTAGGAACTGCATGGACCAACATTCGGGATTGTTCACAGATATCTTTAATCTCTCCCTACTCTGTTTTGAGGTAGCCAACTATTTCAAGAAGATAACTGTCATCCTGGTACAGAAGAAAAGCAAGATCTCAAGCAGTTGGTGTTGGCTAAGGTGTTGGTAAACTATGTGTACTTGGTAAAGATTTGTACAAGGAGCATTCAAATTACAATTATACTCTGTCTACTGGATCTAAACCTACATCAGTTGTCAAAATGAATGAATGAATGAATGAATGAATACTTTATTGTTACATGTGACAAGTCACGGTAAAATTATTTGCTTGCATACCCAAGATATATAATAGTCGCCCTATAAAGGATGCTGTCAAAGTTGCAAAGTATCTCCCGCCAGGTCCCCTTTTGTACCCCCCCTCCTCACTTCCCCTCCTCCTGGAAGTCCGCCAATGCCGGGCCCTCCATTTTTTTCCTCACAGCGGTCCCTCCATGCCGGGTCCTCCTTTGTTCCTTTCCCCGGCGACGGCATCCTCACTCCCACGTGGTCCGTCCTCGTCCGTTGGTCGGCGCCCTCATCGACTGCCGCACCAACCTCTCCACTATCGCTGCCGGCTCCCCTCCTGACACCAACCGTGAAATTTATGCAAGTGCTCTCTATGTTCAAATGGATCTGAGCATATTTAGCTTTTTAAATTACTTTATTGATGCTCAGAATTCCTCTACGGACTTTGTCTTCTGAACGTTTGTTATTTTGCTCAGCCCTATAGCCCTCAAACGCTGCATTCGTTCAATTCTTGCTTCTTGCGAGTTCCTTCTTTGACAGCACAATTTGCTGTAATTCCTTCAGCAGTAGGGACCCTAAAGCCTGCTGTCTTGCATTGGGTGAAATATGTTTCACATATTATAAAAGAAATGGGTATTTTAAACTATTCTTGTATCAACTTGTTTTATAGAGTAGTATTAGTATGGGAAGAAATAATAATAAGGTTACTGCAAACTAGGAGTAAGTTTAGCTGAAAATTCATGCTGATCCTACAGTATAGTCGTATAAAATAGCTAGAATGTAGATTAGTTCCTGTGCTATTTTCCCCTAATTTTACTGCAGTAAATTTGTATTATTAAAAATGTTGTGTCTACCATTGATCCATAATATCTTTGCCTCAAAACTGTACCCATCCGTAGGACAAACATTATAATTGGCTGAAATAAAACACTTCTATCAAGAAACCATTAAAAATAATTTAAAATCTATTTGGGAATGGGCAATCAACAGAAAACTCAATTATTGTCATTCACTAAATAACAAGTTCCACAAAATCTACCATTTGAATCACACAGATAATTGTACAAGTTGCTTGAGCTGACTGCTTGAAATTATTTCCCTGCTGAGTACTCACCAGGCCCTGGAAATATAAACATACTAACTGAATATCCATATGCATTCAATAATTAATCAAATAACTTGTACATCCATTTCCTAGTTACGAGATATGTCTCATCCAGCAAAGTTAAGAGCCAATTTCTTAACTGCACCAGCCTTGGTTGTGGATGAACAGTATCACCAATAGTCTTTGCATAATTATAAGAAACTCAGTAGGAAATTTAAGGAGATTTCTGTTGGAAAATTGGAACATTATCTTTACTCCCAAGTACAGCAATGTTTTTGTTTGTATTGGTTGCGGGCATTGCTGGTAAACCTCTCCCAATTGCCTTTGAGAAGGAAGTGGTGAGCTACAGCAATGCACCTCGTGATCTGACATGTTCTTGGGTAAGGTGTTCAAAGGTGCAGATGAAGGAATGGCATTTTATTTCCAAGTCAGGATCTTGAATCACTCACAATTTTGTGAGGTTTGACAGATGACCTAGAAATGTTAATTATGTTGCATTGTGTGGTTGGTTGATGGTGCATCCACAATGCAGGAGTGATGGAGGGCTTATACACGAATGGGGTTTTGATCAAATAGACTATATTGTCTTGGATATTGCTGATCCTTCTAACTATATTTTGAGCTGCATTCTTCCAGGGAGTGGAGGTTCCTTGTGTCTTAGAGATGCTGGAAAGGATTTGGGATATAAGGAGATGAGATGAGTGCATAATTTCTAGGGTTTGACCCACTCTTCTATCCACGGTATTCAGGAGGAGCAAACCAATTGCTGGTGGAATGTGATTCCCAGGATGTCATTGGCAGGGTTTCAGTGGTGATAATCCGATTAAATGGATTAAAGGAAAGCTGGTTAGATTTTTTTGGACATGACCTTTGCCTGGCACTTCGATGGAATGAATGCTGCTGACCACAGCTCATTCTCGAGGTCCTCTCCTGTCTAGTTCTTGCTCCAGACTTGGAATATTCATTTCCTAATGCAACTGGAAATTAGGCAGTCATCAGGTGATAGTTGAACGCCATCAACATGACATTTTCCATCTTGCATTAACTTTTTAACAGTATGATATTGACTGCGACAAGACCAGTTGATAGGAAATATACGTGGAGACAAATGTACTCTCATCATTTTTTTTTGAGCTGGAGCACACTAGGCAGGCTGCCGACTGTGAGGCACCCATGCTTGCTGTTGCCTTGTGTGGCAAGTGTTTATCTGCTAATGGGATTTTGGTGGTAAGTCAAATATTGTAAGGCCTGTTGCTGTGGCAGGGCATTTCACAAGATAATGGTCGCATGGGGTGACCTGAACAAGCCTCATCCACGAAACAGCGGAACAATCTTGCTCCGTCAGCTGTCACAACAATTCAAAACACTTTTGAAAAAGACCACAGATTCGTTTTCAAAATATAAATGAGGTAGAAACATTCATACATGATTTTAAAATGTGTCAGTAAATGTAATTCAACAATCTGTGAGGCATTTAGTATGTACTGAGGCTCTTTATAAGTGCTGTAGGCTGGCAATTCATGCAAGCATCATTGCTGAGTGTCCACTGGGTATTCGGTGGTGAATCATGTTGATGTCTCGGTGCTGCTCCTTTTAAGATTGTGCCACACTCCTCTAACATTTGCAATAGTAACAACAGTCACTATTATATTGTCATAGAAACATAGAAACATAGAAAATAGGTGCAGGATGAGGCCATTTGGCCCTTCGAGCCAGCACCGCCATTCATTGTGATCATGGCTGACCGTCCCCTATAAATAACCCGTGCCTGTCTTCTCCCCATATCCCTTGGCTCCACTAGCCCCTAGAGCTCTATCTAACTCTCTCTTAAATCCATCCAGTGACTTGGCCTCCACTGCCCTCTGTGGCAAGGAATTCCATAAATTCACAACTGTCTGGGTGAAAAAGTTTTTTCTCACCTCAGTCTTAAATGACCTCCCCTTTATTCTAAGACTGTGGACCCTGGTTCTGGACTCGCCCAACATTGGGAACATTTTTCCTGCATCTAGCTTGTCCAGTCCTTTTATAATTTTATATGTTTCTATATGAATCCCCCTCATCCTTCTAAACTCCAGTGAATTTTCAATCTTTTCAATCTTTCCTCATATGGCAGTCCCGCCATTATATTACATATATATATTACATATATTATATATTGTAATATATATTGTTATATTACATATATTATATATTGTATATGTGACACACTGATTTTTTTTCTCGTTTATTATATTGTTTACAGTGAACTATGTTTACATATTCTGTTGTGCTACTGCAGTAAGAATTTCATTGTTCTATCTGGGACATGACAATAAAACACTCTTGACTCTTAGTGTATTTTTTTTGTTGAAAAATAAAGTAGAGCAAATTTTAAATTATTCAGGGATGTTTTTAAGGTGAAACCCAATAGGAAAAAAGTATTGTCTGAGAAATTCTATAAAATGGTGCTGAAATATTGCTGCGTGCTGCATAAACTGAATTTTGTCAAAAACCCACTGTAAACGTGATTGGGTCTTGTGCACCAGTTTGGGGATGCTGTTTTCTCTTTTGAAGTTTGTTTCTGAATCACCGTATGTCCGACAATGATGTGTATGTGTAGGATGTGCATTTTAAATCATGCCAAATACAAACCAAAAGATGCATTAAGCTGGGGACTGAGGCCCACACTGACGATCACAATAATACTTTATTAGCCAAGTATGTTTTGCAGCATACGAGGAATTTCATTTGCCAAGTCAGTCATATGAATAAAAAGCAACGGATCACACAAAACAAATTTTGACATAAATATCCATCACAGTGACTCTTCCACATTCCTCACTGTGATGGAAGGCTAATAAAAGTTATATCTCTTCCCTTTGCTCTCCCGCGGTCGGGGTCCTCGAGTCCTCCGTTGACGGGATGATCTTGACTCCCATAGCCAGCGGTCGGGCCCTCCGCATCGAGGCGATCAGCTCCTGCATCGGGGGGGATGTCAGCTCCCCCTCGCCGGACGATCGAACACCGCGTCGTGGCTAGTTGAACCTTCCGCGACATTGGAGCTCCCAACATCCATGTCCTCTCCCGAGACTGCGAGCTCCCAATGTAAAGTCCGCAGGCCGAGGTTGGAGCGATCGCAGGGATTGGCTCCGATGTTAATTCCACGCCCCGCGGTGGGGCCCAAGGTCAGTCCGAGGAGGCTTCCAACTCCATCGATGGAAGGCCGCAGAGAGACCGAATAATGCAATCCGAAAATTAATCGCATCTCCAGCAAGGTAAGAAACTGGAAAAAAAAATTCCCCCAACACCTGCCCCCACATTAAACGAACCGGAGAACATTTACACAGACTTTTAACACACACTAAAAATTAAATAAAAGACGAAAAAACAGACAGGCTGTTGGCGATACTGCCAATCATGTGGCTCCCCTGGTAATAACAAGGTGCCTGGCAAGACTTCCTTTAAGGGATTTAATGTTTGCTTCCTCTGTCACCTCTCAGTCACTCTCCTTTATGCTCCCAATGGTGATTTGTATGATCCCTGGCACTCAGTCATCCATCAGAATGATCCCAATTCAATCTATTTTACAAACCCACATCTCGTCCTTTCCACCTAATCTGATCCACTCTCCAACCAACTCCACATAGGGCCTCTCTACAAATGACACCCATGTTCCTACCCTTTAAAGCTCTTCTCTGTCGCTAATCTTGATTTGTCTCATTCCCTTTCTGCCCTCATGACCCAGTTGCTATTCTGCTGACCTGCTCTACCACCAACCCTCCCCCTATCCACAATCCAACAGTTATTTTGCAAGTTCTGCAAGTATTGGCGCCAACACTTGAAATAACTTAACTTTCTACACTGTGTATGTAATCTTGAGCCAAGTACAATCTTAGGAAAGTCACATTGAGATAAAGAATGACTTGCTTCCACTCAATTTTTCTTGGCTATCAGGTAACTAATGTGGGAATTGTAAACTGTTCAAAAGAGTGGGAAAGGGGTGGTTCATGGGGCAAGTGGATGGGCACTCATTGAACTGATGCACTCCTGCTGCTTGCACAGAGCTTTTTTTGTACTCCTGATGCATGGCCTTGAGGGTTTTTAATGCTATCTTGAAAGGTTTTTCTCTACTTTGAGTTCTTAAAGGCCACACCTCACGAATTAATGGGCATTGCGTTTCTTCCAAGAAGCTTTGAGAGTATCCTTGCATGTCTTGTCTGTCCTCCTTGTAGTCTCCTTCCTTGACAGAATTGCTGATAATGAACTTTCTGTTCTGGGAGTCAGTTGATAGACATAACAACCAGCATGGTCATTCAAACATTCAGGCCTCAATACTGGTGCTGTTGTCCTGAGAGAGGACTCCTAAGTTGGTTTACTTAGAATTTACCAGGGAATTTAAAATTGGGAAAGTTTTGCAGAGACTGCCTTGTGGTGCTGTAAGAAGTGCAGGTTTCATCAGCACTTAGGATTTCTGCTGCCCATTCAACCGTGAGTTTGTTTTTAAACAAGGCCTGTGAGGTGGTCTTGATCTTCAAATACCCTTTCTAGTTGAGTGATTCAGTGAAAACTTGACAAGTGGAGTTTAATTTGGACAATTGTGAGGTTGCGCACTTTAGTAAGAGGAATCAAAAAGCTTATTGTTATCTAGAAACAAAGAATCATAGATGCCGGTTTATACAAAAGGACACAAAGTCCTGGAGTAACTCAGCGCGACAGGCAGCATCTCTGGAGAATATGGATATGTGATATTTTGGGTCAGGATCCTTATTCAGACTATTTGTTGGGTAGGGGAAAGAAAGCTGGAAGGGAGATGAGTTAGGACAAAGTGTGGCAGGTAATAGATGGACACAGACGTGGGGGGTTTGATAGACAGAAGGTTGACACGAAGGCCAGAGATTACAGCAAAAGGTATGAGACAGACGGTTGAAGAGTTGCAAATTATGAAGCCAGAGGAAGGAATGTAGATAGAGGCGGAGCAGAGTATCCTGCCTCTCCTCTCTCCCAGCTTTCTTTCCCGCACTCTACAATCAGTCTGAAGAAGTGTCCCGACCCGAAACGTCTTTGATCCGTGTACCCCTGATGCTGCCTGCTGCTGAGATAATCCAACGCTGTGTCTAATTACTATCTAAATGGAGAGATAGCAAATGAATGAAGTTCAGAAGAATCAAGGATTTCTCCTGCATGGATCTCAAAAGGTTAGCAGACAGATTGAACAAGTGGTTGAAGTCGCAAACAATACATTGGGTTTTATTACAAAATGGTTGAAGTTGAAGAATATGAAATTTTCATTACAGTTGAAAAGTGGGTCGGTGAGGCCCCATGTGGAATAGTGGGTACTGTTTTGACCCCATAGTAGAATTGGAAATCGCTAAAGGAGATTTACTGGGCGAATTCATCTGATGAAAAGCTTGTTTTATTAAGAGTGGCTAAAATATTTGGGTGTTTATTTCTCGGAGATTAGAAGAATGCATGGTAGCATTATTTTAACATATAAGGTCCTAAGGGGTCTTGACAGGGGAGATGTTAACACAGAATAGGTGCAGTAAGCCATTTGGTCCTTTGAGCCAGCACTGCCATTCAATATGATCATGGCTGAAAATCCAAATTCAGTACCCCGTTCCTGCTTTCTCCCCATATCCCTTGATTCTGTTATCCCTAAGAGCTATATCTAACTCTCTCTTGAAAACATCCAATGAATTGGCCTCCACTGCCTTTTGTGGTGGAAAATATCACAGTTTCACAACTCTCTGGGTGAAAAAGGATTTCCTCATCTCAGTCCTAGATGGCCTACCCCTTAGTCTTGACTGTGAACCCTGGTTCTGGGCTCCCCCAACATCGGGAACATTTTTCATGCATTTGGCCTGTCCAATCCCTTAAGATGTAGGAGAGCCCTGGACAAGAGGGCAACGCTACAACAGCAAGGGACAGGGCCATTTAAAGTTGAGTTCAGACATTTCTTCTCTGAGTGCAGTGAATCTCTAAAATTCTCTGACCCTGATGGTGATGGAAGCAAGCACATTGGATATATTTAGGATGGAGATAGATAAACGTTTGAAAGATTCAGGTTGTGGGGAACTGGCACAGAAGAGAAGTTGAAGGCATTGTAGATAAATTGAATGGTTAGGCAGGCTTGGGGGCTGAGTGGCCTTCTTCTGCTTCTATTTGCTTGTGAAGATAGACACAAAAAGCTGGAGTATCTCAACAGGACAGGGAGCATCTCTGGAGAAAGGGAATGGATGACATTTTGGGTAGAGACCCTCCAGCTTTTTGAGTCTTTCTTTGGTTTAAACCAGCATCTGCACTTCCGTCCTCCACATACTCTATTTTCTTGTGTTCTGTTTTTTCAATCAACCTGAAGGTGGCACATGCAAGCCATTGGTTAGTCACATCATCAATGTCTGCCTTGCTAAGAGGTGGCTCCTGAGGTAAAACACTATTATTTTGCTGGCGGTTTGCAATGCACAAAACCAGCATCCCCCATCTCCTTGCTAGACCACTACCAGCTCCCATCGCCATGACTATATCCCGTAGCACCCCAAACACACATTTTTACATACTTACTCTGTGGCTTGAAATAGTTTATAAGACATTTATAAAAGTATAGAAGTATTACAATATTTCTTACATTTCATAAGCATTTAAGTGGCTATTAAGTAATTTTTGATGAGTTGAGGTCAGGAAAGGTGCAAGTCTTTTCTAATACGAAATGAAGAAAACATTTACCGACTTGAATTCCAGTATGTCACGTGCTTAATCATTTTTTGGCAATGCAAGTTTGTATTGTTTTTAAATTACGTACTCTGTTAGGATGGTATTCATTTGTATGTCTGTACGGTACATAATGTTTATAACAATTCAACTGGAAGATGAGATTCTGTCCACAAAGGGTCAGGCGGATATTGCATTTGCTCCAGTGAAAATGTTTGAAAGCAAACAAATCAAAGCAAGTGTTGTTATTAGATTTTTGAAGATGGACAGGAAAAATAAAAGCAGAGGATATTCCTCATATTGATGTTAACTCCCACCGCTATGCTTCAGATTGGGGTTCTGACTCTAGCAAGGATTGGGAGGCCCTCCAGCAATCTGTCAACATATTAATCTATCTGCAGAAGTCTAGTTCTTCACTGATAATTAAAACGCTGCTTAAAAGTGATCTAGTGTGTGTTGAAGAAAAATTGAGATTGAACAGGCCTACTAGCTAACATTGAGTGCTGTATGCAGCACAATAGATAATGGTTTACAGCATTTGTGATGTAGAGAGAAAGATTTCTATATCTTGAATGAGTACGAAGGAACTGCGGATGCTGGTTTAAATCAAAGATAGACACAAAATGATGGAGTAACTCAGCGGGACAGGCAGCATCTCTGGAGAGAAGGAATGGGTGACGTTTAGGGTCGAGACCCTTCTTCAGACTCAACCCAAAACCTCACCCATTCTTTCTCTCCAGAGATGCTGCCTGTCCCGCTAAGTTACTCCAGCATTTTGTGTCTATCTTACGAATGAAGTGGCCATGGATGTCAAGTTTTCAACAGATCAAGCAAGTTCATTACAGCAAATTACATTCCTAGTAATGCACAATTAATGTTTTTATATTTATTAGTGGGATGACTCAAGAACTAGAAGGTGACGGTGTAATATATTGTGTATCATCTGCTCATATACCATACGGAGGTGGTACTAAATAACAACACTGCAATACCTTGAAAATGTTATTGAGGAAAATAATATATTGCTTTTATTATTTCAGTATTGTAAAAATCCAACGATAGATAAACAAATCCAAATTAAGATTAAATTATAAACCAAATCAGTCCTTCCTCACCTTTTATCTGATGTCAATGTGTTCTTAAGATTTCAGAAGTAAACATATTTTGCTTTGTTATTGAAACCTTAGTTACTGAAAATGCAGCTTCAGCCATGTTTTTATCCATTAGATATGCACTCTGCTGAAAAATGTATGCTTTGGCATGGCAGTTCGTAGTTTCTCAGTTTGTGCAATGAATTAAAAACAGGATACGAACTGTTTTAAAAAAAAGTTATTCTTTACGACTTGCTGCGTTTTAGAAATACCTTGATTTCTTATTTGTTTAGTTTAGAGATATAGCGCAGAAACAGGCCCTTCGGCCGACCCAGTCTGTGCCAACCAGTGACCCCTGTACACTAACACTATCTTACACGCACAAGGTACAAATTACAATTATACCAAGCCAATTAGCCTACAAACCTGGATAGACACAAAATGTTGGAATAACTCAGTGGGACAGACAGCATCTCTGGATAGAGGAATGGGTGACGTTTTGGGTCGAGACCCTTCAGACCGAGAGTCATGGGCCTGTCCCACTTAGGCGACTTTTTAGGTGACTGCAGGAGACTATGCAGTCACCACATGGTTGCCACATGTTCACGGGTAGTTGCCGGTGAGTCGCCTTCATGGTCGCGAGACGTTCCGGCATTCTGGGAAAAACATGTTAAAAAATTAGCGGCGACTAGAATGAAGCCGCCATGGAGAGTAGTGAGAATTCTCGTGCCGTAGGTGGGTCGCCAGGAGGTCCTAATGGGTTGCCAGTAGGTCGAAGGTTCTCGTAGGTTATAGCCAGTGCTGACCGGTGAATTTCATTGGCTCATTGGGAAAAAAAAGGTAAGCAGTAGTTTTCAGAACCAAGGATCACCGACCGGTAATGTTAAATGTCCGCCGAGCTTCGCAGCCGGGTATATGAAACAAGCTGGCAGAGGAGATAGTTGAGGCAGCTACTATAACAACATCTAAAGGGCATTTGGCCGGGACATTGATAGGAAAGGCTTAGAGGGATATGGGCCTAATATAGGCAGTTGAGACTGGTGCAGATGGTGTATCTTGGTTGGCATGGTAAACTTGGGCAGATGGGCCTGTCTCCATGCTGTCCCCATGCTCCACTCTATTAGTCAGTGACATTAATATTTGTTTTTCCAGCAGTTTTCCATTGCATGTTTTCTCTCTTGGCATGTGTTGCATTTGTTGCTTCTCTCAGAGAACTTTGGCGCTCTTTCCAGACCTTATCAAGCCCCTCTCCTGTGTGGCAGCTGCAACGTGTGATTCTGCTGTCTGCCTGCCGGCTTTGGGGATTTTGCCCTTCTCTTACTGGTGTGGCACGGTGGCGCAGCGGTAGAGTTGCTGTCTTACAGCGCTTGCAGCACCGCAGACCCGGGTTCGATCCCGACTACGGGTGCTTGTCTGTACGGAGTTTGTACGATCTCCCCGTGACCTGCGTGGGTTTTCTCAGAGATCTTCGGTTTCCTCCCACACTCAAAGACGTACAGGTTTGTAGTTTAATTGGCTTAGTGTATGTGTTAATTGTCGCTAGTGTGTGTAGGATAGTGTTAATGTGCGGGGATCACTGGTCGGCACGGACTCGGTGGGACGAAGAACCTGTTTCCGCGCTGTATCTCTAAACTAAACTAAACTGCTGTGTAACCATGATATGGGTGATAATCCTGCTGCACCCTTATTTACAGCCAACTAATTGATCTTTTTGGAGGCTTTGATTTGATGTCAACACTATAGGCTACAATATTTTAATGCAACAGAAAAGTTGAAGTCTGATTTCATGGCATAGGTGCAGTGCCAGATGGTTTCTGGATGATTTTAAAGTGTTTACCTATAATACTTACCTCAAAAGTGTATTTCACATTCTGATCTCTCTGTATGAATGAATAATACAACAATCAAATTAGTGAGTATTTAAAAATGCAAAGTTTAATTAAAAAACACTAGATTGTTTCTGTAAAGTAAGCCATGCTTGAAAATTTAGTAAAGGTTTGTGAAGAAGGGACTAATTAAAGTATTGAAGGAAATAGTGTATGTGGATTTTCTGAAGGTATTCATTAAAGTCACCTATTAAATGAATAATAAAATGTAGGTATGCACTATGAAGAAAGTAATAAAGAATAAATGAAGGTCGCTTGGCATGAAAGGCTGTAAATGTTAAGTGCCAGGGATGAGTGTTAGCTCTGGAGAACTGCTTTGGTTTTTGGATATAAAGAATGTAAACTACGATCAATTTGCAGACACTAAAGAAAAGGGCCTGTCCCACTTGGGCGTCATTCCGCGTCACGCAGATGGAGCACGAAGATTTTGTACATCCCAAAATCCTACGCACCATGTGAATGTAATGCGCACCATGCCCGCATCACGTGCATGTCACGACACCCGCGCCGTGTGTTGTGACATGTAAATAATGTCATGTAAATGACGTGCAAATTACGTCGAAGTGGGACTGGCCCTTAAGTAACCTTACAATTGCCAAGTGAGGTTGTAGATGTGTTCAGGAATACAGAGGTAACTTGGCAAAGTGATGGCAAATTAATTTGACTTGGATTTTAACTTTGAAAAGGAGTCAAGTAGGCAAGTATTTTTGCATGTTTTTATTTGCTAACCAAATCAAAATTCCTTTTGGAAAGCGACTAATCATGCACACTTAGATGCAGAGCACAAGCTGAATGATTTGCCCCAAACTAGTGAGCAGAGTCCTAAATGTTGCACTCTGTGGGTTGTGCCTCTAGTTCTTTCATGATTGCTAAAGGACAGTAGTTTTCTGGACTGGTAGCTTCAATGTATAAAACTCAAAGGGCTGCAATAATTCAGTGCATCAGTAGATCCTGCCTGACCCATTAGTTACTCCAGTACTTTGTGTTTTACGCAGGATTCTAGCTTCCGCACTTCCTTGTGTCTCTAGATTCATTATGTGTTGGGAAAACTTCAAGTGAGCGAGTGAGTATTGCTTGATAAATAACATCATTCGATGCACGAACAGTGATGGGATACTCCCCTTACATGGGTCCTGATTAGAATTACCAGTTAAATGTTCAGAGTTCAGAATTACTCTTTTTATGTAAGTATATCACTGTAAAGACAAAGCTGCATATATAAATCTCAAGGTCATGAACGTTCAAAGGACATTTGATAATATGTCACTTAACTAGCTTTGGATTTAAAATGAAAGGTATGAAAAACTGACGGGGCGGGATGGGTATTTCTCTGACTGGAGAGAAAATTAGATCAGTATTGAACAGTTGGTATTTAGGTTGAGTATATCAATTGGGGATATTGGTTTTATTTTGTAGGTGTTGTCACCGTTATGTTTCCTGTAAAATGTTGGCATGTGTAATGTAGCTTGAGCTCATTCGGCTGTAATGTAGGTCAGCATCAAGTGGAACAGACATATGGATCTGTATGAAATTGTGTGGATAAGTATGTTTTTCTTGTGTTCATATACTTGTGTTCCATAGAAAACATATTTAATAGCTTAGGTGCAATGTCAGCCCCATGGCCAAACTCGGGGTCAGCGCTGCGGAGACGCAGGAGTGGACCCGGCGGCAATCGACGAGGAGATCGATGTGGCGGCCGTTGAGGTGGGCGGTCGTTGTTGAGGGCGCCGGCGGTCGAGGCCTTGCCACCGGGATCAGAGGACCTGGCATGGGGGGACCGCCGTGAGTGGGGGGGGGGGGGGAGAACAAAGGAGGACATGGCATGGGGGAACCGTCGTGAGGGTATGCAAAACCTTGGGTATGCAAAAAAGAATTCCAAATCTGAGGAAGGACATTATTGCCATAGAGGGAGTGCAGAGAAGGTTCACCAGACTGATTCCTGGGATGTCAGGACTGTCTTATGAAGAAAGACTGGATAGACTCGGTTTATACTCTCTGGAATTTAGGAGATTGAGAGGGGATCTTATAGAAACTTACAAAATTCTTAAGGGGTTGGACAGGCTAGATGCAGGAAGATTGTTCCCGATGTTGGGGAAGTCCAGGACAAGGGGTCACAGCTTAAGGATAAGGGGGAAATCCTTTAAGACCGAGATGAGAAAGACTTTTTTCACACAGAGAGTGGTGAGTCTCTGGAACTCTCTGCCACAGAGGGTAGTTGAGGCCAGTTCATTGGCTATATTTAAGAGTGAGTTGGATGTGGCCCTTGTGGCTAAGGGGATCAGAGGGTATGGAGAGAAGGCAGGTACAGGATACTGAGTTGGATGATCAGCCATGATCATATTGAATGGCGGTGCAGGCTCGAAGGGCTGAATGGCCTACTCCTGCACCTAATTTCTATGTTTCTATGTTTCATTGTGACTTGTCACGTGCAACAATAAAGCATTCATTTATTCATTCATTGATTTGGGCTTTTGTAGTGTTCAGAAGAGATCATCAGCCCTGGGTACTTCCCCGTTTCCCTGTTTCCCTGTTGACCTCTTTCAAATTGATAAATGCATTTTGCTGCTATTAAATGCATAATATTCTTTTGCTCACAACTTCATTTGTTATCTGCTGGATTGCCTGGAAATCAAATTAAAATGCTGTGAAGTTTTATAGTTTTTATTTATGGATTGATTGCTTGGAGGCAATACATATTTAAATGTAACATAGATTCCTTCTCCCAGCAGCGGAGGATCTATAAAGGTTTCCATTGAAATGTTCTTTTGTCCTCATGAGAAAAGTGTATCAAGAGCCGGGATTAACTCTACCAAACTGATTTAAACAGTGTTTGACTGGCACCAGTTTTACAGTTTAGAATCCCATTTAATCTTCAAATATTCTTGGACAAAAACCTTGATGCCTTGAGGAGCTTTCATTTCAAATTGACTTATTTCAGATATTAAGATTACTTTGCCCTTGTTCTGAAATATTACTTCAGAGAAATTGTTTTTGTGTATTTATCCAATTGAATCTCTATCAGACTTTAAGTAAATCTTCAATTTACTACGGAATCATGTTTTTTTATGAAATATATCTAGCTATTAACTAACAAAAAATCATTTTCTGAGTATACTTGAATTATAAGATTCTCATCGACAAACAACTCCAGCAAGCCTTCTGCTACAAAGGAATTGTAAGCTGGTGCCAGACACAACGTTGTTGAATCTTGTTAAAAATGACCTGAATCTGAAGTGTCTGTGAAGAGCCTCAATCAGCCAAATGCTGCATTCCCAGCAACCAGTGCTCTTGTTCTGGTAACTTATTATGCCACATTGCTCTCAGTCCATGCAGTGTATTCGAAAATATTTTATATTTTATCACAGAAATCTAACTAGCATAGATTGTATTTATTAACAATAGCCCAGCACATTTTGTTTCAGGAAAATTGCTGAAAAGCCTTTTCAAATCAACATTTGTCCTATTCGCCATGGGGCAATGGTGCATCTCAAGAGGCTGTCCATCTATTGTCAGTTCAAACAAATCTTTGAGGAGGCTGGAATTTCACATCAATGTGACAGCATCCCAAAATGTGGTGCAGCATGGCACGTTTTTGGATAAAATTAGAATGAACCATGTTAGTGACATGCTAACTGGCTTTGAACAGATATTTCTAGTTTATTCACTGTCAAATAAATCATTGCTCCATACACAATGAAGTGTGAGGCTGTGCACAAAGTGCCTGATTTTTGTAGTGGTGCTCAGATGTTTAACAGATATTATGAAATGAAATTTCTGCTGGCTCTTTTGTTATATCTTTCTCACACTTGGCGGAGGAGAATAATGATTACACTAAGTGCTGATTTAGTCTATACCTCATCTTCTTCATCTGGTATATAAATAACAATTGTACATCACTGGCAGTTTCTATACCTTCTCAAAGTCCAACTTCGATAGCCATTACTTCTCGGGGATGTGATGGAGGCTGCTATAGTTTACGCACTCACCGCACTCTAATGATAGCAAAAACAAATCCTCCAGACATTGCTTCTTGATTAATTGGTCTTTATTGAAGTAATACATAGCAAAGAAATAACTCATAACTTTCTGTTCTCAATAACTGTTCCATTCGTGACATATAAATCAAATAAGAGTGTCTTATAAGAACATGGCTTCTCGTGTCTTGTGTCATCATGAGATTGTGGTAAAAACTGTTAGCCTTTACATCCCTCGAGACAAACTAAAACTCAAATCTATGAGTCTGTGCCAGTCTCCTCCAAAGTAGACACACATATCACATATCACTCTACATATCAAATCCCACCTACAAAAGTACAGACAGATAAAAACTAAAAATAGTAGACATGGCTATTATATACTGACACTGTGCAAATTGTACAGGCGCTCCCTGACTTATGTACGGGTTGCATTCTGTGAAGTGTGTCTAAAGGAACTGCTGATGCTTGTTTAAACCAATGATAGACACAAGAAGCTGGAGTAACTCAGCGGGACAGGCAGCATCTCTGGAGAGAAGGAATGGGTGATGTTTCGGGTAGAAATTCTGTGTCTGTGAACCCTTACGCGTCAGATTGTATGTGTTGAAATCATCATACCCTGTCCAAAATAGCAAAAAGGTGCATCAGGTATTACGGTCTCTAACTGTTTGGGTCTCATCGTGCACTTCAGCAGATGTTTGTGGTTGGCATTAATCATCATTGTCCAAAACATCACAGCAGAAATTTCTCTGGGAAGTTATCAGCGGCCAACCATCTTCAGCTGATTTATCAATGATCTTCCTTCAGTCATGAAATCAGGAATGGAGGTGTTCACAATGATTGTACAATGTTCAATTTTATTAGCAACTCCTCAAAAAATAAAACAGTCTATGCGTGCTTGGACAGTGAAGTGACGAATAACAAGTGCGGCCAAAACAATAAGATGATAACCATCTCCAGTAAAAAGCCTAACTACCTGCACTTGACATTCAATGACCAGTGCTTTACTGAGTACACACCATCAACAATCTTTGGGAAGGGTGTCACTGTTTAACCAGAAGCTAAACTGGAGCAGCTGCATAAATACTTTGGCTGCAAGAAAGTGATAGAGATTGGGTATCTCACCGTGAGTGATATTCCCACCATTAACAAAGCACAAATCGAGAACATGATGGAATTATTTTCATTTGCTTGGATTGATGCTACCCTAACAATATCAGGAAGTTTGATATCATGCAAGGCAAAGCAGCCTGTTCGATTGCCATGCCATGCCATGCCATGCCATGATTCTACTTGACCCGCTGAGTTACTCCAACAACCCCTAAACATTCATCCCCTCCACCACAAGCGCACAGTGATTGCAGTGAATATCATTTACGAAATACTGTGCAGTTACTCACCTTGGCTATTCTCACGGTGCCTCCAAAAGCCAGAATCTTTACTACCGAGAGAGACAAAGACAAAAGATTTATAGGAACCAGTTAGGTATTTGTTTGAGTTGTAAGCCATTCTAACTTGGAAATGCACTTTCTTATATGGATCTAAATGCTGGAATTTTCTACCAAGCAGTATTGTGGAAGCACCTTCCCCAGAAGGAATGTGGCAGCTTAGAATAATCTTTGAACAATCAGAGGTGGACAATAAATGCTGGCCTTGCCAGTGATGATCACCTCCTAAGAAAATAATTAGTGATGTTTTGAGAAAGTACTGCAATTTCATTAAAAAATGCAGTGAAAATTGAAATAACATTTTGGATCATGAAGGCATTGTGCATATTTTTTCAATTGTTTGCAATGCTAGACATTAAATTATGGTGATCAGCTGAATTCCTATACTAGCGTTGGGAAAAGTAAAAGTATCCCTCAGGCTTCATTTGTGCCTAAACCTTTGTTCATCACCGTCGGTACAGTCCCATCTGCAGATGCAGATTTCTGCATAGGTACTTGTACCTAGAACATCAGTATTCAGGGTTCCTCCTTATTTTAGTTCTCATCTGCTGCATGTTAGAATTACTTTTCTTTCTTTCAGTGTATAGCCACGTGCTTTCAATTATAAATAGAGCTCCAGAATTGTTAGGAATTCAGCTTGTATCTATTCCTTGGTTTGATGTATGTGCCTATAATTCTAAGCAGACTATTGGTCTCGATTCACTGCTATTTCCATCCCAGGCACATCCTTCATATGATATGCTGGATTAAAAAAATGTATGGACGCTGGACACATCCGTTATGATGTGATGCTTGTAATTCTATTTTACTTTTGTCCTACTGACTACCCTGGTCACAGCAGAATAAATATTTCAATAAATGACCAGTTGATGATGTTCCCCTTTGAATGGTAGATCTGATTTCAGTCTATTTACATGCATCAGATCACTGAACAAAGGAACAGGCCTGTTTTATATTTTGGGTTTCCTCCTGCATTTTGATTTATTGGCTGCAGAAAGTATGTGAATTAGTGTATTTTATTCCTAACCATTTAGTGCCTGGGTGGTCTGGCCAAATAAAATGCAAAAGCAATCAGGCACAATGGAGCTGTTGCTATGGGCTCCAGCTGAGAAAGTGAATAGTATTATGTTCATGTTTGACAAATAAAATTATTTCAAAATTAATCTTTTTCATCTGTTATTCCAGTCTGTTGATCATCTTTCTCATTCTGATTCAGCCAGTGCATAGTAGCATCGTGTCCATACTTGAATAGTTGAGATGAATCACAACTATTTTACAACCTGACATTATCTAGATTATCCATGCAAATCCTCTGTTCCTCTTTGGCCTTATAGCTGGAATTATGTTCTCTGACGAGCGGTCAAGGTTAAATCATTGGATATATTCAAGGTTGAGGTAGACGTGATCATATTGAATGCCAGAGAGGCTTTGGGCAGCTTGATTTGCACCTGCATCTTTTTCCTACATTTTTATGCTCTTACTAGCTCTTTACATATTTTCTTATTACATATGTTCTGACTACCTCTTTACTATTCAAAGCAGTTGTACAGAGCCTTAGTGAGTACTGTGTGCAGTTTTGGTCCCCTAATTTGAGGAAGGACATTCTTGCTATTGAGGGAGTGCAGCATAGGTTTACAAGGTTAATTCCCGGGATGGCGGGACTGTCACATGCTGAGAGAATGGAGAAATTGGGCTTGTACACTCTGGAGTTTAAAAGGATGAGTGGGGATCTCATTGAAACATATATGATTGTTAAGGGCTTGGACATTCTAGAGGCAGGAAACATGTTCCCGATGTTGGGGGAGTCCAGAACCAGGAGCCACAGTTTAAGGATAAGGAGTAAGCCATTTTGAATGGAGACGAGGAAATACTTTTTCTCACAGAGAGTGGTGAGTCTGTGGAATTCTCTGCCTCAGAGGGCTGGGGAGGCAGGTTCTCTGGATGCTTTCAAGAGAGAGCTAGATAGGGCTCTTAAAAATAGTAGAGTCAGGGGATATGGGGAGAAGGGAACGGGGTACTGATTGGGGATGATCAGCCATGATCACATTGAATGGTGAATCACTGGCTCGAAGGGCCAAATGGCCTTCTCCTGCACCTATTGTCTTGTCTATTGTCTACATCCCCTTTCATATTTGAAGAAATTATCTTATCACCTGGAAATGCTCAACTTTCTAAACAATCCAGAGCCAAACCTCTTCATTGGAGGAGATCCGACTTATGTGAGGTGGGTGGTGATGTAGGCACGGAAATTTAAATCCAATTTGGAAGGCAAAAGTTGATATAACAATTGATTTATTTTAAAGCAGGAGGTTTGGGTGCAAGCTCAGTTAATTACCGTAAGGGCATAAGGTAGAGCATTCCAAGTAGGATGATGAGAGGCACTGGGAACAAAGACACTTAAGGTCAGGAGAGGTAGTGATGATGGACTACTACTGAGGTCAAGAGTTGGGGGAAAAGATGAAGAAGCAGGCAGTGAAGTTGGGAGCCGTGTGGGTTGGGAAGCACAATTGCGTTTTAACTGGACACAGTGGATAATGCAGTGATGGAGTGGGCGAGTCCATTGAGATTGGTGAGGATCTTGCTGATCTTCTGATTTCTCAGTTCAGCACTGCAGCAGTCATTGGCCAGGAGATTTAGTTTGAGTTTCCTGCTCCCAATTAACTGTCAACAACAGGTAATTTAATAAAAAGGAACTGCAGATGCTGATTTATACCAACAATAGACACAAAATGCTGGAGTAACTCAGTGGATCAGGCAGCATCTCTTGAGAAAAAAAATGGACAAGTCACTTTTTGGGTCGGGACCCTTCACCTTGGAGTAGGAGGAGCGGGGAAAAAACTGGAAGCAAAATAAGTACCCAGGATAAATCAGGGCCAGCAATAGATGAACTCAGGCAAGGAAATTCCCGGATAGAGCTGTTGAATACAGATCGGTGTGAAACCAAGAGGGATACCTAGTTGCGGAGCTGGTTTACGGACTTTTAGTACAGGAAGGGTGGTGGGGGGTGGGACAAAGGGAAAGGTGAGGGGTGTCTGCAGAAGCTACCCACAATTGGACTTTTAGTATTTTCGGTAACTGCCACGAGCACATCCCTCCCCTCTACACTTCCCTCTTACATTCCCCGTCCTCCCCCTTTCCTCCACTAAAAGACCATTACCCAGCTCCATAGTTTGCCTCTGTACATCCCTCTTGGGCTCACACCCATCTCTATCCAACAATCGGCTTATCAGGGAATCTCTTTGCCTGCGGTCATCTGTTGCCCGCTCTGATTTATCCCATTTTCTCCTGCACTCTCCCTACCTACTACAGTCAGTCTGAAGAAGGGTCCTGACCCAAAACGTCACTGGCTCATTTTCACCAGAAATCTGACTCGCTGAATTACTCCAGCATTTTTGTCAACAACAGGCATTCAGTCAAATTACATGATTAGTGCAATTTTTTACTTCAAAAAAAATTGTCATTATGTACACCCAGCTCAAATGATTTTAGTTGCATAAGAACTGAAAGTAAGACACAATATGATCCAGTTTCTAGCCATTTTCACCCCTCCTCCCACCCTCCCTCTCAACCCCTCTCTCTTTCTTTCTCTCTCTACATCCATCCTTCCCTTCTCCTGTGTTGTGTCACTCCATATATTTAGAATCATTAATGTTAAGCGTTTTTTTAAGGCATAGTAATAGATGGACCTTTTGTAGCATCATTCATGCCCTTGAACGTTAGCAGTAAAAGAACCTCAGATCAATTTACTGAAGATCATTGAAAGTCTGAGTTGGACATCTTGAGATTGTATGTTGAAATCGCTGTCAGTTTGACAAGGAAGAACAAAGTATTTCCGAGGGGTTGGCTGATTAGCTGCCAAGCAGTTGGCAAGAAAGATGGTTGCTACTGTGACTCTGTAATTGAAAACTGCAGATGAATTACTTAAAACTTCTCGCCTTTATTATTTCATGCTTGAGGTTTTCTGCCATGAAAACCTGCCTTGTGTGTGGTAAGCAATCTTGATATGTGTGGTGTAAAGATTCATTCCCCATACTGATGGCTCTGGCAGGGTTAATAGACATGGATTTTCAAATCTATTAGAAGCGTTCAACCTTAGGAAAAACGAGTATCTTTCATTCGTGGTTTGCAGCAGTTTTCTTCTTTATGCCTGATTAGCCATCTGCCACTTCAGGAAGGGAAGGAACCAACAGTAGTATAATTGAAATTTCATTAATTATACATTGTGATGATATTAATTAAATGTTGACTGTCCCCCATTGTTCTTCACTGCACTCCAAACGTTTGTGAAGGCTTCTCCTGTCAATTTAAACAGTACCAAAAGTGAGTTTGTCTCCTTTTATCATGTGACTTTTTCACACGTTTCATTAGTCTAATTGCTTCATGAAAATATTTGTTGTGACAGATCATGAAATGCATGCAGTTCACCTGCTTCATCTGAATTCTCATGAGCCATAACCTAAGTGGCAGGCCCCTGTTTTAAAGAAGCATGAAGTTAAAATAGTCAATGATATTTCTCATTATGTAAATTGCTTGACAAAATATATTGCGGATGGATCGTTTTGATGTGATTTACTGTTGGAAAGAATAATTAAACATTTGGAGTGGATGGGCCTAGAGATGATTTCAGACCACCCTTATCAATTGTGGTCCCCACTTGGCAGCAGATGACTGAGCAAGCTAAGCCCCAAAACTGACAAGAGTCCTGGGAGGTGGAGCAAGTTCTGAGTGACCATTGGATCTTGTCTGTCATATTCCTGAGAACCAGTCCCCAGAACACCCTGGCAACATTTGACTACTCACCTCTGTCAAAGCCATGTTTATAAAAGCCTTTTAAATAGAAACATTTAAAAGTCTTCAGAGAGATGTTAACAGATCAAAAACCATGTCAAATTGAAAACGCATTGGTAAAAATTAAATAAAATCATTGTAATTCATAAACCTGTCATTTAAGCACTTATTTGCAAGGATGCTGGTTCACAAAAAAAGAACACAAGTGACTCAGAGAGTCAAGGAGTATCCCAGGAGAACATAGATTGGTGACATTTCAGGGTGGGACCCTGCTGAGGGGGGGGGGGGGGGGGAGAAAATCTGAAAGAGAGGTGGGGCAGGATAAAACCTGGCAAGTGAGAGGTGAATGGAGGGGGGGGGGGGGGGTGATTGATTGGCAGATGGTTGAACACAAAAGACAAGTGATGAAAAGACAAAAACTGTGTGATATGAATAAATGAGGTGAGAATTGTGAAGCCAGAGGAAGGAATATAAGTAGGAGGTGAGAATTGTTTAAAAGTCTAGATAAGGCACAGGGAAGGGGAGGGTGAGAATGGGTGGAGGAGTTGTTTGTAGGATCGTTACCGAAAGGTAGAGAATGCAGTTCATAAAATGGTTGTCCAGCCATTTGCCAATCAAAACCCCCCTTCACCTGCACCCACCCAACAATTGCCAGACTTCGTCCCGCCCTCCACTCCTCTTCCAGCTTTATTCTCCCCCACCACAATGTCTGAAGAAGGGTCCTGACACAAAACATCACTTATCCATGTTCTCCAGAGATGCTCCCTGTCCTGCTGGGTTCTCCCGCACTTTGTGTCATTTATTTGCAAATTGTTTTTATTCTGCAGGATTGTCAACCTTATTCAAGTGGGCTGGATTGCCTTTGGTATTCCCAGTCCCCTGTGTTATTAAGCTTGTGGGGCTGAATCTGAAATGCATCTGGACCTTTTCTTTCCCCCAGCCATTGCGTTGTCATGCTGAAGCCCAAGGATGCTGAGGCGTTTGTATCTGATAACTAGTAATGACCTTCAGTCAGTCAGCACACTATGGCCCAATGCCCCAGCTAAAGTGTTAACGAAGGAACTGCAGATGCTGGAAAGTCGAGGGTACACAAAATGCTGGAGAAACTCAGCGGGTGCAGCAGCATCTATGGAGCGAAGGAGATAGGCAACGTTTCGGGCCGAAACCGTTCTTCAGCCCCAGCTAAAGTGTTTATTGAATGACACAATTGCTTACAGCTCTAGAACCTAAATAAGGTAACAATGCATTGTAAACCTTCCCCAGAAATGAAAATACTTTATTTCCCATATCCCTCATAAGCCTCATCAGATAGACACAAAATGCTGGAGTAACAGGCAGCATCTCTGAAGAGAAGGAATGGGTGAGGTTTCGGGTTGAGACCCTTCTATAGACTGAAAGGCAGTGACTTTCAGTTTGAAGAAGATCTCAACCTGAAACGTCACCCATTTCTTCTCTCCAGAGATGCTGTCTGTCCTGCTGAGGTTCTCCAGCATTTTGTGTCTATCTTCAGATTAAACCAGCATCTGCAGTTCCTTCCAAAGCGTAAGCCTCATCAGGCTCATTCGTTCATAACCCTCTTGCAGGAATCTGAAAGCTTTGGATTCCCATTTCACAAGTAGAAGCTCAATTTTTTTCTCATTCTCTTATGGCAATTTTTAGGCGACTGCCGGTGACTGTCATAGTTGTAGTAGCAATGTTACAAAATTTTGAGAGTTAAAAAATCAAGTCTGCAATTTATCCCATCAGATAAATCATAAAAATGTTTAATTTGACACCTAATTCACTTTCATATCTTCAGCATAAAAAAAGTTATGGCCATTTTCATACTCCAAAATTAGCAACTTGTTGCCTATTGCTTTTCCATTGACTTAACACTAAAGCTGTGAACGAGGACAGTCAAAAGCCCATAACTTTCTTTAAAATTAAGATAACTGAATGAAATTTTCAGTTATTATAGATTGAAGCATTCTGAAACAAATATTAAACATCTTACTTGGATGACCTGAAATGAAAGCATATAATTAGTTCCCTAATTGTAGCTAATTACAAAATTGACCGTTGTGACGGAAATAGTAATAAACACCCAGACTGCCTTGAAAATCCAAAAATGTGATATTCTCAAGATCAGAACTTTAATATTATTGTATTATATGCTGTAAGCCCGTAACAGATAGGTAAAGAAATTACAATTTCTAGCAATAGACCAAGTCTTTATGCAGGAGATCAGTTGCTAGCTGGTACATTGGCATATCATAATCAGTAGCATCATCATACTCCTCAGATTGTAACCAATAAGCAACTCTGTACACCTTGTTTTTCCTCAACTTTTCAGTTTTGGCATTGTAAACTACAAGTTTTTGCTCTTCAAACCACACATGACATGTCTTTCTGCCCACTACTTTCCCATTAAGAATGTCCTGTAGGTCATCACATTTGGAGTCGTCCAAATTTGGATAATCTCTGAGAATGCTGTCTAAATCAGCCTCTTTTGCTGGACATTTGGATTGACAATTTTGCATTTCTTCTTCGGAGACATCTGTTTAAAATGTAAAGGATAAAAAACACTGAACAGCATTAACAAAAACAAGTTATTATTTTCAGTTTTAGAAAAAAGGAAGAAATGATAAAGTTAGACACTAAAACAAATAGTAAATACCCAACAGAAAAAGCATATTCATCAGTTTCATCAAATCAATTACTAGATCTAAACATCTATCCATTTCTTGTACAATACATATGGCTAAAACTGTTGTGGATATTTACTATAAAAATATTGATTATGGATAGACAATAAAGCAAAATATAGACGATTTAGATCCTCTTATGACATGATTGTCCAAAAAAACCGATTGGAACGTTGCCGTTGCCGTGAATTGTTAAGCCCATATCGGCAGGCAAAGACACTGCCGGTTCGTATGGGGCCCAAATAACATTTCGCATTGTAAAATTAGATTAAAGCCACCCCAAGAAGCAAGAGTATATGAAATATACGACTTACCTTTTGTTTTGTCCTGATATTATGATCTGTCACGTTGTAGGCATTGAGGGCGTTCAAAGTCACCTTTTACTTTAATCCAACTATTAAATTGTCCTGCAATATTTTTATTAAAAAAACGGGAACGGAAGTCCGATCGATTTTTCTTCATAGACTAGCAGCCCGAGGAAATCCCTCTCCGACAAGCGATACAAACCTGCATTTTAATCCCGCCCCCCCCCGCCCCTCAGACGCCAAAGTCGCGCACACGGCCAGTGGCAGAACTGCAGCGCCGCTGAAGGTAGGCTTAGTAACATCGCTAGTTGTAGTAGGTTGCCGAAAAACCGGCAACATTAGGCTTTTTTTTAGGCGACTGCTGGCGAATACGACAATGGAGTTCACCGAAGTCAGCACTGGCGTCTACCTACGTTACCTGGCGACAACCTACGACATCCTGGCGACAACCTACGTTAACCTGGTGACAACCTACAACAGCACCGATGTCAAGCTGCACTCATTGACTTCAATCCCACAGTCGCCACTGTCGTCGAAAATGTTTCATCATGTTGAAACTCCAGAGGCGACCAGAAAGACGCTACGACTCTTTGGGCGACTGAGGAGACTACTCACGACCATACAGGGGACACCCCGGCGACCATGTGACGACAGCCTAGTTGCCTGTAGTAGCCTAACAAATCGCCTAAGTGGGACAGGCCCGTAACTTTCCCACACAAACTTGCATGCTGAGGGGTAAGCACACAATTCATAGTATTGGTTTCTCCCATTTTCTTATAAAGAGGCAAAATATTGAGGTTGAAAGAATGTAGTCTTTAAATTATGACATGAACACTGTGAACATGTTGCTTGTTTTGGGAATAGATATGGTAGACTGGAAAACAGCTGGTTTAATTACAGGGAAAAATTCAAGCAGATTACCCAGCATGTATAAAATCAATAAGTTTTCAGAATTGTACGGGTGTCTCTACTAACGTAACACTCATATCCTACTGTCAGCAACCCAAGAGGAAAGTTACAGGAATTTATGTTTCACTTTTTTTTAAATTATAGTTTATTAGATTTAAAGGTAGGTGTAAATAGGTGGAGAAAATGGTGAGAGGGTGGGTTTTGGTAGCTTGTGGTTAGGTAAATAATCACAGCAGTGAGGAATTTCACAGGTATCACGAGAAGTGTCTCTCTATCAATATTTTTTAATATTCTCTGGGGACAATGCCTGCTTGTTGCAGTAGGCTGATGGATTAGTCTGTGGTTGCTGAGCCAGGATGTGCCCTGGTTGCTGCTGCCTTTCTCCTGTGTCTCATGTTCCTGCTGTTGTTCAGGCTCCACTTGACCCTCGGGCTGCAGGTTTTCTTGCTGCACTTCCTCCAGCACCAGCTGCAAAGGCTGGGTTGTGCACTGTACAGCCGATGACAGTGAAGCCTCTGCATCAACTGGGTATTCATGGCAGGCTGCTGTTGACAATGGAATCCGTTTTTCAATGATCTGCTGCTCTTTCCATATTGAATCTTTTAAATTGCTCGATTGCTTTATTTGCACTCAGTTATTGTGGTTGGAGTATGTACTGGTATGGGGAAACCAGGAGAGGGTCGCACCTATCCTCCGGGATTCATCCGTCTAGGCTGCTGGACATGTCTGGCCGTTCTACCCCAGGATAAACATGCCATGCATGCTTCCCTGACACATAGTATACTATGAAACAATTATTATTGTTCTATATAGTATATTATTCTAATGATCCACAGCCACCTAGACTTCTGAGGAGTGGAAACTTTCCTGTTCGAGGGAAAGTCTTGATTGTTAATTTACGGCCACTTGGGGCACTGAATGTAGTCAATGGCTGCTTGCACTCATGGGAAATCAGCAATGAAGATAAATTCCACTGCCTGAGATACTACTGATATCAAAGTAGGTTAAATCATTTCCCTGTGAATAAGTGCTGGATGACATCAGATGCAACAGTGAGCAGTATATCGTGAGCAATATGCAGCAAAGATCTGAGGAGGACATCTGAGAATGGTGAAAATGATTGAAGATGACGATCATCAAGGAGTGACCAGTCAAGGCATGGGTGACAATCCCTGCAGAATGTCATCCATCTCAGTGTTTGTTTGTTTATTTTTGTTAGAAGTAAGTACAATAGTCTGGTACTTGAGTACCTAATACATACATACATATTTCCATTCTTGTACAACTTCATACTTTTGATGTAATAATAAAAGAACAGTGAGAGAAAAAAAGAAATAAAGAGTGTCGGAATAGATAGTCAAGCGAGTAGAAACAGAAAGCAAAATAAATAAAGGATAGAGATGAGAAGTTAAAAGATTGAAAGAAAAGGAGAAAGTAAAGAAAAGAAAGATTAGGAGAGATCTACCTATCTAGTTTTGTTTTTTTTGCCCATCCGTCATCCGGTTCTAAACCATTTAATTTCTAAGGTTATGTTATGTTGCACCATATGCTTTTAAAAAGTTGATAAAAGGAGACCAAATCTTTAAGAATAGGTCTACTTTGCCTAGTAGGAGGAGTCTCATTTCTTCAAGATGTAGCGTTTCAGACATACTTGAAATCCACATTTTGAATGTTGGCGTAGGTGCGTTTTTCGAAAATTTGAGTATAAGTTTTTTTGCTGTTATTAGACCGTAATTAAGAAAAGCTTCTTGGAGTATAGTTAGTTTACTTCCCTCTTCCATTGATCCAAAGATAATCAGTTCTGTATTAGGGTTCAATTTTGTGTTAAATAGATTTGTAAAAATTCCAAAAATATCATTCCAAAATTTATAGGGTTTTGTACAAGAGACAAAGGAATGTGCTAGAGTGGCATTTTGAATTAGACATTTGTCGCAGATGGGGGAAACATTTGAAAATATTTTATTCAGTCTAGTTTTCGAATAATATAATCTATGCAAAATTTTAAATTGAATTAGGTTGTGTCTTACATTCATTGAGCATTTGTTTACATATAATAAATTTTTATCCCACTTATCGTTCGGAATTTTTATCAATAACTCTTGTTCCCAGTCCTAATTGCCTCTGTCGTTGGTGTTTCTATATTTAGAATTATATTATATAAGTAAGATATTAAATTGCTTGATTCTGCCTTTCTATTCATTCCTTCCTCCAATAAATCTAGGATTGAAGTTTGATATCCTTGTATATACTTTTTCAAATAATCTTGAATTTGGTATTTGAAATATTGATTACTTTTCAAATTATATTTTAGTTGTAATTGTTGGAATGATAAAAAAATTCCCATTTCATACATATCTCCCATTGTTTTGATTCCTATTCTTTCCCAATGGATAAACGTTTTATCAATAAAGGATGGTTTGAATGAAGGATTATTAGCTATTGGAGAAAGAAGCGATAATTTTCTTAATTTTAAAGTTAGTTTTATTTGTTTCCAAATTCGTATTATACTATGAATAATTGGATTCTTCTTATATATTATATTGTTCAGTTTTATGGGGGAAAGAAGGATCGCTCCTATATTATAAGGGGAACAATCCTCTTTTTCCATTCTTATCCAATCTACCTGTTGGGCAGAACTGTCCAACCAGTAGATTATATTTTTAATATTCACTGCCCAATAATAATACAATAAGTTAGGGAGTGTCAGTCCCCCTGATTCGTTAGATTTACACAAGTGTTTTTTTTTAAATTCTGTGTGATTTATAATCCCATATGAAATTTATATCAGAATCTAGTTTTTTAAAGAATTTTTTAGGTAAGTATATTGGTATTGATTGAAGTAGGTACAATATTTGTGGTAAGAAGATCATTTTTATCGCGTTTATTCTGCCTATTAAAGACATCGGCAGTGTCTTCCAAAATGTAATCAACCCATTTAATTTAGTTAATAAAGGCATATAGTTTGCGTTGAGTAATGATTTATAGTTCCTAGTCATTTGAATGCCCAAATACTTAAATTTTTCTGTTGTAATTCTAAAAGGGAATTTCAACAAATGTGTCGACTCTTGAAGTTTTATCGTCATAATTTCGCTTTTGTTCCAGTTTATTCTATATCCTGAAAATGAACCAAATTCCTCTATTAAATTTAGTATATTTGGTATGCTAATTTGCGAATTTGTAATATATAATAATATGTCGGTTGCATATAATGAAATTTTATTATTTGAGTGTTTGGTATTATATCCATGAATATTCAGATGACTTCTTATATTTTCAGCTAAAGGCTCTATCACAAGTGCAAATAGCAGGGGCGATAACGCGCACCCCTGCCTATTGCCCCTTGCTAATTGGAATTTCGGGGATAATATATTATTAGTCAGTATTCTAGCCGTCGGCTTATCATATAATAATTTTACCCATGAAATAAAATTATCTCCGGTGTTAAACTTTTCCAATACTTTGAATAAATATTGTCATGCTACTTGATCGAAAGCTTTTTCTGCATCCAATGAAATAATTGCTAGTTCTTCTTCAGTATTATGTGAGTACATTATATTAGACAGCCGTCTCAAATTGATAAATGAGTATCTCTTTGGTATAAACCCTGTTTGGTCCGGATTTATTAGTATACTAACATATTTACTCAATCTTCTCGCTAGGGTCTTTGCTAATATTTTTTAGTCTGTATTTAGGAGTGCAATAGCCATTGGAATGGTGTTTTGCCATTCTTCAATGAACTTATTGTTTCTTATATTTCCTGTTGTGTAATCTGAGCTCCTAATCCCTCTTGTCCCACCATATTTAATTTCGGAAGATTACAATTGTCTAAGACATTTGAAATTTGAGTATTATTTGCAGAGGTTTTCGATGTATATAAGTTTTGATCAAATTGAGCAAATCTTTTATTAATTTCTTTAGGTAGTGTTAGTAATTCCCCTTTGTCTGATTTAATTTTAGTAATTGTATTTTCTGTTTCCCGTGTTTTCAGTTGGCGTGCTAGGAGTTCATGAGGTTTATCACCAAATTCAAAATTTTCTTGTTTTGTAATTTAAAATAATCTTATTAATCTGGCCAATAAAATTTTATTTAATTTATATTTTAGTATTGTTATCTTATTATGTTTATCTATAGTTGGTTCTTTGGCATTTTCTAAATCTAATTGTCTAATTTCTTGTTCTAACTGCACTTGTTCAGTATTATTCTTTTTATTTTGGAAAGCTTGATATGAGATTATAGTTCCTTTAATAAATGGCTTAAAAGTTTCCCATAATAAAGAGGGTGAAATATTTGGTGTATCATTTGTCTCAAAGAAGAATATCATCTGCTCTTTAAAATATGTACAACCTTGTGAGTTGGGGGTTAAACCTCCAAAACAAATTTTTATCAGGCATTCCTTCTAATTTTAAAGAAAAAGTTAACGGGGAATGATCAGAAATAATACTATTATGATATTTAGAATTATATGTATATGGAATTAATTTTGTGTCCACTAAGAAATAATCTATACGTGAATATGTTTTATGTATTGTTGAATAAAATGAATATTCCCTACCTACTGGGTTAGCGATCCTCCATACATCTGTTAAATTAGTATTTTTCATGTATGTATTTAGGAGTTCACTAGTTTTAGATTTTATGTTAGTCCTTTTTTGTTATGCTGATTTATCCAAATATGGATCTAAAACGCAATTCAAATCTCCCCCTATTATCACATTTTGATGATTAAGTTCTGAAATTATATCCAAAATTTTACTAAAGAATTGTGGGTTGTCAAAGTTAGGAGCATAAATATTTATCAAAGTAAGTGGAGTAGAATAAATTTCTCCCGTGACTATGACGTACCTCCCCTCTTTATCTGCTATTGTATTCTTTAATTTAAATGGTATACCTTTGCGAATGATAATAGCCGTGCCTTTAGATTTAGCAGTAAATGAAGAGTAGTATGTTTGCCCAATCCAATTTGGCTTCGGTCTTATCTGTGTTTGATATTTCAGTGTGTCTCTTGTAAAAAAATGATGTCACTATTTAATGCTTTTAATTGGGCAAAGATCTTACTCCTTTTAATTGGTTCATTAGTGCCCCTTATATTCCAACTACAAAATGTGATTCCTCAAGTTTTCTTTTGTTTATCGTCTTGCATTATGAATCATGTTAATACCTTTACTTCATATGGTGCAACCAAAAACCTTATAACTTTAGCTGAAGGATGGTCATCCCGAGCTGTTACGTTTTGTTGGTATCTCCCCTTCAGAATAAACCTTGAAAAAAAACGGAAAGTGTAGTCGTGAAAAGATAATTAACAAACAAAAAGTGATATTATAATATCCAAAAATAAAGATATTATAATTAAAAACAAACCACCAACAGGTGGTAGAAAAATTCTTATTGACTTCCGTAGATGTTTTTATATGTTTCGCTCTGCCCCCTTGACCCACTATTATTAATTGGAAGAGAGAGCGATATAAAGTTCAGAAATATATATATATAAAATAAAATGCACTCCAATAGTTAAACCCCTGTCTCACTGTGCGAGTTGGCCCACGAGTGACCCCGAGTTTTCACTCGTGGTGATCACGTAGCGGGAACGTCGGAACTCGCGCGTTCAACTTGTCCACTCGTGGCGCTAAACGCAGGTACTCGGGAAACTTGTTAACTCGTGAAAAAAAATCAAACATGTTTGATTTTTTCCACGAGTCAAATTAACTGTTCAAGTTAAAAATGGAAACATTTAAACTCGTTGCAGTAACGTAATGGCCCGTGCGTTTACCATAGTGTCTCGTGAGTCTATCGTGGGAACTTTTTTATAATCTGAAAGGGACTGAACCAAAGTAGTATAATATGTATATACATATTATATATATTATATATATTTCAATTCCAACCCCGAAGCAATTGAGAGGCGATTTCTTGGGGCCGTGTAATTTAACGTGTGTCTTTGCTTTTTAAAAGTGAAGCTGTTTAATTGTTTACGCTGCGCTGTGTTTCGTGTTGGGGAGAGTGCTGCTGTACAATGCTTTTGATTTTATACTGCCCTCCCCCTTCCACAGAAAAATGCCTAAATTTTTCTTTGTGCCCGCTCTCCTGGGAGCAATCCAAACCAGGGGAACAATGAACCCTCAGAGGCTTCGTGTTCCTTGCTCCTATATATGGACCTCGCTCGCTCGCAACTGTATGAGCGCTCGATCAACCAGGCATCGGCCAACACGGAGGCCTGATTACTGAAAAACATAGTCAACTTGTACCAGACCTCATCATCTTCCTTCCGACAACCCGTAACCACGGCACCACACTTTCAACAGAAAACTTAATATTTAAAGAATATATTATGGGACATTTGGATTGGTTTGAAGAAGGGTCCCGAGCAGAAACGCCACATGTGTGTGTGTGTGTGTGTGGCTGTGTGTGTGTCTGTGTGTGTGTCTGTGTGTGTGTTTGTGTGTGTGTGTGTTTGTGTGTCTGTGTGTGTGTGTGTGTTTGTGTGTGTGTATCTGTGTGTATCTGTGTGTGTGTCTGCTGTCGGGTCCCGGCGGCCGCTCAAAGTCAGTCACCGAGCTGCTTCCTTCCTCTGAAGTGGCGGGCCAGTCCTGCTGTCTGTGTGTATCTGTGTGTATGTGTGTGTGTGTGTGTGTGTGTGTGTGTGTGTGTGTGTGTGTCTCTGTCTGTCTGTGTGTGTGTGTGTGTGTATGTGTCTCTCTCTCCCTCTCTGTCTATCTGTTTGTATCTGTGTGTGTGTCTGCTGTCGGGTCCCGGCGGCCGCTCAAAGTCACCCGAGCTGCTTCCTTCCTCTGAAGTGGTGGCCAGTCCTGCTGTCTGTGTGTATCTCTGTGTGTGTGTGTGTGTGTGTGTGTGTGTGTGTGTGTGTGTGTGTGTGTGTGTGTGTCTGCTGTCGGGTCCCGGCGGCCGCTCAAAGTCACCCGAGCTGCTTCCTTCCTCTGAAGTGGCGGCCAGTCCTGCTGTCTGTGTGTATCTGTGTGTGTGTGTGTGTGTGTGTGTGTGTGTGTGTGTGTGTGTGTGTGTCTCTCTCTCCCTCTCTGTCTATCTGTGTGTGTGTGTCTGCTGTCGGGTCCCGGCGGCCGCTCAAAGTCACCCGAGCTGCTTCCTTCCTCTGAAGTGGTGGCCAGCTGCTGTCTGTGTGTATCTCTCTCTCTAGTGTGTGTGTGTGTGTGTGTATGTGTGTATGTGTGTGTCTCTCTCTCTCCCTCTCTGTCTATCTGTTTGTATCTGTGTGTGTGTCTGCTGTCGGGTCCCGGCGGCCGCTCAAAGTCACCCGAGCTGCTTCCTTCCTCTGAAGTGGCGGCCAGTCCTGCTGTCTGTGTGTATCTCTCTCTCTGTGTGTGTGTGTGTGTGTGTGTCTGCTGTCGGGTCCCGGCGGCCGCTCAGTCACCCGAGCTGCTTCCTTCCTCTGAAGTGGCGGCCAGTCCTGCTGTCTGTGTGTATCTCTGTGTGTGTGTGTGTGTGTGTGTGTGTGTGTGTGTGTGTGTGTGTGTGTGTGTGTGTGTGTGTGTGTGTGTGTCTGCTGTCGGGTCCGGCGGCCGCTCAATGTCAGTCACCCGAGCTGCTTCCTTTTTTTAAATTATTTAAAATAGAGATCCATTGCAAAAAAGTATTTAAAAACATAAAACAACAAGAAATGCTTGGTTACTGGAGGATGCGCATTTTCCCATTGTAGGTCATATCAATAGATGCCGCCGCGCTGAAATAACTCAAAACCACAGGATGGAGATGTATTTTAACATTGTTGCTTTATTAAAACATACCTTCATTCACGGTTGGCTCAAGAGTAACGGGAGAGGAACTTGGTAACTCGGGAGAGGAAGTTGGAACATCGCAGCAATGACATACCCGTGGGAACTCGGTTACACACTTGATCATAAACTTGAAGTCTCGTGCACAGCCACGAGTCTGTCACTCGGGGTACCTCGTGGGTCAACTCGCCACAGTGAGACAGGGCCATTAGATTAGATTGTATCTTCAAAGAGGAAAAACAAAATAAAAATAATTTCCAACATTATGTATATACTTCGATATAACAGTAATTATGTTAATTATATATCAATATCTATCAATATGCCTAGATTTATTACAATTAAGTCTCAAACTTTTGTATCAGACAACAGCAGGTTCCAAGGGGTTAACCAGATTCAGACCCTTGGATGACTTCCAAGTATCTGAGTCTCCTCCCCCCCCTTTACGCGCAATCTAGACTGTCTACTATAATATCCATAAAATATGTTAGTATGTTATTAATACTTATCAATCATATTTAACTCGTTATTCTTATTAGCAAATAATTAACATCATGAAATAAACATCAGCTATAGTTAAGCTATGCCTTAATATTACACAGTTTTATTAATTATATTTTATGTTAGTATGTAATTATATGTTTCTTAAATCATAATTTTCTATATACAAGTCCACTAATAATATTCTATATTACACTATATTCTCAATTTATTTTCCCCGCCACAGTTTCTCGTCTTTGTCTATCCTTTGTTAAAATGAAACATAAAATCCGACCTTGAATTAACATTCCAAAGATAAAATATCTAGACAACGCCTCGAGGAAGATCATCTCAGTGCTTTGCAAATTCATCTCAGTGCTTTGCAAATTCATCTCAGTGCTTTGCAAATTCTGAGTGTGTGAATAATTCCTGTTGGAGAGATCCAGGCTAGAAACGATGTCTCTAAAGACATTGCGAGAGTAGACAATACGGAAGAGGGCAATTCTTTACCTGCTTACCTGAAGTCCCCAAACCAACCTGGATAGCCAGTCATCTCCATACTGTTCCCTCCAATAATGTCATAGAAACATAGAAACATAGAAATTAGGTGCAGGAGCAGGCCATTCGGCCCTTCGAGCCTGCACCGCCATTCAATGTGATCATGGTTGATCATCCAACTCAGTATCCTGTACCTGCCTTCTCTCCATACCCCCTGATCCCTTCAGCCACAAAGGCCACATCCAACTCCCTCTTAAATATGGCCAACGAACTGCCCTCAACTACCTTCTGTGTGCATATCCACAGATTCACCACTCTCTGTGTGAAAAACGATTTTCTCATCTCGGTCCTAAAATACTTCCCCCTTATCCTTAAACTGTGACCCCTTGTCCTGGACTTCCCCAACATCGGGAACAATCTTCCTGCATCTAGCCTGTCCAACCCCTTAAGAATTTTGTAAGTCTCTATGAGATCACCCCTCAATCTTCTAAATTCCAGCGAGTGCAAGCCAAGTCTATCCAGTCTTTCTTCATATGGAAGTCGTGCCATCCCAGGAATCGGAGATTAGGAGACCAAAACTGTACGCAATACTCCAGGTGTGGCCTCACCAAGACCCTGTACAACTGCAGTAGAACCTCCCTGCTCTTGTACTCAAATCCTTTTGCTATGAATGCCAACATACCATTCGCTTTCTTCACAGCCTGCTGCACCTGCATGCCTACTTTCAATGACTGGTGTACCATGACACCCAGGTCTCGCTGCATCTCCCCTTTTCCTAATCGGCCACCATTCAAATAATAGTCTACTTTCCTGTTTTTGCCACCAAAGTGGATAACCTCACATTTATCCACATTATACTGCATCTGCCATGCATTTTCCCACTCACCCAGTCTATCCAAGTCATCCTGCAGCCTCCTAGCATCCTCCTCACAGCTAACACTGCCCCCCAGCTTCGTGTCATCCGCAAACTTCGAGATGTTGCATTTAATTCCCTCGTCCAAATCATTGATGTATATTGTAAATAGCTGGGGTCCCAGCACTGAGCCTTGCGGCACCCCACTAGTCACTGCCTGCCATCCTGAAAAGGACCCGTTCACTCCTACTCTTTGCTTCCTGTCTGCCAGCCAGTTCTCTATGCACATCAATACTGAACCACCAATACCGTGTGCATTAAGTTTGTATACCAATCTCTTGTGTGGGACCTTGTCAAAAGCCTTCTGAAAGTCCAGATATAACACATCCACTGCTTCTCCCTTATCCACTCTACTAGTTACATCCTCAAAAAATTCAATAAGATTCGTCAGACATGATTTACCCTTCGTAAATCCATGCTGACTTTGTCCAATGATTTCACCACTTTCCAAATGCGCTGCTATCCCATCTTTAATAACTGACTCTAGCAGTTTCCCCACTACCGATGTTAGGCTAATTGGTCTGTAATTCCCCGTTTTCTCTCTCCCTCCCTTTTTAAAAAGTGGGGTTACATTAGCTACCCTCCAATCCTCAGGAACTACTCCAGAATCGAAAGAGTTTTGAAAAATTATCACTAAGGCATCTGCTATTTCTGGGGCTACTTCCTTAAGTACCCTGGGATGCAGCCTATCTGGCCCTGGGGATTTATTGGCCTTTAATCCATTCACTTTACCTAACACCACTTTCCGGCTAACCTGGATTTCACTCAGTTCCTCCATCTCATTTAACCCGCGATGTCAGCAGTGAGGCACCTACTGAATGAGTATCTTGGGGCACAATGCAGAAAAGAGTATTTCCTGTTAGCTTAAGTGAACTTGAAAAATGTTTAAGGCAGTGAGTTTGAAGGTGCCCTGTCAAATCTCCTAATATTTGTATGCTGTCCCTTTCAATAGCAACAGCAACAATATTTGTGCGTTGCACTTTTGTTAGGGGAGGAAGCTAATGTAGTTAAAATAGTGATGTCAAAACTTAAGGTGTGCTAACATGAGTTGCACAAGAAAGTGTCTTTTCCTGTTTTGTAATTGGTGGAATTTCACTCGGAAATGATCGCTGGAGTGATGTGCACTGTGTTTACATTAATTTATGCGCAATATTCTCAGACTAAATGGTACTAGTCAATCCAGTTTCATGGCTTGAATGAGAGCAGAGAGTGCACCCACTGGCAAATATAGAGAATAATGTTTTGCTGCACATGGTAGAGGTTCAGTGAACAAAACTCTTAAGTGCTAGACTTACTCAGCAGGTCTGTCAGCATGTGCAGAGGAAATGGATAAATGACGTTTTGGGTCTGGTCCTTCTTCTGACTCTTTATCAAGTTGTGGGAGAGGACCAGCCTGGCCCTTTTTAATGATAAATACAAAGGTAAATTAATAACATTAAGATTATACCCCAAACAGAAACTATGAAATACTAAACAAACATAGTGGTCATTCAGTCATGGAGTCATTATGCTGTACAGCATGTAAGTGGGCCCTTTGGCTGACATTGATGCTGACCAAGGTAACATAATGGACAAGCCCCATTTGCCTGCATTTGGCCCATAGCCCTCTAAACCAGGGGTCGGCAACCTATGGCCCCTGGGCCGAATGCGGACCATAACCCGAAATCATCTGGCCTGCAGGCGGATTTTTGTTCCTGTAATCATCCGGCCCGCCGAGCGCGGCCGAGTGCTGAGCTCTGGCTGTATCGCATCCTGCGCAAAGCCGCCGGCATGGCTGCGCACCTTCTGTGAACATGTTTCAGAAAGAACTGCAGATGCTGGAAAATTCGAAGGTAGACAAAATTGCATGAGGCTGCCTCACCCGCTGAGTTTCTCCAGCATCTTTGTAGACCTTTGTGAACACGTGATTTGATGGCTGCCATCTGGGGCGGGATCCATGTGTACACGTGACAGATGTAGCCCGCCATCCGCTCACAGACATGCGCCCTGGCCCCTATGAAGAACAAGGGTGCGGACCCCTGCTCTAAACCTTTCCTATCCACATATCCGTCAAAATGTCTTTTAAAGGTCATAATTGTATCCACTTCCATTGGGTTCTTCTGGTAATTCATTTGCAAATATGGACCACCCTCTTAGTGAAAAAGATGCGGCTGAGATCCCTATTAAATGTGTCCCCTGGACGTTACAGCTTTCCCGCTCCTGTAACTTCTTCCCGATGGCAGGAGTGAAATAAGTGTATGGCCAGGGTGGTGTGGATCTCAGATTATGCTTTTTGAGACAGCGATTCCGGTAAATCCCTTCTATGGGGGGAGGTCAGACCCAGTAATGGACTGGGCAGTGTTCACAACTTTCTGCAGTCTTCTTCGCTCCTAGGCATTCAAGTTGCCGAACCAGGCCGTGATGCAACCAGTCAATATGCTCTCCACTGTACATCTGTAGATGTTCAAGAGAATCCTCTCTGACATACCAAATCTCCGTAATCTTTTCCGGAAGTAGAGGAATCAATGTGCTTTGTTTATAATTGCATCAGTGTGCTGGATTTAGGAAAGATCTTTGGAAATATGCTGGCCCAGGAATTTGAGGTTTTTGACTGTCTCCACCATATAACCAGATTGTGGGTCCTCATCCATCCCCTTCCAAAGTCCACAATCACTTCATTTGTCTTACTGATATCGAGAGCCAGGTTGTCGTGCTGGCACCATTTGGTCAATCGATCAATTGGTCAAAAGGAAAAAAAAGCAATAATCTTCAAATTGTGTGTCACAGGCAAACCAATGTTCAGGAGAGACTGGTAGAGATGACAGGAATACAATTTAGAAAGTGCCACGGTGTGGGGAACAAATTCACAGGGTAGGGAACAACTGTAATCAAATGCTGGAGAAACTCAGCTGGTGAGGCAGCAATTATGGAGCGAAGGAATAGGCGACGTTTCAGGTTGAGACCCTTCTTCAGCCTGATGTGGGGAGGGTCGTAATAAAGAAAGAAGGGTCGGAGACAGTAGGCTGTGGGAGAGCTGGGAAGGGGAGAGGAAGGAGGGAGAATGCAAAGACTACCTGAAACTGGAGAAGTCAATGTTCATACGGCTGGGGTGTAAACTACCCAAGCGAAATATGAGGTGCTGCTCCTCCAATTTGCAGTGAGACTCACTATGGCCATGGAGGAGGTCCAGGACAAAAAAGTCGGATTCGGAATGGGAGGGGGAGTTGAAGTGCTGAGCCACCCAGAGATCAGGTTGGTTATTGCGAACTGAGCGGAGGTGTTGGGCAAAGCGATCGCCAAGCCTGTGCTTGGTCTCACTGATGTAGAGCAGTTGGCGCCTGGAACAGCGGATGCAATAGATGGGGTTGGAGGAGGAGCAGGTGAACCTCTGCCTCACCTGGAAAGATTACTTAGGTCCTTGGATGAAGTCAAGGGCGAATCCAAAGTTAGGGGGAGTTGAGCAAATTGATGTACGTCATGAGTTCCACGTGAACACTGAGAGGGTGCGGCATATTCAGTGGGTGAAGGGTGAGTATGAATTGTAGTACATGTTGCTATCAAATACGTCAGTGGAAACACATCAACTCAGACAAATGATGTGCTTATTTGCCTGGCCGCCTGGAAACCTATCCAACATAACACCATTCTTTCTTCACACAGTTCTGCTTTCTGAAATTCAGAGGTGACATTAAAACTATGCAGTTACACGGGATGAGTAAATCCAATGATATTTGTCTAGCAGAAGATGTTGGTACGATACAGTTGCGCTCCATTAAATTTTACAGCTTTTCTGGACTCCAGTCAAGGTTTTTATAATCATTGGATTAAATACAACACAGAAAAACAGCACAATATTCAGAAGAGCAGCCAGTACCTCTTCCCTCACTTTTTACTGTGTCACGAGAATACCCAGGGTGAGTTTCTCAATTATGGGCCAGGATTTCTGCACGGAACTGGAAGCATTTACCCATATGCCATCAAGTTGTATTCCCAACTGTGCATTTGCAACCTCTGAAATCCAAAGCTTGCTCACCTTTCTTCAACTGAATTGCAACAATTGATTCCAATGTTATAGCAGATGTCCTGCAATTTCCATGGTGAATCTACCAAAGGAACAAATGCCAGAATGGAAACAAAATGCTGGAGTAACTCAGCAGGACAGGTAGCATCTCTGGAGAGAAGGAATGGGTGATGTTTCAGATCGAGACGCTTCTCCTCCTGCCAATAGACAATGCAATAGACAATAGGTGCAGGAGTAGGCCATTCAGCCCTTCGAGCCAGCACCGCCATTCAATATGATCACGGCTGATCATCCCCAATCAGTACCCCGTTCCTGCCTTCTCCCCATATCCCCTTACTCCGGTATTTTTAAAAGGCCTATCTAGCTCTCTCCTGAAAGCATCCAGAGAACCTGCCTCCACCGCAGAGAATTCCACAGACTCACCACTCTCTGTGAGAAAAAGTGTTTCCTCGTCTCCGTTCTAAATGGCTTACTCCTTATTCTTAAACTGTGGCCCCTGGTTCTGGACTCCCCCAACATCAGGAACATGTTTCCTGCCTCTAGTGTGTCCAAGCCCTTAACAATCTTATATGTTTCAATGAGATCCCCTCTCATCCTTCTAAACTCCTGAGTGTACAAGCCCAACTGCTCCATTCTCTCAGTATATGACAGTCCCACCATCCCGGGAATTAACCTGGTAAACCTACGCTGCACTCACTCAATAGCAAGAATGTCCTTCCTCAAATTAGGGGACCAAAACTACATGCAATACTCCAGGTGTGGTCTCACTAGGGCTCTGTACAACTGCAGAAGGACCTCTTTGCTCCTCTATTCGATTCCTATTCCTATAAAGGCCAACATGCCATTCACTGTCAGAGTGGACTTGCTACAGGAACAGTAGAGGAAAGGGCACAGAAGCACTGCTGATGTTAACAGGTTGGGGGAAGGAAGGGTGAGAGATTCTGCAGGGGGGTGGGAGGTGGGAAGGGGATAATTGGAGCCACTGTCGATGTAGAGGGAAGAGATCAGGGGCAGCCACTTGTGATTGTATTTTGGGGGGGGGGGGGGGGGTGGGAATTGTGTCACGATTTGGGAACGGAGTGTGGTCATGCCAGCTCTTGAAGAGTTATAGGAGTGGGACTCGATTTAGGGAGAACAGCAGTTAAAATGGAAGCAGAAATGATCAGTTCAGGCGATGAATTTGTCATCAGGAAGGAGTGGGGAACAGTGTGGTTGTTTGGGACACACTTTGTTGCAGGTGGGATGGTGAGAGGATTGAACTAATCCACTTTTTTTTGCATGAGACTTAACTTCATGTTCTCATGGGAGTGTCCAAAGAAGTGATATAATCACGAGTCCCTTGCATCAGAGTGGGGAGTGTGACTCTTGGCCAAACGTACCCACGGAAATGTCGAAATTAGTTTTTTTCAATGGGAGAAGGTTGCAGCCACAATTTTTTTTCGGAGTTAAATTAATTTTTATTGTGTGTTTCTTTTTATGTCATCTGATGACAAATCAATTCGATGTTAATTGCCCTGAGGCCATTTAAAAAACATAAATAAAAACAATGACTCAGGCGTCACAAAGAAGAATTACTAGCTTATTGCAGGATTTACCACATTTAGTCATAAATAAACATGTTTAAAAGTTGGGTCTGTTCTCAGTTGTAAAATGTATTACCTGCAGGTTAGGAACAGGTGGAAGCCATATATCCCTTTGAGCAAAGAGAGACACAAAAATCTGGAATAACTCAGCGGGATAGGCAGCATCTCTGGAGAGATGGAATGGGTGACATTTCGGGTCAAGACCTTTCTTCAGACTGAAAGTCATGGGAAAGAGAAATGAGAGATATAGATGATGATGTAGAGCAAATAAACGAAAGATATGCAAAAAAGTAACAATGATAAAGGAAACAGGCCATTGGTAGCTGTTTGCCAGGTGAGAACGAAAAGCTGGTGTGACTAGGGTGGGGTCGGGATGGAGAGAGAGGGTGCAGGGGTTACTTAAACGTAGATAAATCAATAGTCATACCCCTGGGTTGTAAGCTGCCCAAGTGTAATATGAGATGCTGTTCCTCCAATTTGCGTTTAGCCTCACTCTGAAAATGGAGAAAGGGTAGGACAGAAAGATCAGTGTGGGAATGGGAGGGGAATTAAAGTGTTTATCAACCAGAAGATCAGGCAGGTCCAGGTGGACTGATCGTTCAGCGAAACGATCGCCCAGTCTACGCTTACCTTGGAGCCTGCTGTTCCATTCATCTTGATCACAGCAGATCTTCTATCTCAGTGCCACTTTCCTGTGTGGTTTTACCCTAAATTCATTCAAGATGATAAACCATGAAGACAAACGAAGAGGCATCAATCCTAAGGACTACTTGGGACATTGAAAACTTTACTACAGCAAGATAACCGGGTGGGAAGAGGTGTACTAAAACAAGTCACACTTTTGAAAAATAAGGGAGACACTTCGCCTGGAATCAGTCATGTGTTCAATCCATTGAAATGAATGATTGCCTCAATAATATAGGAAACAATAGTTTAAAAGTCTCCTTAATACTCTACCAATGTGTTTAGATGAAAAGTATGCAAAACCACAGAAGTTAAATGGGCAAACTTTTTCAGTATTTTCCACAGCTTATGATTTTTTCCCCAAGGTTCTTTACACTTAGGATCATTGCCATCTAGGACCAGTGAACGTTCGTTCAATCAATCAAAGGGTGAAATCAAAGTTTGAAATGTGTTAAAATAAATGTCTTGAATATTTTTGATTAAAATTTATGATCCAGGATCTACTGGTTCTTGTAAAATGGCCCATTAAATTGAACAAATTTGTATATCTATCTATCTATCTATCTATCTATCTATCTATCTATCTATCTATCTATCTATCTATCTATCTATCTATCTATCTATCTATCTATCTATCTATCTATCTATCTATCTATCTATCTATCTATCTATCTATCTATCTATCTATCTATCTATCTATCTATCTATCTATCTATCTATCTATCTATCTATCTATCTATCTATCTATCTATCTATCTATTTCTATATATTACTAAAACTACCATCTTGTTTGTGATTCTGCCTGCGTGATGCATGTCCATGTGCTCCCAGAACCACGCCAATATGATAAACAATAGCACTACAATTTTTGGACCACCTTACTCACAATTGTCCAGTGGTGTGTTTTATCAAAGTTTTGTTCAGATTGATGTTATATTTTACAAGTTATTCACTTTTGAAACTTTACAAAATCCAGTTTGAGAAAAATCACTTGAAATTGCACTGGCAGTCAACATCTATGGCGTCACAATGGGATCTCATTTATATAAACTGCCCGTCACCAATGTTACAATGTTAACAAAGACCGGACTCCCGGTGCAATGAGAGATTTGTTACATTGTTGTAAGGAGAGGGAGGGAGTGGGGGAGGGGATGAGGAGAGGATTGTTGTTTAATGTTATTTAAACAGATAGAGGGTGAGGAGGGGGGTAGGGAGGGGAGATGGGTTATGGAGGGAGTGACTGAGGGTGAGCGAAAGGAAGGGAGTGCGGGAGGGGATTAGGAGAGGGAAAAGAAGAGGGAGGGTGAAGAAGAGGGGGGTGGAGTGCTGGGGGATGAGGGGAAATGAGCTGTGCATGCGCAATTGGGGGCAAATGGTGAGTGGTGGAATCCTCCCTCTCTACTCCCCCCTCCCTATCTATCCCTTCCCTCTCTACCCCCTCCCTATCTACCCCCTCCTCTCTCTACCTCTACCCACCTACCCCTCCCTCTCTAACCCCTCTCCCTCTCTACCCCCCTCCCCCTTCACCCCCTCCCACTACCCCCTTCCCAACGGGTCCCTCTTGATCTCATATATTACTAAAACTCTTAACTTGTTTGTTTGCTTGTATGCATGCATGTGCATGAAATCCCCAAACCCCGCCAAAGCGGTACAGGATAGCGCTACAATTTTTGGCCCACGTTTTTTGTCCTGGGATGTAAATGAAACACGTTTTGTTCAGATTGATGTTATATTTTACAACTTATTGACATTTTAAACTTCACAAAAATCACTTTTCAAACCACTTTTCCACTTGCCCTGCCTGTCAGCTGCCTTCGATGTCACAAAGACGTCACAATGGGATCCCAAATCTCATTTAAATTAAAAAATCGTGATTTAAAAAAATCAACTCAGTTTTAATCAAATTCTTCTGTTTTCATTAACAGCTAACTCTGTGTTTAGGTTATTTTAAAGAAAAAAACACGATTTCCATTGAGAATTTCATTAAAAAAAAACCTCGATTTTCATGGTGGAGGGGATGGATAGGGGAGAGGTTTCATTTAAAAAAAACATTGCGATTTTCATTGTGGGGGGGTGGGATAGGGTGGTGAGGTGTGGGGGAGCAGGGAGATAGAGGGAGCGGTGGGGTGTAGGGAGGGGAGAGTGGTTATTGAGGGAGGGAGGGAGTGACTGAGGGTAGGGGAAAGGAGAGGGAGGGAGAGGTGAGGGAGGGAGTGGGGAGGAGGAGAGGGGAAAGAAGAGGGAGGGTGAAGAGGAGTGCTGGCGGATGAAGGGGAATGGAGGGGGATAGGGGTAGGAAGAGGGATTGCGAGGCACAGTTGGGGAAGGGTTGCCGTGACTCGCGTCACAACGGGGATCTTTGGCATCACAACGGGAGTCCCTCAGCCGCGCCTGTGCAGTTGGGTGCTATGGGTCAGTGGTGGAATATTGCCTTTGGGGACAGGGCCCAACAGGTCCGCACCTGGTCTAGTAGGTAATTAAAAGTTAAATTCAGTTAAAGTTCACATTACGTTATTTTACTCTAATCTTCATGTCAAGAGTTAAAAAAAAATGTTATGGCAGAGATCAATAAGATTAATATGAATAAGTGGCTCTGATGAATTGCATGACAGATTGACTCTGATCAGTGTTTAATGCCTGATTTTCATTATTTAACAGATGAGTGTCCTAACAAGTGTGGGTCACGTATCATTTCTGTTGCTGTGCAAATTCAGCTGTAGTTATGCCAAATTGAGTTAAAGCGCAAGTTGTTCTCCGATTTAAGTGATTACATTTTGGTGTTATTTATTTCTATTTATTCACGCCAATGTTTCTGGCTTCGTGCAGAAATGGGACAGACACAAAACTGGGGTGACAGTCAACAAAAGTAGAGGATGAAAGTTGTTGTTTTCTGCACTGGAATTAGTTTATGTTTGCATTGTGTACTGAGTGGTGTTAAAACATTGTTTCAGACTAAAAGAAGAGTGCTTTTGTATAAGAAATCAGATTAACAGTCAAGTTCTCGGCTGCGCCTCGGAAACAATGCAAATTGATTGTCTGGTAGGTACAGGAAGTTCCATTAATGCATTATTGCTTCATTTGCATCTACTATTCTATAATAGCCTAGTTCTATTTCTCCTGGAAACTTGATCCCCCATAGCAATCATTCAGCTTGAACAGTTGCAGCTGTGTTTCAGATAAAATGGGGATGCACAGCAGGTGCAGCTCATTTACGTACACCAACCTCATCGAGCAATTCTTACAACAGTAGGTCGGCTTTCATAATTGTGAAGTCCAACTGAAAATGGATTTATATTGGAGATTTTTTTAGAAATTAGTTCATTGCTTTTATGATAACAAAAATCATCCATGGTAAACCCGAATGTTACTTCAGTTCCGATTTGCTACCATGTCAAGTGACACTGTCAGTGTGCCCATGAAAATGACATCCATTTCTACCACTGAAGAAGGGTCACGACTCGAAAAGTCACCCATTCCTTCTCTCCAACATTTTGTGTCTATCTTCTATTTCTACCACAATGTATTGGTTCCAAATTACTTTTTTGTCAATGGTATTCTATAATCCAGCATGGAATCATAGCTATAAAGCATCATGTGAAGCATCATAGTGCGGGATTACTGGTCGTTGCAGACTCGTTGGTCCGAAGGACCTGTTTACGCGCTGTATCTCTAAACTAAACTAAAAGTTAAATAGTTAATAGAGTAGACTAGATTAGAGGTGATCAGCACAGGTGTCAGAGGTTATGGGGAGAATGCAAGACAATGGAGTTAGGAGAGAGGGATAGATCAGCCATGATTGAATGGCGGAGTAGACTTGATGGGCTGAATGGCCTAATTCTACTCCTACTCCTTATGACAACCTATTGGACATTTTCTCTCCTCTTTTCTTGCAATAATTTGGCAAATATTCTCCTTTATATGTCTACTTAAAAATACTCATAATGAAACAGTGAAAGCTTAAACTGAGCATAATTCTTTGATGAATGAACAAGTGGGGATGAACAGGGAGTTTTCCAAACCAAAATCAGGTTTTGGCACCAGTTACGGCTATATAGAAACATAGAAACATAAAAAATAGGTGTAGGAGGAGGCCATTCGGCCCTTCGGGCCAACACCGCCATTCATTGTGATCGTCCCCCAATCAATAACCCGTGCCTGCCTTCTCCCCATATCTCTTGATTCCACTAGCCCCTAGAGCTCTATCTAACTCTTTCTTAAATCCATCCAGTAATTTGGCCTCCACTGTCCTCTGTGGCAGGAAATTCCACAAATTCACAACTCTCTGGGTGAAAACGTTTTTTCCCACCTCAGTCTTTACTTCTAAGAATGTGGCCCCTGGTTCTGGACTTGCCCAACATTGGGAACATTTTTCCTGCATCTAGCTTGTCCAGTCCTTTTATAATGTTATATGTTTCTATAAGATTCCACCTCATCCTTCTAAACTCCAGTGAATACATGCCTAGTCTTTTCAATCTTTCCTCATATGACAGTCCCACCATCCCAGGGATCAATCTTGTTAATCTAGGCTGCACTGCCTCAATCACAAGGATGTCCTTTCTCAAATTAGGAGACCAAAACTGTACACAATACTCCAGATGAGGTCTCACCAGAGCCCTATACAAATGCAGAAGAACCTCTTTACTCCTATACTGAAATCCTCTTGTTATGAAGACCAACATTCCATTAGCTTTTTTCATTGCCTGCTGTACCTGCACGCCAACTTTCAGTGACTGGTGTACAAGGATGCCCAGGTCTCGCTGCACCTCCCCCTTACCTAACCTAACCCCATTGAGATAATAATGTGCCCCCTTGCTTTCACCGCCAAAGTGGATAACTGCACATTTATATATATTATACTGCCTCTGCCTCGCTTCTGCCACTCACTCAACCTGCAACCTCCTAACATCCTCTTCACAGTTCGCACTGCCACCCAGCTTTGTGTCATCCGCAAACTTGCTAGTGTTGCTCCTAATTCCCTCTTCCAAACCATTAATATATATGGTAAACAGTTGTGGCTCCAACACCGAGCCTCGCGGCACTCCACTCGCCGCTGCCTGCCATTTTGAAAAGGACCTGTTCACTTCTACTCTTTGATTCCTTTCTGTCAACCAATTTTCTATCCATGTCAAAACCCTACCCCCAATACCATGTGCTCTAATTTTAGTCACAAATCTACCGTGCGGGACCTTATCAAAGGCTTTCTGAAAGTCTAGATACACTACATCCACTGGCACCCCTTCATCCATTTTACTTGTCACATCCTCAAAAAATTCCAGAAGATTAGTCAAGCATGATTTCCCTTTCATAAATCCATGTTGACTTGGACTAATCCTTTAACTGCTATCCAAATGCCCCATTATTACCTCTTTAATAATTAACTCCAGCATCTTTCACCACCACCGAAGTCAGGCTAACTGGTCTGTAATTCCCTGTTTTCTCTCTCGCTCCTTTCTTGAAAAGTGGGATAACATTAGCTATCCTCCAATCCACAGGAACTGATCCTGAATCTATTGAACATTGGAAAATGATCACCGATGCGTCCACTATTTCTCGAGCCACCTCCCTGAGGACCCTGTATCTAGACCATCAGGCCCAGGGGATTTATCATCCTTCAGTCCCATTAGCCTACCACTAATACTATTTCTATAATAAATACTATAATTAGCCTACCCAATACTATTTCTCGCCTGATGAAAATGTATTTCAGTTCCTCTACCCCCTTAGATCCTCTGTCCTCCAGTACATCTGGGAGATTGTTTGTGTCTTCCTTAGTGAAGACAGATCCGAAGTACCTGTTCAACTCTTCTGCCATTTCCTTGTTCCCCATAATAATTTCACCCGTGTCTGCCTTCAAGGGACCTACATTTGACTTTGCTACTCTTTTTCCCTTAACATATCTGAAGAAGCTTTTACTGTCCTTCTTTATATTCCTGGCCAGCTTCTCTTCGTACTTCATCTTTTCAGCCCGCATTGCCCGTTTTGTTTCCTTCTGTTGTCCTATGAATGTTTCCCAATCCTCTGGCTTCCGGCTATTCTTTGCTGTGTTATACATTTTTTCTTTTAGTTTAATTATATCCCTATCTTCACTTGTCAGCCACGGTTGCCTCCTACTCCCCTTAGAATCTTTCCTCCTTTTTGGAATGAAATGATCCTGCGTCTTCCGCATTATGCCCAGATATTCCTGCCATTGCTGTTCCACCATTATTCCTGCTAGGAACCCTTTCCAGTCTACCTGGCCAGCTGCTCTCTCATGCCTTCATGGACATTGTTCAACTGCATCACTGACACTTCCGATTTAACCTCCTTCTCAAATTGCAGATTAAAACTAATCATATTATGATCACTACCTCCAAGCGGTTTCTTTACCTCGAGTTCTCTTATCATATCTGATTCATTGGACAACACTAAATCCAGAATTGCCTTTTCTCTGGTCGGCTCCATTACAAGCTACTCTAAGAATCAATGTCGTAACTTGTTGTCTGCAACCTTATGTAGGCTCAGTGTGAAACAACAGACAACCTAAACAGAAGCAGAATGCTCTCCGAAAAATTGAAAGTCCAATGGAACATGAACAATTATTATCTTTATAAAACAGGCAGCAAATAGACCTGGAAGCTGGTCTTCAGAGCAAATATAATTTTAAAGATTTGTTTTTGGAGTCAATATTCAAGGTTCAAATTCACCTGAAACCCCTGGGTTGAACAACATACAGATCAGCCAGCATCCCCGCTCTTGACCTCCACTGTGCAACCTCAAGATTTGCAATAATTATTATTTTTGCTCAGAAACCATAACCAATGGAGTTAAACTTTGCACTATGGAAAAGGTAATTAGTAAGATTCTTGCAAGATCTGCATCTCTTATCCCTCTTTCTATTTGTTTTACTGAATTCAATAGTAAGTGAACATCATCTGTTTAGTGCCTTTTATGTTCTTGAGATGTCCCAAGATACTTCACAGTCAATAAATTACATTGGAAGTTAATTCCCTGTTATTATGTGGCCAGACATGGTAGCTTATTTGCAAAAGCAAATAAAATAAATGAGAAGACAGTCTATCTAGGCACATGACCATTTTTATTTGTGGATCAGCAGTGGAAAGCGTTAGAAGCTACAAATTCATGGGTGTTAACATCTTTGATAATCTGCCTGGGCCCAGCATATGGACGTAATGCCAATGTATATTCTAATAAACCTATACAGATGCACCGTAGAAAGTATTCTGACTGGTTGCATCATGGCTTGGTATAATAGTTCCAATGCACAGGAATCAAAGAGGTTGCAAGGAGAGGTGGACTCAACCCAGTCTATCACAGGCACAGGCCATCCAAAGCATCTATATGAAACAATGGTTCCCAACACCTGCACCTTGCCCTCTTCTGGCTGTTACCATTGGGCAGAAGGTACAGAATCCTAAAGTCCCACACCATCGGGTTGTCAGATTCTTGAACTGACCTGCACCTCCCTAATCATACCTCGACAGCGGAACACTGCTGACCGCCTCTTGCACTGGCATGGACTTGTTTTCTCAACAAGAAAACGCAAAGAAACTCAAAGAACTGCAAATGCTCGTTTACAAAAAAGGCAGTGCTGGAGTAACTCAGTGGCTCAGGCAGCATTTCTGGAGATCATGAATATCCGTGTTCTCCAGAGATGGTGCCTGACCCGCTGAGTTACTCCAGCAGTTTGTGTCTTGAATAGTTTACTAATTGGGTTTTGTACTAATTAATGTCTTGTTTTTTACAGCATTTTTCTGTTTGTTGTCTTTTAGAATTTGCATGTAATTTATATGTCATTTATGTTTGCGTGTATGCCTGTGATACTGTTGCAACCAAGATTTTCATCTACACTGTACCTCACCGTTCTTGTGCATATGACAATAAACTTGACTGGAGTTGCAATGCTTGTGCGCTAGATATTAGCTAAGAGACTTCCCTGCTTCATACAAAAGTACTCTTAAAGTTCTGTACATCCACAAATATTTGTCTCATCCACAAGGTTAACTGTCCTGCATTGCAACATTCTTTAATCATTGCAAAATTGCATGATTCTTGGATTGCTTGAATAAGTCCAGGAGTGAAGTTTTACTGATACGAGTTCATATCTCACCTTTTCAATTGGGGGAATTTAAATAGAATTAATTTTAGACGGTTGTCTGTTGTGGGATGAGAAGATGAACATCCCCCTAAACCTTCAGCGTTAGTACTACTTCTGACTATTTTCAAGTGGAAATTTGTTAATTGCATCCCATCTAGAAGAAGCAAGTAATGTCATAACCAAATTGTTATCGCAGAAAATTAGGGCTTATAGCCCATTGAATCAATGTCAACTTCTGATGGAATAGTCCAGTTGGTTCCATTGCCCCCAGTCCTTTGCAATTGTCCTGCCAATCACTTTCTCTCAGATAGACACAACATGCTGGAGTAACTCAGCGGGACAGGCAGCATCTGTGGAGAGAAGGAATGTGTGATGTTTCAGATGAAGACCTTCAGACCGAAAAACCACCCATTCAATAGACAATGGACAATAGGTGCGCAGGTGGCCATTCGGCCCGTTGAGCCAGCATCGTTATTCAATGTGATCATGGCTGATCATGCACAATCAGTACCCCATTCCTGCCTTCTCTCCATATCCCTTAACTCCACTATCCCTAAGAACTCTATTTAATTCTCCTTCTCTCCAGAGATGCTGCCTGTCCCGCTGAGTTACTCCAGCATTTTGCGTCTATCTTCAGTTTAAACCAGCATCTACAGTTCCTTCCTAATCACTTTCTCCCAAATGCCTATCCAATTTCCTTTTGTTTACGTACGTTCCATTAATTCTGTAACAAGTATCTCTAAAGGCACTAACATCTTTGTGATAAACATTTCTTCATGCCCCCTCATATCTTTTTGACAAAATGTTAAATGTGTGTCCTTTGACTCTTCAGTTACCTGTCAATAGACATAATTTCCCTTTATTACCTGTCAACTATTTGTGTAGAGTTTGCATATTACCCCTGAAACCACAGCACGTAGTTTCCCTGCCACATCGCAACGAAGTACGGGTCAACTGGTTAATGTGCAGGTGACCAGTCGAATCGGGGGAGTTGAGGGCAATGTTGAGAAAATAAAATTATTATGCGATTGCTGGAAAATGGGTGCTTGATAGTGGAGATCTACTGGTCCAAGAGGCCTGTTTTCTGCTGCAAGACTAGGAAACATTCTAAGTCCATGGTCACGGATGTATCATCAGATAACCTTACAACATTCTTCATTCTTAGGAGACAACCCCAACTTATCTAATTTAATGCTATAGCTGAAATACCTCACCCTAGGATCCATTCTGTTCTTTTTTCAATTAATTAATTAATTAATTAATTAATCAATCAAATTCCTTATTTTTGTTGTATGCACTTTAAGGTCTCAATATCTTTCCAAAAGTCAGATGTGTGGTATTGAGCACAATATTTTGAGTTCTAGTTTAACCAATGTTTCATACAGGTTCAATGGAACTTCCATACTTTTTTAATTCTGTGCATCTCTCTATTAATCCTCGAACACCATATACTTTTATATCCACCCTATCCAAAATGCCATGCCTTAATCCAAGGTATTGTGCAGAAATGTACCCAGGTCCCTCTGTTTCTTGACTATTTAGGATGATGTAATTTGATCTGATTCTAGCACTTTCTGTTTAATTTCATATTTCCAGTATTCGCTGTTGTTTTCATTCATTCATTCATTCATTCTGTGTTACAGCCAAAATGTATCAAATCACGCTTTCTTCATTTGTGAATTTTGTCTGCCAGTTGTCTTCCCATTTAACCAGCCTGTGCATGTCTGCTTGCAAGCTGTTATCACCCACACTGTTTACCGCACTTTCAAGCTTTGCGTCATCGTCACATTTGGAAAAGTTATTCTGTATACCCATGTATAGATCAGTGACAAATTAATCAAAAAGAGCAGTAGGCCCAGCACTAATTCCTAAGAAACACCATCTACTTTAGTTGCTATATTTAAATCAGACTCCCACAGTGCACTAACGAGTCCGATTTAAATGTAACATGTGGCAGACAGGTTTCTACGAACTTGGAAAACCATCCAGCAAAATTAACATGGAGCAGCTGGGTCCAGCATATAGAGGTTTCTAAATCCCTGAGCAAAACACACAGACCAGATTGCTTTATTTTCACTTCTTCTCCCCCACTGTCCCACTTTGTTCAATATTTTGCATTTCTGTAGTTCCTGCACAAAAAAATATTTCACATAAACAAGGGTTAGGAACACATTTTAATATCTTAAAATACTTATCTGTGATGTTGTAACTTCTATCTTTATACACCAGGCACTTTCCACCTTTATGTAATCCTTCTGAACTCTGTATGATACATATGATATAAAAGAATACCGCTCTTTGCAATTATTCTTCGGTGTAAATGATTTTACGCCCAGCATGATGATGGCCCATTGCATGAATCTGGGGTTCTGCTTAAACAGATCACGAGAACTTTCTAAAGGCCTCTCTTTGTAGTCATTAGCAAACATCATGGCATCCTGCTGGCTGTCTGATTCATCCTCACATAGAGACATTGTAACATCTGGAGAAACGTCACCAAGCTACATGTGAATGTGCAAATCTTACACTATTACCTAATTACTTAGATGCATGTTGCTGCTGATAGCAAATCCTTGACCCTGCGGATTATATTTATTAAAAATGTTCAGTTGCATTCTCCCATTTTTCATTACTCGATTCTGTCATCCAGTAGCACATCAGGGCAGGGCCGGATTTAGATGAAGAGAGGCCCTAGGCTATTTCACTTGTGAGCCCCCCTCCCAAACTCCCGCCCCCATGACTAGAGGACCATGACTACCTGACAGTGACAGTGTGACACTTTTAAATCCTACTGTATGTTGTCATGAAACGGTTGGTTTTAAAGTACATATTAGATTCACCGTGGAGCGGGCGATGCCTTACCTGGATCGCCGTTTGAAGCTCCGGAGTGTTGGGCCTGCTGCTTCAGGCACCTACCATTCGGATTGGCGCTGCCTTTCCCGTCGGGACCGGCCTGAGCTTCGAGCTGCAGCTTCAGCACTTCAGCACAAGCTGTAGCTCGAAGCTCTGGCCGGTCCCGGCAGGAAAGGCCGCGCCAATCCGAATGGTAGGCCGCGAGGAGGGGGCGAAGATGTAGCTCAGAGGAAGGACATATCCCCGCCCAGGTAGGGACTGGGAAAAACGGATAATAAACTACATACCTTTTGCTTTGTCCTGCACTTGCGATCCGTGATGGTGAAGGCGTTGAAGGCGTTTTTAGTCGCGTAGAACGGATTTTCAGCATCAGGTCCAAGCAAATCAAAGATCCAAGGATCTTTGGAGCAAATTCCTCTCCGACAACGAATATAAACCTCACCTGCATTCAACCTCAAATAGGTAGCTTACAAGTTTATACAATTTTAATAACGATAAATGAATATATTATAGTGGCAGATTTTGAAAATGTATCTTGATTATCAGATTTATCATTTTGAAAAGCTGCAACGATTTCCCATGAACGATTTGTCCATTTATGTAAAGACTCAGAAGTTTCTTCCCCAGACCCCGACTTTCAGTCTGAAGAAAGGTCCTGACCTAAAATGTCACCTATCCTTTTTCTCCAGAGATGCTGCCTGACCGGCTAAGTTACTTCAGCACTTTCTGTCTCTCTTTGGTATCGACCAACACCTGCAGTTCCCTCGTTTTACATAAAACTTTCCCAGTCAGACAAACAAGTGTTCAAAGCAATTTCAAAGAGCACACCTGTTAGCTTTGGAAATAACATTTAGATTTAATTAGCTAAATATAAGTTAAACAGAAAAATGCTAAGATAAAGTCAGGCAACATCTATGAAGAGAGAAACACATGGTCATTAACCTGCAATATGACTGGTTTCTATCGATGCAGACCATGCCTGATAGTATGAGAATTTCTGCCATTTTAATTTTGGTTTTGGATTTCCAATTTCAGGTTTGTTTGGCTTCATGCAGATCCATTATGGATTAGATAGAAGATGTAGAGTAGTGTTTCAATAATACTTTCATGAAGTCAGCAGAGGGAAATCTATTTTGGTAAGAAAGGAACTTGCAATAAATTTGTAGTTCCTGCAGTGCCGGAGATCATGGGAGCTACCTCTCGTATAGAAGCTCAAACAGTCGATTCACAATTAGCAATTAGATTGCTTCAATTATGTCACTTTGGCTTGAAGTGAGATGGGTCTGAGCCCAAGTCTCTGCTCAAAATTTACTTTTAAAGTGCAGTCTGATGTTCGGCATTTCGAATAAAGTACTACACTATTAGAGATACTTGCTGAGAAATTATATTTCAAATACAAATGCACACATGGACAGTAAAGAGCATCTTACTCATGTTAGTCTCTTGCAAGCCATAGAGTTTCCTTACTGGTATGATGGTATCATTTCCTTATTGGTATGATGGTAATTTCATTACTAGTATGACGTTCAAGGTGGCAAATGCTTAACTATTGGGCATTGCAGGCCTTCAATACAAATATGTACAATAACCATGAGTTGTTTAAAAGGTTACACTGAAAAATAAAAAAAGTTAAAGAATAACCTGTTGCAAAGGACTGGACCAGCTAGATGCAGGAAAAATGTTCCCAATGTTGGGCGAGTTCAGAACCAGAATAAAGAAGAGGCCATTTAAGACTGAGGATTGTTCATAAATTTCATACATTTCCTGAGACACAGCAATGATCAGGGATTATAGATTGATTATAGATTACATACAAATATCTGTATGTAAAATCTGTTCCTTAGATCACTATTTCTAAATATCAAACCTTTTACTGTTGTTTATTCCAAAAATACTTGGAAATCATATGCTTGAGATTATATTGTGAAATTCCTCATATATTTTGTGCACCAGTTCTTGGGTTCATCCTTTCCACCTCCTTCAGTGTATTTTTTTCCTGATGCTTTTATCTCGTGTTTCCAGCTGGCCTAGAATTAAATGTGGCGACTGCAGAAGAGTGTATATTTCAAAGTTCTGTTTGGTTTTCTCACAGCGTAATTGTGGTGAGAGCATTGTGAAAGCTGCTGGAGTCCAGTTTTAGACTTTTGGAATTGTTCAGTCTTTTTCTCTGTATTCTCATGGCTACCTGGTACTTTGGCTTGAGCTTTTCTTCATTGCAGTGCTTAAAAATGAGCCTTGGTGAAAATAACATATTTAAACCCATTGCTTGAATTACTTATGCTCTTGCTGATAGGATGTGGGTGAAATTTAATTTTTGCAATTGTTGGGGAAGTAGGTGTAGCTTTCTTGTATTAACATTTTCATTTTAATTTATTTTCCACATTCCTTGTTTTATTAAAATTAAATATTTGTTAAGTATTATCTTGTAATTACCACAAGAGAAATCCTTAATGATTTAAAGATTGCTTTCAATCAGATAAGATTTAGTTCAGTAGCTAGTGTAGAATACAGATATGCCTCTCTGAAGCATGGGTGCCTCTCTGGTGTAATTGAATCCCTTTATATTCCAAGCATGACTAAATTAGATTAGTGCTGGGTTTTTTTAAAAGTACAGACAGCGGATAAAAAATTATTCCACATCTGGAGGTCAAAAGATAGCCATCCTCTCCAACATTTATTGCAATTGCTTTGATGTATTGTCAAATTAGTGGTGTGCATTAGAACATTAACAAGTTCCATTCATCCACCTTTCAATAGTGCTTTTTTTTTCACTGTCATAGGGGAATAACAATATGAAACAAATAAAGATTCATTTTCTAAAAATAATATTATATCTATGAAGTGAAAATGATTGTCAATGGATATCCAATGATTAATGGATTCATATTGACCTCCTTTGGTAGTTTGATTGCAGTACCAAAAATCTTTATTGTATGTTGTCCAACCTCTCTGATTTAGTACAGAAGAATGTGATTAAAACAGCCTATTAAGTGTTTTCCTAATAACCTTGAGAATGCTTTACTTTTAAAATGTTTTTTTTACATTGAAATCAATGTTAATCCTAAATAACCAAAATCACCAAAATGACCAAATCAATGTTAATTCACCTAAATAACCAAAATCACAAAATGCAAGCTCTTTAAGTTTTTCCAGTCATATTTGGAAGAAACAAATTCAAATATAATGTAACATCAGAATATTTTTGCCTACATTCTATTCCTTATTCTATATGGCGAACAGTTGTATTTATTTTATTTATATATTTTAGAGAGAGACTTCCAAGTAATTTTCTAAAATATTGAAGGAGATTAATGTTGAAGGACTATATCAAAATCTGAAACCTGCAAGGATATATAGATATAAATCTTGATTTTTAAAATAATTATTTAAAGAGAGACAATTTGTGAAATGGTTATTTTGTGTAGAAGAAATTATGCTTCTTGGTTGTCTTGTCTTATTGTCTGTTTGATACCCTAAGTCAAGAGCTGCTTTGCTCTGACTGAGAGCAGCTGTTGACATATCAATCTATCTCTCATGGATAGAAGAAAATAATGTACTATCCACGAACTAGCCATATAAATTATAAATGCTGCTATTAAATATTCTTGTGGCCAAGTGTACCTCTTATTCTTTGTAATCTTCATCTCGTGGAAGATCTATTAATACACAGATGAACTGTTGAAACAATTCGTTGATCTTGTGATATTTAGTTTGCTTTCGAGATACAGTGTGGAAACAAGCCCCATGGCCCACTGAGTCCATGCTGAGCAGCGATCCCTGCATACTAGTACTATCCTACACATTAGGGAGAATTTGCAATTTGAACCAAAACCAATTAATGTACAATCCTGTAGTTCTTTGTAGTGGGAGAGGAAACCGGAACACCCGGAGAAAACCCATGTATTCACAGGAAGAACGTACAGACTGTGCACAGACAGCACCCGTAGTCAGGATCGAACCTGGGTGTCTGGCACTGTAAGGCAGCAACTCTACCACTGTGCCTCTGGGCCGCCCTATATGGCACCTAATATCATTGAAATCGATTTTTGAAATTTGCTGCCTGGTGCACTGTAGGTAATGTGACAGCATCCTGTGCAAGCTCAGGTTCCAAAACAGAAAGTTCCCCCGATCCTAGACTCGGAGCTTAGCAAACTATATGCTGAAGCATAGCTGGCTTCCAGTGGCATAAACCCTCAGAATTACAGACTTCTATAGAGCGGCCTAAAGAAGGGTCTCGACCCGAAACGTCACCCATTCCTTCTCTCCAGAGATGTTACCTGGCCCGCTGAGTTACTCCAGCATTTAGTGTCTACCATGTGTTTCAATATTGGTTTAACTACGTATGATGACCAGAACATCTCAAACATTTTTCTGCTTTTCTCTGAAATAGCATTATGCCAATTTCATGCCAGTTATTGAGAGAAGATTGTTATGATTTAGTGTCAGAGGTAAATAATGGTTCATATGATGTTATATCAGTTCTATACTATAGGGAGGGAAGATATCTGAGTTATTGACATATTGTACAGTTACGTCACCAATCGATCTCATTGAAACTTACCAGATAATGAAAGGACTAGATAGAGTGGACGTGGAGAGATGGGAGAGTCTAGAACCAAAGGGCACAGCCTTAGAATAAAAGGACGTACCTTCAGAATGGAGATGTGAAGGAATTTATTTCGCCAGAGGGTGGTTAATCTGTGGAATTAATTGCTACAGATGGCTATTGAATATTTTTATAGCAGAGATTGCTAGATTCTTGATTGATAAGGGTGTCAAACGTTGAGAGGGGTTGAGAGGGGAAAATAGATCAGCCATGATTTAATGGCAGTGTGGACTAGAGGGGCTGCATGGCCTAATTCTGCTCCTATGCCATGTGGTCCTATGGTCTAATCTTTAGCCATCAACAGATGTCACTAAAACAGATATTGTGGTAATTACCATATTGCTGCTGGTGAGCTTTGATGGGCATGAATTGGCATTTGTTCAAACCTTAACCTACCATATCTCTGGTTCCTTCTTCTTCTTTCCTGTGGCATGCACAACCTAAAGTTGTTGGACAATGTGTCTACTTGATCTTCTGTTTGTTCACGTCGAGTTGATTGCATTAGTGAAGGTTGCAATCTTCCACCCCATCTCTGGTTCCCCTCTCCCCTAACTCTCAGTCTGCAAACGGGTCTTGACCCGAAACATCACGCATTCATTCTCTCCAGAGATGCTGTCTGTCCTGCTGAGTTACTCCTGTTTTTTGTGTCCATATTATGAATTGGCATTACCTGCATTACAACAGTAGCAAATTTTAAGAAGTGTTGCTTTGACTCTGGGGTGGTTTCAGGCATCCATCATTTAACTAGAGGTCTTTGGTAAGATGAGGCAGAGGTTAGTATCACTGTGCACACCACTGCCATAAATATGAGAGACTGATTAAAGCAAGATAATAGGTTGAGCCACCACGAGAAATATTGAAATACTGAATTGTACACATATTAACATTTTTCATTGCTCAGCTTATTGGATTTTGTTGTATTGAGTCTCAACTATTTTCCGTAAGTCTCTATGCCTAGATAGCATCAATGTCAGCCATCTTCATTAGTCACATTTTATGTCACTCTGGTCATTGATAAGGACACAAAAAAGCCAACTTGACTTAACACTTTCAGTCTTCGGCAGTTGTGGAAAACAAGCATTTGCATCGTTTTCAGCCAGTCTGTTCTCTCAGTGTGTTCTGCCATGATGGGCGATAGGGTTTTGAAAACAGGATAGTTGGGCTAAAAATTAGTTTGCAGATGGTTTATAGTGTAAATTGGATATGTTGTGTGCTTAAAAAATACAAGGGAGAATCACAGAGGATGAATGAAAAGGAAGTATTTTTCACATTTACATTTATTTTCTAATATATAGTTGCATGAGTTCAAAGTTACAATAATGATACTATCATTATTGCTCATGACATGCAATTAAATGTGTTACTCTAATATTAGGTACTTTGGATCTCAATTGCCGAGCCCTGTCAAAAAAGGTGGTGCTTAATGATCAAAACTAATCATTAGCCATTTAAATCTTATGGTCCATGCTGCTTCAGGATGAGACTTACTGAACAATAGATTTACATTGTAACTAGAAAATGAAGTATTTAATATTTTGAGATTAAAATGAGCAAAATCAATAACTATTTACAGCATAACAAATATCCTTTAAACTATTTTATATTTAATTGTGTAATTATCTATTAAGATTTTGTGGATTATTGTTGAAGTATATCTGGCTTGGTGAATGTGAGTATCAACATCAATGTAACCTATTCCTTTCTTTCATTGCTTCCTATCTTAGGTTTGATTGTTACAGCTGATGTACTTGATCGTGAAACAACTGCTTCCTACTGGCTGACTGTGTATGCCACGGATCGTGGAGTAGTTCCATTATTTTCATCCATTGAGATTTATATTGAGGTTGAAGATGAAAATGACAACGCACCGATATCTTCTCAGCCTATTTACCATCCATCAATCATGGAAAACTCTCCCAAGGATGTTCCCATAGTTCAGATTCAGGCCTATGATCCAGATTCCAGCTCCAGTGATAAAATGACTTTTAAGATTACCAGTGGGAACCCTCAAAATTTCTTCACCATTAATTCCAAGACAGGTAAGTCCCATCATTTCACATTGCCCATTTTATACTGAAAAACCATCGACATGCTCATTAGTTTTCAACTCACTTGCTGTCAGCTTTATACATTGGTATGTTTTCCTTGCTGCTAATTCAAGAGTGTTCTGAAAGAATTAAGAATGCTCCTTCTCTCATGGTATATCACAAAGTGTTTTATGCAGTTGTAGGATTGCTGATCTAATGAGCTTTCAAACAAATAGTCCTAGGGATGGCGGGACTGTCATATGAGGAAAGATTGAAAAGACTAGTCTTGTATTCACTGGAGTTTAGAAGGATGAGGGGTTATCTTATAGAAACATATAAAATTATAAAAGGACTGGACAAGCTAGATGCAGGAAAAATGTTCCCAATGTTGGGCGAGTCCAGAACCAGGGGCCACAGTCTTAGAATAAAGGGGAGGTCATTTAAGACTGAGGTGAGAAAACACTTTTTCACCCAGAGAGTTGTGAATTTATGGAATTCCCTGCCACAGAGGGCAGTGGAGGCCAAATGACTGGATGGATTTAGGAGAGAGTTAGATAGAGCTCTAGGGGCTAGTGTAGTCAAGGGATATGGGGAGAAGGCAGGCACGGGTTATTGATAGGGGACGATCAGCCATGATCACACTGAATGGCGGTGCTGGCTCGAAGGGCCGAATGGCCTCCTCCTACATCTATTTTCTATGTTTCTATGATCGTTATTATGCTATCACAGAAGAGTCACAATCTCTCTCACTCCCTCACATTGTCTTGAAGTCAAGTTGCTCCCAGGAGGAGGAATGGCAATTTTGGTTGGCAGCCAGTTTTGATGCAAACGGTATCATAGGTTTATCAATGGCCTCTTAGTTATGTGGAAATCTTGCAGCCAAGGGGAGTCAAAGACAGTTTTGGGAAGAACAATGTAGGTCTAAAGATTGCAATACTTCTTCCCTGTAAATTCCACTATTCCCAAAACACCCTCCACCTTCCTCTTTCCCTACCCCCACTCTTCCTATCCTGATCACAAATACATCATTCAAGCTTCTTTGCCATCCCTCATCAGTATATTACCCTTCTGCATCTTAAGTCCTGCAAGCTCCTGAATCCGAAATCTGACAGTGACAAAAGACATTAACATTTGGTAGCATTTTCCATCTGCAAATCTGCATCCTCATCAGTCCAGCCCATCCTGGTTAATGTCTTGGCCTTTTGGTCTGCATGGATTAAATACACCCTTGCACTTCTTCAATTTGTTCCCACTGGTTTGTTACTTTGTAAGTCCATACGAATTTGGTGTTGCAGTTATTTTTCTCGGAAAATGTATCTTTATTTCTATCATTGTTCACGCCTCTGACCACCTCCTTAATTTCAGCTTTGATATCCTTTTATCACTCCACAATACAGTTGAACTGCCACCAACACCAAATCAATATCAAGTCTAAGTGTATCTCTGCCTATTCAAGAGTTGCACAGAAAAGGGTAATGTGTTATATTTCTAGAAAACATTTTGATGGCTACAGCAGAGTGAAAATCTCTTGTTTCTACGTTAGTTTACTGATGATGTTTTACAATTTAGTCCTGGCACCAGTACATTTACTGCTTAATGTGATGCTTGGTAGTACTTCAGCAGGCTGTACATTATTTGGACTATAAATTCTGTTTTTTATTGTATTCTTATCCTGAAAAGTATTTCATCATGATGCATGGCTGAAATATTCCTCATTCATCAACTCATGTTAGAAATTGAGAATGCCATGAATCTTTGACCAAATATACATTTCAGTTACCAAATGTGTCTGAAGTATGAGAGAAACCTTTCAAAATACATTCTTTATGCTTCAATTAGGTAAAGAGTTTTTTTTACATCAAACATTGACTAACATTGCAGCCAATATCTATATTAACTATCAGAATAGACATGGTCATAAAATTCTACTCTATTTATCTTGGCTATTTATGGTAAGTCTTTGTTGACCTCCAAGCACATAAAATTAAAATGCAGATTTTGTTTTGAATTCAAATGAATTCCGCCGCAATTTATACTCTTAGGTTCATATTCACAATTACAATTATGATTGATGCATCGAGTGTTGACATTACATTTGTTAGTGCAAAAGTGAGTAACAGAGCTATTTATAAATTACTGAGATCTGAAGCAAAACTGTCAAATGTCAAGCCCCTTATATAGACTATATTGTTGAAGTGTCTGCCTATCTACTTCCAAAGACACACTTAAAGTTTCAATTAAATTCAGAAGTGCAGACACCGTAAAACTAATCAACGTTCTCATTTTAAGCAAATCTTTCTTTATAGAGTCCAAGTTGCAAGATGTTCAAGGCCATGTGCAAATTGAAGCTGGCAGATATGGTTTAATAGATCTTCTGAAATGGCAATATTTTGCAGATAAAATTTAGGATGTTCTTGTTTGCATTTCACACAGCCGTAACTATTTCAGCTTCAATCAGTCACTAATATTCATTTGACAAATGCTTTGAAAATAAGGAGTAGAATTGGAGAGAAAATGTATAACAAAACAAGCCTACCGTACTACATTTACCTGGCTTCATATTTTAACCATAGAAGATATTCTTGCAGTTTAATAGTTTAAACTGTCGTTTCTGCTGTACCAATTCCCCATGGATTATATTAAATGAAAATGTATGGGTAGCTTTTTAACTATGCAAGAAAACATACAGACAATAATTTAAATTTCCAGCAATGGGGCTGATATGTTTCCCATCAGCAGTTTATTCCATACCATTTCAAGATATTATTTAAGAAGTTTGTTCTGAAGCTGAAGCTAATGTAGAAGTCTCACATTAGTTGCATGGGCTTAAGAGAGAGGGCTTTTGCATCATAATTACGCACATGGCTGCAAGTTGCAGTGTAACATTTTGTGACTGTTGGTTGAAACTTCTAGCTCAGCAGATATTTTTCAAAGAATTTAAAAATCATCCAAAGATTGTCACTGCACAAAAATAGATTACTAATTATCAGGAGTAAAATACAATGCTTATTTTAATCATTTTAATCCTCATACCATATTGGACATTTTCCATCCCTTGTACCATTTTGGATGAGGGGCAAGCTTGGTTTCTAACCTTGGAAAGTTATTTAACAAATTGGGCCTTTTCAGTTGCCTTTAATTCTAGTTGTGAAACAACAAATCATGTATGTGGACCATTGTGGGTATGAATTTTGCTTTTAACAATTTCATTAGTCTAAAGATATGATATTTGAACATGTGGATAGAAATTAGAACATTAATTATGAGGGATTCAGCTAATCAATGTTCATATTCCTTTAATATGCATTTCTCTATTTGAGGCATTTGAAGGAAAATATAAGGCAATAAAATATGCAAATTATTCGTTAATTTATATATTTGAAAATAATTTGTAAAAGCTGTTTAACAAATCAATCCAGCTATTTGTTGAAGGACTGTTGTGATGCTTATGTCCTTGCCCAAAGGAGCAATACTGACAGAAGTTGTCCATTTTATTTTAGAAAAACATATGTGCTTTTGCTTCTTCTTCCTCTTCGTATAGCGTGCACAACCTAAAGTTGTTGGACAACTTGTCTATTTGATCTTCCGTTTGTGCACGTTGAGTTGATTGCATTAGTCGAAACAGGGCGGACCACGTAAAGGTTGCAATCTTCCACCCCATGTGCTTTTGCCATCGTTCTAGTTGCATAATGGGAATTATTCCAATCAGCATATCTCTGTTTTCTTTGTCTCTTATTCTCTCTGGATTTTCAGCTTGTACTTTGTGACCCGCACAGATGCTGACCAGCTCCCCTCTTCCTCCCCCCATCTGTCCCCCCCCCCCCCTGGCGTTTTCCTCCCCAGCCACCCCCACACCCTCCCTACCTCCTCCCCATCCCCTCTCTCTTTTTCTTCTTTCATCCCATTGTGTCTCTCACAAAACTCTTGCCCCCACATCCCGGCATTATTCAGCAACAAAAAAAATAGGTTTACTTTGGCAAAAAATAAGCATATGCTTACAGAGGTAAATATTGAATGTCTGTTTAAATGATCAGACCTTCATGGAAACTTTTAATTGGTTCTTGTTATCATTAACTGCTTTAAGTGTGCCGTAACAGATAATGGACAGTAAATATTGTGGCAAATATTCATTTTATTCAGAAATGATTAATTGGAAAGTTGCAGCCAAATGTAGTTTATAAAATAGACATTTATCAAAATTGATGGTTGGCTTATCTAATTCTTTCAGCAGCTATTCATGGGGAAACAGTACACTTAATTATGTTGTCCTGAACTCTAATTTAATTGCCAAAACCATGAAAGTTTTCATTGAATTGTGAACAAAATACTTGATATATCCTTTTGTTATTTTGTGAAAGAGATGTCCCTATTGGTCTTTTTTTATTGTTATGCAAAATGCTGATGTTTTTTTTTCCCATTATTTGGTGTCATGTTGCAGAGTTGTTCACATAACAAATTCTGGTATTTTCTTTCCATAAATTCTGTACATCTATGTTAAACAAGTGTCCTCAATTGAAAGAAATAATTGACGTTCTTTAACAGTGAAATAATTATTTTATTTTTCCATGAAATAAGATTGAGTTGCTTATATTTTCTGTGCATTCATTTGTTTTTGTACCGTTGCAACCAGTGTTCAACTGCAACCTACCTAGTTTGCAGAGATCCCAAGTTCCAATAGCATCACATGATGCAGCATTTTTATTTGTTACACAATGGAATTCTTTCTAGAAATCCAATCGACCTCCCCTTAATTCTAAGACTGTGGCCCCTGGTTCTGGACTCCCCCAACATCGGGAACATTTTTCCTGCATCTAACCTGTCCAATCCCTTAAGAATTGTATGTATTTCTATCAGATCCCCTCTCATCCTTCTAAATTCCAGTGAATATAAGCCCAGTTGATCTATTCTTTCATCATATGTCAGTCAAGCCATCCCAAGAATTAACCTGGTGAACCTACGCTGCATTCCCTCAATAGCAAGAATGTCCTTCCTCAAAATAGGAGACCAAAACTGCGCACAATACACCAGGTGTGGTCTCACCAGGGCCATAAACAACAGCAGTAGGACCTCCTTGCTCCTAAACTCAAATCCTCTTGCAATGAAGGTCAACATGCCATTACATGCAATTACAAATCTGACACCATTCAGATAATAATCTGCTTTCTTGTTCTTGCCATCAAAGTGGATAACCTTACATTTATTCACAATATACTACATCTGCCATGCATTTGCCCATTCACCCAATCTACCCAAGTCACCCTGCAGCCTCATAGCATCCTCCTCGCAGCTCACACTGGCACCCAACTTTATGTCATCCGCAAACTTGGAGATGTTACATTTAATTCCCTCATCTAAATCGTGAATGTATAATGTAAATAACTGGGGTCCCAACACTGAGCCTTGCAGCACCCCGCTAGTCACTGCCTGCCATTCTGAAAAGGACCCATTAATTCCTACTCTTTGCTTCCTCTCTACCAACCAGTTCTCTATCCATGTCAATACCCTATCCCCAAAACCATGTGCTCTAATTTTGCACACTAATCTCCAGACACACCACATTCACTGGCTCACCATTATCCATTCTATTTGTTACATCCTCAAAAGATTCCAGAAGATTAGTCATGCATAATCTCCCCTTCATAAATCCACGCTGACTTTGACTATCAATGCTTTCAAAATGCACTGCCATTACATCTTTAATAAATGACTCAAGAATCTTCCCCACTACCGATGTAAGGCTAACTGGTCTATAATTCCCCCTTTTCTCTCCCTCCTTTCTTAAAAAGTGGGGTTACATTAGCTACCCTCCAGTCCACGGAAACTGAACCAGAGTCTATAGAACATTGGAAAATGATCAATGCATCCACAATTTCTCGGGCCACCTCCTTGAGTACTCTGGGATGCAAACCATCAGGCTCTGGGGATTTATCTGGCTCCAACAATTTACCTAAAACCATTTCCTGACTAATGTGGATTTCCTTCAGTTCCTCCCTCCCAAACGTTTCGGGTCGAGACCCTTCTTCGGATGTCAAAACATCACCTATTTATGTTTCCCACAGATGCTGCCTGACCCGCTGAGTTAGTCCAGCAATCTCAGGTTTTCATTCTTATTTATTTCCTGAGCTCCCTCTTTGCCCCAAGTGCCTACTCTTCCAGTAGATGATTTCCGAAGTCTGTATTTTCTGGCCCTTGTCATTGCAAAGATAAATCTGTTTCAAAGCAATCCCTGTAGTTCAAATGGGATTTGAAAGGTCCTGCCATGGAGGCAAAATTGTGCTTCACACATCAGTTTGGGCATAATTTGTGCAAAATGTGGCACAAGCTTTATATAGCTGCTTCTGATCTGAACATTGTTTTATACACAGGGAATGTGGAATGTTTTGCAGTATGGAACAACCTGTTCCAGCCTGTTGCTATTGGTAGAAATGGGCACTACACAAATAATGCCGTCATTTGGTGCATGCTTAACAATGAAAAAAAAGTTAATTGCACTAATCAGAAAGATGCATAGAAATATTCAATTTTGCATCATTTTCACAACAAAATGAGTGGGAACATCATTGAAACATACAAAATTGTGAAATGCTTGGATAAAGTGGATGGGAAGAGGATGTTTCCACTAGTGGGAGAGTCTAGGACCAGAGGAGGTTCTTTTAGGAAGGAGATGAGGAGACATTTATTTTGTCAGAGGGTGGTGAATCTGTGGAATTTGTTGCCACGAAATGCTGTATAGGCCAAGTCAGTGGATACCTTTAATGCAGACATAGATAGATTTTTGATTAGTATAGGTGTCACAGGTTATGGGGGGAAGGCAGAAGAATAGGGTTAGGAGGAAGAGATATAAATCAACCATGATTGAATGGCGGAGTAGAATTGATGAGCCGAATGGCCTAACTGCAGGTGAAATTGTATTAGATGCTACGGCTTGCCAAAACAAAGCAAGCACTATGCAATCCAATTTAAAGGCAAAGTTTTGGCGAGACGACACAGTTGAGTGAAAATTAATTCTTGATTTAGAACGATAAACAAAGCGTTTCTTCTCAACCACGTTCTGAGTCAGCCAAATACAACTAAGCTCCTTCTACACGGGTGGAGCTCAACTGATTAACAATCCAAAAACCCTCAAAAACGCGCCCTCGATCACCTGACACCGCCAGCCAGTAGCCAGGGTTCGTGCTGCCCTAAGCCACCACTAAGTGCCGCTACAAAATATGATTAAATCTGTCCCAGGTATCAGTACTGAATCCTCCTGCAGGGACACAATTCCCACTAAACAACTCATTCTTATGACTTTCCTCTCAAAAGCACTCCCCCACTTTTGGATAGTCCAATGCAAAGCTATTTAATACAGTAACACTCTCTGAAATTCCTTTCTAATCAACTTCATGTACTGTCTCCCATTAAGGTGCTGTTCTGCCACCTATATATTATCGATATATAGGTGGCAGAACAGCATACCTACATTAATGTATCACTAGCCTCTGTTGACCATTTTAGCTTCAGCGGCGTATGAGGCAGAATATGCTACAACATAGCACCAACAAGAAGCTAGCAAGATTGTTCTAATAAAAAGTCTTCTTCCTACCCATCTAATTCTGCTCTCTGATTGATAACAGAAACAAAATGCTGGAGTAACTCAGCGGGACAGGCAGCATCTCTGGAGAGAAGGAATGGGTGACATTTCGGGTCGAGTGCTTGCTTAAATTTGTTGTTTTCTTATGCTGAACTAAGAACTGAGGTGTCAGATACCAGAACAGCTCATTTTTGAAGAAGGGTCTCATCCATTCCTTCTCTCCAGAGATGCTGCCTGTCCCTCTGAGTTACTCCAGAATTTAATGTCGATCTTCAGCTCATTTTTTGCTTCTGTGACACTGCTTGCCTCCAACTCTGGTTATCTTGTCCTACCACTGTTGAAATTCCTGTTGAAACCATTGTCATTCCCAGACTAAATTAGGGTAATTTTAACGTAAGTAGCTGATATTGGCTAACAAAGATAATTACAATGCCGAATTTACACCTTGCCAATTTAGCCACATCAAAGTCAACGTATGCTATTTGCATCACCTATATCTCTCGCTTCCCTTATCCCTAAACAGTCTGAAGAAGGATCTCAAACCGAAACGTTAGCCATTCTTTCTCCCCAGAGATGCTGCATGTCCCACTGAGTTACTCAGGCTTTTTGTGTCTATGCTATTTGAATGGTGGTTTTCCTGCCTTTGTATGGTAGATTCAGGCTATCCTTAAGATTCCCAAGTTCATGATGGCATTCTGAACTTCATTTACTATCATTTCAAGCTGATTCAGGGTACTTTTACCACTAAGCATTGCTTCTCTATCATCCTTCTATTTGCAGGCTACCAAATGATTGGATTAATTATTCCCATTCTCATCTACCTTTGCAAATCCTTCCATGGTCTCTACACACTAGACCATAATAGTATTCCAATCGGCTTTATGCTCCGTAGTTGTTATGCTTACTTTTTCCCCCATTCCAGCATGAGCTCAGAGCCTTCAGCAATTTTGACTCTACCATAAACCCTTCCATCCTCTCATCTTTAAAGCATATTTTGAGAACATATCTTTTGACCATGGCATCTGAACCCTTCCCAGCATATTTATTTTTGTTGCATTATTTCTATGATTGGCATTCATTCTACATAAATGAAGGAGGTGAAAACCTACATTGTTGATGTCATCTTATAAAATGTTAGTTCCACTAGTTAATAGCCACTCGACGTAGTCAGATTTATTTTTAAAATGTCGTAATTTCATCAGTCATTTCTAAGATTGCATGAAGAAAATTTTAAATTGAGGGATATACTTGCATTGAACTACTTAATATAAACCCTACTGTTTTGGTAATATAAACCCTACTGCAAATGGTATGTTAGCATTCATAACAAAAGGATTTGAGTATAGGAGCAGGGAAGTTCTACTGCAGTTGTACGGGGTTTTGGTGAGACCACACCTGGAGTATTGCGTACAGTTTTGGTCTCCAAATCTGAGAAAATACATTCTTGCCATAGAAGGGGTACAGAGAAGGTTCACCAGACTGATTCCTGGGATGTCAGGACTTTCATATGAGGAAAGACTGGATAGACTTGGCTTGTACTCGCTAGAATTTAGAAGACTGAGGGGGGATCTTATAGAAACTTACAAAATTCTTAAGGGGTTGGATAGGCTAGATGCAGGAAGATGTTGGGGAGGTCCAGAACAAGGGGTCACAGTCTAAGGATAAGGGGGAATTCCTTTAGGACCGAGATGAGGAAAACATTTTTCACACAGAGAGTGGTGAGTCTCTGGAATTATCTGCCACAGAAGGCAGTTGAGGCCAGTTCATTGGCTATATTTAAGAGGGAGTAAGATGTGGCCCTTGTGGTTAAAGGGATCAGGGGGTATGGAGAGAAGGCAGGTACAGGATACTGAGTTGGATGATCAGCCATGATCATATTGAATGGCGGTGCAGGCTCGAAGGGCTGAATGGCCTACTCCTGCACCTATTTTCTATGTTTCTATGTTTTTGGCATGAAGAACAACACGAGGTTGGACCCATACTCCGTAGAAGAATAAGAGGTGATCTCGTTGTAACATACAAGATTTTGTGTGGTGTAAATGTAGAACGAGAGGTCGGTGTTTCAGCAAAAGCAGTAACTCATTTAATACAGACGTGGGGGGGGGGGGGGAATTTAAAATCTTAAGGATTCTCTTCCCTGGAGCGTTATGGAGGCTGAGCCATTGAAGAGGAAGAGGTCAGAAGGTCGGCATGGTGGTTTTGATGGTACGTCTGCAGGAACACCAAGAAAAGCTCTTAAAGGAGACCCTACCTGGATGATGACTGATCCCTTTGATTTTTCAGCAAAAGAGAGAGTTAAATGAGCCCCTTTTTATTGCAAAACAGGCTGCAACTTCCAATGAAGTCATGCTTCTGTGCACCAGGACCAAGTCATTTGTGGGCCAAACATTTTGTGTGAATGAGATATAAAGTAAGAGACACACGATTTGTTTCCACTCCACATACCTGTTTGTTATATGGTTATATGGTTATACCTGTGATATGGTTTGTGGAGGCTCCCAGAACAAATTTCCAAGTTACTTTTTGGAAAATGGTTTTATTAGAAGCCCAAGTACTTGATTGGGCTTCTAATAAAACATAAATAAATCATGAATCATGATTTGCTCAGAGACATCCTGCACGATAGGATTACTAGGCGTCAGTTTTTTTTGAACAGAAATCATTTTTGCTTCTGGATATTTAACAATTGATATATAACATGTATCTTGAGATTTACATCTAGTATTGGCATTAATACCTCTATATTTTCTTTATTGTCAATGACCACCAACAGAACATGGATCTTGTTGGAGAAATCAATATCAATTGATTCTTATGCAGCAGGCGATAAATTTCTAATAAAGACAGTCAGTTAAAAATAATTAAAGCTGTTGGCAAAAAATCTTTAGACTCAGCGCAAGCAAGGATATTAAAGGACGGCATGGTGGCACAGCAGTGGAGTTACTGCCTGACAGCGCCAGAGACCCAGGTTAGACCCTGACTATGGGTGCTGTCTGTATGGAGTTTGTGCGTTTTCCCCGTGACTGGCGTGGGTTTTCTCCGGTGCTCCGATTTCCTCCCACACTCCAAAGATGTACAGGTTTGCAGGCTGATTGGATTGATAAAATTGTAAATTGTCCCTAGTGTGTGTAGGATAGTGTTAGTGTGAGGGGAACACTGGTCAGCGCAGATTCGATAGGCCGAAGGCCTGTTTCCGTGCTGTATCTTTAAACTAAACTAAAGAGGGGTAACCTAATTTAAAACATGCATCAAGAGGGAAGCGTTTTAAAATGAAGGTACCATTATAATAAAGAATAGTTGGGAAGTACAGTTGGAGAATGTTTGCAGAGGAGATTTTATCCTGCCAACCACAAAACAAATGAGCTTCGATGTGAGCAAATGAAAAATGAGTAAAGAGCCTATTCCAAAGCTGAGATTGCTAAGAGAATGTTTTCAGATAACATGAGTTGTTACTGGATGGAGATTGGAGGATAGGCTTTGGCAGATAGTGGATGATGATTGTTAAAGAAGACATGCTGCTTCAGAATGAAGAATGACCAGATCGTGGTTGTATATTTCAAACACCTTGCTGGCTCGATTAAACTATTTTTCTTCTCTCAAAAAACTACAAGCTGTCTGGCAAATCTGTAACATGGAATAACCACAGCACAGCAGTGCATCTGGTAGAGCTGCTGCCTCACAGCACCAGAGACCCGTGTCTGATCCTGTACTCGTGTACTGTCCGTGTAGAATTTGCATGTTCTCCCTGTGACCACATGGGTTTCCTTCGGATGCTCTGGTTTCTTCCCAAATACCAAAAACTTGCATGTTTGTAGAATGATTTGCCTCTGTAGATTACCCTAAGTAATAACCATGCAGCAAGGAAACAGGCCCTTTGGCCCATCTTATCCATGCCAACCATCATGCCCATACTACACTAGTCCCATCTGCCTGCATTGAGCCCATATCCACCAAACCTATTCTATCCATGTACCTGTGCCAATGTTTTTTAAAAAATGTTTTGATAGTACCTGCCTCAAATACCTCCTCTTGCAGCCCGTTCCATATACCTACTACCCTTTGTGTAAAAGTTGCCCCTCAGGTTCCTATTAAACTTTTCCTTTTCATTTTAAACATATTTCCTTTGTTTCTTGATTCCCCAACGCTGGATAAAAGACATTTACCGTATCTACTCCTTTCATGAACTTACATACACTTCTGTAAGATCATCCCTTATCTCCTGCGCTGCAAGGAATAACGTCCCAGCCTGCCAAAGCTCACACTATGACTCAGCCACCTGACTCCTGGTAACATCCTCGTAAATCTTTCTCTACATTCTGTCCAGATGAACAACATATTTCCTGTAACGGATAACCAAAACTCCAAATGTGGCTTCACTAATGTCTTCTACAACTTTAATGTGATGTCCCAACTTCTATACTCAAAACGTGCTTGACCACCCTATCTACCTGTGATACCACCTTCAAAGAACAATGTACATGCCCTATAGATCCCATTTCTCTATAACACTCTCCAGAGTCCTGCCATTCACTATGTAGGTTGTGCCTTGGTTAGAATTCCCAAAATGCAGCACCTCGCGCATTTCTTTTAAATTTCATCAACCATTCCTCAGCCTTCCTGCCCAACCGATCAAGATCCTGCTGTAATTTTTGAAAACCTTCATCACTAAGTACAATACCACCCACTTTAGTATCATTTGCAAACTTTCTAATCATGCCATGTACGTTCACATCCAAATCATTGATATACATGGTAGTAGCAATGGTCCCAGCACCGAACCTTGCGACACACTGCTAGTCACAGGCCTACAGTCCAAAAAAAAAATTTCCACCATCACCCTCTGCTTCCTTCTATGAAGTACATTTTCTATCCTTTTGATTATCTCATTGAGGCCCATGCAAACAAACCTTTCAGAGCAGCCTACAATGTGCAAACTGTCAAATGCCTTGCTGAAATCCATATATACAATGTCTACAGCTTGGATTTCATCAGCCTTTTTTGTCATATCTTCAAAAAAACTTAATAATATTCATGAGACACAATCTCTCTCATACAAACCCATGATGGCATTCTCTAATCAGCCCTCTAAATTCATGTATATCTTATCTCTCAGAATATTCTCTGGTAACTTTCCGACAACATATATTAGACTTGCTGGCCTGGAGCTCCCAGGCTTTGACCTTCTTAAATAGAGGCACAACATTTGTCACCCTGCACTTAATGATGACATATATCTCTGCCAGGGCACTTGCAATTTGTTCTCTAGCTTCCCACAGTGTCCTTGGATATATCTGATATCTGGGAGATTTGTCCACCTTCATATGCATTAAGGCCTTCAGCGCCTCCACAACCATAATACTAACTGCCAAATTGCTCATCCACGAACATTTCATCTACTTGCCCCTCCGAATTTCCTACAAATTGCCCGAGGAAACTTTCCTGAACACATTTGACAAACCCCATCTAAAACCTTTGCACTATGACATTCCAGTCAATATTGGAAAAGTTAAAATCCTCTACTATGACAACCTTTAGCTGCCTGCAATCTCCTGGCATATTTGATCTTCTAATTCTTGTGGACTATTTGGGGGCCGGTAGTACACTCTAACAAAGTGATCATCCCTTTCTTATTTATCAGCACTGCCCATATAGCCTCACTGAATGAACCATCAGTAATGTCATCTCTGACCAAGTCAAGTCAAGTCAAGAGAGTTTATTGTCATGTGTCCCAGATAGGACAATTAAATTATTGCTTTACTTCAGCACAACAGAATATAGTAGGCATGAATACCACTGCCTTGATGTCCTCCTTAATCAATAAAGCAACACCCCCTCCTTTTTTTACCCCATCTATTCTAAAGCATCTGTACTCTGGAACATTAAGCTAGCAGTCCTGTCCCTCTCTTGACCAGGTTTCTCTAATAGCCACAATATCCTAGTCACACGTACCTATCCATGCCCTGAATGTGAAAGAGGGTTAACATGGAATGAGTGACCAATGGTTGGTGTGGACTTGGTGGGCCGAAGGACCTGTTTCCATGCTGTATTGTTCAATCAAAAAAACAGCAGATTACCCGTTGGCTCAAAATCCCCCTTTAACTCCCTGGCCTTAGTTGGAGATGTGCATTCAATAGGTAGGGTGATAGTTTACTGACATTAAAGTATTGAAGAGGAGCTTTGTTTTCTTTATTTAGTTCAAGATTTTGTCTCCGTGCCCATTTACGTTTGGAGTTTGGAGTTTTTGCATCCTCACTTCCACAGACTTAGAATTCAGCAGACTCAAATAATGTTCAGCTTCAGCTGTGAATATAACTTCAAGTCATTACAGCCAAATGAGGAAAATGGCGCTGGCTTTAAACGATTGCTGCAGACTGCAATAATTGCTACTCATGGAAAGATTTCAGTGATTTTTGGAGAGACAGTTAATTTATGATGATGCACCTTGGCTAAGCCGTCAACTCACAGATATCACTCAAAGAAAATAATCACTTTTCAATGAAAAAGTATTGATTTAATTGTGCACCACGACATCTGAAGCAAATTAGTGTTTTTCTCTCTCTAATACATCCGGACTTGAGCACAGTGCTTTAGAATTGTGTTCCAATGTACACTTTTTTGGGCAGATGACATATTTGTTCCAACTTGGAAACTCACGCCAGTGAGCAAAAGGAAATTATGTACTTATGTTTATTGGGTTTTGATAGAAATTATTGATACTTGAATGTGGGGGTGTTATTCAGTGAGCTATTAATCTGTACACAGTGATGTGGTTTGTAGTATATAATTATAAAGATGAATTCCCCTACTTTCACTATGCCTTTGGGATTATTGATATTCCTGTGGAGCTGCTGTAACTTGGTTTCTAGCTCTGTTTGCCCCTGCTCTCGCAGTCTCTAAAGAGTTTACCTAATGGACTTTCTAAACATCTGCCCTGGGAATGTACATATTTCTCTCACTCTCCTTCCCAACCACCTTTTCTACTGAGACCCTGTGAAGGTTCTGACATTTTTAAGGGCTTACCATCTCCTGCTTTGTGCCAATCTTCAATTTATCCCAACAAAAACTCAAAGGTATCTGAGAATCTCCTGTTATTGCAACGACGATAGGTCTCGGTTTTACTAGGAGTACATTAACTTCAAAACATGCTGATTACCCCCTGCTAAAGTGAGCAGCTCCTCAATACTATACTTTGTACTGGCTGCACACATTAGTCATTTACACTGTACAACACTGAACATTTAGATTAGTTTGGTACAGTGATGGAAATGGGTTTTAGGAACTAGGGGTACTCTAAGGTCCGTGAGGCTGTGGTTGGGAAGGAAGGGGGGAGGGATCTTTATGTGCAGTCATACCCACGTAAGAGTACAAGAATGCATAACTTGTTTATTGTGTATTTATAATATAGTTTATTGTGTATTTTACTTTGGAGTCACGTGAGTGACTACATGAAGAAGCCCCGCCAGGCGCATGCGCATCATTACGTCCGACGCATGGCGCACCGACGGGCTGGAGAGCGCAGCTCCACCAGTGGTAAGTTGTAAACCCACAGGTAAGTCAATTTAAAAACATTTCCTGCAAGTATTTAAACTCCGTGAGTCTGGCTGGGGAGCCAGCGGGAGTTGGAGGTATGGAGCGTGTAGAAATGAAAAGTGTCAGTAGTAGGAGCGTAATGCGCGGGCCCGCGGGTACCGCTCGCAGATCGGGTCAGGAGATACCGGCTGCTGTTCTACCGGCAGCTCAACTGCCCCCATCAGTTCCAGTGCTTCAGGGCACTGAGGCCACTCCACCAGGGAGGAAGGCCAAGAGAAAATCTCTCAGGCCCGTTTTATCTTTTGTAAAATATTTTTATTAGAAGTAAATACATATTAAGAAGGAATAACATAAAATCAAAAAAGAAAAAACATATTCGTCACATACATTCTTAATATTTTTAAAGTTTACAGTCGTTCTTATTTATACTTCTATATTTTTTATTATTTTATAACAGAAAGAAAATAGTAAAGAGAAATAATAAAAAGAAATAAAATAGAAGTAGAAAATTGATAAAATGAGTGCAGCATAAAGCAAGATATTCTTCATTGGAGATATATGCGTGGTCTATTGTATATAGTTCTTCATCTATTCCTTCATTCAGGCTTCAGTCAGGCCCTCGAACCGGACCTCCTTGACCCTTTAAGTATTCAATAAATGAAGACCGTATTCCTCTGAATTGATAAAGCTTGTCCAAAAGGACATGTCTTAGTCTTTCCAGATGAAGTGTCTCCGACATTTCTGTAATCCACATTTTGATTGTGGGGGATGTAGGACCTTTCCAAAATCTCAGTATTAGTTTTTTACCAATTATTAAACTATAACCAATAAAAATTATTTGCTGTGTTGTTAGTAGATGATCCGTTTCTATTATTCCTAATATGATTAATTTTGAATCTGGAGTCAGATTTGCATTAACTACTTTTGAGATTATGTTAAAAATTTCTATCCAAAAATTAGCAATGTTTATACATTTTGTGAATGAATGCGTTAGATTAGCTTCTAAATGCTGACATTTATCACATATAGCAGAAACATTTGAAAAAATTCTGTTTAATTTGGATTTCGAAAAGTGTAATCTATGTAAAACTTTAAATTGTATCAGGGAGTGTCTGGCATTTAATGAGCAGTGGTGTATATGTTGTAAACTTTCATTCCACACTTCTACACTAATTGTTTGTCCTAATTCGTTTTCCCATGCTTGCCTATATATTTCCGAGTTTGGTAAATCATTTTCCAGTAAAATATTATAAATATATGATATTAATTTTTCTGTATTCGGATATTTATTTAGACATTCATCTAAAAATTCTGTCTTTCTATTTCTAAAATCCTGTGTGTTTGATTTAACAGTCTCTAATTTGTAAATATCTAAAGTACTCTTTTGAGTGTAATCCATAATTTTTTTGTAATTCCTGAAATGAAAGGAATAAACGTTCCCTGTAGAGATCACCCATCTTATTTATTCCATAGTTCTTCCATTTTAAAAAACCTTTATCCATCATTGAAGTTTTAAAAGTGATGTTATTTGCAATGGGAAGAGCCAGTGGTATACTTTCTAATTTTAAGTTTTTCTTTAATTGTTCCAAATACGTATGCCACTTTCTATTATTGGAGTTCCTCTATAACTTTTTTTAATGTATTTTAGTATTAGCAAATAAAATCAAGCTAATTTCAAAAGGTGAACAATCTTCCTTTTCCATTTTTAACCAGTTTGGTTGTTTATCTAGTTCTTCCAACCAAAAATTCATATTTTTAATATTAACTGCCCAATAATAAAACATAAAATTAGGCAATGCAAAACCTCCATTCATTTTTGATTTACATAGATATTTTTTATTTATTCTATGGCTCTTATAATCCCAAATAAAGTTGGTAACTATTGAGTCCACTTTCTTAAAAACATTTTTAGGAAGATATATCGGGATCTGTTGAAACAGGTATAATAATTGTGGAAGAAAAATCATTTTTATCGCATTAATTCTACCTAGCATTGAAATAGGTAATGTTTTCCAATATAGGATATTCTTATGTAGTTTATTCAATAGGGGTGGGAAATTAGATTTAAATAAAGAATCATATCTTTTTGTTACATGAATTCCAAGATATTTGATTTTTTCATTTGCTATCTTAAAAGGATATTGTTGTAATATATGTGAATTATTTCCCATTATTGGCATGTTCACTTTTATTCCAATTAATTCTATATCCTGAAATCAATCCAAATTGAGTTATTAAATCTAATAACTTAGGAATACTAATTTCCGGCTTTGTAATATAAAGTAATACATCATCTGCGTATAAAGAGATTTTATTTTCAGTTTCTTTGGTTTCATACCCGTATATTTCAGGATGTAATCTGACGCACTGTGCTAATGGTTCAATTGCCAGTGCGAACAGTTGTGGAGATAGTGGACAAAGGCCCGTTTTATCTGATGGGTCTGATGATGAGGAAGACTCCCCTCCTGATATTAAAAGGTATGGGGACGGCTCGACCAGATGGAGAAGATGCTCCAAACTCTAATGAGCCATGACATTTTTCAATCGGGGTCGAATGCCCCTAGGATTCCCCAGACAGCCTCACATAGAGGCCCATACAGTGAAGACTACACTGCTTATGAATGCCAGTGGGAATCACCCTCTCCAGCACCTCGTTTAGGGCTGGAAAAGACCTCCCTGGAGCAGGACTCGGGAGAGCCAGGGCAGGAGGAGTCTGGCCCTGCTTTTGAGCACACACCAAAGCACATGAGCCATGCTCCAGGTGTCCTGGACGTAGCAAGGAACTTTGCTATTCCGGAAGGTCATGGAAGAAAACCTGGCGGCCAACATCAATTACAAGGCCTCTCACCAGCTACAAGATACAATAATGGAAGAAACAGCCACCAGATACAAAACACCTGTGAATTGTGCGTCACTCAAAGTGCCCACTGTGAACTCTGCTATCTGGGCACAAATGAGTGCAACGATGCGTGGACAAGAAATCCGTTTCCAGCGGGTCCTCAAATTGGTGGGAGCAGGCATCACGGCCTTTGGCAAAATGGTCCGAGGGCACCAATGCCCTACACACAGCAGGATATGCTGGCCCTGCTGTGTAATGCATATTTCGAGGTGAATTGTATCCGGAAAATAGCCATAAAACCTACACTGAATCTGCGATTTGCAGCTTTATGCAGGTCCACCAATATTCAAGCGCCAGATTATTTATTTGGGGTGGACCTGCTCAAACAAGTCAAAGACCTGGAGGAAGAGGCCAAGACAATAGGCCTCATGAAGACATACGTTCCTTCCACCAGGATGCCACCTCGCAGGTCGCTTTCAACGCGAAGGGGGTCAGATCCGGGGGCAGGGCCAAGCAGAGTGGGGCCAGTGGGACGGCGGTATTATCCATCTGTATATCCCAACTACAACCCCAGTATGGCTAAAAGGACAAGAACTCCACGGTCGACTGTAGAGGTACGCGTGATTCATTCAGTCCAGGATAAATCTTCTGGGGAACAACCTCCGGTTGGGGGTAGATTACAGTTATTTTATGATGAATGGTGCTGCATGACATCTGATCGGTTTATACTGGACACTGTGTCGAATAGAGTTTATGTCAGGAATTCATCCACCTGCACAAAATATGTCTAGTCGGGTATTGTTTTTCTCTGGACCAGAAACTCAGCAGGTAAATGAAGAAATTGCGGCTTTGTCCCAAAAAGGGGTAATTGAGAGGACGACATAACATCCTCAACAATTTGTGTCCAATATATTCCCCGGACAGAAAAAAGATGGTGGATGTAGTCTCATTCTGGATCTAACCCAGTTAAATTCCTATGTCCAGTATAGGCATTTTAAAATGGACACCTTCAATACTGCTAAACAGCAGTTATCAGAAGGTTGTTATATGGCAACCATAGATCGGAAAGATGCATTTTATTCAGTACCAATTCATCATCAGCACCGGAGATACTTGAAATTTAGTTGGATGGGACAACTATCCATAATGAAGTTAATGAAGTAGATTTTCTACTTCGTTTCTATTTCTGTGGATAATTAAGTAGATTTTCAAAGTCTACAGAGAGATTTGGGCCATTTGGAAAAGTGGGCTGAAAGATGGCAGATGGAGTTTAATGCTGATAAGTGTGAAGTGCTACATCTTGGCAGGACAAATCAAAATAGGACATACATGGTAAATGGTAGGGAATTGAGGAATGCTGTGGAACAGAGGGATCTAGGAATAACTGTGCATAGTTCCCTGAAGGTGGAATCGCATGTAGATAGGGTGGTAAAGAAAGCCTTTGGTGTGCTGGCCTTTATAAATCAGAGCATTGAATATAGGAGTAGGGAAGTAATGTTAAAATTGTACAAGGCATTGGTAAGACCAATTCTGGAGTATGGTGTACAATTTTGGTCGCCTAGTTATAGGAAGGATGTCAACAAAATAGAGAGAGTACAGAGGAGATTTACTAGAATGTTGCCAGGGTTCCAGCAACTATGTTACAGAGAAAGGTTGAACAAGTTAGGTCTTTATTCTTTGGAGCGCAGAAGGTTAAGGGGGACTTGATTGAGGTCTTTAAAATGATGAAAGGGATAGACAGAGTTGACGTGGATACGTTTTTCCCATTGAGGGTAGGGAAGTTTCAAACAAGAGGGCATGACATGAGAATTAAGTGGACAGAGGTTTCGGGGTAACGTGAGGGGGAACTTCTTTACTCAGAGGGTGGTGGCTGTGTGGAATCAGCTTCCAGCAGAAGTGGTGGAGGCAGGATCGATTTTAACATTTAAGAGTAAAGTGGATAGGTATATGGACGTGAAGGGAATGGAGGGGTATGGTCTGAGTGCAGGTAGATGGGACTAGGGGAAAACAAATGGTCGGCACGGACTGGAAGGGCCGAGAGGGCCTGTTTCCGTGCTGTAATTGTTATATGGTTATATCGTTAAATGAGGCAATTTAAAACATTACCCAATGGGTTAACTTCGGCTCCCAGGTTGTTCATGAAATTGTTGAAACCAGTGCTGGTGCTACTTTGTGCCCAGAATCACATTGTAATGGCTTATCTAGATGATATTTTAATCAAAAGGAACACTCAGGAGACAGCCGAGGAGTCTGTTTCAGCAACCAAACACGTGTTTGAAAGGTTAGGTTTTCCAGTCCATGCAACAAAATCCAAGTTAGAGCCATCCCAAAAAATTGATTATTTGGGGTTTGTCATTGATTCTGTTGATATGTCAGTGACTTTGCCTACAGCCAAGGCTGTGGAAATCAGGGAGGTCTGTACTAGTCTCAATGAAAAACAACACCCCTCCATCCGGGAAGTAGGCAGTATTATTGGCAAATTGGTGGCAGCTTTCCCTGCAGTGGAGTTTGGACACCTGCACTATCAAAGTCTGCAACGAACTAGAGAACAAGCACTTAAAGAACATGCAGGTCATTTTGATAGACCTATGCAGTTGCCAGCCAGAGCCATCGCTGAATTACAATGGTGGATTATCAATATTGTACAAACTACCAAAAACATTTTACAAACAGATGTGAGTGCTCTGGGATGGGGAGCCACGGACAGTGAGTCTAGCTGTGGTGGTAGATGGAGTGTGCAAGAGGATTTAATCCTGCACAGGCATGGTATAAATTACATAGAATTGCTGGGTATTCTATGGATTAAAAGCTTATTGTTCAGCAATGAATAATTTACATGTTCAGCTCCAGATTGACAATACCACGGCTGTTGCATATATCAATCACATGGGAGGAATAAGGTCAGTATCATGTGATAATCTGGCTAACCTCATGTGGCACTGGTGGATTTCCAGAAACATCTGGGTCTCAGCTATCTACCTACCAGTTAGAGATAATGTGGTGGCAGACAACAGGTCACAAATATTTAATGACGACATAGAATGGATGTTAAATCCTGATGTTTTTAAAAATGATTGTCAGCCACTATGGTTTGCCAGATATTGATCTGTTTGCATCCAGGCTAAATCACCAATTGCCTAAATACGTTTCGTGGGAACCAAATATCGGAGAAGTAGCGGTGGATGCATTCTCGCTACATTGGGGACGTACATTCTTTTATGCTTTCCCCCCATTCTGCCTCATTAGGCAATGCCTCACCAAAATAGAGCAGGACTCTGCCTCAGGCGTTTTGGTGGTTCCGGATTGGCCTACACAGCCATGGTTCCCATTGGTGCTCAGAATAATGACTCAGCCATTCATGACTGTCCCCAACTGCAGTAATTTGTTGGTGCATCCAGTAACAGGAGAAAGTCATCCGTACATGATCGTATTAATTTGTTAATCTGCAGGTTCTGACCAGACCGTTCCAAGGCCTTGGACTGTTTAGGGCAGTTTTCAGAACAACAATCTATCGGGTCTCATCCGTTAGTGTCCCAATTCATGTGAGGAATATTTAACAAGAATCCTCCTAAGCCTAGATATACAGAAATCTGGGATGTCAGTATAGTTCTCACACTGCTTCGGTAATGGGCTCCAATTACGTCACTATCTTTTCAGAGGTTAACACTTCAAGTGGTTATGTTCATGGCGCTAGTATCAGCGCAATGAGTGCAAACATTGCAAAAGTTACGACTAGATAGCATGTATTCTTCTGAGAATAACATTACATTTTATGTGTATGATTTAAACAAACAAAGCAGGCCAGGAATGTTCGGAACCAAAGTAAGCTTTAAAGCATACCCTGTTGACCAAACGTTGTGTGTAGTTAAGCACCTGAGTCAATATATCGCGGTAACTAAGAGTCTCAGAGGCTCTGAAACAGCAATGCTCATCAGTCACAAAAAACCTCATAAAAAGGTGTCAGTACAAACTATTTCTAGATGGTTAAAACAGGTTTTGGGTTGTGCTGGAGTAGACACTCATGTGTTTAAATCTCATTCCACCAGGGAGGCATCAATATCCGCTGCAAAGGCGCAGGACGTGCCTCTAGACCAAATCCTCAGGGCCGCAGGTTGGTCTAAGGAGGCAACCTTCTCAAAATTGTATGATAAACCTGTCCTGACAGTGCCAGGGTTTGGGCATGCTGTTTTGGGTTCGGTTTGATTTTCTTTGTCTTTATAAATTTCATTTGTAATTTCCCCCTGGGACAGAGGGGTAATTACTGTTTTGTTTGTTATTATTATTAAAATAATCATTGGATAATCCGAAGCAATGTTCAATGCATTATTTATTCACTACTATGTCAACTGAAGCAGTGTGTCGTATGGAATGGATCTACGGCATGAAATCACAGAGCTTTGAAATCTTCACGTAGTCACTCACATGACTCTGAAGTAAAATAGTAAGATTAAACAAGAACTTACCAGTTTGAAGTGTGATCTTTATTTTAAGAGGAGTTACGATGAGGGATTACATGCCTTCCGCTCCCAGCCCTCATAATCTCAAAGATCATCTGGTAGTTCTAGTCTTCTGAATCTTACTATATCACTTTGACTATAGTTTCTGTGTTTTTATGCTGCTGCTTTGAAGTATGACGCGTATGCGCCTGGTGGGGCTTCTTCACGTAATCCCTCATCGTACCTCCTCATAAAATAAAGATCAAACTTCAAACTGGTAAGTTCTCATTTAATCTTACAATAATATGTTCGTTCTCTCTCTCTCTCTCTCTCTCTCTCTCTGTCTCTCTGTCTCTCTCTCTCTCTGTATCTTTCATCTATAGTTCCTTTCTATGAAAGAAAAAGCCTGTATTCCCTCCACAGATGCTGCCTAGCCCGCTGAGGTCCTCCAGCACTCTGTGTTTTTTATTTAACTCTTGAAATTGACATTCGACATAAACCTGGAGTAACTCAACGGGACCTGCAGCGACTCTGGAGAAAAGACCCTTCTTCAGACTGCAATGAATTCTTGTCAGTGAGAGTACTTGTCATTGTCTGCAGAAGAGTCTCGACCCAAAATGCCACCCACTCCCCAGAGCCGCCGCCTGTCCCGCTGAGCCATCCCAGCCCGCCCCCCGTGTCCACCTTCAACTTCAGAGCCAAACAAAAAACAAAGAGTGCTGGAGGAACTCACTGGGCCAGGCGGCACCCGTGGAGGGAACGGACCAGGAGCCAGGGTAATCTTCAACCCCATTTCCGTTACCGGCTTCCGTCTCCGCTCTAGTATCTTTGCTTTGGTCATGGCTTCTTCATGCACAAATCTACTTTTTTTCTCAGTTGCAGGTGATCAATTTGATATTCCAGCCTCGTCCTCCTTTTTAACTTTGAACATACAAAATATTGCCATTTGCACCAGAAAATCCTGCACCCACTCAAGCCATCCTCCCACCCCCGCACCCACCTCTGACACGGACATGGAGCGATCTTATTTGTTTAGTGGCAGGTAACATCCATGACACAAATGTGCATAGGAATCGCTATTTGCTGGAAGAGAGCACCACCTGCACTTGACATACCAAAGCTGGGTACCCCATCATCAAAATATAGGGTGCCATAGAGCAGAAGCACCACTGACCAGCCAGGTAACTGCAAAAGCGAATCAGAGACAGGCTATACTGCTGCAGGTGCCTCAATGCCTTTCCATGATCCATCGAGCAAGTCATGATGGAATACTCTGAAGTTAGACACAAAAAGCTGGAGTAATGCAGCGGGTCAGACAGCTTCTCTGGAGGAAAGGAATAGGTGATGTTTCGGGTCGAGACCCTTCTTCAGACTCTGTCTGTGATGCTGTCTGACCCCCTGTGTTACTCCAGCTTTTTCTGTCCAGAAATGCTGTCTGACCCGCTGAGTTACTCCCGCTTTTTGTGTCCAGAGATGCCGTCTGACCCGCTGAGTTACTCCAGCTTTTTGTGCCTGTCTTCGGTTTAAACCAGCATCTACACATGCACAAAAGTTATTTCCCAATTTACGTGAACAGCCTGCAATCTAAGCCACCAAGAAAGGTGAGGACAGAGTACATGGGCACATCATCACATGCAGGTTCCCACAACAGAATGTTGCACGCCATCCTGACCTGGAAATGCATTGCAAATCGCTCAATGCAGTTGAGGCTAAAACCTTTGTGAAACGACTACTAAAGTTCAAGAAGTTGACTTGCATTGGGGCACTTAAAATGGGCAACACATTCTGGCTTTGCCAGTGCCACCAAAATCCCAGAAAATGAGTTAAAAAACAGCATAGCAATGGGCACAAGTTACCCTTGCATGGAATTCCCACGCATGTTTTCAGTGCCATTCATAAACTTCCAGGAGTTGATAAAGACCACAAGTCTCAAGAAGCTAGTTCGTATTCACTAATTCTTGTAATGTTCCTTGAAGCGTTTTTGCTGCTTTAAAAAATCTCTCAATTACATTATTACCATAACATGTTTTAATATGTTCTTCATAACGATTTGGTTCAAAATATTCTAAGTGTCTTCTCTTTTTCTGATATTTTCACAAGGAGATTACTTTACTAAATTAGTTCAATTATTTCCCTTTGTGATCTTGTGAACTTAATTTAGGAGATTCTCGATGTCTTTGGCTCCTCTGGTTCTTGCAATAATTGACATTAGAAAACTCTTGCTATCACTTATGGAAATGACTGTAACAATCCAGTTTATGAGGTTTTAAGTCCCCCAAAATAATTCGTTATTCAGGGAGATGTACAACATTGCAAGTATTTAATGTAATTCTATGTTGTTATATTTTAAGCCAATTCTGGGTCATTTAGCAGGAAATTTCACATTGAAGTAAATTCTTGAAGGCATCAAATAGTGACAGATGTTTTCACCATGGGGTTGGGTTGGTGAGGAGGGGTGGACCATGAGATGTGGGAAGCAAGTGTTTATTAACTGGTTTCAAAAGAAGATTGGATAGAAGTTGGCCTCAAGATACATGGTGAATATTCAATGATGCAGGAAGTAATACACTGAATTTTGAGAGGGTTAGACTTTGTAAGTGATCATTTTGTGAATAAGAAAATTGTAGTAATTAACAAGGTATTGTCGATTTACACTTATTATTTCAGTAATTCACAATGGCATAACATTTCGTGAATATCCTAACTTTTTTTAGACACTTTTGATTTAAAAAGATTATTTTGAAATCACAAGAATCAGTCATTTAAAATAAATTTTGAACGTAACCTTAAACATACATATTGCAATAAAGTACGAGTGATGAATTATTCAAAAGCATGTGCTTATTTCGTTCATTGGTCTCCATTTTAGCATTTGATTTTTGCTCTTGCCTAATCCCATTATCATCGAATCACACTTTTCCTCATTATTATCCAATTAGCAACATGCTGTGAGATGCACAATTATGCAATATTTCATGGAGGAACATTAGTTGTGCTGCATATCATTACTTTCAGGAAGATGAACAAATCCACTGACTTCACTAAATCTGCTATTTCAATGCATTAAACAAATTCAAATGTTGCATTATTTTAGCAAAGGCTGGTGACAATGGATATATGATATTGAACTAAGGTACATAGTCATAATTAATAGAGTTGTACAATACAGAAACGGGCCCTTTAGTTCACCACATTTAAATGGATCTATTACTACGCTAATCCCATTTGCCCACATTAGCTCTTCCTCTTTCTAAGCCTTGCCTATTTAACTGTATGTCTAAATGTCTCTTAAACACATTGAATGCACCTGATTCTACCAACTCCTCTGATAGCAAGTTCCACCAATCAACCTCAGTCCCCATTAAAATCCTTCCTCTCATCTTAGATCTGTGCCCTACCAGAGAAAACAAAATTCTGCCTATGTCTCTTATTTTATATATTTCTGTCAGTTCACCCGTCAGATTCATTTAGTCCAGGGAAAACAAACTCAGCCTATCTAATCTCTCCAGGTGATCAAAGACAATCCAATCCAGGTAACATCCTGGTGAATCTCCTCTGTGCATATCACATCCTTCCCATAGTGTGACAACCTGAACTGCATGTAGTACTGCAGATTTGGTCTGACCAAAGTTGCAACATAACATCCAAACTCTTCCATTCCATGACCTAACCTATTGAGGATGCATGTCTTCGTCAGTTCCGGTAACGGCCACTCGTCGGTACTCGGGGTTCTCGTGGACATTTTTCAACGTTGAAAAATCTTCATGAGTCTTCCCGGGCTTACCTGCCGTTAGCGAGTCTTCCCGAGCTTACCTGCCGTTAGCGTTACGAGCCGCTAAGAGACGTCCCCAAGCTCCAACGTACCCGCTATGTTCATTCTCTGTGCTTACCATGAGTTTGATTTTTTTTTTTAACTTGGGAGAGCTCTTGGAATGAACTCATACCATGGGACAGGGCCTTAACAACATTTAAAAGACATTTGAATAAGTACATTGATAGGAAATGTTTATATGGGCCAAACAGGCAGGTGGAATCTGTGGTGCATCTCGGTGGCCATGGGCAAGTTGGACCAAAAGGCCTTATTTTCAGACTGTATGAATGTGACATCAAAATTGGGGTGATGTATGGGTTAATGTAAGATGAGCATTTGATGGCACTGGGCCTGTAATCGCTGGAGTTTAGAAGGATGAGGGGAGGACCTCATTGAAATTTACCAAATAGTGTTATGCTTTGATAGAAAGGATGTGGAGAGAATGTTTTCATTAGTGGGAGAATCTAGGGCCAGAGGGCATAGCCTCAGAATAAAATGACATACTTTTAGTAAAAGAGATGAAGAGGAATTTCTTTAGTCAGAGGGTGGTGAATTCATTGCCTCAAACAGCTGTGGAGGCCAAGTCAGTTTTTAAAGCAGAGATTTACAAATTATTGATTAGTAAGGGTGTCAAAGGTTATTGGAGGGCAGAAAAATGGGTCGAAAGGGAAAGATAGATCTGCCATGTTTAAATGGTGTAGACTCGATGAGCTGAATGGCCTAATTCTGCTCCTGTGACTAATGAACATGAAAATGCATCACCTCACACTTATCAGGATTAAATTCCATCTGCTCATGCTCCACTCACCTGGTCGATTATGTAGCCATAGAGAGATTTCCTCGCAATCCACAACACCACCAATGTTCATGGTATTTGCAAATGTACATATCATTCCTCCAGCATTCATATTCAAGCCGTTGATATATTTCACAGGCAATAAGGATCCCGTTACTGATCCTTGCGGTACATCACCGGTCACAGACTTTCAATCAGGAAAGCAAGCTACCAATAACTTCCTCTGCTTTCTGTCACCTCATCAGTTAAAGAATGCAAGCATAACAGCATATTTTCCTTTTATGTTGAGCATATCAATAGAGGATCAATTTTCTAATTCTTAGTAGTACCAATAAATGAAATCTCCTAAAGTCCCACCATGTTTTTATTGTTTTAGAAGCCATGATAACTTTTGCAACTATTTCCTGGATGTGTTTGATCCTTTCATGCATTGAATAGTATATCTGCTTTTTTTTTTTCACTAATGACTTTTTAGATCTTGCTGAAAACATTTTCAAAAGCATTGTATTTAATGTGTGCTTTGTGTGATTTTGTCACAGGCATATCAAAATATAAAAAGGGTGCTTGGTATGTTTCTGACCATGGATCGCTATTTGATGTGGTCCTGAACCATAAAAATTGAGAAAAATAAACAAAGTCTCAAATATTATCTTCAAATGGTGGACAAAATAAGGAGTTACGTAATAAAAAAACACATTTAGTAAAAAGCCTCTCCCTTAAGAACAGACTGAGCAGAGTACTCATACACAATATTGCTTGGTAAAATATACTTGTCCTAAATGTATTGAATAAAAGGAAATTAGTTACAATGCTTTTGAAAATGTTTTGAGCAAGGGCAAAAAATTCAATAACGCATCAATGCAGAATTTAAAGTCCAATAATATTAGTTAGTGCAAGGTGCAATATAAATAGCAGTTATCTGTTTTCATATAATCCATAATGTAAATCAAAAGCTATTCATTTCAAGGACTCGCTGAAATGGAAAAGGTGCGCTGTTATAGGTAGGCTTGAATGTGCAGTGCCCTCCATAATGTTTGGGACAAAGACCCATAATTTATTTATTTGCCTCTATGCCACAATTTGAGATTTGTAATAGCAAAAAAAATCACATGTGGTTAAATTGTCAAATTTTAATAAAGGCCATTTTTATACATTTTGGTTTCACCTTGTAGAAATTACAGCATTGTTTATACATAGTTCCCCCATTTCTGGCACCATAATGTTTGGGACACAGCAATGTCATGTAAATGAAAATAGTCATGTTTTGTATTTTGTTACATATTCTTTGCATGCAATGACTGCTTGAAGTCTACGATTCATGAACATCACCAGTTGCTGGTTGTCTTCTCTGGTGATGCTCTGCCAGTCCTGTATTGCAGCCATCTTTAGCTTATGCTTGTTTTTGGGGCTAGTCCCCTTCAGTTTTCTCTTCAGCATATAAAAGGCATGTTCAATTGGGTTCAGATCGGGTGATTGACTTGGCCACTCAAGAATTGACCATTTTTTTAGATTTGGAAAAACTCCTTTGTTACTTTAGCAGTATGTTTGGAATCATTGTCTTGCTGTCAAATGTGGTGGCGCTGCCTGAAGTGGCCATGAAGTGAAGGCGCTGCCTGGCAGCTGCGGCTCGCCTGCAGTCTGTCTGTTTTTTCTTTTCTTTTTGTTTTCTCGTGTCTGTTTTAGTTAAAATTTTGGTTTATTAGGCTGTGTATGTGTGGGGGGGGGGGAGGGTGTGGGAGAAACACGGTTTTAGTCTCTCCCTTCGGGCGGCGCGACTTTTCTTGTCATGTCCCCCGTCACCGTCTCCGTCTTTGCTGAGGCCTAACGGCGGAGCTGGCGGCCTCGGAGCTGTGGCGGCGTTTCAGCATTCCAGTGGCGGCGGTGGCCCGGCCTCAGAGCTGCGGTGCTCCAGCGGCGACCCGGCTTCAGAGCTGTGATGCTCCAGCGGTGGCGTTCCAGCGGCGACCCGGCTTCAGAGCTGCGGTGCTCCAGCATTCCAGCGGCGACCCGGCTTCAGAGCTGCGGTGCTCCAGCGTTCCAGCGGAGACCCTGCTTTAGAGCTGTGGTGACGACGATGGCGGCAGCCCGGCTTCGGAAGCTCGGCCGCGGGCCTAGTGGACGATAACATCGGAGGCCTGGATCGCCTCAGCACAGAGGGAGGACAAGGAGGGAAGAAGACAAAAACTTTAAGACCTTTGCCTTCCACCACAGTGAGGAGGTGCCTGGTGAACTCACTGTGGTGGATGTTAAATATGTGTTTATTGTGTGTTTTGTTTTTTTATTATATGTTATGACTGCAAGGCAACAACATTTTGTTCAGACCGAAAGGTCTGAATGACAATGAAGGATACTTTGACTTTGACTTTTTTTTACTTTGAATGAACAGCCAGCCAATGAGTTTTGAGGCATTTGTTTGAATTTGAGCAGATAGAATGTGCTATGCTCTTCAGAATTCATTATGCTACTATCATCAACAGCTGTATCATCAATGACGAAGAGTGAGTCAGTACCATCAGCAGCCATATATGCCCAGGCCATAACACCCCTACCACCGTGTTTCACAGATGAGGTGGTATGCTCTGGATCTTGGGCAGTTCCTTCTCTCCTCCATACTTTGCTCTTGCCATCACTCTGATATGTTAATAGTAAGATTAAATGAGAACTTACCAGTTCGAAGTTTGATCGTTATTTTATGAGGAGTAACGATGAGGGATTACGTGAAGAAGCCCCGCCTGGCGCTGGAACGGCATACTTCAAAGCAGCGGCATGAAAAACACAGAACATAATAGCCGGACTAAGATAGTAAGGCTCAACATAGATTTAGAACTACCAGATGATCATTTATTTTATGAGGGTCGGGAGTGGAGGGCACGTAATCCCTCATCGTTACTCCTCATAAAATAACGATCAAACTTCGAACTGGTAAGTTCTCGTTTAATCTGACTATTTTACTTCGGAGTCATGTGAGTGACTACGTGAAGAGTTTGAAGCTTCTGTGTTTTTCATGTCGTAGAATTTATTCCATACGACAGTCCGGCTCATTCAACACCGTAACGAGCGAATAACACATTTTTCCCCAAACATTGCCTCAAGTTATGTGATAAATTATTTCACATTATAAAGAATAAAAGTAATGCCCTTTCCATTGAAAGGCAAGTTAATCACAAAATATCAATTGATATGTATATTTTGATGGTATGAACAAAGCAACAATTATAGAGAACCCAACACTCCGTGTCCAAACCTGACACCATGACTGGTTCCTTTTACTTTAACATTTAATTTACACCCTCCTGCGACCTTGCATCTTTGCTCGAGCGGCTCATCCTGTGCCATTCCTGTGAATGTATCTACCTCATTAACAGAGTGATTTTCCACATTTCAGTGTCTAGTTCCACTGAGTGTTATTCGATTTCTAACCATCTAGAATACATTCCTCTAGAACCATCAGTTTTTACTGAAACCTAATGTGGTTATTTGTGTGTAATAAGTAGTGCTGTCTCATCACCACAGAGACTCTTACCTACTTCAACATATTTCATCAATGTTCACACACACACACACACACAACTTAAGGCCGACAGGATATGCATATAGGTTTACCTTGGTTTCAGCTCTTCTTGGTGTGCTTTGTTTGGTAAATTCATAAACATATATGATAATGTAATCTGTATCCACATGCAATTATAACGTCATATTTGCAATGTTTGCACTCTTATGTTGATACTAAAGTCATCAGCATTTTTACTTTTAATGTTAACTTTTTTGAATCATTGATAGAATTTAGAGTCCATTGCCTAAGGCAATTCACGACTATTGATCTCCCGACTTATGTATTACAATTTTGGACAGATTATATATACATATATGTATTTATATTTATATCTACATATATATCCCTTTCCATATCGGGATATTACGAATGCACCCGATAACTTCTTGGTTAGTATATTGTCCGTTAATAGGATGATAACACTCTGAGCCCTATTATTGGCTTTATCAATTAGATACTCAGAAAAATGCAATCCACAAAGAACTCACATATATCTAATATGACAAAATAACTTTACTGTATACACAGACTTCCAATTTCTTATAACAAAATATTGTTTTTTAAAACATTTCTGCAAATTGCAGGTATAACACTTCTTTTATACATAATTATTTTATTGTTATGTTGTTATATTAGTTAAACATTCCTAGACTTCTTTGACCATCAAACTGTTGTAATGGTCTGGTCAACCTGCAGATAGTCAAATTCATATTTTCATGTCATGGATGCTTTTGTACAACAATAAATCACTGCAGAGTTGCACAAAAACTGAAGAACCCAGCGGGTGCAGCAGCATCCAAGGAGTGAAGGAGACAGGCGACGCCCCGGGTCGAGACCCCTCCTCAGACTTAAATAAATTACTGCAACTATGAATCATCATAAGTGGTTCAACATCACTTAATATTTATGAAAACCATGAAGGATCCGTTTTGGGCCACCAAAATGCCTCTGGCAGTGTCCTGCTACATTTTCACCAGACACTGTCCTATCAAACAAAAATGAGGAACATAAAAGAACATCTTTCCTCATGTAATTGAAAGAAAAGCATCCACCTTTCCTGTTCTTGGTTTACCCACGAGAACATTTGAAAGATCGGTGATTTAATCTGTATGCAACCAGATTAATCGTAAGTAATCCATATTAATGACAATGTGTTTTCCTCCCTTAATTTGTTGTCTCCGATACCATTGTCTCTTCCTTCGAGATATGCCACATCTGTTTACTCAGATAATCCCATGATTATTATTTTACTTATCTTGTGTGTTTTAACCTATGCCACAGCCGTGGTATTGTTCACCTTGATATGACATGGACACTTCCATAATAGAACAATTGATAATTAATCCATAACTCCTTATACTTCAATAATTAATACAAATGTTTGGAGAAATTTCTTAGGACAATCCATTTATGCTCACCTGGTATTATTGTCTGTAGTCCCAACAAGAGACGTATCAATTATTTTTATAAGAATAGATAATAATCTTATCTTTACCCAAATATTCACAGAAGCTGTCCATCATCTGTAACACTTGCTTCAGTTTGCAACAGCTGCTAAGCTTATAGTTGAAGCAGCTTGCGAACCTTTTTTACATTACTTTAATAATGATAACATATCATTTGATAGTTGCATAAGCCTCTCACGAAGGCATACATATTCTTATAAGCTTTTGTATTCCTTCTTTTGGAGCTTTATTTACTCTTTACCTAACCTCCTTTCCTAATGGAGGGACAAAGTATGTCAACAAAACAATGAGACATATTTGTATCATGGAACAATTTTCCCCCTCTTATGGTGCTGAATTACTCCTAAATTCAGAATAGTAATTTATGAATATTTTATTAATGCCTAAGCATATGCTTTATGTAATGGGTCAGGTCCTTGCCTTCCAACAGGTTTGTAATTGCAGCACTAATTTGCAGCTGACTCTTTATAACCTTCCAATTTAAATGTGATCAAGATAACCCATGACCATGTCCTCATTAGTGCAAGTGCTGATCTTTTTATCAGCACAATTGTTCTTCCAGTATTCTGTTTAACAGCCTTGAACTGGTTTTAATCCTTTAGACAATGTTTTAACTTGCACAGCTTGACCCATTTTAATTAATTTCAAGCACCTATAATATTGATTAACAATTTGTTAATAACAACTGTATTTCTATGTTCAAGATGTTTCCATTTTAATAAAATGTTCTTACACTGAGGTAATTATATAATATATATATATACGTACCCCTTCTTTATTGGCATTACTTTTGGGTGCAAACCTAAAATCAATTTTTAAGGTTTTCTTATACAGGTGAACCAATCCTTTCTTAGTTATATTAAATTAATGATCATGATACACCTGTAATCCCCCACAATTGGAGATTTCATGAACTTATTTTGTAACAAGTTGTTTGCACCTCTTCAACGTACTACAAGCCTTCTTTTTCCAATTATATGGGTTTGGATAAGGCTATGTTGGATTATACCATACTTCTGCCTTTGTTTTGATCCATTATCAAATCTTTCATTGGATCACCGTTGATATCTTTATAAACTTAAAAGTTTTATCATATTCTGCTGTTTCACCATAACAGCTTTGGTGAGGGCAATTATTATTTTTTTTTCCATATTTACTTTTCATGGCCTCACTCATACATTCAGGTATCAAACCTAGTACACTTCTATATATATTTTGTGCTGAAGTGTACTTAAATAAAACATAAAAAGTTTTATTATTATTCTGCTGTTTTAATCATAACAGCTTTAGTGAGAGACCAATTAATTTTGGTTTCCATGGTTATTTTCCATGGCCTCATTTCTTATTCAGATGTATATATATATATATATACTACTGGCGCTGTGGTGGGTACTTCATGACCAGCCACCACTATCAGTGCATTTTTAGGGTCAGTTTTCCATTTTACTGCCCTTGTTACTCCTGAGTTTTTCCTCAAGGAGACTACCTTCAAATATATCTGAGGTAGATATTCCCACCATATTTCATCATATATATTAATATATGAAACCCCTTTAGGGTAGGTTAGGGAATGTTTTTTGGGTCATTTAACCCTTTTTGGCATGAATTCTTTATTTACTTTATTTTTATTTTTTGGAATCTTTTTTTCCATTATTTTTCCAAGCCATAAAACTATTTTAGTCTGAAGGCCTTTTATTAAATTTTTTAAATTATGGGCTTTCTGACTTTATAAAATCCCCCCCCCCCCCCCCCCCCCCCCGCCAAAAGTTTGTGGAGCGACTAAAAAATCTTTCTAACTTAATTTTAACGGTCACCATTATCGGAACCGGCTCCGTAATTAATCTCCCGTCCCGATCGCTGGGTATTCCCCCGGGACGTTCTTTTTTAAACTCCGTTGTTTTATACAGAGTATTTTTGTTCTATTTTAACTTTTATTTATTTTTTGTTTTTAAATTCATTTTAAAACCTGGTTCAATACACCAGGCACGGAGTTTTCCAGACCCTAAAAGTTTTTCAACTGCACTTACCTGCCGGTTCCGTACCTACCGCTGTCGAGGAGCTAGCCTCTGCAGCTCTTGATTCTGCCGTCAGTGTCGACGTAATGCCGTTCCAGCGCCAGGCGGGGCTTCTTCACGTAGTCACTCACGTGACTCCGAAGCAAAATCTTTGTCTCATCTGTCCATAAGACCTTTTTCTAGAACTGTGGTTGCTCTTTTAAGTACTTCTTGGCAAACTGTAACCCGGCTATCCTATTTTTGCAGCTAACCAGTGGTTTGCATCTTGCAGTGTAGCCTCTGTATTTCTGTTCATGAAGTCTTCTGTGGACAGTGGTCATTGACAAATCCACATCTGAAGTGTTTCTGATCTGTCGGACAGGTGTTTGTGGATTTTTCTTTATTATAGAGAGAATTCTTCGGTCATCGGCAATGGATGTCTTCCTTGGCCTGCCCATACCTTTGCGATTAATAAGCTCACAAGTGCTCTCTTTCTTCTTAATGAGGTTCCAAACAGTTGATTTTGGTAAGCCTAAGGTTTGGCTGATGTCTCTCACAGTTTTATTCTTGTTTCTCAGTCTCATAATGGCTACTTTGACTTTCATTGGCACAACTTTCATCCTCATGTTGATAAACAGTAATAAAAGTTTCCAAAGGTGATGGAAAGACTAGGTTCTGAGAGCTCTCTCATACCTGCATTATGGAGGCATTTTAACACACCTGACCAATTACAAGCAACTGTGAAGCCAGGTGTCCCAAACATTATAGCACCCTGAAATGGGGGGAGGGAGGGGACTATGTAAAAACACAGCTGTAATTTCTACGTGGTGAAACCAAAATGTATAAAAATACCTTTTAGCCACACTTTAACCACATGTGTTTTTTTATATTACAAATCTCAAATTGTGGAGTACAGAGGCAAATAAATAAATTATGGGTCTTTGTCCAAAACATTATTGAGGGCACTATATTATACCACGAGCTTTCCAGACAAGACTAATATTCAATTACTGTGCAGGAGTAGGGCCATATTTTTCAAACAATAACAATTCCATCAAATTTTGAAACTATTCCTTTTGCATGTAATGTCCAGTGTCATTTCTAAGGAAAGGGTTAAAGATGGTATTTGCAGACTTCACAGGGTGATAAATGGAAAGCATTGTAATGTAGCTTGCTTCCAAATGCAGTCACCAACACTTTTTCTCACCGCAACACTTTTTCAGTTTTGTGAGTGAGGTAATCTAACAATGATAGTTTTCATTACACCTACACTTGCCCATTCCCCTGAGGTCTTACGCTGGATGTAGCCCCATCCATCACACCGACCAGCCTTCCCACCGTCGACTCCATCTACACTTAAAGCTGCCTTAAGAATACAGACAATATAATCAAAGACCTTTTTCACCCAGGCTGTTCCCCTTCCCTCTCCCGTTGGTCAGAAGATACAAAAACTTGAGAGCACGTAGCATCAGATTCAGGAACAGCTTCTTCTGTAAATGTAACTCTACAACAATGTAGAACAATGTTGTAAAGGTATATTCTCTGGCAATGTTGTAAAAGTATATTCTCCTACGTGTGTCTGGCTCGATTGTACTTATGGTATCATCTGATTTGCCCGGATAACACACAATCAAAAGTTTTTCGTGGTATCTTGGTAGCTATAACAATAATAAACTAATATAAATGCAGAAGCTTGGACTCTGGGGAGAGTTTGAACTGGACACCTCCATCCTGATTTGAGTTAGAAAGGTATTCTACGTGGAATTCTATATTACTAGAAATCATATCTAATGGTTGAAAAATTGGAGCAGGTCATTTGGCATCTTGCATCTTCTCCTGTATTTGATAAGATCATGGCGATCCTTTACATCAATGGATGCAAGCATTCTGCAGCCTGCTCGGGATTGGAAAATGGAAGTGGACTTAGAAAAAAGGCTTGTGTTTCCCCCAGACATTGTGGTTACAACACTCCAGCCAGACATGGTCCTGTGGTCCACAACAGCCAAGTTGGAATATGTTGTGGAATTGACAGTTCCATGGGAAGATGGTGTTGAAGAAGCATCTATGACCAGGCTATTAAAGAAAATGGGGGTGAGGGGTCGCTGCCTCCAACAAGCAATCAAATCATTATCAAATTCTGTGGAAAAAAGCAGCAATTTGATCTGGATCAAAAGGAGAGACAACAATTGGGCTGCAAGATGAATACAGGAGGGTATGGAATTGAGGGGGGTGTAACTGGGCTGCCAGGTATCACCGTTGAGCCCTCTGGAGATGTTGTGGGCTTATCAATGAAACATCAAAGAAGGAGGGTGCCCACCTGATGACCCCAATGACATACGTACCCTACCTTTCACCACTCCAATCCCACTGCAAATAGCAAGAGTGCCGACTTATTACAGGGATTGAAACATCAAGTCCTATTAGCTCTACTTAGCACCATTTTTCTCGAGTCCGTTAACATCCATGCATGTTGCAATTGCTGCCCCAAAAGTATTTAGTAACTGAATGTCCATGCTCCTCTTAGTTGTAGAATTCTAAGGATTCAGTGCCTTCTGGATGAATAAATTGAATGGCTAACCTCTCCTCTTTAAAGACAATGACTTCTGATTTTAAACGCCCCATGTATTTTATCAAGCCCTGTAAGCAAGTTATATATTTCAATGCGATCACTTGTCATTTTTCTAACGTCATTTAGGAGAATCTGGTGAACACTGTTAGATTCCCTCTATCACATCTTACTTAAGGAGTCCAGACCTGCACATGATATTCCAGGTATCACCATATAGTTGCAATGAAATGTTTTTATTCTTTTTCTTAAAAGCTATGTGCAATTTGCCATTTGCTTCCTGCACATTAACTTTCAATGATACTTTGTTGTCACACGTACCTAGATACAGTGAAATGCTTTGTTTTGCATACAACCCAATAAATTAATGCAGCACACCTCACCTGGGCAGTACAAAAGAATTGTGACGTTTCTGGTGCTGACAAAGTTACATAAAGTTCATCAAACAGTTATATCTTCTGCTCGCAGTGATTCATGTACAATGACACCCAGCCCCCCCAATCTATGATACCTTTAATATCTTACCAGTTAACAAATTACTCTGCCTGTTTTTCTACCAAGGTGGCCTTATGTGGGACAGGGGCATTACATTTTCGACATTACATTCCAACCCATGTCTTCATCCATTCCCCTAGTCTCTCTATGTTCTCTTTAAGCCTCCTTTCATCTTCCTCAGGACCCACACTATCATCCAGCTTAATGTCAGCATACTTGGATATATATTACACTTGGTTTCTTCATCCATATCATTGATATGGATTGTTGTCAGCTGGGGGTCGGCACTGATCTTTGCCACGGCTCACTAGACAGAGTCCCAACTGGAAAATGTACTCCTTTATTTCTATTTTGTTTTCTGTGCTCTTTCCTTCCCAGTGTATTATCAAAATCTCACATGTTCCAATGTTATTTAATATCCTGTCGTGTTGCACTTTATTGAAGGCCCTCTGTAAATACAAGTGCACTGTATTCACCGTCCTCTATTATCTGTTTTGCTCATTACTATCTCAGGAAACACTACCAGATATTCCAGACATACAGATGTGAGATAACTTTGAAAGTTTACAAACATCTGTAGAGGGATGCTACATTATTGAAAGTGGTCAACCTTTCTACATAGAAATACAAATTAATTGTAATCCACAGGTTAGGTCCTGCTCCCTGCTAAATTACTGCGATGCCATTCCTGAAGTGGAATCTACGCATGGGTTCAGACTGACTACTTGACAGCTTGGATGACAGCTCAAGACACATCTGCTAAGAAGTGTAAAACATGTAACATCAGTTGGCAGCTCTTCAAAAATTCTAGTGTGTCACTGTTCCCTGTGTGTCGATACAAACATTTCAGCATGGAACTGAGCAAGAAGCAGTTTTCAGGTCTGGAAACAAGTCAGGGCAAAACTGCTGTCCTTCATTGCAAGCATTTATTTGCTTGTTAATGCACTTTTGTTAATTTGAATCGACTATTTTACAGTATCCTGGAAAGAGTAACTGACAAGATGGGTCCACGCAAAAACTACAAAGACCTCCATTGGAGGGAAAGATCAAAGGGCACAAACCTGGAGTGAAGTGGCCCAAAGCTGTTGATCAATGAATGTCGTGAAATGCTCCCCACCTACTGGCACAAGGGACTTCTTAACATTTAGTCCTGTGTATTTGATTCTGAAAATCTGGACTTATCCAGTGACTGCTGTGAAAGGACAGCTGACAACATTGGAAAGTCCATGTGACAGCTTGGAGAGACAGCTGACAGGAGGGAACAGACCCCAATGGGGCCGTCATGGGCTAGCTCCCCATGACAGCAGTCCCCAACGCTGTTTCAGCTAGTTGGAGACACCCGCTAAATGCTACAAAAAGTAAATTAAAGGAAATACCCCTAGAGCCTGCGAGAGCGGGAGCGCAAGATGGCTCACCGATTGATAACACGGTTACAGACCCAGGAACGGAAACGACCACGGACAAGGAGAGCATGGCACATGAGACATCCACAACAGCTGCGGGTCACAAACTTCAGGTGTGCATCTGTGGTTGGGAGAAAAGAACATCAATGATGGGCTTGAAGATCCACCAAGGGAGGAAAAAGTGCTTGAGAGAGCAGAGACATGGGCCTCGCATTGACCAGTACTTCTTACGAAGCAACCAGTCAAATCAGTCGAATGAAGCACAGCGACGGGACACAAAACAAAGTTCGCAGAGCATCAGCACCCATGTCACTGAAGAGGGTGATACAAGCACAGAAATGCCGGTGGAGGAGCCCACGCAACAACTACAAAGACCTCCATTGGAGGGAAAGATCAAAGGGCACAAACCTGGAGTGAAGTGGCCCAAAGCTGTTGATCAATGAATGTCGTGAAATGCTCCCCACCTACTGGCACAAGGGACTTCTTAACATCTAGTCCTGCGTATTTGATTCATTGTATTTCGCATGTACAGGTCCTGTATGTGCCACCTTCCTCTTCTAGCTTGCCTTATATACACCACCTCACTTATGTGGTCATCTTTGTGTATGTGCCTTGTCGTTTACACTTATTTGATCAGAAATTGGATTTCACTTTTTTTGGGGGGTTTGTTAATATTAATCATTTGTGACCCTCGCCCGACACTGAATTCTCTAATTCTAAGATTGTGAAATTGGCAGAAGCACCATTAGTGCAGTTTCCAGTCACACAGATACATTACATTGTGATCTGCATGGAATTTAGCAGGAGCAGTCCCACTTTATCACAGCTGCCAGCATGTTTTTATACAGAAACTGAAGAAGGGGGCCAGACACACTCGCATGGCAGCCAGACAGCAGCAACACACATTATGATTGTCATGGAGTAGTCAAAGAAATGCTGCAGGAAGCATGCATTGAGCATCGCAATTCTCTGTGACACAGAGACAATGAAGTGCTGGTGAAGGAGATAAGTGCTAGGAGGCAAAATACATGTACGGTGGTGCAGTGCTAGAAAAACACCATAAAGCATTAGAAATGTCAAGGAATCCTGTGTATCAGTATAAATATCCTTGGTCGTTAAATTCCCAATAAAGTCCTTTTCTACTTTTGAGTTCTATCTGAACACATCAGAATGTGAGTTTTCAGTGAGTAGTGCAGCTGGCTTGCAAAGTGTCGTGTTTCCACACCTGTGAGCTCTAATTTATGTCCGAAAGACTTCAAGCACCGGCTGAACAATAATTATCGTTATTTGGGTCGGACCTGATGACAAAAGAATATCAGATCCAGTGGTGTAGAAAAGAACTGCAGATGCTGGTTTAAATTGAAGAGAGACACAAAATGCTGGAGTAACTCAGCAGGACAGGCAGCATCTCTGGGAGAAGAAAAGGGTGACGTTTTGGGTCGAGACACTTCTTCAGAAAGTGTTGTTCCCAACTGGACGTGAAGATTTGCGATTGGCTCAAGTATCCCAAAATTAGTAGCTGCCACATTTTGCTCTGGCTTGCATCAATTTTGAATTGCATGGAGCTCACAGAAATCATCAGCACACAGTCCACCTTTGTTCTCTCTTGCTAACTTTCATCACATTTAGATCATAGAGCTCTTTGATATTGTTGCCTTAAAATTTTGCTGTTTATCATAGACTTTTCAGTTAATTTCAATCGTCCAGTCTTTGAGTTTTTATAAGTAAGTAAATTTTATTTATATAGCACGTTTAAATCAACTTGCGTTGAAATCAAAGTGCTTTACATAAAATAAATAATAAAAGAAATAATAAAGTTTCCGTACATCCATAGAAAAATAAAAAAATTTAAAAATGGCATAACACATTATAGAATTCAACATGAATGTCCCCCCACAACAGAATCAAAATTTTCCACTGTGGGGAAAGGCATTAAAAAGTTAAGTCCTCTTCCTCTGTGAAACACCCGAGGTCAGGGCCTACTTGTGGCCTGTGCAGCCAGTCCGATGTTTTCAGGCCCTCTTTGCCGGAAAGCTGGAACTCCGGCGTCGGGTGAACACTCCTCAGCGGCTTGGAAAATGTCTGAAGCGGTCACTCCCTCTCCGGAGACAGCGGCACCCGTAGTCCTCAGACCGCGCTGGTTGGAGCTCCGACTCTGGCGATCTCGGATCCCAGCCTCCGCGGTGTTTTAAATCCAGCGCCGCCCGCAGCCACAGCTCCTCGGATGTTGGAGTCGGCGGTCACCGCACTCCGGAGCTTTCCGCACGGCAACCCAGTAAGGCATCGCCTGCTCCGTGTTGGTATCCCAGCGCTGTGCCACCGGCGAAGCTGTAGTCCCGGCTGGTCCCGAAAGGAAACGCCGCTCCAGTCTCGATGGTAGGCCGTGAAGAAAGGGGCGAAGAAGCAGCTCGGAGGGAAGCCGCCTCTCCGACCAGGTAGGGACTAGGAAATAAAGTTTCCCCCTTCCCCTCCCCGACCCACCACATAAAAGACCTCCAACGAACATTTGTTTTTTGATAAGACTAAAAATAAAAATAAAAAAGGGTGAAAGGGCAGACTGCAGGCAGAGCAGCCATACACAACGGCGCCCCACTCCTGCAGTCCGCCATCTTTGTGTCCTCCGAAGTTGGAGTTAACGTTCTGGTAAACAGAGGGCATTGGTAATATGCCTCTAATGGTGGCAATGTAACGTACCATATTTCCCGGCAATGAAGACGCTATTTTTTACCCTAAAATAAGGCCCAAAAATTTACCTGCGTCTTGGAGGCCGAAGATTAGATTGTTAGCCAAGAAAGATAGACTTGGCTATCCCTCAGTACAGCGGGTATAAAAGGACAGCACCGCTGAGGGGTGGGGAAAGAGTTCCTTCCACAGGGGTAAAGTTGCAGAGAGGGCAAGAGTGTTGAGAAGGAGGGGGGTCGGGGTTCATGCCAGCAACTCACTCAGTAGCTTGGGTGGCTATGAGCGGCCGCCGGGACCAGTCAATGGAACTGCAGCTTGACCCGGGGCTCGCAGGCAACCTGGGAACTACATCTAGTCCCGGGGCTCGCAACCGACCTGAGTGCTACAGCCAGTTCCGGGGCAGGCGACCTGGGAACAGCATTAATCCTGGTCTTGCAGGCGACTTGGGAACTGCAGATAGTCCTGGGGCAGGCGACCAGTGAACTGCAGCTAGTCCTGGGGCTCGCAGGCGACTTGGGAACTGCAGCTAGTCCTGGGGTTCGCAGGCATCCTGGGAACTGCAGCTTGTCCTGGGGCTCGCAGGCATCCTGGGAGCTGCAGCTTGTCCCGGGGCTCCCAGGCGACCTGGAAACTGCAGAAAACTATGTATTATTGGTATGTATTCTTATGCATTATTAGCAAGTAGTATTACTAATTACTAATTTATTTAGTATGTATTATTACCTCCATTTTTTAACTATGGCGATAGATGTGGCCCACCATCCGCTCACAGTCCTGGCCCCTATGCAAAAAAGGTTGCCGACCCCTGGACTAAACCAAACCCTTGATCCTGTCCTGCCAGCCTTTTTTCAAAATTTAGCAACTCAAAATGGGGGTGCGTCTTCAACGCAGGTGTATATTCATTGCCGGGAAATAAGGTAACTGTCCTAAGCAAACAGGGTGAGATTTCAAATATTCCTTTCAAGCTACTTAATTCCTTCCATTCAAAACTTTAATTTTGCAAGAATTTTACAAGAAATACTCAAGTGCTCAGAAACATACTGTCCCTGTGAGCTATACACTCCATTTTACAGATACAGAATGAGAGGACATAAATGCTCAACTCTTAAAATAGAAAATTCATTTTCAACTAAACTGGAATTAATTTTTCACAGCCAGCATTTTTTTGTTGCTGGTAATTATAGCTGCCAATTGTAAATCAATGCAATTAAAACTAGATTAATGTCCAGTAACACAATGAAGATTGAAATGTAGGAAGGTGAGACATCAGGTTGTGAATGCAAGCTTTATAATGCTGACTAGCAAAAATAAAGGAAAATAGTTTTTATTGTAGCATATATATTTACTGCCATCGACATAAAACCAGGACACTGAACTTCAAACATGTTATTTTTCTAATATAATAGTTACAGTACAATTCTCTGTATATTTCACTCTATCTACACCCACACCCTTTCCAGGTTTATCTTGACCAAGTTTTTAATGTTGTTCTTGCTTAAACTATCTATCACAAAATGGTTCGACACTCGCCTTCCCCTCCCTGTTGACTGACTTTTCCAAATCATCCACTGGCTTTAAGGGTTAAATCACTCAAATAACCCACTCTGCACAAAATAACTCATCTTCGAGTCATTTACTTATAATCCTTAAACCCATTTGTACTTTGCAAAACATTCATTTTTCTCCACAGCTTCGTCAAGTTGTTTTACCTTTGTCTCGGAAAAAGAATGGCCATTTCTAAAATTATAAGGGAGATTCTCTGTGACTCAGGCAATGGTATGTTCTTGGTGAAAAATCAAGTTAATCCTCAGCAGCACATGAAGATTGTTATCACAAGTGTGTAAAAGTAACTGTTTGTCTTTCTTCCTTTCTCCCAGTTTGCAACCTGTTTTCCGCTTCTACATTTGTTCATGTTGTGCCTTTAATCTACCATTTGAACATCTGTTATGCTCTTGTACTTTTGTCGGAATTGCATTGAACTAGTATTTTATGTTCATTGAAGATCGACACAAACTGTTGGAGTAACTCAGCCAGACAAGCAGCATCTCTGGGTAGAAGGAATGGGTGACGTTTCGGGTCCAGACCCTTCTTCAGAGCTATGTTAATTCTCCGGTTTGACTGATTGGAATCTTTTGTCCTTGCAGAAAATAACTGAGCTTGCAGGAACCCTGACTTTGACTGTTTACGGCATAACACAATTTTGAATTTGTCTGAACAAGAGTCTCGACCCGAAACATCACCTATTCCTTCTATCCAGAGATGCTGCCTGTCCCGCTGAGTTACTCCAACATTTTGAGTCTATCTTTCAATTTATCGATTCGAGTCTGGATACTACAACATGACCAACTGATCAAAGAACTAGCAAATTGAATGATTTAGTTGGTCAATTTTATGAATCTTTCAAGCGCCCGTTAGATTTGCTGATTCGTTAAGTGCATGGAACTTGTTTTTTGAGAAACGTGTTCAAATGTATCATTCTTTAGCCAGTTAACATTAAAATTTTGAAATGTGTTTTTATCTGCCGTGAATAGAATTTAATCAAAATCTCGGTATCTGAATCAAGTAAGACATTTTGTGCATCTAGATTCTCACTGCATTGTGCACATGTACACAGAGGCAGCAAAACAGCGATGTGAGACAGCTTACAGTTCTGCACTGCCACTGCTGGTGTAAATTGTTTCCATATGACCTTGAACACTTAAGAAAGCTTCAAAGGGAAAGTTGAACGCATTAAAGGACTTGACCCTACTTCGGGCACTCAGACTTTACTAGGTTTAGGTTAGTTTAGTTTAGAGATACAGCATGGAAACAGGCCCTTCAGTTCCCCTAGTCTGCACAGACCAGTGATCCCCACACATTTAACACTATCCTACACACACTAGGGACAATTCTCACTGTGCATTGTGCACATGCACACAGAGGCAGCGACATGAAACAGCTTACAGCTCTGCACCAGAATTGTTGTTGTAAATTTTTCCCATATGGAAAAGCATTGAGGGATAGGTCCCCTCATGAATATTTTATCAGTATATATGGAATGCTCCTCCCTATTGACAATTCCGTTCCTTATCTCCCTGACCTTCCAATCTTATTCCAAGCCCAAGAACCACCCAGATCATTTACCTTTCTCTGGACCATAATCCACCTAATATAATCTCCTAATTTTCGCTGCCACCTCTATAGATTACTCCACAACCTCTCTCAGTCCTCCCTTTTTTTACCTCCAATCTGCTTAATAGACATTCCAAGCAGTGGAGATCACATCGGAACTTTGAGAGAACATAATCATATTTTTGTATGGAAGGTTGAACTCTTGAGTTTAAGAAGAGTCAAGAGTGTTTCATTGTCATATGTAATGAAAACAGAACAATGAAATTCTGACTTGCAGCAACACAACAGGCCTGTAAATTTATAGATAAATAATAATCAAAAAAAATTATTTAAAAAAAATTAGTATTAAAAAACCCCTGGACGTCACGGTTTTCGGTCCCCTAGACCACCTTCTCAATGGCAGGAACAAAATGAGAGCAAAACCAGGTTGGTGTGCATATTTGCTGATGCTGGCTGCTTTCTTGAGGCAGCTCCTCCGATAGACAATAGACAATAGGTGCAGGAGTAGGCCATTTGGCCCTTCGAGCCAGCACCGCATTCAATGTGATCACGGCTGATCATCCCCATTCCTCCCCATATCCCCTGACTGCTATTTTTAAGAGCCCTATCTAGCTCTCTCTTGAAAGCATCCAGAGAACCTGCCTCCACCGCCCTCTGAGGCAGAAAGGTGTTTCCTCGTCTCCGTTCTAAATGGCTTACTCCTTATTCTTAAACTGTGGCCCCTGGATCTGGACTCCCCCAACATCGGGAACATGTTTCCTGCATCTAGTGTGTCCAAGCCCTTAACAATCTTATATGTTTAAATGAGATACCCTCTCATCCTTCTAAACTCCAGAGTGTATAATCCCAGCTGCTCCATTCTCTCAGCATATGACAGTCCCGCCATCCCGGGAATTAACCTTGTAAACCTACGCTGCACTCCCTCAATAGCAAGAATACTCCCTCAATAGCAAGAATATAGATGATAGCTTTGATTTTTATCTTTAATTATTTTTTTTTTAAAGCATTTGAGTGTGTTTCTGGCTAAATACTGGAGTATTTCATTTAATAGCACAAGAATTGTAGGTGGAGATATAATAACAGCAAGCCACAGAAAAGGAAATGAGGACACAGCAGTATAAACAATAAAACTGTTGATCAGACGTCGAAGTGCTTGTGATTGGAAAAGAGAATGTTTCAGGGACGAGTTTGGTGAGTGTGCTGTAGGAAAATGTAGAGCAGTTGATGATTCAATTAAAATAGCCGATTGAAGTGGAGTAGTGAAAGGTATACAGTTTTTCTTTGCTATTGTTAAGAGAAGTTATGTTGATTGCACTTTCTTCTTACTGCAGAGAATAGCAACATAAGGATTCGAACTGATCTTTCCTTCAATTAGTACTAAATTAGTTCACTGTCAGAGTTACAATATGGGAGGCATGAGTACATGGAGCAAAATGTAAGAGGGTGCTGATGTTTAATCCCTGTGTTATGTTATTATACTGGAAATTATGAGATGAAGTGAAAATTGTGATAAAAAAAATGTAACAGGCTATTTAAATCAACAGCAAATCTGTAACATTCAGATAGTGAGCATTTCTCTGAATTTATTAGACAGATATTTGAGAAAAAACATTTATAATTATAAGCCATTCTCTTTTTTCTAAAGCATTTATTCTCCGTTTTTGCAAGAGGTGGCTGCTTTTGTTGTCAGCAGAAGATAAATGCAAGCTCTTGAGAACCATAGTCAGGCAAAATTTCACATAACAACCATCTCCAGTGATATGTTCTTTTGAGATGCAGATGCAAGATTATAATCACAAAATAATTGGATGGTTCTTTGTGGAGTAAAAGTACCGATACTTATTGGATGTTTCTGTAAATTGGATTGCAGTACAAATCCATTTCCAGACTGCATGCTACCTGAATAGTTTATAGTGAATTATCTGTGTCGGGTAGATTATGCTTCTTGTCCATTTCATTATTATTCTAGTCTACAGATTAACCGTATTGGAATACTGCATGATATTTTAGTTTTAATTTGCGATTCTTAAAATCTGTTGAAGCACAAATGCAAAGAGAAATAATTAAAGGTATTTATTGCAACATAGAAAAATACATAACATTACTAGCTGTGTGTGATCGGTTCAAAGAGTGGGCTTCAGGCACTGAATACATTTTTAATTATTTTTGATTTTCTAGCAAAGAATGGTAGTCTCCAGAATGCATATTGTTAATTTCACAAATTTTGAATGCTCTTGTTCAAGTAATGTCATAGTTGCATTCAGCACAAAATATTCAGTTCCTGTGAAACTAGTCAAGTCAAGTCAAGTCACTTTTATTTATATAGCACATTTAAAAACCAACTCTTGTTGGCCAAAGTGCTTTACATTGGTATAAGAATAGTATAACAAACAACAGTGGTTCATATATTAAATACAAACATCACTACATTCAAATAGCCCTCGCTCAGAGGACGTCAAGAAAGGCTTGGGAGATGGGTTTTTATTCTCGACTTAATGGAGTCGATGGAGGGGGAAGTTCTGATGGGAAGAGGGATGCTGTTCCACAGTCTAGTAGCAAAGACGTGGTAGCCCCTGAGCTTATGCCTAGACCGCGGGACATTCAGCAACCCCAAGTAGGCCGATTTGAGGGACCTGGAGGTGGTGTGGTAGGTGAGTAGACTTTTAATGTAGGTGGGGGCAAGCCCATTGAGGGCTTTGTGGACATGAAGGAGGATCTTGAAATTTATTCGGAACCGGCCAGGATCGGGGTGATGTGGTCCCTTTTTCGGGTGCCTGTCAGGAGTCTCGCTGCGGCGTTTTGGACCAGGCGGAACAAGGAAGATTGGCTGATGCCAGTGTAAATGGAGTTGCAGTAATCTAGGTGGGAGGAGATAAATGTGTGAATGATCTTTTCGAGGTCATCAAACTGGAGGAATTGTTTAATTTTAACTATCGTCCGAAGCTGAAAGAAGCTAGCTTTTACCACGGCATTGACTTGTTTGTCAAATTTCAGTGCTGAGTTAAATATCACGCCAAGGTTTTTGACGTGAGGTTTGAGTTGTGCGGTAAGGCCTCCAAGGCTGCCTGCTATCATTTTGATTGAGTCCGAGGGGCCGATAAGGATGACCTCAGACTTACTCTCGTTTAGTTGGAGGAAGTTCTGGGCCATCCAACACTTTATAACACTGCTTATAAGGTTAAGCAGATTTGATTGTTTTTTGGGCTTCATAGCAATGGAAGGAAATGCCGTGCCTTTCAATGACTTGGCCTAAGGGAAGCATATACAGGGAGAAGAGAATGGGGCCAAGGATGGAACCTTGTGGAACCCCACAGCAGAGGCTAGCTAGGGAGGAGAAAGAGCTGCCTACGTTAGTAGAGAAACTCCTACCTTTGAGGTAGGAGATGAACCAGTTAAGGGGAGTGCCATCAATACCCATCCCGTACCGGAGACAGTCAATTAGGATGGTGTGGTCGACAGTATCAAATGCTGCGCTGAGGTCAAGAAGGAGCAGGATTGCACAGTCGCCGGAGTCAACGGTGAGAAGTAGGTCATTATGTACCTTCAACAAGGCAGACTCTGGGCTGTGGTGGGCCCTGAAACCTGATTGGAAAGTTTCCAGGATAGTATTTTGGTGAAGCTAAGGCATGAGTTGATTTAAAATTGCCTTTTCAGGGGCTTTTGAGAGGAAAGGTGTTTAGAAATGTGTCTGTAGTTGTTCGGCAAGGTGGGGTCGAGGTAAGGTTTTTTCAGGAGTGGCTGGACCACTGCATGCTTGAAGCAGGTAGGTATAGTGGCCAGAGAACTGTTGAAGAATGGCGAGGATGCTGGGACCGGCTATTGTAATGACGTCTTTTAGGAGGGCAGAGGGGATTGTGTCGAGGGGGCAGTTAGTAGGTTTCATGGTGGTTATCAGTTTTACACGGGAGGGTAGTAACGGGTTGGAAACAATCTAATTTTGAAGAACAGACCAATGAGAAGCCAGGTCACGGGCGGTTAATCGTATGCAGATTGCAGTAACAATTTGTAGTGCCATTTTTATGCATTGTGGCAAACTTGTGAATTTTCACAGGAGTCAAATAAAAACTAGTGCGAAAATCTGAGAATTTCACAACACTGAAAAAATTACCTTAGTGGTAATCACATTTTAATGAAGTGAATGCCACAAGAACATGGCATCCACACCGCAAAATAGAAAGCCGGAAAGAAACCCATCGCTTGACAGAAACAAAGTAAACGTGCCCCCATTCAAAATCTATTCATTCGAAGTTCAAACATCATGATTCCTTCTGGTTTTTTTTTCACATAACATGTTGGTGTCACCAGCAGTTTGATAGCAGTGACTGTGCAGAGAGATTTTCATGGTGAAATATTGCCCCTAACTGTTGCCCAACAAGTGGTGAGCAAGAATGCAAAAGAAGGGACTCGACCCGAAACGTCCCACATTCCTTTTCTCCAGAGATGCTGTCTGACCTGCTGAGTTACACCAGGTTTTTGTGTCTATGTAGAAAGGAAGGTAGGATGTAAATTATAGATGAAAATTTTCTGTAATTGTTTATCTGAATGATCACTTAGGCACGCTGGCTATGTCATTCAACATCCTTTGCGTATTCTGCTGTACACCTGGTGTGGAATAGAGTGCACACGGTACCCGGATGTGGTGTTGAAGGACGAGAAGCCGAAGCCAAATAACCGAACGGAAATGAAGCCGAATCGCCAACTAACCGAAAGGCTGCGTCACCAAAAGGCAAACTCACCGAAAGGCTGCTCTGCCAAAACACCAACTAACCGAAAGGCTGCGTCGCCCTCAAGCCAACTAGCCGAAAATAACGGAAATGACATCACGCGGGGGGGGGGGGGGGGCAAGACTTGTCAGTGATTGGTCCAGACTCCCCATGTCCATCACATCACTGGCCGGTGGGGACGGGAGGGTGGGGGTCATTTTCCCCCACAAGCCATAGGTGACTGGGCACTCTGAACCCGAGCACCAAGTTGTAAGCGGCCGAGAGAGCGCATCTCTCGGGACAGCCCCCACTCTCCCACGGCCCCCTCCACCTCGTTTCCCCCGTGCGGCCGCAATGTGACCGGCTATGTGTCGGCAGGAGTGGAGCAGAGGTGTGGGGCAGGCTGGTCCCTCTGCCCACCCAGAGTCACTGACCGTGATGTACCGCCATCGGACTCCAACCCCCACAATAGGGTGATTCACACCTGACCCCCAGACCCCGACCCACACATGGGGTGATTTACCCCCTGACACCCACACCGGGTGATTCACCCCCACCCAGCCACGGGGACAGACGGCTCGGGATATTGGCAGCCATAGTAAATCACTTTTAAAACATGGACACACACACAAATTCCCTGGCGGGCTGATGACAAGTGTACATGACAACACACAATTTTATTTCCTCCCACCCTCACTGATAACAAGAAGCACGTTTTATTTATTACCGTCTGGTTGCCTCGTAACGTACACACCAAGCTCCCATGCACAAAACACTAGATAATCTGTAAACTGTTTTAACCAAAGATGGACACAAAAAGCTGGAATAACTCAGTGGAACAGGCAGCATCTCTGGAGAGAAGAAATGGGTGACGTTTCGGGTTGAGACCGTTCTTCAGACTGATGTGGGGGGGGTGGGAGCGGGAAAAAGAAATGAAGAGGTGGAGACAGTAGGACTAGAACGAGAGCTGGGAAAGGGGTGGAAGGAGAAGACGAGCTGAAAGATCTCGACCCGAAATGCCACCCATTCCTTCTCTCCAGAGATGCTGCCTGTCCTACTGAGTCACTCCAGCATTTTAGGTCACATTATATATTTTAACATAACATAATTTAACTTTGAGGTTTTTTTCACATGTAGATGATTAAGAAACAAATGTCAAGTACTTTTGCTTTAATCAAAATCAAACATCATTGAAAAATGAGTGTATACATGCCCATCTGCTTTAAAATGTCATTAATAAGCCAGGATTTTGCCATAAATGGCATGCGCTTGATGCCTTTTTTTTCACCAAGATAATGCCTTTTTCAGCGCCTAAATCAGCCATTTTTTGCTATTTTGCTATAAAGGTTGTGAGATTTTCTCTAGTTGTACCGTGATTACAATGACTTTTTCTATGTTAACATGTTAATATTAATGTTATTATTAACGTGTTAACATAGTAAAACTTACAAGAAAGTTTCCACCACCGGGGCGAATCCGGGGGCACCACCAACGGTCGTTTATTTGTTTGCAGCTGCCTGCTGGTTCAGTCTTCTCCAAGATCTATTTAAGAAAGAACTGCAGATGCTGGAAAAATTGAAGGTAGACAAAAAATGTTAGAGAAACTCAGCGGGTGAGGCAGCATCTATGGAGAGAAGGAATAGGCGACGTTTCGGGTCGAGACCCTTCACACTGATGTGGGGGCGGGCGGGAAAAAGAAAGGAAGAGGCGGAGACAGTAGGACTAGAAGGAGAGCTGGGAAAGGGGTGGAGGGAGAAGACGAGCTATCTAAAATTAGAGACGTCAATGTTGATACTGCTGCCGTGTAGATTACCCAAGCGAAATGCCCAAGCTTGTCTCCTCACTACCTTTACTGCTGGCTACAGTCGCAAATCTGGGATTTCGAGTGATCTGTGCAAGGCATTCATTGATGCTGGAATTCCACTGTGGAAATTGGAAAACAAATCTCAGAGGTTTTTTAGAGAAATACACAGAGGAACATATACTGAGCGAGTCATCATTACGGAAAAACAACTTCAACATTGTTGTGCAGCAAATTACAACAAAAATCCAATTATACATAGTACAATCAGAATTTAGAAACAATTAAAATATAACTTAAAATGAAGAAATTTATCTCTCCTATCCCCTATCGCTAAAACCCCTTTGTTTAAACCCTCAATTATCGATAAAGCGTTTATACAATGGGAAAGAGCAGGAATTAAACCTTTGGGAGATTTGTATGAAATGGGAAAACTATTACCACTTAAACAATTACAACTAAAATACAATTTGGGAAACAATCAGTATTTTAAATATTTCCAAAATATGTGATTATCTGAAAAAAGATGCACAAGAATTTTACAATGTGCCATCAGATTTACTGGATGAAGCAGTGAATACAAAGGCTGAATCATCAAATTTAATCTCATATAGATATAATATGATTCTAAATGCAGAAATACCAACAACTGAAGGTATCAGAAGAGACTGGGAAAATGAATTAAGTATAAAAATGTCCAAAGAAAGGTGGAAAGAAAACTTGTGCATAAATTTTCAATTAACGTAAGACACACTTTAATACAATTTAAAATCTTACACAGATTATACTATTCAAAAACTAAATTAAGTAAACTTTTTCCCAACATCTCACCTATTTGTGATAAATGAGAGTGTCAAGAAGCTACTATAGCGTATTCATTTGTTTTTTGTACAAACATTCAAAAATTTTGGATTGAAATCTTTACAAAACTATTTAAAATAAAACTGACACCAAACGCAGATTGGATTATTTTCGGAATAACGGAAGGTAGCCCTGAATTAAATGTGTTTCAAAAGAATCTATTTGAATGTGGCTTAATAATAGGAAAAAAGCTAATCTTAAAATTCTGGAAAAATGCCCCTATACCAACAGTAAATATGTGGATTTCAACTATGTTTGAAACACTACATCTGGAAGATATGAGACTCCGCCTGGCAGGAAAAACAGATCGTTTCTATCAGACGTGGTCTGCATTTATAGATTTGCTACAAAGATAGGGTGCAAGATACCTCAAAAAGGTACCGACGTCGGGCCTTAGTAAAGGGGGATGAAAAACTATCGAGTTGGTAAATTCCTTTTGCGTGATGTTTATAATATAGTAATTGGCTTTTCCTTTTTTTCCTCTCTTTCGTTTTTTTCTTTTCTAGGGTCTATCTCTTAATCTCCTTTCTCTAACTCTTTGACCAGGGGGATTTTTTTATTCATCCCTTTGACACGCTTTTTCACTTTCACGACTTTTCTCACTCTCTTCACTCTCTCTGTTTCTACTTTTTCTTTAAAAGCCTTAAAATTAAGGGGTATAATGATTGTAATATATATGGGATGTACACTGATGTATTTAGCCCTATTAAATAAAATTAAAAATTAAATAAATAAATAAATAAAACATTGCGCAGAAAATTAGAGATGAAGTGGCATGCAACAAAATATGGATCTTTATAGATGAGATAACCAATGATGTGGGGAGATATGTTGCCAATGTGGTAATTGTTGCACTGGAGGCAGGTCAACCATCAAAGGAGTATTTGTTCACACCGGAAGTATTGGAGAAGTCAAACAGCTCAACTATTGCTCAGTTGTTTACATCTTCACTTGCTGTACTTTGGCCAGAAGGTATAAAACATGAGAATGTTCTTCTGTTTGTGGCTGATGCAGCTCCGTACATGAAAAAAAGCTGCTTGTGCTCTTATAGTTTTATTCCCCAAAATGTTGCATTTGACATGCTTAGCTCACGGTCTAACCATATAACAAACCATATAACCATATAACAATTACAGCACGGAAACAGGCCCTCTCGGCCCTTCCAGTCCGTGCCGACCATTTGTTGTCCCCTAGTCCCATCTACCTGCACTCAGACCATACCCCTCCATTCCCTTCACGTCCATATACCTATCCACTTTACTCTTAAATGTTAAAATCGATCCTGCCTCCACCACTTCTGCTGGAAGCTCATTCCACACAGCCACCACCCTCTGAGTAAAGAAGTTCCCCCTCACGTTACCCCGAAACCTCTGTCCCTTAATTCTCATGTCATGCCCTCTTGTTTGAATCTTCCCTACCCTCAATGGGAAAAACGTATCCACGTCAACTCTGTCTATCCCTTTCATCATTTTAAAGACCTCAATCAAGTCCCCCCTTAACCTTCTGCGCTCCAAAGAATAAAGACCTAACTTGTTCAACCTTTCTCTGTAACATAGTTGCTGGAACCCTGGCAACATTCTAGTAAATCTCCTCTGTACTCTCTCTATTTTGTTGACATCCTTCCTATAACTAGGCGACCAAAATTGTACACCATACTCCAGAATTGGTCTTACCAATGCCTTGTACAATTTTAACATTACTTCCCTACTCCTATATTCAATGCTCTGATTTATAAAGGCCAGCACACCAAAGGCTTTCTTTACCACCCTATCTACATGCGATTCCACCTTCAGGGAACTATGCACAGTTATTCCTAGATCCCTCTGTTCCACAGCATTCCTCAATTCCCTACCATTTACCATGTACGTCCTATTTTGATTTGTCCTGCCAAGATGTAGCACTTCACACTTATCAGCATTAAACTCCATCTGCCATCTTTCAGCCCACTTTTCCAAAATGGCCCAAATCTCTCTGTAGACTTTGAAAATCTACTTCATTATCCACAACACCACCTATCTTAGTATCATCTGCATACTTACTTATCCAATTTTCCACCCCATCATCCAGATCATTGATGTACATGACAAACAACAGTGGACCCAACACAGATCCCTGAGGCACCCCACTGGTCACCGCCTTCCAGCCTGATAAACAGCCATCCACCATTACTCTCTGACATCTCCCATTCAGCCACTGTTGAATCCATCTTGCTACTCCGCCATTAACACCCAAAGATTGAACCTTCTTAATCAACCTTCCATGGGGAACCTTGTCAAAGGCCTTACTGAAATCCATATAGAATTGCCGAGCATATACGTAGCTTGTTCCCAAATATGGATCGCCTTGTTTCCAATGTCAAGAAAATCTTCCTCAAAGCAGTTGTTCAAGAAAATGGCACCCAAGATTCCGCTACCTCAGCCCGTTTTAACTAGGTGGGGTATATGGCTCTCTGCTGTACTCTACTATGCTGCAAATTTTGAAAAGATAAAAGAAATTGTCAACAATTGTAAAAGAAGAATCTGCTGCAGTCAGGATCGTCAGTGAAATCATGCAGAAAAAGTCCCTCAACTGCGATCTTGTGTTTATTGCTTCCAGTTTTGCAAACTTCCCACAAGCTAACACTTGCCTTGAGAAATGTGGCAAAACATCAGTGAATAACTTGCAGGTTGTCAACGGAGTAACTGACGATATTGATAAAGTTCCTGGCGATGTTGGTCCAAACATACAAGAAAAACATGAGAGAGTGATTTTAGTTAACAAAGATCTTGAAGAAATACAAAACATAGCTTAAGTTCTCAAAGGTAGTTGTAATGCACAAGATATTGACATGAATAGAGAGTCTGTAGCTTGTTTTGGGTATGCACCAGTGACCTCAGCTGAGGTAGAAATACGTTTTTCACAACTGAAGCATATTCTGTCTGACAGATGGCATAGTTTAACACCAGATAATTTGAAAAGAATGCTGGTAATTATGGGCAGCCAGGTAACTTTGGTCATTTAATGTAGTATACCTTTATATTATCATTTTTAACCATAATTTGGTAGCGGAAATACATGCCATTTTATGCCTTTTTTTGTCAATAAATGCCTTTTTCGTAATTTAATTATGCCTTTTTGCCTGCATATTTCAGAGTTTTTTATTGCCTAAACATCCTGGCTCTCTCTAGTCATTAGAAAGTAGACAGGAACCGGGTGCATTTTGGAAGCTATTTGTCAATACCCAATTCTAAGTTCTTATGGAGCTACTGTTGTAGCATTGTATAATTATTGATGTGAAACCATATAAAAAGTGCTGAACTCATAGTCGGTTCAAATTGTGTACAATTTGATGAACCTTCTCTTGACCTTCTAGCTCCAACAGCCATACAGTGAATGGTCTGTCTATGATGTTCATGCCTCATTGATCTCGACTGACAACTTACTAAGTCCGAGCTGACAGAGCTTTTAAGACTAAAACAGTGGCTTTTGTTGTTTTATGGTTCTGTCTGATTGAATTGAGGCAGCAAAAAATGAACTCAGCTAAGCTATAGTGTATTTTTTGTTCAAAACAATTCTCATATGTAAGGAATTACAATTGTTCGTCTTGAAAGCTCAAGATAATTCTGAACAGAAAGGGTGTTAGCATTAACAACTGTCATGAAAAAGAAAGTGTGGTCTTGATATGTAACAGCATAGAAAATATCTGCTGGAAAAATGGACGTATCACTGATTTTCCATCTTATCTTAATTCAGAGTTAATCAAATCAAGGAAGAAGGATATCAGAGGCTTTTCAGGATTTTTAGATTGAGCGATGATACAGGATGAACCCTGATTTTCTAGCAACTAATGGTCTGCCCATTCCTATAATCCAGACAAAATTCCGAGAGCTCAGTTGAAATTCCCTGAGCGGCCACAAATGGCGATGCGAGTGGTGAGCGCTTTTTCCATCGTAAAAGAATCAACCATGCTCTCAATCTTCTCTCCTAACTGTTTCGCAATGACAGTAAACCCACATTTTGACAGCCTGCTCATAACAGATGTCAGATACAATGGACAGACCTGCCGACCCGTCCCCGGCTCCCATTGTCTCTCTGGCCGTTTACAGCCCCGGTTTCCGATCCAACTCCTGACTTACAATGTGCACCAGCGAGCCCTTCTTCACCCACTGAAAGGACAAGAAGGGCTGGAGTAATTCAGTGGGTCAGAATCTCTGGAGAACACAGATAGGTGACATCAGGACCCTTCCACAGACTGATTCAATTGGCTGAGTTACTCCAGCACGTTTCATTGTTTCACTTTAAAACTAGGTGTGGTCACTTTGGGGCTCCCTCTCCTCTCACCTGCTGTCGCTTCCAAGGCGTAGTATGTTGCCAACTCTGGGGGAAAAGGAGGTGGTGGTGGAGGGAGAGGAAACAACGAGGCAGATAGGAGGGAGCCCCGACTTCAAACCTTCGATTCGCCACCACCTCCCCCCACCACCGGCATCTCCTTCTCCTCCGGTGTCACCAACATACTCCACCTTGGAAGTGACAACAGGTGAGAGAGGAGGGAGCACAATGGTGACCAAGGGGGCACATGAAATACAAAGTGCTAGAGTAACTCAGCTGACTGAATCAGTCTGACGAAGGGTCCTGATGTCACCTATCTGTGTTCTCCAAAGATCCTGATCCACTGAATTACAAGCTGGAAATGGGCTGGCTGGTCATTTCATTCATATTTTGTTTAAATGTTATAATTTTTTAATTTAAGTTTCCGGCACTCCATTGTGCTTTAGAGACATGGGAGGTGTGTAATTATCGAGCCTGGGGTGAATTGTTGTTTCATTATCACGTGATCTTTGATAGTCCAGAAAAAAACGATAATCCAGAATGGAACCAAGGATATGGGAAAATCAGTGTTCAGCCTGTATAGATATTGAATTTAGATGTATCCACTCAAACAATGTTAAGCTGACTTTATGTGTTTTACATCCTTGCATTTAAAAAGAAAATCATTAAAGCAGGATAAGAAATAAAAGCAGCATTCGGAACTGGAAATTTGTGATAAATGTCCACATCGCACCATTAGGTCCAAATCTTCTGTCACTTATGTCAGCAGAATGTGGTCTGCTTTGTGCGTTAGTCCCCTTACTCCAGGCTCGGGTGTCACAAGCTGAGCAATTTTTTATGCATGCTCTTTTCAGAGGAGGATCTCCTATGATCTGATATAAACGCTCTACTTTTTGGAATCGCTTTTCTACCTTTAATTCCCGAACCATTTATAATTATTAAGACATTAGATTTTGTCTATGGAACTGGTTCAATGAAATGCTGAGAACTGTATTCAGTACTCTGCAACTGCCCCTTTGCTTTACCTGTTGTGCTTGTATTTTAGTTGATAGTATTTATATATAGTATTATGTAATTTGATTGATAGTGTGCAAAACAATGCTTTTTACACTACACATGACAATCATAAATCTAAACCTAATTATCCAGCTCTAATGATCAACCTGATGCTGAGACTGATGAAATCCCTTATTTTGCAATGTCCCTCATGAACCCAGAAAGAATTGCGCCTGCAGCCCCTTCTGTAAATAATGGACTCTTTAATTTCCTTTCCCCCAAGTCCTACCGTTCTACGATGTAAAGTGAAGGAGACTAAAATGGATCCTGGCTTAATTGCTACCTCTAAGTGTACCCATTGCATTTCCAAAAGGATTGTCGCAGAGAGTGGCTATTTTGCAGTCTTTTTCTGCTGACAGCTAAAGTTTAGCTGCCTTTACTTACTTTTCCTAATAGATCTTTTATTGTATAATGTGAACCAAGAGGAATACAAGACTGTTATCACCAGCAATATTCCTGAATGCTGCAAAGCATTCTCCACATCGTGAATCTTTTTGTTCTTCTTGACAGCCTCCTCATGGCCTAACTGATGTCAGATGGGAAATTAATTGTTTGTGGGCTAGTGGAGCTGATGCTGGTTTGTAGTACCTCCATCCACAGTAGTTACATTCAATGTACGTATTGAGTCTAGACAACCAATTCTAAATGGGAAGTGTGCGACTCAATGATTTACAGCCACTTTTTCTTTGCCCTCTGTCTGTGGACCGGCTGCTGTCAAATTGATGTAGCTGCAGATTACACCTCCCAACACTCCCACCACTTCACCTTAATTAGATAAAATACCCACAGGAGCAGGAACACTCTGATGCGTTTGTGTGGCAAGGGATCTGCCGGGCCTGACTGACAGAAAATGGAGCTGTGATCAATCTTCTTTTGACGATCCAGCAGAAAGCACTGTCAGCCCAAGATGAGTTTTGGGAAATGGAGTTAGTTCCTTTGAGTCAGTCTCCTAAATTCTTGAATTGCAACATAGAAAGAGAACTGTTGTATTTTTTTATCCACAGTGGTGGTTGATTAAGGATGCTACTCCAAGTTTGCATGTTCTATAACACTCCAGGAAATAACATGCATACAGCAGAGGCCTTGCAGATGCCTGTGAGGCTTTACAAGCCTGGAGTGTTAAAGGCAAAGTTCCTAGAATGTGCCTTTGTGCCCATTCCAGAGGTAGCTGGTCACTATTTCTTCTCTTCTTCTTTCGTATGGCGTGCACAGCCTAACGTTGTAGGACAACTTGTTCTATTTGATCTTCTGTTTGTGCACGTCGAGTTGATTGCATTAGTCAAAACAGGGTGGACTACGTGAAGGTTGCAATCTTCCACCCCGTCACTATGTCATTAATGTTGACTGTTGGTGACAATCAGGTCTCTGTCGCTGAATGTAATAGTGTTGAAGCAGCAAATAATGGTGACCCTCCATCCAGTAAAGTGTCAAAAACAATATTCTTGGTTAAAAGAAAAAAACTGCAAACCTGAGGGGGGGTTGAGGTGGAAGAAGCTGGAAATGCTGGAAGTGAGTAGCACATCGATCAGTATCTGTGAAAACAAAGGACAGGTTAAGACATCAAGCTGTCACCCCATCATTAAACAGTTCTGGCGATGGGCCTGTGCCTGAAGGTTTAACCTTTTCTTATCAACTCTAAATTACTTTCATTGTCGCGAGTGTTTCATCATTCTGTAGACTATTGCGTACTTTGTGAAATAGTGTTTATTTTGACATGAGATGGATGAAGGTTTTCTTTAAACAAGTGCAATGTGATTGATGCTGCATTTATGGCCATTGAAAATCACGTTGCCCATGGGGTTCTGTTGAACATGAGCTTCATTCTTAGGGTGATTCCCAGCGTGATTCTACACAGCTCACTTATATTAAGCTATAATGACAAAAACAGATTACAGCCAAGCTGTACACAAATGGACATGTAAGCAAAGGAATGATTTGTAAGTTTGCAGATGACACTAACATAGGTATTATTGTAGATAGTTATTAAGAATCACAGCGGGATATTGGTCAGCTGGGAAAGTGAGTTGAGGTATGATGGCAAATGGAGTTTAATTCAGATACTTGGAACTTGGAACTTGGAAAACTTTATTGTCATTCAGACCTTGCGGTCTGATCGAAATTTCGTTGCCTGCAGTCATACATATAGTAAATGACAAAAGACACAATAAACACATCTTTAACATCCACCACAGCGAGTTCACCAGACACCTCCTCACTGTGGTGGAAGGCAAAAATCTTGTCTTTGTCTCTTCCCTTCTTCCTCTTCCTCTTCCTCTGCGCTGAGGCGACCCGGCCCTCCGATGTTGTGACCGCACCGGGTGATGTAAATATGTCCCGCGGGTGAACCGCGCTCCGCGAGCGGGCCGGTTCAACTCCGCGGCCCGGGGCGGTCGAAGCTGCCGAAGCTGCCGCCCTCCAGTCCAGCGGACGCAGCTGTTGCCGCAGGAGCTCCGGAAAAACAGGTCACCAACCTGTGACCTGCGAGCTCCCGACGATGTCGTCCACTGGGCCCGCGGCCGGGCCTCCGAAGTCGCTGCCGCCGCCACCGCCACCGGAAAGCCGCCACAGCTCCAAGTCAGGCCACCGGAACGCCTGAACCCGCCGCAGCCCCGAAGTCGGCCAGCCCCGCGCTGGTAAGTCCTGGCTGGCTCTACCTCCGGAGCCTCGGGTCGGTCGCAGTTAAAGTTGGAGGCCGCCAGCTCCGCGATAGGCCTCAGCGCAGACGGAGGCAGAGACGGGGGATACGACAAGAAAAGTCGCGTCCCCCCAAAAGGAAGAGACTAAGAACGTTTCTCCCACCCCTCCCACACACATACACTACATAATAACTCAAATTAACGCCAAAAACAAGACAAGAAAACAACAAATAAAAAGAAAAACAGACGGACTGCAGGTGAGCCGCTGCTGCCAGGGCAGCGCCGCCACTCCCAAATTTACACTCCCAGATAAGTGTACAGTGTTGCATTTTGGAAAGTCAAAGCAGGGTAGGAGCTTCACAGTGAACGGCAGAGGCCTGGGATATGTTGTAGAGCAGAGGGATCCAGGAGTACAAGTACTTACAATAGTTCCCTGAAAGTGGCATTGCACATCTGACACATCTGATGGCACGAGTGGAGGAATGATATGAGCATATTTCCTTTTAAAAGATTATAATTTCCTTCACAATGTGGGGGAGGAGCCTTCGACATTGGTGTTTAACAGAACTTGCTCATTATTGGAGCTGCACGTTGACCTGGACTCCATCAACACAAATTAAAGCATGATTTATCAATGAAAGTTATAATCCTAAAGTTGTCACTTTATAAAGTTCTAATATATCTAATAAGCAGCCCTTTTGCTGTAAACCACAACATTTAGAATGTACATAAAGACATGAATGTGAGTAATCATGACTACGCCAGCAAACATGATAATTGCTACCGCCTACATGACCCAAGGAGATGGTACAAAGCGCTGGAGAACTCTTTTTGTGCCTTTTTTTATAAACCAGCATCTACAGTTCCTTGTATCTACAAGTACGATGGTATCTGTTTACAATGCAGTATTATATGATCATTGTAACTTCAGTAATGCATAATAGATATTTTACTGTTAATGGTATTGGTTTATTAATTTTAACGTGTATTACGATGCAGTAAAAGACTTGGTTTTGAGTGCCATTCAGGCAAATAATATCATACACGAGTACAATCATATCATAAGTAGTTTGAAAAGAGAAACAGAGTGAAAAATATAGTGCAACAGCTACAGAGAATGTGTAGTTAAAAGTACAAGGGCTGCAATGAGATAAATTGCATCTTTAGCATATGAGAGGCCTCATCAAGAGTCCCACTGGAGAAGAAGTTGTTCTTTGTTAAAGTACGTGAAACATTAAGAACAGGTGTCGGTCATTTTGCTCATCAAGCCTGTTCCGCAATTTAGTATGTAAATGCTAATCTTAAAATCATATTAAACGGAACTGTTACCTCAAAGGTACCATTTTCTTGTTGCTGAATACAGCTCATATGGATTTAACTTGTGTATGTATTAATTACGGATTGACAATTGATTTTTATCATTTCTGATGTTTTGTTTTTATAAGGAACAGTTCTTTGTTTTACTTTGAGACAGGCTTGTAAATTTTTGTTTAGGAACATTTAAGTTAGAATTGATCATGCGGGCAGCTACCGATCCCAGCTTGATTTCTCACCTAGTAATATTCTTGCAGCATTGAATTCATAATATTATTTATTGTACAGTTTATACATACTGGTTTATACCAGTAATTCATAGGTTTCATTTCTAGCAGTTTAAGGACATTTTGAAAGAATGTGAATAGCTTAGTAAAATTCGGTAAAATTGATTTCATCACTTTTCTTGTAATTTGTTACTCTCTTGTACTTGTTTATATAGTTGGCACAATAGAAAGCCATGAAACATACCAGTCAATTATTATTTTCCTCAAGGCACAAGTGGTGTGTGGGGAACAATGTTTTCAACATCAATTTTGTGTTAAGGGAGCTACATTCCTGTATCTTCATGTGTCAATCTTTCCATCTCAACGTTTTCAGTGTGGAAAGATGAACTAGACGGAAATTGTATGTATCTCTTTATGGCAGTTTGTTTCCATATAGCGAGTATTGGCATTGCCACAAAGTCCTTCTATAATACCTTAGAATTGAATATGTTGCTAGGACTTTTTCAGAGGTAAGGTAAGTCAGCTTACAGATAGGCACAAAATGCTGGAGTAACTCTGCGGGTCAGGCAGTATCTCTGGAGAGAAGGAAAGGGTGATGTTTCAGGTCGAGACCCTTCATCAGAAGTCTCGACCCAAACGTCACCCAATCCTTCTCTCCAGAGATGCTGCCTGACCCGCTGAGTTACTCCAGCATTTTGCATCTTTTTTCAGTGTAAACCAGCATCTGCAGTTCCTTCCTACACCTAAGTGTCAGCTAGTTCCCTCTGGCTGTAGAATAGCATATAGACCCAGGCCAGGTAAGATTAGCAGATGCCCTTATTTAACCAATACAGTGAACCAGTTATGTTAGGCTGGTAGTTTCATCGTCGACATTATTAACTATTTTTCTATTTTATATTGAGTTTCAAGCTACTCACTCAGTAGACATTTAAATATATTTACTTTAGACGTAGAAAAAGGCCATTCAGCCTTACGTCAAGTGTTTTTTGGAATATTCTCATTGAGTCATGTAGTTATACAGCACATAAATAGACCTTTGGCCTACCATGTCCTCTCCGGCCATCTAGCTCATTTGCACTAATTCCATTTGCCCACATTGGGTCCATAGTCTTCTATGCCTTGCTTATTTAAGAGTGAAGGTACAAAAACATGGAAACAGCACTCAGCCCAAGACTCACATGCCGGGCAAGATGTCTATCTCAGCTGGTTCCATTTACCTCTGTCAGGCTAACAGTATCCCCCACTAAACTTTTCCTATTCATGTCCAAATTTATCCTGGTCCAACCATATTGACGCTCTGACAAAGAAAATAAATCAATGCCTTTACTTCTCAGTACTGGTTTTTACTGGCTTTATCTTGCACTAAATGCTGTTCACGCTATTCCCTTGATCATGTATCTCTGGACTGTGGATGGCTTGATTATAATCATGTATTGTCTTTCCGCTGACTGGTTAGCACGCATCAAAAGTTTTACACTGCACCTCGGTACACGTGATAATAAACTAAACTTAAATTCAAGTATAAGGACTTTTGACATGCTTCCAACAACTCTCATCAATTTCTACAGATGCACCATTCTATGCAGATGCATCACAGCTGGGTTTGGCAACTGCTCCGGCAAGACAGCAAGACATTACAGAGACATGTAAATACAGCCTAATCCTTAGCACAAATCAACCTCTCCCCCACTATCCTGCATCAATGTTGTCCACACATTAATACTGCCTCGGGAAAGCAGTCAACATTATCAAGGACCTGATTATTTTCTCTTGGCCCCTCACCCATCTGGCAGATATATATATATGTAAGTTTGGGTGCACATACCCGACCATCTGCTTTCCCACTGTTATCAGTCTTGGATTTGCATGCTAACGATTCATTTCTCATCTTCCACTCTACCCTTGCACAATTTTTTTTAGTTCTAGAGCTGCAACACTATATTCTGCATTCTGTTTCTTTTTCTCTCTTGCACTACTTGATGTACGTATGTATGGTATGATTTGCCTGGATATCACGCAAACATTATTTTACTGTATCTCGGTACACATGACAATAATAAACATACCAATACCAGTCTGGCAGATCTTCTGGACTGTTGGATGTTATTTCTTTTAATACCACAACATTTTTTAAATTTAGATTTACTTTATTTTTTTTTAAAAAGGTTTTACAGAGTATTATAATAACATTTCCAATTAACCCAATGAGGTGAAGGGAAGTGCAGGAACCAGGGCCCCAGTCGGTTAAATGGAATGACGGAATAAGGGCATTATTGACTTGAAAGGAAACACAGAAAACACCATCCTGTGAACAAAACACCATCTATTGGGATTACCAAATAGTTTGCTACAGGTTTACCAGAGTTTTACTACAAATCCTTTGCTCGTTATTTCTGCTGTGCAAGATTATGTAAACTGAAATGCTAGTCATTTTAGTTAATTGTCCTCAAGTTACTTCTAATGTAAAAGACTACAGTTTGAGAGAGACACAAGGAACTACAGATGCTGGTTTACACAAAAAGATACAAAGTGCTGGAGTAAGTCAACGGGTCAGGCAGCATCTCTGGATGTTTGGTTTCAGACTCTTCTTCAGGCTACGCTTTGAGGTATCCATCTGCTCTTTCTTAAGCTGTTTGTATGTTCAAATGAAACATATTATGTTCTACGAGTAACAGTGCTGAAAGAGTGGATAATCGGCTTATCAGGAAGATTGATGATTTGTTCTCTATCTGTTTATTTCGTTGTGATCGCGGTAGCTAGACTGAAGTGCTGTGCTATTGAAATCACCAGATGGATTAGTCAGGTTACTGTGTTCAATTTGTAACTAAATGCTTGCGTAAAAAATGAAAGGAATAACACTGGTAATAACATTGTGCACTGCTTATTGTTATCCTGGCAGTAAATCCCAGCAGCCAAGCTGCAGAGGCATTATTGTAATTTATACTGTGTACCAATTTTGGACTGGGGTTGATACTATTAACAGCTAGGAAACTCAGCACTACAATATTTAGATTATTAATTTGTTCCCTTTCTATGCACAAATTACATTGCCGGCATTAGCTTTTACAGAAATGGTACATGTGTGCCTTGTATTGATTTGCCTTCGGAGAGATGGAGGATTTGGAGGCTTGGGTGAAAATGGCTAACCTTTTTTAAAATTAATCCCGTTTCACACTCCTCTGCCCACCTTAAATTGCAGCAGGAGGCCATAGGCAGCACTCGTGAATGAGGACCCAGCGGGCAGTCAGAGTTAAAGATCCAGAGCAATTTAGGCTAGCAGACCAAGTTATTTGTCGATTGATATTTGGTCGTAGTTATGATTTATGGATGGCCCAAGGAGCATCACAAACCAATGACATACTATTGTTGAATAGGCCCTGTAGAAAATATAAATACATTTTAACGATAACTTTTTACAAACTGGAACACCAATCATAAGACATTTGTGATGAATGGGAATTTGATTTCAAGAAAGAGTGTGAAGAGATTTCTTCTAGTATTTCCTTCCTTCCCCTACGCAAAGATACATTTTCACGGCATTGGCAGCATCTGCTCAACTGATGGTGAGCACTATCTCCTACATGCAGTTAAGAAGGTTTGGGCTTCAGCTGACCTTGCCCCACTATTTAAGCATATCCGGCCAATATTTTATGGTAGAGGGCCTGTCCCACTTAGGCGATTTTTTCGTGTGCATGAGGGTGAAAATTGGCCACCGTGTTTAAGTATCTGCAAGTGTGCATAGGTGGTGAGATTTGGTTATAAGTATCAAGTGTTCCTAAAAATGTTGGTTCTCATGGACAGAATGTTTAGGTGGATGAGTCGAGGGAATGAAGAGCTCTGACTGATTTTCAAGCTTCCTCCTGCAGCGGGTAGTAATGATATTGAACATACATTCTCTGGCTTTGACCATAAATGTGCTTTATATGACCACTCAACAAGTTCTCCTACAACTTTAGGCTGTGCATGCCATACGCAAGAAGAAGAAGATGACCTCTTTAGACTTTACTTTAGTTTTCAGATCTACAGCGTGGAAACAGGCCCTTTGGCTCACCACGTCTGCACCGGCCAGTGATCACCTCATATACTAGCTCCATCCTATACACCAGGGACAATTTATAGAAGCCAATTAATCTACAAACCTGTACATCTTTGAAGTGTGGGAGAGAAACCAGTACCCAGAGAAAACCCACACGGTCACAGGGAGAGCATACAAGCTCCGTACAGAAAGTACCCATGGTCAGGATTGAACCTGGGTCTCTGGTGCTGTAAGACAGCAACTCTACCATTGCATCACTGTGCCACCCTCAGACACTTGTGGTCTTTGACATGTGATTCCCGGCATTCATCACGAGAATCTTCTCCATCTTCCTTCAGAGAGTATGTCTGGAGGACTCTGTGATTCTGGCCCTCACCAGGTAGGGGAATGGCTTTCAGCTTCTCTACTAAGAACCAGGACTCTTTTGAGAATGATGAGGAGGTTGAGGAGTTAATTAACCACAAACATATGAAGTTCCTAGATTGGAAGTTCTAGCATACATCAAGGTGGAAAAAAATACTTTACAGGCAGCTGAACATTGAGATCCAGCAGAAAACCCCTACTGGCCTGGAGACCAGATGGTGCCTGGAGGTTCATCAATTATCTGATATCCATGACTGATTTGGGTTCTTACCAAGCCCTTTATATTGTAGAGTGTACATAGACATTTTCAGATATTCTTACACCCCATAAAACTTGTCAGTCCCATCACAACCCCTTGTGTTTATTCTGGCAACCAAACTTAAGTCCGCTGGAAATTGACCAAGTGTCAAGTATTGGGACAGGTCAAGTTTCTTCAAAATAAAAAGCCTTTGTTTCTCATTTTTAGATTTGCCAAGCTGTAATTTAAAATCCAAACTGTGTTAGTCATAGAGTCAGAGATTGATACAGTGTGGAAACAGGCCCTTCGGCCCAACTTGCCCACACCGGCCAATATGTCCCAGCTACACTAGTCCCACCTGCCTGCATTTGGTCCATTTTCCTCCAAACCTGTCCTATCCATGTGCCTGTCAAACTGTTTCTTAAATGTTGGGATAGTCCCTGCCTCAACTACCTCCTCTGGCAGCTTGTTCCATACACCCACTACCCTTTGTGTGAAAATGTTACCCCTCAGGTTCCTATTAAATCTTTTCCCCTTCACTTTAAGCCCTTGTCCTCCGGTCCTCGATTCACCTACTCTGGGCAAGAGATTCTGTGCATCTAGCCGTTCTATTCCTCTCATGATTTTATACATAATGTACAAGTCACCGCTGTGGATGTCAGATATCCCTGCAATCGAGAACTGTATTTTGTGAGCAGGGATATCCACAGAATGCTTAGGGTCCTGCAGTATGTGGACACATTATTTATTTATGTGTGTATATATTTATATAACGATATATGGACACACTGATCTGTTTTGTAGGCAATGCCTACTATGTTCTGTTGTGCTGAAGCAAAGCAAGAATTTCATTGTCCTATCAGGGACACATGACAATAAACTCACTTGAACTTGAACATTATCACTGTGAAGGAAAGAGCCTTCACATCGTGGACCTGTTTCCACCAATCTTTCCACCGCCACGCACAAGAAGCGACAAGACAGACACCATTGTATGCAGATGCCGAGAAGTGTGTTCAGCTCTGGCTGAACAACTTCTAATCTTGTGTGTGGACTCGATAAGAAGAAGATCACTGTGAATACAATGAAACCTGGCTCATGATGCAGGATTAATGGCTGTGGTATGTATACTAGAAATTAAGTGAAAAAGAATTGCTGCACATTAAAGTATTATTGATGTTAATAATTCCCAGTATTTAATGGTTTGCATTTCAGGTTACTTGAGCTTGGTTTAATATTTAATTTGCATGGCAAGTGTTAATTGCTGGGTATGAGGCATGAATAAATGATGCATGTAGTCGAGATCTTGTATAGGTGCCATACACAAAGGAATTATATTGCACTTCCCAGTAGAGGACTAGTAATGCTTTCATTAATCATAAGATATAACAAATGCACACCTATGGCATAACTCTGACTTTGTATGATTAATGCAGTAAAGGAATTTGAAACATTTCCATGTACCAGATCGATTGACAGATAGTCACAGAAACGGGGGCTTCAGCCCACCATGTCTTGGCTACATGAACAGATCAATAATCCTTTGGATTATTACCTGTGACTCTTATTTGAGCAATTACAGGGTAAAACAAACTTGCAAAATCCTTAAAACTTAAGACGTTGCCATTCTGGCTTTGATCTGTTTAAGAACCATTGCCAAGGTGTTGACTGCATTTCTTAAGCTTGCTTGAGTGCTGTCATTTCCACTTTTTTCTCACTGATATTCAACAGCTCTGCTCCCATGTCCATCGCTCCTCTCTCCCATTTTCAGCTCACCTCTGCCCTTTGTAGTAATTGTAAGTCTCACACTCACTTGCACCGTCACAACTGTTATCACTGCATGCACCATGTTTACTGAGCTCACAATCATCTCTTGCATCGCCGGCACTATGCTTTGCTTGCTTGTTTCCATGCCATGGCAGGCACCAGGCTCTCCATTCTGTGCTGGACCCAATCACTCGTTCCTATTCCATCAGCTAATGAGAAAAGCCTTTATTTTGTCTACATTCTGTAATACTTACTCAAATCTTCCTCAAAAGCCTTTGTTTCGGGGAGAAAATTCCTAGTTTCGCTAAATCAATCCAATAACTCGCTGTCTGTGAAGGTGGTGAAAGCAGAGACAATCTAATATTTGAAAGGAATAAACTTGCAGTGTTAGAAAGATAGTGTGGAAGATGGAACTGACTTGATTGCTGTGCAAATGCTGATAGGGACTCAAAGGGCTTATTGGCTGCCTCCTGTTTCATTATGATTCTGGAGTAGTTCCTGAGGATTGGAGGGTAGCTAATGTAACCCCACTTTTTAAAAAGGGAGGGAGAGAGAAAACGGGGAATAACAGACCAGTTAGTCTAACATCGGTATTGGGGAAACTGCTAGAGTCAATTATTAAAGATGGGATAGCAGCGCATTTGGAAAGTGGTGAAATCATTGGACTAAGTCAGCACGGATTTACGAATGGTAAATCATGTCTGACGAATCTTATTAAATTTTTCGAGGATGTAACTAGTAGAGTGGATAAGGGAGAAGCAGTGGATGTGTTGTATCTGGACTTTCAGAAGGCTTTCGACAAGGTCCCACACAAGAGATTGGTATACAAACTTAAAGCAGACGGTATTGGTGGTTCAGTATTGATGTGGATAGAGAACTGGCTGGCAGACAGGAAGCAAAGAGTAGGAGTGAACGGGTCCTTTTCAGGATGGCAGACAGTGACTAGTAGGGTGCCGCAAGGCTCAGTGCTGGGACCCCAGCTATTTACAATATACATTAATGATTTGGACGAGGGAATTAAATGCAACATCTCGAGGTTTGCGGATGACACGAAGCTGGGGGGCAGTGTTAGCTGTGAGGAGGATGCTAGGAGGCTGCAGGATGACGGATAGACTGGGTGAGTGGGCAAATGCATGGCAGATGCAGTATAATGTGGATAAATGTGAGGTTATCCACTTTGGTGGCAAAAACAGGAAGGTAGACTATTATTTGAATGGTGACCGATTAGGAAAAGGGGAGATGCAGCGAGACCTGGGTGTCATGGTACACCAGTCATTGAAAGTAGGCATGCAGGTGCAGCAGGCTGTGAAGAAAGCGAGTGGTATGTTGGAATTCATAGCAAAAGGATTTGAGTACAAGAGCAGGGAGGTTCTACTGCAGTTGTACAGGGTCTTGGTGAGGCCACACCTGGAGTATTGCGTACACTTTTGGTCTCCTAATCTGAGGAAAAACATTCTTGCCATAGAGGGAGTACAGAGAAGGTTCACCAGACTGATTCCTGGGATGGCACGACTTCCATATGAAGAAAGACCGGATAGACTTGGCTTGTACTCACTGGAATTTAGAAGATTGAGGGGTGATCTCATAGAGACTTACAAAATTCTTAAGGGGTTGGACAGGCTATATGCAGGAAGATTGTTCCCGATGTTGGGGAAGTCCAGGACTAGGGGTCACAGTTTTAGGATAAGGGGGAAGTCTTTTAGGACCGAGATGAGAAAATCGTTTTTCACACAGAGAGTGGTGAATCTGTGGAATTCTCTGCCACAGAAGGTAGTTGAGGCCAGTTCGTTGGCCATATTTAAGAGGGAGTTGGATGTGGCCCTTGTGGCTGAAGGGATCAGGGGGTATGGAGAGAAGACAGGTACAGGATACTGAGTTGGATGATCAGCCATGATCATATTGAATGGCGGTGCAGGCTCGAAGGGCCGAATTGCCTGCTCCTGCACCTAATTTCTATGTTTCTATGTTTCTATGATTCTTTGACACTAATGGTGATTTTTGTGAATGAGGAGAAAGGTATCCAACTGCTCTCCAGGGTCCTGAGAACTCTTTGTAACATATAATGTTCCTGAGAACTTTAGCTAATGTGCTGGTTTAACTGTGTAGTTATTCCAGGACATTTAATTCCACCATTCAGATTTCCTCTGTAAAATGCAACGATATTCAGGAACCGAGTTTCCAGCCAGCAGAAGGTTCCTGCAGTCCCATAGTAAATCCATGCCGCCGGTCTCCCAAATGCTCAGTCGTATGTATGGACTGTAATAACCTGGGGAGGTAACTGGTAATATGAAGGATACAATCTTTTGTGGCGCAGAGGTATGAGAACAATGTTGTAAAGGCGATAGGACTGGTTGGTGTATTTAATAACTTCAAATGTCTTCTATGGTATTAATCCCACTGCAACTGAGCTCGGTTATGTCCTCTCTCATAATGATGATCATTCATTCTTCCATGGACCTAATGAAATGCAACCATATCAGTCCCACAGCTACTCTTGTGCAGCATCTGGTCCTGCAGAAGAGAGGAAAGTGCACCATTTGTGGCATCCTACTGAACTGGACTCCACAAACAGCTCCATAGTTCAAAAGCCAGGGAGGGCTCCTATTCTTTTCCATGTTGCACCATTATCCACTATCTCCCAAATCAGGTTGATTTCTGTGATGCTCACTAATATCTATTGTAACCGCAACATGCCATCTATTTTCTGGGTGCAGACTGGTTTAAATAGCACCAGGTAGCTTTAAGTAGTGCTAACCATTCACATATTGCGCTCTTACAGAGGAAAGTGGTCAATGAATGATGCAGCTAACAGTAACACCGTAGTTATCTTGTCTGAAAGAGGGTTTCAACCCAGAACGTCACCCATTCCTTTTCTCCAGAGATGCTGCCTGTCCCGCTGATTTACTCCTGCTTTTTTGTGTCTATCTTTGGTTTAAACCAGCATCTGCGGTTCCTTCCTACACAAAGTAATCATGTAGTATGGGCTGCCAGCATTAGAAGCAGCAGGGACTACCCCACGATTCTGCTGCATTGGCACTGGGAGAGGTAGCTCTAGTCAAACATGAAGGGGAATGGAGGAAGTGTAAATTAGTACCAAACAACTGCATTCTAATAGCAGTCTGCAGCCAATGGAAAATTGTTAGTGAATATTCGACTTAGGTTAACATCTGGTTAATTATTGAAAGCCAAAAAAATTGAAAGGAAAAACAATTAACATGGAATTAATCTGACTGGTAAATTGCCCAGTGGATTCTGAGGGGACGCATGATAGATTACCGAGTCAATGTGGTGTTTCCTGTTTGATGTCTAATTTTACAAGACTTCATCTTTGACAAAGTAAATGGCTATCCAAGGACCACTGATAGGCACAGTAGGTCCAGATGGTGAATTGGAGACATCCGCCGTTGGAAATTGCTTCACGAGAGGTGTAACTGTGGTTGTATATTTATGTTGACATTGATGTAACCCACTCAGAACAAGATAGTTGTGTACCTGGCAAAGAAAGAGAAACCTTTTCACTAATAAACAGATGCACAGCATTGCTGATTTGCTGTACGAATACTCACACAGCTTAAGTGTTGTGTTGTTTCCATCTGACTACTTGGTGATAGTTTGATATTGTGAATAATACAGTGTTACTTGGTCAGCATACTCATTGAGGTTAAGTGCACCTGTGATGACAGACTTGGTGAACAGTGGACATGGGAGGTGGCTTTCAATGGATTCCCCTGTGGTGCAGTGCAGTCCTGCAAACAATAAGCATGATGGAGGGGTGGAAGAATAGTAGTTCTTTCAACTTTCACGTGGTCCGCCCTGTTTTGACTAATGCAATCAACTTGACGTACACAAACGGAAGATCAAATAGAACAAGTTGTCCTACAACTTTAGGCTGTGCACGCCACACGAAAGAAGAAGAGCATGATGGAAGGGGTTCTATCTGCAAATGCAGGGCCTGGGATGCACATTAACAAGCAGAGAGACACACGTGCAGCTACCTGGATATCAGGAGTTTTGACAGGGCTTAACTTTTGACATTTAATTTTTAAAAGCTAAACTTTTGTTATTGCTAGCATATATTTCAGAAATGCTCACAGTCAAAGTATATCTTCCTCATTATTAGGGTTGCCAACTGCTCTGTATTACCCGGGACATTGGGCTAAATTGCTTTGTCCCATACGGGACTGCCCTTGTCCCGTATTTGACTGCTACTATTTGGGTTGAGGGGTCGGAGCACCGTCACCCGTCCCGACGTAGTGCAGCCCATGGAGTGCAGCAGCAGCTCCTCGCCCGTGGCCCCATCAGTTGGCAGCCCGGCCAGCTGTCTGACCTTCGGACCTTCGCTTACTGCCGACACCACCACCCCTCCTTCTCATGGTCAATCATCGGTTCATGAGTTGGATGGGGTGCCGGACTTTGTGCACGATGACGCGTGGCCCGGGCCAAAACTCCTCAGCTGGCCCGCCGGCTGGGCTTCGTGTGCAGTCCAGCACCCGGGCCAACTCATCATTCACCCAGTCACAGCCGAGTCGGTCAACGAATTGCCATCGGGAATTTGTCCCGTATTTTGACCTTATTGTCCCTTATTTGGGAGTGAGAAAGTTGGCAACGCTGCTCATTATACACAGTCCCGTCATTTCATCAGCACTTTTGCAACATGCTCTTTCTGCTACCAATGGGAAGAAGGTTCAGCAGCCATGGAATCATCACCTCCAGGTTCAAGGGCAGCTTCTTGCCTTAACCTCTTGAACCACTCGGCACAACACTAACCAGAAGCCTACCTCAGCAATGAACTACTATGGACTTTGTGGGCCAGTGTTATGGGTATGGGTTCCCCGTGCTTGTGGGCCAGGGTTCCCCCGTGTTGTGGGTATGGGTTCTCCCCAGCGTGGGCCAGGGGTTGCCCTGTGCTGTGGGTCCAGGTTCCCATGTGTCATGGTCCAAGGTTCCCCCATGTCATGGGTCCAGCATCCCCTGTGCATGGGCCAGGGTGCCCCCCTTTCACGGGCCAGGGTTCCCCCGTGTCGTGGGCCCGGGTTCCCCCATTTCACGGGCCAACATTCTCCCATTTCACTGCCCAGGGTTCCTCGGTGTCGTGGCCCATGGTTCCCTTGTGTCGCAGGCCAGGGTTCCCCTGGTTAGGTTAAGCACTAAACATAAGGATACAAAGTGCTGGAGTAACTCACCGGGTCAGGCAGCATTTCTGGAGGGGCTTGGAGTTGCACAGGGGGAATCAAATCCCAGCCAGGAAATTGGGGAATTCAGTTGTTTCACACCTCAGGATTGCATCTTTATTTATGCCACGTTACATGACCCAACATAACACTGTTTTGTCTAGATTCCATTTTTTAGGGAAGTATTGCAAGCATTAATCGAGATAATACTGAGTAAATGGCATGTATTTTACAAGCAACATAAATTCCAGAGCTGAATCTTGTCAAACACCACTGGTCACAGACCTCCAGTCAAAATATCACCTCCCCACCACTTCCTGATTGTTTGACAAAGCCAATTTTGAATCCAATTCACCAAGTAGCCATGGATCACAAAGATGTCTGTCATGGTACGAGCAATTTCCTCTCTTGACTCTTTCAATATCCTGGGGTAGAACTCATCAGCTCTTGGAGACCTATCCACCCTAGTGACCCAAGGGATTCTATTCCACATGCCCAGTAATATCAACATACTGCTCTCTAATCTCATGGTCCTCCATGTCTTTATCTTTGATGAATGCCAATGTGAAATACTAATTTAGTAGTTCAGCACTTATTCTGGCACCGTAGATAAATTCCTTCCTTTGTCCTTGAGCATTCCTACCTTCCCCCTTAGCTCCCCTTGAGTTTGTACTTATGTATAAACTGGATTGCCAGTTTCCATAACATTACTTGCCAAAGACATTTTATCACCCCCCTTAATCCATGCTGATTCATTGCTAAAGTTCTTTCCTGCTTCCTTTATATTCCTAGTTTTTCAGCTATTTTCAAACCTATGTTTGAAATATCAATGGTGCTGCCTTCCAGAAGAGTGACAGACAGGCAGCTCCGGAGATGCATTATGCCAGTGAAGCCAGCATGATTCGTTAGTGATTAACAACCAAGTTCCCGTGCAGTAAATTCTTGACCTCGGGGAAATTTCCTGAGAAGTCATTGAATAAAAGTAAAAAACGACCCTGAGGAAAGGGAAGAAATATCACTACCTATGGAATAATTATTAAATAAGATTGGCATCAAAGTGGGAATATTTCTCCGAGGTGTATGAAATTGGAAAAGGATATTAAATGGAATTTAAATTGGAAGCATCATATACTCCATGTAAGTCCTGAGATTTGTGATCAGCCTGCACTTTTAGAAGATGCATCAGTCTTTAGATTGTTAAACTCTCTAAATTGGACGATTTATTTACGTATCTAAATTCCCATTGTAACATCATCAAAGGCGATTTGCTTGCCACAAGTCTGCTTTGTGTATCTGATGTACAGTACATGATTGGAGAGCATCTCAGGTCAGAAGCTTTCTTTGTCTGTGCTGAATGCAAAAGCTGGAATGAAATCAGTTCCTAAAGATAACATAGATTTTTGACAGTGCCAGGGAGAGAGCAGTCCTTTTGTCACTTGTCATGTCTGACAGAAATGGAAGCATCTATTTGCAAGTATAATGCATTTAGCCACAACACTACATGCGCTTTTAGTGTTTCCAGTCGCATCATTAAAACAAGGTGTTATCTAGTAATAGAAAACTGCTAACAAGATTTGTGCATGTATCAATGTATTAGATGATATTACGTTTTATAAAATTGTATTTGCATTTTTGTTGCATTGAGCAATGACTTATTATTTTACTTTGTCTTATTGTTTATTCATTCAGAGGTGTGTGGCACTGCTGCCAAGGCTGGTGTTGACTGCCCTTCTCAAATTAATCTTGAGAAGACTGGTGAGCTATTAATGTCCTGATAATTCAAGATTCAATTTAATTGTCACATGTAAAAAATAAAGGTACAGTGAAATTTGAGTAACCATACAGCCAAACTAAGTAAACAAGCAAAAATATACACAGCACATAAAATAAAGTTCAACATAAACATCCACCACAGTGGAATCAACATTCCTCACTGTGATGGAAGGCAATAAAGTCATCTTCCTCCTTTGCTCACCCATGGTCAGGGCCTTTGAACGGGGCCGTTGCCAACGGTCCGCTGGTCAAGCCCTCTCGTCAGGAGGATCTAAACTCCGGTGTCGGGACGGATTGGAACACTCCGCGTCATGGAGCTCCCGAGTCGGCCGCTTCTTGCCGGAGACCGCTGTTTCATGGTGTTAAAGTCCACTGGCCCCGCGGTCGGAGCTCCAACACTGGCGATCCTCGGCAAAAGTTCCCAAGCTCTGCAATGGTAAGTCCGGTCCGCACCCAGCGGCTAGAAGCTCCGAGTCAGTCTCCAGGAAAGGCCGCACCACTCCACGTTGTTTCGAACATAGTTGAAATCCACATATTAACTGTTGGTATAGGAGTATTTTTCCAGAATTTTAAGATTAGCTTTTTTCCAGTTATTAAGCCATTTTCAAATAGTCTTTTGAAACACATTTAATTCAGGGCTATCTTCTGATGTCCCGAAGATAATCCAGTCTGCTTTTGGAGTCAGTTTTATTTTAAATACTTTTGTGAAAATTTCAAAAATTTCAGTCCAAAATGTTTGAATTTTTGTACAAAAGACAAATGAGTGTGCTATATTAGAGTCTGAAGAAGGGTCTCGACCCGAAACGTCGCCTATCTCCTTCGCTCCTTAGATGCTGCTGCACCCGCTGAGTTTCTCCAGCTTTTTGTGTACCCCCGTGCTATATTAGCTTCTTGACATTGACATTTGTCACATATAGGTGAGACGTTGGGAAGAAGTTTACTTATTTTAGTTTTTGAATAGTATAATCTGTGTAAGATTTTAAATTGTATTAAGGTGTGTCTTACATTAATTGAACATTTATGCACATTTAATAAATATTCTTCCCACCTTTCTTTGGGGATTTTTATACTTAATTATTTTTCCCAGTCTCTTCTGATACCTTCTGTTGTTGGTATTTCTGCGTTTAGAATAATATTGTATATATATATATATATATGATATTAGGTTTGCTGATTCTGCCTTTGTATTCATTACTTCTTCCAGTAAGTCTGGAGACATATTGTGATAGTCTTGTGCGTATTTTTTCAGATAGTCACAGATTTGGAAATATTTAAAATACTGATTGTTTCCCAAATTGTATTTTAGTTGTACTTGTTTAAATGATAATAGTTTTCCCTTTTCATACACATCTCCGAAGATTTTAATTCCAGCTCTTTCCCATTGTATAAATGCTTTATCTATAGTTGAAGGTTTAAATGAGGGGTTTTTACCGATAGGAGATAAGAGAGATAAATTTCTTAATTTTAAATTGTGTTTTATTTGTTTCCAAATTCTAATTGTACTGTGTATAATTGGATTATTGTTGTAATTTGTATTATTCATCGACATTGGTGAGAGAAGGATTGCTCCAATATAGTAAGGCGCGCAATCCTCTTTCTCCATAATCGTCCAATCCGGTTGCTGGGGAGAGTTACCCAGCAATTAGATCATGTTTCTAATATTTACAGACCAGTAATAATACATGAAGTTGGGGAGTGCTAATCCCCCTACTACTTTGGGTTTATTCAGATGAGCTCTTTGTATTCTGTGGGATTTATAATCCCAATTACAATTTGTGATATCTAAGTCCAGTTTAAAAAAAAACGTTTTGGGTAAGTATATTGGAATAGATTGGAACAGGTATAAAATTTGTGGTAGAAAAATCATTGTTATGGTATTTATTCAGCCTATTAAGGACATCGTAAGTCTTTTCCAAAATTTAATCAAGTTATATAGTTTCTTAAGTAGAGGGTTATAATTTTCATCAAACATGTCTTGATATCTTCTAGTAATTTTGATGCCCAAGTATTTTAATTTTTCCGTAGCTATTTTGAAAGGAAACTGTAAAAGATGCGTAGAGTCTTTCGGTTTTATTGACATGATTTCACTTTTATTCCAATGTATTCTATATCCTGAGAATGATCCAAAGTCCTCTATTAATTTTAAAATATTTGGTATAGTAATATGAGGTTTTGTGATGTACAATAGTACATCGTCAGCGTATAATGATATTTTATTGTTGGAATATTTTATTTTATATCCATGGATATTCGGATGAGTTCAAATTCTTTCCGCTAGGGGTTCAATTATGAGAGCAAAGAACAACGGTGATAATGAACATCTTTGTCTGTCAAGATCATCTTCAATCAGTACCCTTCTTATAGCGATGCAGCAGCTTATTAGTTGTTAGTTCATCGTTACCGCTTCCAATACTGACTAGTATAGGAAGTGGGTGTTTGTATGAATCATACAGTAAGGGGGATTAGTGAGGCTACTTCTACTATGATTGGTTCACATGCAATAATCAATCTACAGTCGGAAATAACTTCGGGTGTCGGAGGTTGTGCGGCGGGAAAGTGGGCTCGGGAGGGAGAGGTGGATCAGCCATGGTTGGGTGGCAGAGTGGACTAGATGGGCCAAGTAGCCTAATTCTGCTCCTATCTCTTATGATTATGGAGCCACTTGAAAGATTACTGCATATTTTTCGAGTTAGTGGGATTGAGGGGATACATTAGAATGGATAGAGGATTCACAAAGTGAAGGGATGAACTGATCATTTTCTGGTTGGCAAGCAATAATTAGTGAATGTTGCAGGGATCTATTGCTAGGAGCTGAACTCATTACAATCTGTTGTGAGCATGTTGTGAGGAAGACTTGAATGTGTAGGAACTGAATTCCAAACTATTTTGATACAGGCAACAGTCACCACTTTTGTGATAGCCCTACCCCACTATAAATAATACAATTACTTAAAAAGTCATTTAAAACAGCATGAAGATGAATTCCAACTAGAAAATAGCACTAAAGACGATTCTAGGTCAACGTGGCTGATGAAAGCCCTTCCTCATATGCGCCATGTCCTTCTGGATCAACCACAGCCGGCATCTCCAAGCATCGGAAAATTACCACCGCTTCTTCTTGTGTATGGCGTGCACAGCCTAAAGTTGTAGTACAACTTGTTCTATTTGATCTTATTTGATTGTGCATGCCGGGTTGATTGCATTCGTCGAAACAGGGCAGACCACGTGTAGGTTGCAATCTTCCACCCCGGAAAAGTACCACTGACCTACCTCTACAAAACATAAGGACATAAGGAATAGTAGAATTAGGCCATTCGGCCCATTAAATCTATTCTGCCATTCAATCATAGTTGATCTATCTTTCTCTTCTAACCCCATTCTCCTGCCTTCTCCCCATAACCTCTGACACATATACTAATCAAGAATCTATCTATCACTGTCTTAAAAATGTCCACTGACTTGGCCTCCACAGCCTTCTGTGGTAAAGAATTCCAAAGATTACCACCTTCTGACTAAATGTTTCCTCATCTCCTTCCAAAAAGAACGTCATTTAATTCTGAAGCTATGACCTCTAGTTCTAGATTCTCCCCCTAATGGAAACATCCTCTCCATTTTCACTCTATCCAAGCCTTTCACTAATCTGTATGTTTCAACGAGGTCCCCCCTCATTCTTCTAAACACCAGCGAGTAGATGCCCAGTGCCGACAAATGCTCTTTATAGGTTAACCTACTAATTCCTGGGATCATCATTCTTGTAAATCTTCCCTGGACTCTCCCCAGAGCCAGCACATTCTTCCTCAGATACGGTGCCCAAAATTGCTCACAAAACCCTCACTGGAAGGTAAAGAGAACCAATATCAGCGTCTACTCCCATGCTAACATCTCTTGTATTGAGGCCCTACCTACACACAATTGGCTATGCGGGGAAGCCAGGTAATTTGCATGCTAACACCATGCTCCGAAAACACATATTCTATTTTGAGTTTAGTTGTGGTAAAGGCTAGACAGGAAAAATTTAAAGATGATCTTAATTTACTTAAAGAAATGCCATATCCTCACTGACTCCAGGAAATTACTGTCCCATGTTCAATGTGGAGAAGGTACACATAGGATGATGTTGAGAACAATGAGGCCATGTATCAGGAGCCCTGCGAAAGGAGCAGACCATCTCACACACTATGCATTGGCCCTATGTGTTGGCTATCATCGGTCCCATTTGCAGTATTGTCTGCAGTTCCCAGGTTAACCTCGGTAGCCGCCTCCAAACCCATAAAACCAGAGAGGAAGCAAGCCATCCCCATTCTTAATACCAAAGAAGTTGCAGCAGGTTACAAACAACAGAAGCACACTCTGTCAGGTGCATCCATGATAAAGTGCTCTGCAGGTGTGTCAAGAAGGTTCTTAAATGCACACTTGCCATGGCAACACCAACGCATTGCCTGCCAGGGAAAAAGGGAAACAGCACCTAGGACCTTCTTCTTATTTGAGTCCACACACAAGATTAGAAGTTGTTAAGCCAGAGCTGAACATACTTCTCGGCATCTGCATACAATGGTGTCTGTCTTGTCGCTTCTTGTGCGTGGTGGTGGAAAAATTGGTGGAAACAGAGCCGCGATGTGAACGCTCTTTCCTTGACCCCAGCAGCTAGGATTGTGATGATAGAGACCTGGATATTCTCATCAGTGGGTGAAATGCCTGGAAAGGATGGCTGTGTGCTGGGGGAGGGGAGCAGAGGTGGGGTGGGTAGGGGAAATGGGGTGGGGGCAGAAACCAGGTTGGAGCAGGAGATTCACTGGGGCTAATATATATGAGTCTGCCAAGAGACTTCTGCAGCTTTCTCCTCTGGGCACGGGAATCCACATTTAATTGAATCCTGCATTCATGCATTTAAAATGTCATGGTGAACTGCACATCACTGAAAGAACATTTATCAGTAATTTCATCAGGGATTAATTTATTGATATCATTTAATCATTGAGGTGGACCTTCAAAGCAGTTTACGAGGATAATTAAGCGAGTTCCAGACTTCTAAAGATATGCTATAGTCAGAGGCTGAACTGTACCTGGTTTGCCACGGGAGTTAAACACAAAATGCTGGAGTAACTCAGCGGGACAGGCAGCATCTCTGGAGAGAAGGAATGGGTGACGTTTCGGGTTGAGACCCTTCTTCAAACCTATGACCTATATATGTGGGAACTAAGATTTTCCAGATTCTGTATGTGAACTGTCTCTATCAAAGATACCCATGTCTTACATGTGTGAAATGCCTGTCTCCTCTCTTCTGGAGTGGGAGGCTGCGAGTACAAGCAAGGTCACCCTCTGGTGGCTGCCGCCTTTCTCCAGCTCCTCATTCAGCTCTTGCTCTTCAGGCAGCACCTCTTGGTTCAGGCTACGAGCCTTGTCTGCTGCTCTTCCTCTAGCACCAGCTACTATTTGCAGCTGGCTTGTTGTTCAGCTCGCAGCACTGCCTGGGCATTTAGTGCACCCCCTGCCTCCTGACTGACAACTTAAACTGACACAGAATTTAATGTTCAGGAGACCATTGGCATTTTTTCCACGATGATTCTGATACATGTATGGCTCTATGCTCATCTATGCTTATTTATCATAATAGTTCTACAAATTGTGTGAGGAACCAAGGAAATGGAGAGTAGACCTGGTCTTCCACAATCCAACCCCTCAGCATCTGGTAATATTTTCAAAGGGGTTAAAAGTTAATATGGTAGACACAAAAAACTGGAGTAACTCAGCAGGTCAGGCAGCAACTCTGGAGAAAAGGAATAGGTGACGTTTCGGGTCGAGACCGTCTGAAGCAGGGTCTCAACCTGAAACCTATTCCTTATCTTCAGAGATGCCACCTGACCCGCTGAGTTACTCTAATCTTTTGTGTCTGGCTTTGGTTTATTTCAGATCTGCAGTTCCTTCCAACACGTTCATGTTCTCTTTGCAACAAATTATGCTCCACATTTAGAACATTGATAAGGAAATGTAATAAATCAATTTAATATCTTAAAACTTTTTTAAATGGTAGCTTCCTGTGCCTTTTTTCTTGATTGTCATCAGAATTGTAATTTATGTTGGAAAGTTAAGGTACTATTAGATACGGAGTTTTTTCTGACATTCTTACTCCATTTCACTATAGAACGATTTAGTTGCCCTGCAGCACAGGCTTCTAAGTCATCACTGATTAGAGTCCAAGAATAAGTAAGCACCCACTGTGGAGGAACACAAGGCTGTACTTTGGGTTATTATTCCCACTTTCCTGAGGCATTGGCAACTATTGTGCTTCACTGAAATCACTTGCTTTTCCTCACATGTTGCTGAACTTTGACAATGGAGGGTAGTCACAGGAAGATTTTCTTTAAATGTCTTGCCATATGATTATGAATACTCTGAAGGCCATAACCTATGAAACATTTAGTGCCGCCTTTGATTAACTGTGCTACTGATCTCACAATGTTGATCCAGGAAGCATTACTTTCTTGCTTTTGTTGTATCTTTATCTTGCAAGTGGGGCTACACAGTTTCACAAAATAAAATGTCAAGGTTCCTCAAGCCAAACTCTGTGATCAGACAACTTGCACAATCCTTCCATTGTCGAGTTTGTTTTACACACAATGCACGATCTGTTATATTTTAGGCTGAACAGATACCCTGGTGATACAATAACAATTTGATTTTTCTTAATCAAGAATAAAGGTCTAAAATTTTTATTGTGTGATGTTATGGGGCCAAACAGTGCCTAAATGCATTTTGACGTCACCTATGCAGAAATTACAACAGACTTGCGCCTTTGAATGGAATAAGCCTAATAAATTGAAAGTAGATCTTAATGATAGGTTGTGATTATCTTATGCATTATTTAAAGGGCCTAATCTTACCTGGGCATCTTACCTGGTCATCTTAGAGGTCAAGGCACCCATCTTCTTCCAAGCAGTTAAGTGAGTTATCTGCCATTCAATAAATTTGGGGCTCACCTTACCTCAGCACCATGTCTTACTTTAACCCAACATCCCTGATACCCTTCAATCCAAAAAGTCTTAACAACCTCTGCCTTGAAAATGCTCAGCAGCTTAGCGTCCATATAATTTATTTGAATTCCAAAGATTCACATCACTGGATGTGTAAATTTCTTGACTTTTCAGTCCTGAATAACTAACCCAGTGGTGGGGAACCTTTTCATGCTGGAATGCCGCATTAAGTTAGCTGTATTCTAATAAGGCCGCATCCAAGAAACTTCAATTAGATATACTTCAAAATGTACATTATTTTGTTAACATAGCCCTCATGACTTACTAATGTTTTAATTGTGGCCGTCAGTCGGGGAGGATTATTTCATTGAATCCTCTTTTGCTCTTTGGTATTTTAAATATGTTCATTTTAAGATTAAAATAAAAATAATAAAAGACGAACAAAAACATATTAATAAAAATAAAAGGATTTGTTCTACAAAATTTGGATTCATTCAAAAGGCCGCACTTAATGACTTAGAAGACCGCAGGTTCCCCATCCCTGAACTAACCCCTTATTGTGAGATATGATCCTTGGTATTAGGCATCCCAACCAGGGAAACATCCTCCCTGGATCTGTGCTGTCGTGCTCTGTCAGAAATCCGTTTGCTTCAATGAAGTGAGTGGAGGAATTGAGGGGAAGTTAGAGGTTAGGTCAAGTATTTCTGATCAGAAGAATAGACAGGGCCAAATTAATGAACATGGCAGGGCTGATGAGCTGAAGTGTATTCATTTCAATACAAGGAGTATTTTGGGTACAGCAGATTAAACTAGGGGTTGGATTAGTACTTGGCATAACAATGTTGTAGCCATTACAGAGTCATGCTTGAGAGAAAAGTGCTTGTTTAACAGCTCGATATTCCAGAATTCAAATGTTTGAAATGCAATACAGAGGGATGTAAAAGAGGCGGGAAAGTCCCACCACGTCACGGATAATGTCTCAACAACATTCAGAGAAGACATCTGGAAGAATCATCCAGTTTGGAAAGTCTAAAGAAGGGTCTCAACCCGAAACGTCACCTATTCCTTTTCTCCAGAGATACTGCCTGACCCACTGAGTTACTCCAACATTTTGAAAATGATAAAGCTTATATAGAAAACTTCTGAGCAAAACGAAAACGATATAAGGTTTATGAAGCTGAAATTGGACAGGACATTTGAACAATTTTAAGGAAGCAAGAGGGTTAAAAGCGGCCATGAAATGTCCTTGACAAACAGGATAAAAGTCCCAAGGCAATTGTATACATGCATTTAAACAAGGGAGTAACTATGGAGGGTAGAACGACTCAACAACGAAAGAGAGAATTTATGCCTGAAGCCAGAGGAAACATCAAGTGCTAAATGAGGATTTTGCATCAGCATTCACCAAGGAGTAGAACATGAAAGATAGCAAGGTCAGAGAAAGGCATGTTCATATCAAGAAGGAGGTGTTGCTTCTCTTGAGGGGCATTAAAGTGGATAAATCTACCAAGCCTGATGGGATTTATCCCAGATTATTGAGAGTGGGGACTGTTCAAGCCTTCAGAGATTGTTGTATCTTCTTTAGCCACAGGTGAGTTCCCACAGGACTGCAGAGTAGCCAAAATGGTTCAAAAAGTAAACTACTAGAGGGGCTGAGTGTGATGGCAGTATTTGCGGAAGGAAATGGGCTGGCAATGTTTCAGATCAGGACCCTTCAAGATATGAGTAGAGGAGTGATGGCTGCGAGAAAGAGGAGAGGGTGATTGAATTTTTCTTATTCCTGAACTTCTATACTGCTGCCTGGTACCTTAATGTACCTTCTGCTGCCCACACAGACAGTGTTAAGAACATTTCCCTGTAATTTCTTAACTTTCCCAATATAATTTCTCCAATCCAAATCTGTAAAAGACCCACATTAACTTTCCCTAATCTTTTATTTTTTACACATCCATGGAAGCTTTTAGTCTGTTCTTTTGTTTCCCACTATATTTGCTCTTATTCTACTTTCCCTCATTAATTTCTTTCTGCTCTTTATGCTGAAATCTGAAATGTTCCTAATCCTCACTTACAACTTCAAGCCACACTGTAAGCTTTTCCTTTGATCTAATACTGTATTTAATTTAATACCATCAATTTACTGCAGTCTTGTAAAATATCTTATGTGATTGTTTTACTTCAGAACATACTTTTCCTTAAATTAGCCGTGTCTGAAAGCAAGCTGCACTGCTGTGGCTCAGCTGCATAACAGCAGTCAGTGGAAACATTTACATGCTGATCACAGCTAAACTGCTTTTGGTTGCTTCAATCAATTAATACATTAGTTTGGGTGGTACTATAAAAGAACAACACAAATGTCATTATATGGTGGAAGAAATGTTTAATTCTATTTTCTAGCTGCAGTAACAGCCTGGGATCGGAAGTAAAATATTTGAATTTTTTTTAATCTAGCGGAAACAGCATGCACAATGATGTAAATTAATGTAAATTGTGCGAAATATTACCATGCATTTAAGGCTTGTGAGCAATAGGGCTTCAGACAGAGAGGAAGAATTAACCATAAGGCTGAGACCTGCTTCACACTGGTTAGAGTTCCTGAACCCAAATAGAACCATGGGAGAGAACTGACCATCGGTGTAAAGATAGAATGATGTTCCTTTTCTCGTCCTTTGTGATTATTTACACCATTAAATCCATTTTAAAAAGTTCATTTCTCCTGGGAAATAAATTATTGATGGATTAGTAAATTATTAACAAGGTGCTGCCTGTCTTAGAATCAGACATTGAGCTCCATTTGGCTTGTTCTCAAAAGTGCTGGAGTAATTCAGTGCGTCAGGCCGGATTTCTGGAGAGAATGGATTGTTGACATTTTGGGTCAGGGGCCTTCTTCAGACCTAATCAGGCTTATTTATTCACCTGACCTGCTGAATTACCCCAGCACTTTGTATTTTACTCAAGATGCCAGCATCTGCTTTCCTTGTGTCTCGCTTCATCTATGGTTCAACCTGAGACCAAGGTGTTTGTAGTTTGTGTGCCCATCTCAATTTGCAGTTTTGGGATATATTTTGTTGCAGATACAGAGTATGAACAATCAGTCTCGCTAAGATGCTGTCTGCATCATAAGTAGCAGCCCAGAAGTCAACCACGAGCATTATCTCTGCAGTAACCACTGTTCCCAATTCATGTGAAGGATGTAGTAGAGAAATGGAGGACATTGAAAGGTTAAATTTTAAGAGTACAGAATCGTTATGTCCCTGTTCCGTTGAAAAGGAATTGGAAAGAGCCATGGTTCTCAAGGGAAATTGGACACTTGGTTCGGAAAAAGAGAGAGGTCTACAATAGTTATAAGCAGCATGGAGTAAATGAGGTGCTTGAGGAGTATAAAGAATGTAAAAATAATCTTTAGAAATAAATTAGAAAAGCTAAAAGAAGATATGAGGTTGCTTTGGCAAGTAAGGTGAAAGTAAATCCAAAGGGTTTCTACAGCTATATTAATAGCAAAATGATAACGAGGAATAAAATTGGTCCATTAGAGAGTTATAGTGGACAGCTATCTGCAGAACCAAAAGAGATCGGGGAGATATTGAACTTTTTTTTTCTTTGGTATTCACCAAAGAGAAGGATATTTAATTATGTGAGGTAAGGGAAACAAGTAGAGTAGCTATGGAAACTATGAGGATCAAATAAGAGGAAGTACCGACACTTTTGAAAAATATAGAAGTGGATAAGTCTCCAGGTCCTGACAGGATATACCCTAAGACATTGAGGGAAGTTAGTGTGGAAATAGCAGGGGCTATGACAGAAATATTTCAAATGTCATTAGAAACGGGAATGGTGCTGGAGGATTGGCATACTGCGCATGTTGTTCCATTATTTAAAAAGGGTTCTAAGAGTAAACCTAGCAATTATAGACCTGTTAGTTTGACGTCAGTGGTGGGCAAATTAATGGAAAGGATACTTAGAGATAATATATATAATCATTTGGATAAACAGGGTCGGATTAGGAAGAGTCAACATGGATTTGTGCATGGAAGGTCATGTTTGCCTAATCTTCTTGAATTTTCTGAAGAGGTTACTAGGGAAATTGATGAGGGTAAAGCAGTGGATGTTGTCTATATGGACTTCAGTAAGGCCTTTGACAAATTTCCACATTGAAGGTTGGTTAAGAAGGTTCAATTGTTGGGTATTAATAGTGGAGTAGCAAGATAGATTCAACAGTGGCTGAATGGGAGATACCAGAGAGTAATAGTGGATAACTGTTTTTCAGGTTGGAGACCGATGACTAGTGGGGTACCTCTGGGATCTGTGTTGGGTCCACTGTTGTTTGTCATATACATCAATGATCTGGATGATGGTGTGGTAAATTGGATTAGTAAATATGCAGATGATACTAAGATAGGTGGTGTTGTGGATATGAAGTAGATTTTCAAAGTCTACAGAGAGATTTAGGCCATTTGGAAGAGTGGGCTGAAAGATGGCAGAGTTTAATGCTGATAAGTGTGAGGTGCTACATCTTGGCGGGACAAATCAAAATAGGACGTACATGGTAAATGGTAGCGAATTGAGGAATGCAGTTGAACAGAGGGATCTAGGAATAACTGCGCATAGTTCCCTGAAGATGAAATCTCATGTACATAGGGTGGTAAATAAAGCTTTTGGTGTGCTGGCCTTTATAAATCAGAGCATTGAGTATTGAAGTTGGGATGTAATGTTAAAATTGTACAAGGCATTGGTGAGGCCAATTCTGGAATATGGTGTACAATTTTGGTCGCCAAATTATAGGAAAGATGTCAACAAAATAAAGAGAGTACAGAGGAGATTTACTAGAATGTTTCAGCACCTAAGTTACAGAGAAAGGTTGAACAAGATAGGTCTTTATTCTTTGGAGCACAGAAGGTTAAGGGGGGACTTGATAGAGGTCTTTAAAATTATGAGAGCGATAGATAGAGTTGACATGGATAAGCTTTTTCCATTGAGAGTAGGGAAGATTCAAACAAGAGTAGAGCTAATAGGACTTGTTGTTTCAATCCCTGTAATAAGTCGGCACTCTTGCTATTTGCAGTGGGATTGGAGTTGTGAAAGGTAGGGTAGATACATCATCGGGGTCATCAGGTGGGCACCCTCCTTCTTTGACGTTTCATTGATAAGCCCACAACATCTCCAGATGGCTCGAACGGTGATACCTGGCGTCCCAGTTACACCCCCCTCAATTCCATACCCTCCTGTATTCATCTTGCAGCCCAATTGTTGTCTCTCCTTTTGATCCAGATCCAATTGCTGCTTTTTTCCGCAGAAGTTGATGAAGATTTGATTGCTTGTTGGAGGCAGCGACTCCTCACCCCCATTTTCTTTAATAGCCTGGTCATAGATGTAGCAGCAAATCCCCTGCATCCCACTTTGGCAGGGGAAATCTTGGTCTTCCAGCCATTCTGGGAAGCTTGAATTGCCAGTTCAGAGTACTTGTTTTTTTTTCCACTCATAAGCTTCTTCAACACCATCTTCCCATGGAACTGTCAATTCCACAACATATTCCAACTTGGTTGTTGTGGACCAGAGGACCATGTATGGCCGGAGTTTTGTAACCACAATGTCTGGGGGAAACGCAAGCCTTTTTTCTAAGTCCACTTCCATTTTCCAATCCCGAGCAGGCTGCAGAATGCTTGCATCCATTGATGTTATCTGGTGCTCTGGAGGTTGGCCTGCTGGTACAAACGTTGTGAAGTGGACATTTCCTGCCGATGTTGGTGGGGAAGCATTTGTGATCGTTCGACTCTGTTCAAGGATTGATGACAGCTGTCTGAGAACTTGGTGATGCCGCCAAGTGTAACACCCTTGGCCGAGGCTCATATTGCATCCTGTTAAATGTGCCTTAGCAATCCAGGTGCTTGGCAAAGGGAGCATGTGGGGCCTTCTCCGAACCACTGCTTCAGGTTCTGCGGTGATGGTAGAACATCATAAGTGGCTCTGATGACAAAACTTAGTCGAGGTCCTTCCATTTGACAGATTTCACGCCAGCTGAGTTTCCTCTTTTCCAGGCTCTCCCAGTTAGTCCATTGGCCTTGCTTGGCCATTGAGACGGCCTTGGCGTGTCACTCTGCCTCCTCTCGTCTTCTCATCTCCTCCACCACGAGCCGTCTTTTCTGCACTGATGTTGCCTTTGAGGAGCCATTGAGGAGCTTTTGGGACGAGTTCGAGCCAAGCTCTCCCGTGTTGGACTTGGCCAACCATATCCCGGAAATGAAGAGCAGACTTAGCACTCTGAACAGATGGGGTCCACTTCCTCTCCGTTGCCACACGGGGGGGCCGCTGTTCGAATAACAGTATCTTCAGATTCAGTGAGGGTCATGACCAACCTAGCTTTAGTGCATTTGAACTCTTCCACAAGTCCCGTAATGGGTAATTCCAATTTGCCACTCCCATAAGCATCGTCTTTCATAGCACAGCTACTTCAGTTGTACAGGGTCTTGGTGAGACCACACCTGGAGTATTGCGTGCAGTTTTGGTCATCGTGAACATAGTGCATCGTGAACGTCCAAGCTACTGTTTCACATGTGTGCTGATGATTTTCCACTTTGTTGATGGGGATTTCATACATAGTTAAAAGCCACATGATTCTTGGTAGTATGCCAAATTGGAAGCACCACAGCTTGAGTTTTCCTGGTAGCAAGGTCTTGTTGATGCGAGCAATGTGCATGATGGCATCCTTTTTCAGTTGTTCAAATTGCTTGGTGTCCTTGAGCTTTGCATCATACCATCGGCCCAAACTCTTCACTGGCATTTCTGAAACAGTTGGAACAGGTATTCCGTTAATATGAAATCTTTGATCCTTGACCTTTGACCTTGACTTGACCTTTGACCTTGACCTTTCTGCACTTGCTGGGTTTAATCTTCATCCTTGCCCATGTGATGTTTTGATGAAGTTTTTCCAGAAGTCTCTTGGTGCAGGGGATAGTTGTTGTTAGTGTTGATATATCGTCCATATAGGCTCGTACCAGTGGGAATCGCTGACCACACTGTAACCGTTTACCTCCCACAACCCATTTTGATGCTCTGATGATGAGCTCCATTGCCATAGTGAAGGTCAATGGGGAGATGGTGCACCCTGCCATGATGCCTACTTCCAGTGGTTGCCACGCTGTAGCAAACTCTGATGTTGTGAGACAAAATTGCAGATCCTGGAAGTAGTTTTTTTATCAGATTTGTTATTATTGCCGACACCTGAAAGAATTCAAAAGCAGTCCACAGTAGCGAATGAGGAACTGATCCATAGGCGTTGGCCAGATCGAGGAACAAGACATGCAGATTCTTTCGTTCTTTCTTAGCAGTCTGGATTTGATGCCATATGACGCTGGTATGTTCAAGGCATCCCGAGAAGCCTGCTATACCAGCCTTTTGGATTGACATATCAATGAAATGGTTTTGTTTCAGATACTTTGTAAGTGTTTTTGCCACCACACTGAAAAAGATCTTGCCCTCTATGTTAAGAAGGTTTATTTGCCAAAACTGTTCGATGGTGGAAGAATTTTTTTCTTTTGGGATCAGGACTCTCCCTGCTCCTCGCCAGGCTTTGGGGATAACTTCCTTTTCCCACGCAACCCTCGTGTTCCTCCAGAGGAATTTCAGAATATCTGGGGCATTCTTGTAGACACAATACGGAACACCATTAGGGCCTGGTGCAGAGGCCGTTCTTGCCTTCCTCACTACTCCTTTTACCTCACTCAGCTTGGGAGGGCTGATGTCAAATTGATGTTGTGGGAGTGAGATTGGTGGGATGTCGTCTGAAGAAGGGTCTCGACCCGAAACGCCGCCTATCTCCTTCGCTCCTTAGATGCTGCTGCACCCGCTGAGTTTCTCCTGCTTTTTGTGTACCCTTGGTGGGATGTCAGCTGGGACAAAAATCGGTTCATCTTTTAACTCATCAGTGTGGATGGTTCTGATGTTTCCTTCAACCTCCGTTTTTGACGCTTTCGGTGATCCGCTTTTTTTTGTGAAAATGCTTTTCACAAACTTAAAGGGATCTTTGTAGAAGTCTGTTCTTGCTTTTTCCTTCTTTTTGCGTTGTTTCCTTAAATTCTCTACTCTGCGCAGCTTCGAGAGCCTCTGTTTTAGGTCGTTTTGAAGGAGATTGATGCCCTCCCTTTCTTCTGCTGACATGATTTGAGAATTAAGGGACAAAGTTTAGGGGTAACATGAGGGAAACTTATTTACTCAGAGAGTGGTAGCTGTGTGGAATGAGCTTCCAGTGGAAGTGGTGGAGGCAGGTTCGATTTTATCATTTAAAAATAAATTGGATAGGTATATGGACGGGAAGGGAATGGAGGGTTATGGTCTGAGTGCAGGTAGATGGGACTAGGTGAGAGTAAGTGTTCGGCACGAAACAGGTCTGTCTCATGGCTGCATTTATACTGGTGAATGGTCTTTTAACCTTGAAACTTTAACTTTGTTCCTCTTTCCACTGATCATGCCCAACCTGCTGTGTGCAGCGTTTTCTGTTTACAGGTGATATTTCAGTTATATTTGGCTTTCAGCTTGACTAAAGAAAAGGAAGAACTTGCATTTTAACGGTGCCATTTCCTTTCCTACTGTGCTCCACCAAATACTGTTTCAAAATGCACCATTTTTAAAGCATTATCACTGTGGTAACATAGTGACTTGTAACTGTGAACTCTCTGATGGTTGGTCCGTATGGAACTGTGAGTGATAAATATGAATGTCTTTTTTTTGAAAACCAGCATCTGTAGTTCCTTGTTTCTACACCGTTATAGTTTTGAGCTTGGTGGTGACATTAATACTTTTTCAATGACATTACATTTAGCAGTAGAACACTATTTTTCTCTAACAAAATGATATCCTGAGGCTTTTCTCCCATTGAGGGAGTATTGATTCTTGATCCTCCTGCCTTTCTCTTCTTAGCTCTGCCTGGCTTCCTGGTGGGAATGTTGGATGAGGAATCACCAGAGTTGTCCCATTGTTAATTGATTTGTTAACTGGTGCTGTGCAATGACTGTTGATATTGAAACCTATTCTGCTAATGTGCTTTGATCTCTTTTAATCAATAGAAGGGCACATTTTTTTTTTTATTTACGGATATATGTAAATGCTTGAATGGAGCATAGCTCTCCTTGATGCCTGTCTTTTGCGTTTGCACTGTGTGAATCATACAATTATTAGATTGACAAAACAAAAAGCTTTTTTATATGCATGTTTGGACATCGTGTAGGGTGCAAGACATATGCAATAAATGTGAGGGTGTGTAAGAAATCCTGATAAACTAAAAGAACTGGAGTTCAAATCTATACAGTAGTTCCCTTAGAGTGGCAACACAGATAGAGAAGGTGGTGAAGAAGACAAAGTATGTAGGAAGGAACTGCAGATGCTTTTTTAAACCAAAGATAGTTGTGTCTATCTTTGGTGAAGAAGACATAGGGCATGCTTCTCATCATACGGCTGGGTGGAGGACTTTAGTTATGGAGATAGATTGGATGCTGTGTTTGTTTTTCTTGCAGTGAAGGACACTGAGGGGTGAACTGATAGACATAAATTGCACAGATAGATCATAAAGTCATAGATAGGTAGATGATCATTCCTTTCCCATGGCAGGGGAATCAAAAGCAAAGGTACACGTTTAAGGTAAGAAGGAGGATTTGTGGGGAACTTTTATTTTACACAGAGTTGTTGATATCTGGAACTCGCTGGCAAAGGAGGTGGAGGAACCAGATATAATATATACATTTGAGACATTTAGACAGTCCTCAAATAGGCAAGGAAAAGGAATGGACAATCAGAATTGATTTGTTGGGCATGAAGATTAGTCTGGATGTGGTGGGACGAAGGCACTGTTTCTAATTATGCTATGATAATAACAGTGACGTATTACAAAACTAGCCCTTTACTGGGAAATAGACCAAAGACAATAGGTGCAGGAGTAGGCCATTTGGCTTTTCGAGCCAGCACCTCCATTCAATGTGATCATGGTTGATCATCCCCAATCAGTACCCCGTTTCTGCCTTCTCCCCATATCCGCTATTTTGAAGAGCCCTATCTAGCCTGTTTCTGGACTCCCCCAACATCGGGAACATGTTTCCTGCCTCTAGCGTGTCCAAGTCCTTAACAATCTTATATGTTTCAATGAGATTCCCTCTCATCCTTCTAAACTCCAGAGTGTATAAGCCCAGCTGCTCCATTCTCTCAGCATATGACAGTCCCGCCATCCCGGGAATTAACCTTGTAAACCTTGGTCGGCACGGACTGGAAGGGCCGAGAGGGCCTGTTTCCGTGCTGTAATTGTTATATGGTTAATTGTTATATGGTTATAAACCTACGCTGCACTCCCTCAATAGCAAGAATTTCATTCCTCAAATTAGGGGACCAAAACTGCACACAATGTTACATGTGTGGTCTCACTAGGGATCTGCACATCTGCAGAAGGATCTCTTTCCTCCTATATTCGATTCCTCTTGTTATAAAGTCCAACATGCCATTAGCTTTCTTCACAGCCTGCTGTACCTGCATGCTTACTTTCATAGACTGATCTACAAGGACCCCCAGATCCCGTTGTACTTCCCCTTTTCCCAACTTGACGCCATTTAGATAGTAATCTGCCTTCCTGTTTTAGCTACCAAAGTGGATAACCTCACATTTATCCGCATCAAACTTCATCTGCCATGCATCTGCCCACTCCCCTAACCTGTCCAAGTCACCCTGCATTCTCATAGCATCCTCCTCACAGTTCACACTGCCACCCAGCTTTGTGTCATCTGCAAATTTGCTAATGTTACTTTGAATCCCTTCATCCAAATCATTGATGTATATTGTAAATAGCTGTGGTCCCAGCACCAAGCCTTGCGGTACCCCACTAGTCACTGCCTGCCATTCTGAAAGGGACCCGTTAATCCCTACTCTTTGTTTCCTGTCTGCCAACCACTTCTCTATCCATGTCAGCACTCTACCCACAATACCATGTGCCCTAACATTGCCCACTAATCTCCTCTGTGGGACCTTATCAAATGCTTTCTGAAAGTCCAGGTACACTACATCTACTGGCTCTGCCTTGTCCATTTTCCTAGTTACATCTTTAAAAAATTCCAGAAGATTATTCAAGCATGATTTCCCCTTCGTAAATCCATGCTGACTCGGACCAATCCTGTTACTGCTATCCAAATGTGTAGCTATCTCATCTTTTGTAATTGACTCCAGCATCTTCCCCACCACCGATGTCAGGCTAACTGGTCTATAATTCCCCATTTTCTCTCTCCTGCCTTTCTCAAAAAGTGGGATAACATTAACTACCCTCCAATCCACAGGAATTGATCCTGAGTCTATAGAACATTGGAAAATTATCACCAATGCATCCACGATTTCTCGCGCCACTTCCTTAAACACCCTGGGATGCAGACCATCAGGCCCTGGGGATTTATCAGCCTTCAGTCCCATCAGTCTATCCAACACCATTTCCTGCCTAATGTGGATTTTCTTCAGTTCCTCTCTCACCCTAGATCCTCTGGCCACTACTATATCAGGAAGATTGCTTGTGTCCTCCTTAGTGAAGACAGATCCAAAGTACCTGTTCAACTCATCAGCCATTTCCTTGTTCCCCATAATAAATTCACCTTTTTCGATCTTCAAGACATGTTTTAATATATTCTGAAAATGTAACAGGAGCTGTATGATATCCTTTAATTTCAACTTTGTCCCTTTTATTTTTCATGTGCTTTCAACTTGTAAAGGGCCTGTCCCTCTTACGTGATGTTTTGCTGGATAATTTCACGATTAATTCCTTAAAAATTCATTGAGTCTAATAAGAGGAGTTGGTTTTATGCTTCATGTGTTTGACACACGAGAATGTCGCGGGGTGACGCCGTGGTTTTATGCTTCATGCGTTTTGTCGTGAGTAGTCGCCCAAAGAGTCGTACCTTTTTCTGGTCGCCGCTTGATTTTCAACATTTTGAAAATTTTCTGCGACCTGCTGCGACTATGACGGGTGCAGGCAAGTCGCCAAAAAAATTGAGTAAGTGGGAAAGGCCCTTAAGTTGTAGCATACACTGGTCTAATTGATGAGCTTGCATTTTAGTCAGTGTACTGTTTTTGAGTTTTATGTTTTAGAAGATCAGAGTGCAAAGATGGGAAGAGAAGGTGTTGTAAGAGACACTGTCATTACTTTTGAACAAACTGAGGTGCAATGATGGAGAAGACTGGTCAACGTTAACAAATGCAATAACTAGTTGAAGGGAGAAATTCTGTGACCGGCTTAGGTGTGGTGATGCTGATGGGAAACAATAGCCCAGTATTTTAAAAAGCAGTTTTGTGAAAGATGGACTCGAAGATCAGAGGATCCCATATGCAAAACGATTCTTGAAAAAAAATTATAAAATGTTTAATTGGGGGAAAGGCCAGAAGTCTGGGTTGGTTCAAAAGATATTGTGATGGAATTGGGATAGAAATAACCTAGCTCCGCTCTCACTCCCTATCCCCCCACTCGTTACAAGGGCAGTGTCCCCCTTGGCCTCACCTTCCACCCTGCCAGCCGTCACATACAACAGATAATCCTCCGACATTTTTGCCACATCTACCCATCTCCTCTTTCGGCTTTCCAAAGAGACCGCTCCCTCCGCAACTCCTTGGCCAATTCATCCCTTCCCACCCAAACCACCCGCTCCCCTGGTACATTCCCTTGCAACCGCAGGAAATGCTACACTTGTTGCTTTACCTCCCCCCTAGTCCATCCAAGGACCTAAGCAGTCTTTCCAGGTGAGGCAGAGGCTCACCTGCACCTCCTCCAACCTCATCTATTGCTTCCGCTGCTCTAGGTGTCAACTGCTCTACATCGGTGAGACCAAGCGCAGGCTTGCCGATCGCTTCGCCAACATCTCCACTCAGTTCGCATTAACCAACTTGATCTCCCGGTGGCTCAGGACTTCAACTCCCACTACCATTCTGAATCTGACCTTTCTGCCTGGGCCTCCTCCTTGGCCAGAGTGAGTCCCACCGCAAATTGGAGGAGCAGCACCTCATATTTCATTTGGGCAGTTTACACCCCAGCGGTATGAACATTGACCTCCAATTTCAGGTAGTCCTTGCTTTCTCCCTCCTTCCCCTCCCAGCTCTCCCACAGCCTACTGTTTCTGCCTCTTCCTTTCTTCTTCCCGCCCCCTCCCCCACCCCCACATCCGTCTGAAAAAGGGTCTCGACCCGAAACGTCACTTATTCCTTCGCTCCATAGATGCTACCTCACCTGCTGAGTTTCTCCAGCATTTTTGTCTACCATCCCCTATACATTCAGTCAGGAAAATTACATTAATTATGACAAAAAGAGAAAATGTTTTTATTTTGAAAACGTAATACTTCAGTTTTATGATATTTAGAAAGTTGGTAAATCTGTTCATACTTTCTAAAAGTAGTATTCATTGTGTACAAACATGAGAATTATAAAAGCTTCAGAATAGCACTTAGTTGAAAATAAAGTCAAGGTTGATCACAGTTCAGTAGCAATGAACATTCTCTTGTGTCAACACATGAAGCATAAAACCAACTCCTCTAATAAGACTCAATGAATTTTTAAGGAATTAACTGTGAAATTATCCAGCAAATTAAACACTAAGAGCAGACTGCTGACTCTCAGAAAGTTACCATGTTAACGAAACATCATTTGTCACAACTCAGGAGGCCAGATCATGAATTCCATGTGGAAGTGTTTAGCATTCCTAATGCTAATCTATGACAGATGCCCCTTCTTTGATGTGTGTTTTGTCTGTTTTCACTGCTTCATAGAGTGTTATGTACTTAACAGCTATAATTGCATGTACTGTTGTTGGACTTACTGTTGGAAGTCTCAGAAGAATTCTTATATACATGTAATTAACAATGCCACTTCAACTGCAGTTCTTAATTCTTCAAAAATTAACTTTGCCATTAATTTATCATTGTAAAATAGATTAAAACTCTCAGTAGCTAATCATAAGATTTGTCTAATTGCATTTGGGATTTGTTATTCAGCTTAATTCTGACTGTAATTTTGAGGTCAGTTCTGGGAATGAAATTGTGGGTATAACACAGGATATAAAATTTCATATTGCCCCCTCCTGTAAAATCTGGTGCATCTTCACATTTGCAATACCTTAACTTCACTGTTAAAATTAATCTGTGCCATTGATTATTTTTTTAAATCAATTGCTTGTCAGAAGGATGCATGGGACAGGTATAGGCAGCTGGGATCAAGTGAATCCCTGGAGGAGTTTCGGGAACTAAGGAGTAAACTAAAAAAGTAAATCAGAAGGGCAAAAAGGGGCCAGGAGATAGCTCTGGTGGGTAGCATTAAGGACGATCCCAAAAGATGTTATAAATACATAAGGGGGAAAAGGGTGACTAGAGAGAGTGGGACCTCTCAGGAATCAAAGCAGTCACATCTGCGTGAAGCCACAGGAGATGGGCAAGGTCCTAAATGTGTATTTCTCCTCTGTATTTACCGAGGAGAAAGACAGTAGGACAGTCGAAGAAGTACTGAAGGTACTGTCGTGTTTGAAGATAGATAAATCTCCAGGGCCTTATCAGATGTTTCCGAGGACATTGCTGGAAACTATAGAGGAAATTGCGGGAGCCCCGGATGAAATTTACGAGTTGTCCTTAAATACAGGAGAGGTGCTGGAAGACTGGAGGGTAACAAATGGTGTGCCTCTTTTCACGAAGGGCTGCAGGGAAAATGTGGGAACTTTAGGCCTGTGAGCTTAACATCTGCAGTTGGTAAGTTACTGGAGAGTATTCTGAGGTATAGGATATACAGGCATTTGGATGGGCAAGGGCAGATTAGGGATAGTCAGCATGGTTTTGTATGTGGGAGGTCGTGTCTCACAAATCTGATTAATTTTTTTGAAGACTTGACCAAAAAGGTTAATGAGGGCAGAGCTGCAGATGTTATAAGGCATTCAACAAGGTTCCGCATTGTAGCCTGCTCTGGAAGGTTAGATCGCATGGGATCCAAAGAGAGATAGCTGAATGGATAGCAAATTGGCTCCTTGGAAGGAAGCAGAGGGTAATGTTGGAAGGTTGCTTTGCAGACTGGATGCCTGTGACGAGTGGTGTGCCTCAGGGTTCGGTGCTGGGCCCGTTACTCTTTGTCATCTACATCAATGAGAACATACAGGGCAAGGTTAGCAAGTTTGCTTATAATACAAAGTTAGTGGTTTTGCAGATAGTGAAGATGGTTGTGAACGATTGCAGCAGGATCTGGATCGATCGGCAAGGTGGGCGGAGGATGGTTGATGGAATTTAATACAGAGAAGTGTGAGGTGTTGCATTTTGGCATGTCGAACAAGGGCAGGACCTTGGTAAATGGTAGGCCTCCTGGGTAGTGTTGTAGAGCAGAGGGATCTACAGGTGCATGGTTCCTTGAAGGTTAGGTCCCAGTCACATGGGAGGCCTGGTCCCCCAATGCAACCCAATCCCAAACACAATATTTCACCACTCACCCGTTCCCACCAACGAACCCGTTCCCCCAATGCATTATTCCACCACACCCATAACCCCTAACTGCGCTTGCCTGACTGACAGGTTCCCGTTGTGACGCCCTTGATCCCCACTCCGCCCCTCACCGCCCCACTCTGCCCCTTGCCCTTCTCCCTCCCCACACACTCACTCCGTCCCCCCTGTGGGGGAGGGGGGAGTGTGGGGTTGTGGGGTGGGGAGGGGGGGGGCGAGGGTTGAGGTAGGTGGGGGTGGGGTAGGGTGGGTGGGGAGGAGGTTGTGGGAGAGGGGGGTGTGGGCAGGGGAGGTGTGTGAATGTGGGGGAGGGATGGCGTGTGGGGGGAGGGGGGGCAGGAGCCAGCGAGGGGGACCAGAGGGGAAGGGACTGGAGCGGATTCACAGTGGTCGCTGGTCTACTGGCCGCTGGTCACTGGACCGCTGGTTACTGGTCCGCTGGTCGTTCTCATTCGCCGAGATCAGATTCTCCACTTTCCGTTTGGCGAGATTTCCCCTGCCGGGCTGGGCCGTTTCCAGTCCCTCCGAAAATTGTGTCCAGTTGTAAACCTCCGCCGGCCATCCACCGCTCCAGTAAAGACGTGATGGCGCAGGAAGGAGCGGACCGTCCCACGGAGTGACAGGAGAAAAGACCAATCCACGCGGCGCTGAACGGCAGGAGAGGAGATCGATCTGAGCACGCGTGGTTTTTTAAGATTTTTAAACCTCGCTAAAGTTTACATTAGACCACCGATCGGAACGAAACTTGGTGCAATCGCAGCGCAGGAGAATGGTGAGTATGCTGGCGAAAAATCATAGTGCTATCGCATGACGTTTTTGCGCAAATAGAATGACCGCGCAACCGGAAGATAACAAGATCAGAGCTTTAGTTATGTATAGATGGAGACACGTGCCGTGTATTATAGCACAAACAGATCAATGGCAAACTGTTAAAAATGGTCTCTTATAAAAGCATAAAGCATTTCCAAGCAGTGCTTCTAACAGAGAATTTTATCCATGTTACTGGTTAAAGTACAAATTAATTTGAAACTTGAACACTTGACAGCTTCTAAAGGAATCAGTGCAAACTTGGTACCACTCAAATTTTGTTTGCAAATTGAGCCATTCAAGCCATTACTTCTGATCGTGTGAAAATCCCAAGGCTGTTTAAATAAGTCATGTTTGTACAACAATGTATAAGTAAGGCATGTGAGCTAATACTTTCGTAACATCATACACGTGGCTTAGCACATATGATCGATGCACAAGAGTATACACCCTAGTCCTGGAGTTTATGGTATCTTCTCAAAGTGATTATAGTTGGAAATTAATAGAACTACATGACTATCTCAAACTGTGGCTTGATCACTGTCATGGGTCGTACTATAGATGACAGCCCATACATGTCAATAATGTGTGTCTTGACACTTTAAACCAGTGGTTCTTAACCTGGGGGTCGTGACCCCCTATTGGGGTCGTTTGAAGCTTTGCCGGGGGTCATGAAGGGGACACAAATAACATATCAATTTGTTGAGCCCATGTTTAGGAACCTAACAAAGGTACATACCACATACAGGTTTTTGTTTGCGTATGCACGTACTGGTGCCAATCAGGTTAATAACCACTGCTTTAAACAATAGCAAACAAAAGAATGCGCAGATTGAAAAGGAAATATTGGCCATCATTTATGGAGTGATGTTTCATCAGTTTCCATAGTTCAGACCATTCTTGGTAGTTACACAAACCTCATCAGCAATTCTCAGTCCAATATTGGTGATTCCAACTGTGACAGTTTCTAGGATGCAGAGATGGGCAGTTTTCCTGTCACAATTTGCCTATGCTATTGGGTATTAGTCCTTTAAATAAAATCCAGTTGCTGATACTTAATTCAAATTATCATATAAGGATTCTGAACTATATACTGAAAGTATGATTTTGGTATTATAGTTTATATTTCATAATTTCTCAGTGATGGTTTAGACTTTAGACTTTAAGATATACAGCGTGAAAACAGGCCCTTCAGCCCACCAAATCCGCGCCAACCACCATTCACCCTGTACACTAACCTACATACACTAGGGACAGTTTTTACAACTTACAGAAGCCAATTAACCAACAAACCTGTTTGTCTTTGTAGTGTGAGAGTGGGAGCATTCTGGAAGTTTGCCTCAACAACAGTGAAGGAACGATGAGATATTTTAGCATGATGTCTGGCTTGGAGGACAACTTCCAGCTGCTGGTGTTCCTATGCTTTTGCTTCCCTTGTCCTTCTAGTTGGTAAAGGTTTGAACAGTGCCTTTTACTGCTCCCTTGTCATGTATCCTGTAGATGCTGCTAATGTGTCAGAAATGGAGTAAGTGGATGGAATTACTATCTAGAAGGCTGCTGTCCTGTATGGTTTCTGGGTTTTTGAGCATTGTTGAACCTACACACATCCAGGGAAGTGGAGAGAATCCCATCTTATTCTTGACCTGAGTCTTAGTAGCCAGTGGAAAGACTTTGGGCAGTTTGGAGGTGGGTTACTTGCCCCTGACTCCTAACCTCTGATTTCACGTAGCCACATTATGTATATGGCTACTCCAGTTCAGGGTGCGATCAGTTCAGATAATGGTGGGAAAGCATTAGTTTGTGTTTCAAAATGATATTGATTTGGGGAAAAATCAGAAGTGTCCACATTGAACAAGTGATAGTTACCAGACTCCCAATCCGAAGATGTTGAATGAATTTGTGTTGACAGATTTACTTTAAAAAGTGGACCAGATTTCTGAAAGAAGATACAGGCCAACAGTGAGCTGAGTCAAGATGTCACATATTGTTCTCATCAAGAGCTTACTGCAATGCTAGAGAGACAAACACAAATAAAAAGGTCTACCATCTGAGACACCCAGTTAACAGATAAACCAGTAACTGCTGTAGATCTGTGAAAAGTGTTTCACATTTTGTTTCAAAGAGGGAGAGTGTTGAAAATGTGCATGTCATTTTTGCATGTTACATAAGATGTCATAAGTATGCTGTACACACACGCATTGGATTTAAATCCACAGTAAATACCCCTAGTTCTGATGCTCCTGATGCCTTCTTGGATTTATTACATTGAAATTTATCAGCACCACAACATTGGTTTAAAAATTACCTGCAAATACATGCAACCACATGTTTTGTATTTATTGTAACTGCAGATGCAGAGAAATTCATAATCTAACTGTCTATTTTGAAATAAATTTGTGGCCATTGTATGCTTGAGTTATTTTCTTATCAGAGTGATGACCTTATCAAATCGTGAGCGGATTAGGTGAGAGAATGAATATTTAAATGCAAGCTTTTGAGTGCATGTTTTTCACCCAGATGGTGGTGGGTGTATGGACCGAGGTCATAGATGTGGGTATAAGGATATATTTACATACTTTACAGTGTTTAAATGACATTTCGCAATTTCACGGTTAAGAGGGGCGTCGGCCAAACATGGGCAAATGAGACTTAATCAGGTAGGCACCTTGGTCAGTATGGACAATTTGGTCTGAAGGGCTTGTTTCCAGAATGCTGCCTGTAGTAGTGAATTTCAGCAACAGGGAGGTAGGATAGACTTGGATTATTTTCTCCTTAACATTGGAGGTTGAGCGTAGACTTGAGAAAAGGATATAAAATGATGAGAGGCATAGATAGGGTAGATAGATGGCACCTTTTTCCCAGGGTGCAAATGTCCAAAATTAGGGAACATAGTTATAATGTGAGAGAGGGAAGGTTTAGTGGAGATGTGTGGGGCCATTTTTTTACACAGAGTGTATTGGGCGCCTGGAACACATGTCCAGAGCTGGTGGGGGAGGTAGATACAATAGTGGTGTTTACGAGGCTTTTGGATGCACACACGGCAGAGCAGGGAACAGAGGGATACGGATCATGTATGGGCAGAGGAGATCAGTTTAAGGAGACATCATGTTCAGCACAAACGTTCTGGGCCGAAGGGCACGTTCCTGATAGAATATTTTTCTTCATCATAGTTGAGCCACTCTTATCGAACCAAGCAAGAATTAATTGTGCTGTTTGTCAGGCCAACGAAAGAAAGGGTTTCATTTATTGCAGGGTGCACTTCATTCTTTTCAACTGTTTACTGGATGATCCCTGCTCAGTCCGACTACGAATACTCGTAGGGTCCCATTTTTATCATCAGAATCAGAATCGTAATTTATTAGCCAACATACGAAATTAGCCATACAGTCATACCAAAAGAGCAACAAGACACATAACTACATATACATTTGACATAAACATCCACCACAGCGGTTCCTCCACATTCCCACTGTCATGGAAGGCAATAAAGTCTTATCTTCTTTCCTCCTTTTCTCCCGCGGTCGGGACAGTCGGACCATCCACAGTCAGGGCGATTGAAGCTCCAGCAGCCGGCGATCGAAGCTCCCATGTCGGGGCGGTCGAACCTCCCGCGATCGGGGCGGTCGAAGCTCCCACGAGTTGGAGCTCCTGAAGCCGGTCCCTAACCAGGGACTGTTAGGGACCGCAGTCCCTAACGATGTTAAGTCCACAGTCTCCCAAGGTCCCAGCAAGAGGCCGCCAGCTCCACGATGTTAGGCCGCAGTCCAGACGGAGATATGACACGGAAAAAGTCGCATCTCCTTGGAGGAAAGAGATTTTTAAAAATCCCCCACCCCCCCACCACCACCACCCACATAATACAAAACTAAAGATAAACTAAAATAGTAAGATTAAACGAGAACTTACCAAGTTTGAAGGTTGATCTGTATTTTACGAGGAGTCGCGGTGAGGGATTTCGTGAAGACCCCGCTAGCACGCATGCGCGGCATCCTTCAAAGCAGCGGTGTGGAATCACAGAACCAAACCATGACTAAAAAATAGTAAGATGAAAACGTAGAACTACCTGGTTGACCTTATGATAGAGGGTGGGAGCGGTGGGCACGAAATCCCTCACCGCGACTCCTCGTAAAATACAGATCAACCTTCAAACTTGGTAAGTTCTCGTTTAATCTTACTATTTTACTTCGGAAGTCACGTGAGTGACTTCGTGAAGATTTCAAAGCTCTGTGATTTCACGCCCTGGACAACGTCCATGCTTATCACACTGCCGCCAGTTTGATGGAGGAAGGTTGTTAATGTAGTTCAGTCGAAACTGGCTGAAAAATCAACACAATTTATTAATCAAATAAACAACAAACCCCTAAATCGAGGCCAGACATTTACTGAGCGGTACCCAGGATAGCTTCTGCGAATGTCGCAGGAACGGCCAGAGGCTTGTTATAGAACCGTTGAAAGGTTTTTCCCACTGGCCCAGCCCGCGGTGGCGAGAATGTGGTCCATGGGCACCTCCATGGCTCTCGCTGCAGCCCTGGTGGAATGAGACATAAAAATGTTAGTAGCAACTCCTGCTGCATCCAGCACCACCCTGAGCCACCTGGCGATCGTCTGTGTAGTCACCCGATGATGCGGAGGTTTATGACTGATGAGGAGCCCCTGTTCCTTCATCCTGATAACTCCAGTAACTCGGATGTAGTGGTGGAGATGGGTGACTATGCAGAGAGTGGCATCTACAGGGTACGCCCGAAATTCCAACTGCAGCCCATGCGCCCCTGGCCTGTGCTGTTTTAATAATTCTTTGACAAAGAAATTTATTTGACCAGGGTGGCCACCATGCTGTCCAGTCGCAGTTTCTGTAACGTCTGGGCTCGTTGGGCTGTAGTCAGTGCCATAAGCATCACCCCCTTGAGGGTGAGCTGTTTCAATGGTAGCTCATCTATTGGAGCCCAGCTCCTCAGTAGGGTCAGCACGATCCCCACATCCCACGTTACTGTATATCTGGGTCGTGGAGGGTTGGTGTTGAACACTCCCCTCATTAGTTTAGACACCAGGTGGTTGGAGCTGACACCTATATCCAGGTATGAGGACAGCGCACTCCTGGCGCTGTTGATGGCACTGTAGCTGAGGCCAGCATCGAAATGGAGGCCTGCTAGAAACTCCAACACATCAGGTATTGTTGCCGAGTTGGAAGACTTGTTGGCCCGGGCACAGAATGCCTCCCACTTTCTGATTTGGGTGAGGTATTGTTTCCGAGTTGATTCTCGGCATGATGCGGCGAGAAGGTCTATGGCTCTTAACAAGATGCCTGCCCGGATGAGTGGTCTTTCAGAACCTGCAGGCCAACAAGTTTAAATGACCATGGCAAGGATGACTGACCCCCCCATAATGGAGTGAGTAATCAATTTGGGATGTTTCCCAATCGCCATCCATGGTTGTTTTAAAATTTCTACAACCATCGGGTACCATGGTTGTGTAGGCCAGTCAGGAATGATCAATATGCCAGTTGCAGAGTCTAGTTTAATTTTCTGCAATACCCGACTGGTGTGGCAGAATGGGGGAAATGCGTAGCAAACCATTTCCCCCAATGGATAAAAACGCATCCATTGCTATTGCCCCAGTGTCTGGTTCCCACAACACATACGTTGGTATTCGATGGTTCAGCCTGGACGCAAATAGGTCAATATCTGGTGTCCCAAAATGAGCTATAATATCTCCAAAATTTGGGGGTTCAACATCCACTCAATGTTGTCATTGAAGACACGTGACCTGGTGTCCGCCACTGAATTAAGCTTCCCAGGCAAATAGGTCGCAGTAATCCAAATATTTCTTTCAATGCACCAGTGCCAAATTGTATTAGCCAATTCATCGCAAACTAGCGACCTGATACTACCCATATGATTGATGTAAGCCACTACTGTAGCATTATCTATTCGAAAGCAGACATGTAATCCCATGAATTAGTACAGTAAGCCCGCAGTCCATGAAATGCCCCCAGCATTTCTATATAGTTTATCCCATGTGACTCCAGGAATGTAGACTCATGAGAGTTCCATCTGCCACCACAACTGGACATCGTACCAGTTGCTCCCCAGCCTGGTGCGCTTGCGTCAGTTAGTAGCACAACATCAGGGTTGCTCACTATAATAGGTCAATGACATTCTTTAATATTATCTACCCACCATTGTAGCTCATTTCTAGCTTCCGGTGGTAACCGAATTGGCCGATCAAAGCGGCCAGCATTTGTTTTTTAATGCTGTGATTTTTTATCTTTGTAAATTTCGGTAGTGTAGCGGTCCGAATCGTGCAGCTGGGAATGTAGTTACCAATTTAGAGTTACCAATACCAATAACCTTTGCTGTTTGCCGAATGGTCGGTACCCTGGCGCAAGCAAGATTGTGGCACTCTTCTATTATAGCAGTAGCTTTATTAGTTGGGATGATAAACTTCATTAAATTGGTGTCTAGGGTGAACACCAAATAATCCATAACCCGTACCGGGTGCAGTTTTGATTTGTCTGGATGGATTACAACCCCAGCTTCTCAAGCAGAGCCTTGGTTGCAGCCACTCCTTGAATTGCCAATTGGAGGGTCTGCCCCACTATAAGGATTTCATCCAATATGCCATCACTATAATCTTGTTGTCGGAGAAGAGCCAATACAGGTAAATACCAATTTGGTAAACAGCCTAGGGCTGTGATGATTCCATTAGGCAATGCACCCTTCCAGACAACTTCAGAATTCCCTGTGAGCCTCAGCGATGGGCAGCGTATAGCATGCTTCTTTCAAATCGATGCATGCCATAAAGTACCCTGGGTAAAGCATCTGCCTAGCTGTTCCAAAAGTATCCATTTTGAAATGGGTATATTGTACAAAAGTGTTCAACTCAGTTAAATGTATTATAATCCGACATCCCCCTTCTTTTTTACTGCTGGTGAACATATTAGACTCAAACTCAATAGGTCCAATGCTTGGTTATGCCAATTACCCCTTTTTCTGCTCGCCGTATAATTTCAGCATGCCCTGCCTCCACCTCTTTTTGGGATAGAGTAAATTCCTACGAGGCGAATGCTGGGTAGGGGAATTTATACCTCCAACAAATTATATACCCTTGAACACTTTGTAAAATAAACTCATCTGTGGTGACAGTTTTCCCATATGTCCAAGGCAGCCCGCAATCGCCCACCTATTCGTGCAGGAGGGATACTACGGCGTGAGAGGAGCCAGACCCCCTTACCTCCATAGTTAACGGCGGTTCCGTACATACGGTGCTTCGGTTGGATGTTATGGAGGTTGACGGGCCGGCGGCCGCATTTTCCATGCAGGCCGCTGTTGGCCTTGCCCTAAAAGGTCGTTGTGTTTGTTGAGATGGAGGTAGGTAGGATCTTTGTGCCCCATCCGGCAGCCTTGGTTCACAGGTTGTATTAGGCTGTTGCCGGTGATATGGGTGAACTCTGGCCGATGGAGTTTCATGAGGCCCGCTGTTTTGGCCTCCTTTGTCCAGTCCCTTCACCTGTTTGGACAGGTCTCCAAACAACTGATGTGGCGGTGGAGCGGTAATGGTCGGCACAACCCCGCGAATTTGGGGTTGAGTGTGGGCTATATGGAGCTCTTACGCAGGCAATATATCTCATACTGGGCGTTGCATAGGAGTGCCAGTGCATCTTGCTGTTTACTGGACACATTATCCCCGACCAGGGTCCTAGCAAACGCCGTTATGCCCGTGGAGAACCTTTCTCCAAGGTATTATTGAGAACCTGACTCCGGAGTTGGTGCATAATTAGGCAATCAATGGTGCCCGCCAATTCGTGGCGCAGGGGTTCACCTGTCTGGGTGGAAACGGCAAACTTCACTCACCACATCCAGCATATCCTCCTCATGCTCTGGCTCAGCGGTCACTGGCTGTCCCGGGTCGTCTTCAAACACAGCAGCTGGGCAATCATTAATGCTTCTGGCTGGAGACGATGAGGTGCCGAGTGGTGTCCTTGCACGGCTAGTGGATGCCCGCGAGTCCCGCTCTTCTCGTTCCCGGTCCCGCTGGAGGCGTTGCACCACTAAGAGCTCCAACCGCTCTATGCGACCGTCCCTGCTATACGCAGCGGACAAGCCGACTTCCCCAGGCCCTGCGAACTCACTGGGGCTTCCACCATCGGACCACACCCCCTTAGGGTGCTGTCTAGGGTCCAATGGCAGGTTGTCGTGACCTACAGCCCAAGTAGGATCATACGACTCCCGCACGGACTCTCCGCTAGTCTGTCTTCTCCCAGACTGTGGCGGCCCACCTGCCTGATAGAAAGGCAGGTGAATTGAATCGGCGCCGGCCCCCGGAACCTGGCTCCCCGGAGTCCGTGCAGGCTTACCTCCACTCTTGCCCATCTTTTGGCGTGGAGGCGCATGGTCGGCCGCTCGCAGAGCTGAGCTGACCGACCGCTTCCTGCTGCCACCTCCGCCCTTGACCACAGCCTGACGGTGTGTGTTGTCGGCGGTATCTGCTCCAGCAGGCCTACACGACGCAGCAGTGATGTTGCCAGGCTGCACTATGGCAGATCTCCCTGGCTGTGGTACGTTAATGCACTTTGCAGGGCTCCCCTGTCGTGCGGCTGTCCCCGGCCCAGCCCCCTCGGGTCTTCTGGAGCTCGGGGAGAGGTTGCCTGTGAAGAACAAGACCCCTTGCCACGTACCTGTATCTCCCCTTCTTCTCTTGGGGGACGGGGGGCTCGGAGTCTGGATCCGTTGCATCCAGCTCCGGAGCGGTAACCCATTCGGGTGAGTCGGCCCCTGAATCAGCGGGAGCGCCCGACCTCCGCATTCCTGCCCCCACCATGCGTTGAAGCTGCCGGCGTTCCTTGCAGCTCCGGGGACAAGGGCCCTTGGCTGGCCGCAGCTCAGCTCCTCGACAGCGTCGTCCTCCGGCCCTTGTCCATGCTGTGAAGAAAAGGTAATACTTACCTGCCGGTCTTGTGAAGGAGCCGGAGGAGAGAGCGCACTCCCCCCCCCCCCAGCCTGCCGGTGCAAATGCGCGCGACGATATGCCGCGCATGCGTGCTGGCGGGGTCTTCACGAAGTCACTCACGTGACTCCGAAGTAAAACATACATTTTACAACAAACTAAAAGCACAACAAAGGAAAAAGACAAGACAGATCATTGGAGAGGCAGCCATCTTTCAGCGTCCCCGAAAAAAATGTTATATTGACCAACATTTGGGTTTATTCATGAGGTTCTTGTCTGTTTCCAGCAAGAATGTGACCATAGTTAACTGCAGCAACCAGTTAAAACAGTGGGCAGTGAATTTCCAATAGGAAAACATGTTAAAAGAAATGAATGTGTTTACATAGCTACTTTAATGACTTCAAAATGTCCAAAAGCACTTTTCCAGTCAATGATGTACGTTTCAAGTGTAGACACAATTTGAAAGTAAGTGAGGCAAAGCACTCCATTGTATAAATTATCTTACTTGTTTCAATTGGGCTCCGTGAGTTTATTTTAACCCCTCGGTTTGCCTTAATAGTGGTTTTGGTCTTTGATAATGACTCTGTCAAATAGCTGTTAATCTAACATTATTCTTAATTATCCATTACAGGTTTGATCATGACCACAACAAGGAAACTGGACAGAGAACAGCAAGCTGAACATGTCCTTGAGGTAGGTATTTTATAATGTTCATTATACTATTTATCTTGTTTACAGTAAGAATTGGAGGGTTTTATTTCAATTGACCTTTACCAGCCCAATTCATTGATATTGGAAAAAATGTTCCAAAGGTCAGGGAGGTTCAAGCTAATTTAAGTGCACACAATTTCTTGCAAGCTAATTTTGCCCATAAAACTGATTCATTAATCTAAATCAATTAAGTGCCCATTACAAGTTCTTGTTAATTGTGGGCCTTTGAGGAAGCTCCAATAATTGTGATATAGGTGCATTGTCACTGAGCAGATTAGAACTATTTTAATGATTTTGAACATAATCTTTTTGAAATTTACATGTGGCATGTCACTGTAAAGGCCCTGTCCCTCTGCGGGGACCTAATTTGCGAGTGTAGAAGAGTTTAGGATAGTATGAAAAAGTGTCATGCACGTGTTGTATCGCCAAAGTAGAACACCTCCTTTAACCTTCCTCGACTATGTTAGAGAACCTCTTACGAATATGTTGAAGACCTCCTTCGACTATGTAGGCCTCCTTTGATCTCCTTCGACCACTCAACTATGTTGAAGACGAGCTTCGACTAGCTTCGGGAAAATTGGACACCGAATAGTGGAGAGTGAAGCCAACCTCCTTCGATCTCCTTCGACCTCCTTCGACTATGTTGAAGACTATCTGCGACTACATAGAAAATAGGTGCAGGAGGAGGCCATTCGGCCCTTCGAGCCAGCACTGCCATTCATTGTGATCATGGCTGATCGTCCCCTATCAATAACCCGTGCCTGAGTGATGCGATAGCACACTGCGAGTCCCCATATCCCTTGACTCCACTGGCCCCTAGAACTCTATCTAACTCTCTCTTAAATCCATCCAGTGATTTGGCCTCCACTGCCCACTGTGGCAGGGAATTCCATAAATTCACAACTCGCTGGGTGAAAAAGTTTTTACTCACCTCAGTTTTAAATGACCTCTCCTTTATTCTAAGAATATCTTCCATTATCTTCAACTACCTTCGATTACCTTCAACTACCCTTGATTACCTTTGATTGCCTTCAATTACCTACAAATAACATGTCGACCTACTACAACCTACGACTAAACCTGCGAGTAAAAAAAAATATTGATTTTTTTTCCCATGGCGACCTTATTTTGCTCGCAGGCATTTTTCAGCATGCTAAAAAAAAGCCGCACCCTAACTGAAGCCTCGAGTACGCGGGGATTACTCTCGAGCATGAAGGAGAGTTACAAACCCTCCTAGGACCTCGTGTCGACCATGCTGCAAGTATGAGTCGAGGGCAAACTCTTCTAAACACACCAATTAATTCCCCACAGTGGGTCAAGACCTTAAGTTATGCTGCAGAGTAGAAATCATTTTGGTACTAAACCCGCTTTCAAGTATATTAATCAAAGAATACAAAATTATTGTAACTATTTACAAAGCATTTTGAAGTATACACATATTGAATGTGTAAAATGCTCCTAAATTTCACTGGTTCATGGAAATGTTTATATTCAGGCCTGTTTTAATTTATTGTCACATGTACCAAGGTACAGTGAAAAGCTTTTGCTGTGTCTTAACAAGTCAGCAGAAAGACAATACATGATTACAATCGAGCCATTCACAGTTTACAGATAAATGATATGGGAATAATTTTTAATGCAAATTAAAGCTAGTAACATTCAATGAAAGATAGTTTGAGGGTCACCAATGAGGTAGATAGTAGTTTGGGATTGTTCTCTAGTTGCTATAGGATGGTTCAGTAGCCTGATAACAGCTGAGAAGAAACTGTTCCTGAATATGGAGCAGTGTGTTTTCACACTTCTGTACCTTTTGCCCGATGGGAGAGGGGTGGCGAGGGAGTGGCCAAGGTTCTACACGTCCTTAATTATGCTGCTGGTCTTGTCGTGGTAGCGTGAGGTATAAATGGAGCCAATGGAGGTTGAGTTTGGTTTGTGTTGGTCTGAGCTATGTCTACAATTCGCTGCAATTTCTGGCTGTCTTGGATGGAGCTGTTCCCAAACCAAGTTGTGATGCATCCTGATAAAATGCTTTTTACGGCGCATCTGTAGAAGTTGGTGATTGTTAGGGACTTGCCGAACATCCAAAGTCTTCTAAGGAAATATAGGCATTGATGTTCTTTCTTGGTCATTGCTTCAATATGGGTGATCCAGGATAAGTTGTTGGTGGTATTTACTCTGAGGAATTTGAAGTTTTGAACCATCAATGCAAATTGGTGTATTTGGCCTGAAATTGATCATTATCTCCTTTGTCTTCCTAAGTAACATTGAGTGAAAAGTTGTTGTCTTGACACCAGGACATGAGTTTCCCCATCTTCATCCTGTACTCCAACTCATCTTTATTTGATATTTGAGTAATACACAAATATATTTAAGCAAGAATTTGGCTGTGGTGGGAAATTTCTTATAAATAATCCCGACCCACGCCCAGGGTGTTCCAGACCCACATGCAGGAGATGCCCTCGACCATGCTATTCCTTCCACCGGTTCTGGGGGGGAGGGGGTCCTATGGCGTCAGCCTAAACACGGGCCACTTATGCTCGAACCCTCGTCAGGAGATACGAGGGCGGTCTCCCGAGGCTGTGTGCTTCAGGTGAGTCAAAATTTCAATTCGGATAGTCGGGGGTCACCAATGTCAGGAATCAGAAGGCTGCGTGTTCAAATCACGTCGGGATCACCAATGTAGCACCAATGTGGCACCAAACGTGGTCAATAAAGGTGAGACATCAGGCTGGTTCAAACAGTTGTTTATTCAGTGGTGACATGTTAGGTGGGTGCGCTAATTATATTACTGTGTTGCTATAGCTGAGCGAGGTTGTTCACTCGGGCTCAGCTACCGGTTGACTCCTTAAGGTCTCGAGGTGAGATACCTTAAGTGCCAGGACACTCCCTCTAGCCCATGACATCACGTCCCGCCCTCGTATCTCCTGATGAGGGTACGAGCGTAAGTGGCCCGTGTTTAGGCTGACGCCACAGTGTGGCCATTTGTTCAACTGTTGGGAACCATAATTATGGCAAGGAAAACTAAAATATTTCTCAATTCACTTCTTTACAACAAAATTACACCTCTCTTGAGCCTGAATCAGATAGTCTATAACTGTGACATCGGGAGCTCGTGGGTCTCTGGTGGGAGAGTGCTTTTCGGAGTTTCCGCAACGGCAACTTCTCCCGCCCAAGTTGCGGGGTTGAAAATGACCTGGAGCGGGGCCTTACATCGCCCGGCGAGGCTTTAATGGCCGCGCGACTTGCTAGTGCCCGCCGGGGGATCCAACATCAAGACCCGGAGCGCGGCCTTACATCGCCCGGAGCGGCCTTAATGGCTGCGGGACTTATTTACCATCGCCCGCTGGGGGCTTTGACTTTGACATCGGGAGGAGAATGGGGAGTGCAGGGGAGAGATAAGACTTTGCCTTCCATCACAGTGAGGAGGAGATTCGCTGTGATGGATGTTTGTGTAAATTGTGTTGCATCTTGGTTCTTTTTTTGAAGTTTGTATGACTGCAGAAACCAAATTTTGTTTGAATTCAATGAGGTTCAAATGACAACAAATAAATTGTATTGTACTATTTTCTAATTTATATAAAAAATTATTTCCTTTTCACTTTATTCATGTTTTTGATGCTTTGATGCTATTCAAATCAGTTGAAATCAAACCTAAGTTGTGTAATGTTAAACAGCATCCATGTATCAATCCATTCTGAGATCTGTCTGAATCTTGAATCATAACATTCCTACCACAACCAGAGAGCAGTGCTGAACTACTATCTACCTCTTTGATGTCCCTTAGACTATCCTTGACCGGACTTTGCTGGCTTGACCTTGCCCTAAATGTTATTCCCTTATCATGTATCTACAGGGCCGGATTTAAGTATAAGCTTCATAAGCTTAAGCCTAGGGCCTTGAGATCTAAGGGGGCCTTGGACTCGCGCCGCCAAGGTGTATAAAATCTTTGACATGGTGGCGTTGTTACAAAACCTACCATCAGTAGCGCTGGGCTTGCGATTACGTAGGCTTTGGTGATGTGTGTGGGGGGGGGGGGGCGGGATTAAAATGCAGGTGCAGTTTATATTCGTTGCCGGAGAGGAATTTGCTCCAAAGATCCTTGGATCTTTGATTTGCTCGGACTGCTACTCAAAGACCTGATGCTGAAAATCCGTTCTGCGCGACTAAAATTGCCTTCACCATCACGGATCGCAAGTGCAGGACAAAGCAAAAGGTATGTAGTTTATTTAACCGTTTTTCCCAGTCCCTACCTGGGCGAGGATGCGTCCTTCCTCCAAGTCGCATCTTCGCCCCCTCCTCGCGGCCTACCATTCGGATTGGCGCGGCCTTTCCTGCCGGGACCGGCCAGAGCTTTGAGCTACAGCTTGTGCTGAAGTGCTGAAGCTGCAGCTCGCAGCAGGCCCAACACTCCGGAGCTTCAAACGGCGATCCAGGTAAGGCATCGCCCGCTCCATGGTGAATCTAATATGTATTTTAAAACCAACTGTTTAATGAGAACATACAGTAGGATTTTAAAGTGTCACACTGTCGCTGTCGAGTAGTCATGGTCCTCTAGTCGTGGGGGTGGGGGATTAGGAGGGGGAAGCCTCACAAGTGAAATAGCCTAGGGCCTCTCTTCATCTAAATCCGGCCCTGTGTATCTGTACACTGTTAGTGGATTGAGGTATTGTCTGTCTGCTGACTGGCTAACACGCAACAAAAAACTTTTCACTGTACCTCGGTACATGTGACAATAAACTAAACTAAACTGAACGTTCACAATACCAAAACAGATGATTGAATGGATAGGAAAAGGCATATATTTATATAGTGGTTCACAGAATTTTATTGCACCTCAAAGCCCTTCACAACTATTAGATACTTCTCACAGTATTGCCATTATGTCCTATAGGGAGGCAAGGCGCAAATCATATACATCCCACAAGATCAACAAAGCAAATAGCTCACAAATAAAGTATTTCTGCAAGCAAAGGGACAAATATTTGACAAATAATATGAAGAATTCTACAAATTCTGTCTTCAAAATATGGTATTGCTTCTTTTATATCCACATGAGGAAAGTAGAAAATGAGATTTTTTTTAGAATTGTTTCTCTGGACGATTGCTCCTCAATCAGTGCACACTACTGCATCATCCCTCAGCGGTGTGCTAAGTATCCCACTGAATGTTGCAGTGAAGCCTAGTGAATCGTCAACTATCTGACACACCGTGAATAAAGTGCCAATGAACCAAGGCAGGCATCCTGAACGCAAAGATTCTTTTGCAAGAAGCACTGTGATTAAAACATATTCCTTAAAATTATAAACTAATAATTACCACAAATATGTAATAAGTGATGACCAAAATTGAGGTGTTATTCAGTGTGGGACGGAACTGCAGATGCTGCTGTACACCAAAGCTAGATACAAAATGCTGGAGTAACTCAGCGGGACAGGCAGCTTATTCCCTTCTTCGTCATCTTTCTTCTGCTGCATTTACAAACTGTTAAACCTCCCAACAATATCCAGTTCCAGATATTGCCTGATCTGCTGCACATTTCCTGCTTTTTATGAAACCATTAAAAATCTCAGCTGTCATGAGGCAAGATGGATTAATAAGAATTAATAAGGTTTAATATGAATTGAGTCAAAGAAAAGGTATTTCACATGGTCTTTCAATGTTCTTTATTGAACCGCTCTCCAAAGCCTTTATAAATTAAAATGTGTAGATGTCGAAAATATAAAATATAAACTGAGAAAACTAGAAACACTCAGTTGGTAGTATATTTGAATTAGTTGAGAGATTCTCCATCAGAGTTATGTTAAGTAGGCACTAATTACACATTTGACTCGTAGTGACATTTGTACCTCACGCATACATTTAAGAAACATTTTGCAGAAATAATGCTGATACAATTAAATGTTGTAGTAAAGGTAACCTTCTGTAATGGTAAGAAAGAACAAAAAGACAAAATAAATTTTGATTCAGAAGACCAACTTTTTGTGTACCCCAGAGCTTTAGAGATGTCTGGCCGGGCAAATTGTTGGGTACCTCAAATACCATTATTTCTTGACAGTTTTAAGTCAACAATAAAATGTAATATTGTACTCTACTCTAAATGTTCAATCACTCAAGAACATTTTACACAATTGCCTTTTCAAAGAAGTAATGGTTAAATTTGATTGTACCCCCAACATCCCCAACAAATTTACACTTCAGTATTTGGGTGATAGTTTACGATCCAAAGTTCCTGATGCTTTAAAAAATGCCAAGAATATTAATTGAGATTTTCAATGGCAGCTTAGGTTGTCACTCTTGCATCTAGAAAAGGAATTAGAAAATTCTGTAAATTGTCAGCATGGTGACAGTCCATGTGTGTAAAATGCAGCAGAGGGAAAAAAAGTGAAAAGTTGGGATTGAACATTTCTGTAAATAAACTGCAGCTGGGAGCTTTGTTTGATCCTAAGATTGTTTGCTGGCAATTTTCTTGAAGCTGCCACCATAACTTTATTAGAAATACATCATAAACTGACTTTGCCAATTAAATGCAAAATAATTACTAGTCCTTATGTTTTGAAGCATTTTGCATGGCTTACAAGCCATAACATCTAAAAATGTTTTGATTCTCTTGCCAACAAAACGGATGCTCTAATTATTGGATTTTTAATAATCGGAATTTTTAATAATTGTATTTGTATTTCTTCAAAAAGTTGAAGAAAATGTAAACAATTCCCTGGTAGAATATGTCACTGGTAGAAAGGCAAGAATATGTACATGCATGCTACAACATCTGGTGATTGAAACATTTCCAGAAGCCTATTATTCAGCTGTTATTCCACAAACAATTAGTTATTCAGGATTCTGGATTTAACTGAGTCAATCTAGCTGATACTGAGTTTCCAGCTGAGATCAGATTCCAAAGAATCTGAAACGAGGAACTACAGGTGTTGATTACTACACAAAGACTGCAGTCTGAAGAAAGGTCTCGTCCCAAAACATCACCTAATCATGTTTTCCAGTAATGCTGCATGACCAACTGAGTTACTCCAGCACTTTGTCCACCTGTTTATTTTTTCCTGGTACACATTGTCAAGAAGCTCCATTCAGAAAGGCAAGAATCTTTACAAAAATGATCAGCAGTTTTGTAGCGATGAAGGGAAAATACATACAATGCAGGTTACAGTTTTTTTTATACAGAATTGCAAAGGGTTGAATTATGCAAATTGCACCCATGCTTTAATCTTTAATAAATACAAACTCCAAGCCTGCTTCCAGGAAATTAGTTTGTGCAGTACATAAATGTCATTGTGGTTGCTCTATCTGGCTTTCATTATTTGACAGTTTTTATTGAAAAGGTATTGCAAGAGCTCACATGGTCCATTTAAATTATACTGTTATCACTCTCTGTTCAGAGTCTTTTGAGCAATGCAGTAGATTCAATCCTGTCCCTAATGGGCATGCTTTATCCTGGATTATATGATGCAATTATAAAGCACTTTATCACTCAATAACATCTCAAGACACTCCACGGAATTAATTAAATATTTGGTTTGACCACTCCGTAAGTGCAGAATGGATTGAAATTCTGCTACAAAGGCTGAATAGATATTTTTTTAATACCAGTGTATTTATTTCTATCCTGATATGTAATGCCAGGATTTAATCAAAGTACACAGTCTTGTTCAAATGTAGTCTTGTCCAAAGCCACAAAGTTTTCCTCACAATATCTCTCATGAGTTGTGAGCAGTTATTTTTAATGTGACTTGTATTGTCCAACAATTTGATGAGGGTGTCATATTGGACCACAAGGACACATTTGCAAAGTACCCCCATCGGCTCCTCCTTTGATCTCCCCCTCCCCCACCCCCCACAGTGTTGCTCCCCACGCCGAGTCCTCCATTGTTCATCCCCTTCCCCTACCGCTGCCAAGGCCCCGCTGCCGAAGTCCCGCCACCGAATTTCATCGCCGCCGCCAAGGCTCTCTGCCACTACCGAGACTCCATTGGCCCAGGCAAGAAAAGTAATTGGCAGAAATTTGGCAGCAAAAGTCATTTTTTAGTTCTTTAATGAACATGGCAGCGGTTATCAATGAACCAAAGAAAGAGGAAGTCAGACAAAACTAAAGACTGCTCCACATATGCCACAAAAGCTAAAGGGCCTGTCCCACTTACGTATCCTTGGCACACAAATTACGCAACCTCATGGTCGCGTTGAGGCGCACGGGCATCGAATGGCCGCGCGGGGCCGGTCCCACTGAGAAACGCGTAGGGGTATGTAGTTGTGCTCGACATCGCGCGGGGCTACGAAATTTTTGTAGCGAACATAATCTTTGCGCGCCAACGGCCTGTCACGTAACTGACGGCCAAGGTGGGACAGGCCCACGACCCTGGCGCGACGCAATGTCTCACCTCTAACAGCAGCAGAAGCAGGCAAACGATCTCTGAGCTCGGCCTGGGGCTCAAGGGCCTGTCCCACTTACGTGTCCTTGGCACGCAAATTACGTTGTCGCATTGAGGCGCATGGGCATCGTATGGCCGCGCGGGGCCGGTCCCACTGTGAATCGCGGAGGGATATGGAGTTGTGTGCGACATCGCGCTGGGCACCGAAATTTTTGTAGCGAACAAAATCTTTGCGCGCCAACGGCCTGTCGTGTAACTCACGGCCAAAGTGGGATAGGCCCAAGACCCTGGCGCGACGCAACGTCTCACCTGCAACAGCAGCAGAAGCAGGCAAACGATCGCCGAATTCGGCCTGGGGCTCACGGACATTGCAGATCCGGATCCGGATCCACCCCCACTCCTACTCACAATGCGGGGCCAAGAAAATTCAAGATAGACACAAAATGCTGGAGTAACTCAGCGGGACCGGCAGCATCTCTGGAGAGAAGGAATGGGTGACGTTTCGGATCAAGACCCTTCTTTCAGACTGAAGAAGAGTCTCGACGCGAAACATCATCCATTCCTTCTCTCCAGAGATGCTGCCGGTCCCGCTGAGTTACTCTGGCATTTTGCATCCATCTTCAAATGACGTCAACCGCTGCAGACGGCTGTGTGGTCGAATGAAGTCGCGCACAACCTTCGCGGGACTGTCGCGGCTGAACGCGACCACGAGATCGCGTTATTTGCGTGCCAAGGACACGTAAGTGGGACTGGCCCTTAAGTGTTTCTGCATCTAATGTGTACAGAGTCTCTGCTGCAGTGGGGGAGGTTTACTGAGATCCACCACGCACTGCAGCCACCAAACTGGGGTCCATGTCATATGTCGGATGGTTGGTGAGGCATGGCAATAAAGGACAAGATCAAAGTAGAAGGGAGATATGATGTTAGCAATAAAGTAACGATGGATAAGAGATAGCAAGGACAAAAAACACTGTTGTGGTTAGTTGTTCCCCACCATCAAATATTTTTTTTTTTGTAAAATATTTTTATTAGAAGTAAATGCATATTAAGAAGGGATAACATAAAATCAAAAAAGAAAAAACATATTATTCGTCACATACATTCTTAATATTTTTAAAATTTACAGTCTTTCCTATTTATACTTCTATATTTTTTATTATTTTATAACAGCATAGTAAAGGGAAATAATAAAAAGAAATAAAATAGAAGTAGAAAATCGATAAAATGAGTGGAGTATAAAGCAAGATATTCTTCTCACCAATGCCTTGTACAATTTTAACATTACTTCCCTGCTCCTATATTCAATGCTGTGATTTATAAAGGCCAGCACACCAAAGGCTTTCTTTACCACCCCATCTACATGCAATTCCACCTTCAGGGAACTATGCACAGTTATTCCTAGATCTCTCTGTTCCACAACATTCCTCAATTTCCTACCATTTACCATGTACGTCCTATTTTGATTTGTCCTGCCAAGATGTAGCACTTCACACTTATCAGCATTAAACTCCATCTGCCATCTTTCAGCCCACTTTTCCATATGGCCCAAATCTCTCTGTAGACTTTGAAAATCTACTTCATTATCCACAACACCACCTATCTTAGTATCATCTGCATACTTACTTATGCAGATGATACTAATGATCCACCCCATCATCCAGATCATTGATGTACATGACAAACAACAGTGGACCCAACACAGATCCTTGAGGCACCCCACTGGTCACCGGCTTCCAATCTGACAAACAGCCATCCACCATTACTCTCTGACATCTCCCATTCAGCCACTGTTGAATCCATCTTGCTACTCCACCATTAACACCCAAAGATTGAACCTTCTTAACCAACCTTCCATGGGGAACCTTGTCAAAGGCCTTACTGAAATCCATATAGACAACACCAACTGCTTTACCCTCATCAATTTCCCTAGTAACCGCTTCAAAAAATTCAAGAAGGTTTGTCAAACATGACCTTCCAGGCACAAATCCATGTTGGCTGTTCCTGATCAGACCCTGTTTATCCAGATGCTTATATATATTATCTCTAAGTATCCTTTCCATTAATTTACCCACCACTGACGTCAAACTAACAGGTCTATAATTGCTAGGTTTATTCTTTGAACAAGGCAGCAGGTAGGTATTTTCTCCCCGGTTTTTCCTTGTTTTTTTTCACGGAGCTGGCTGGCATTGCTTTCTAGCCCTCCATAGCGCCACCGGAAGTCTCCCCAGCATCAAATATTGCATGATAATGTAAAAACAGTCATTTAATTTTTATAAAGAATGGGGAAGTTAAAATGGCAAAAGGTTTGAAAGGCCAGTTCATGAAAAGCTGGAGTTTTACGACCAATGCCACCTCAGCTAAATTCTCCCAATCCACTGCTTAGATAAGCTACCTAATTCTCGTGTCCTCCCCAAGCCATCATCCCAACTTTATCCCTATTTTACAATTGTCGCCTCCAAAAGGCAGGCTGGATCTCCCACAGCAGACATTTTGCAAGAATTTTGAAATCCTTCTGCACCAAAATCAAAGATACACAAGATTGAGTCGAATAAGGTTAAGGATAATGTTAGCCTAAAAGAACAGTTCTATAATGTTGCCCAGAAAACGAAGTCTGAGGATCAGGAGTGTTCTAGGAAACAACAGCGATTAACTAAAATATCGATGAGGGAGAAGACTGATGATGAGAGTAAATTAGCAGAAACACAATGAGGAGCTTGAGGTAATTAATATTACTAAAGAGAAAATACAAAGTCTTTATGGAAACAAAGACAGACGTATCTCCTGGATGTGGTGGTTTATATTCCAGGATTTTATAAAAAAAGAGTCCAATGACAATGCCATTGATCTTCTAAAGTTCAATTCTGGACTGGTCCCTGCGGATTGGAAAGCAGCAAATATAACCTTGTTATTTGAGAAAGGAGGGGAGATAACATGGGGAACTGTAGACCAGTTAAGTTGATAATGGAGATGGAAAAATGCTGGAATCCATCAATGGAGGACATGGTAACAAAGCATTTGAAAATAACATGATTTGTTTGAGTCCTCATGGTTTTTAATGAAGGGCAAATCGTGCTCAAGAAATTTAATAGAGAGTTTTTGGGAAAATGTGGTGGTCAGGGTCGATAAGGAGCCTGCAGATGCCTGATTAATATTGGAAGCTTGGGTGAAGTATATATGGAACTCTGCCTTATTTATTGCTACTGTGGTTTGTGCTGGCACATTTGCAGCAGCTATATGTTTTAAAAAAACATAATTTAAGAATTTTCATTCAAGAATTTATCACTTGCCTTCACATCATTCTGAATTCAACTAGCATATTTCAATATATTTGGTACATTATGTAAGGGCAGTGGATTGACTTTATATAGCACTGCATACTTGAGTCCTTCGTTTTGTTAGTCATAGAGTCTTACACCATGGAAGTAGCCCCTTCGGCCCCAATTACCCACACAGACCAACATGTCCAATCTACACTAGTCCCACATACCTGCATTTAGCCCATATCCCAATAAACCTGTCCTATCCATGTAACCGTCTAAATGTTTCTTAAATGTTGCAATTTTACCTGCTTCAATTACCTCCTTTGGCAGCTCGTTCCATACACCCGCCATCCTATGTGTGAAAAAGTTACCCCTTAGCGTCCTATTAAATCTCCCACCCCCCTCACCTTAAACCTATGTCCTCTGGTCCTCGATTCCCCTACTCTGGGGCAAGAGACTGTGCGTCTACCCGATCTATTCCTCTCATGATTTTGTACACCTCTATAAGATCAACCCTCATCCTTCTGCACTCCAAGGAATAGAGTCCCAGCCTACTCATCCTTTTCCAATAGCTCAGGCCATTGAGCCTTGGCAACATCCTCGTGTATCTTCTCTACACCCTTTCCAGCTTGACAACACCTTTCCTATAACATGGTGCCCAAAACCGAGCACAAACACTAAATGTGGCAAATGTGTTGTTTCATCATATCTCATTTTTCAGTTAGGATTTTTAGTTAGTCTTCCAATGTGTTCCTGGCTACAGTGGCCTTTAATACACTGTCATATTAGTCTTGAAGATTTGTGAAATTTTATGTTATTCTCAGAATTCTGTGCTCCAAGGCATGGTATGAAGAATTGGTATTTTGAAAAATGTATCTTCCCTATTTTAGTTAGATATACGAAAGTAAATCATGTTTCTGCCCAGCAAAATGGCTTGTGTTTTGTGAGAGAATAATATTTAAACTATTGGCATACAATGTGACTAAGTGATAAATCAAACAATAATTGTAGGCCAAAGCAGATCGTTTAATTTTAGTTTAGAGATACAGCACGGAAACTGGCCCTTCGGCCTGCCGAGTCCACACCAACCAATGATCCCCGCACATTAACGCTATCCCACACACTAGGGACAAGTTACAATTATACCAAGCCAATTAATCTACAGACCTGTACGTCTTTGGAGTGTGGGAGGAAACCGAAAATCCCGCCAGGGGGAGAAAACGGGGAGAACATACAAACTCTGTACAGACAGCACCTGTAGTCAGAATCGAACCGGGGTCTCTGGCGCTGTAAGGCAGCAACGATACCGCTGCACCACCGTGCCGCACTGTTGCCAATTAGGAGACTATTTTTTTTTTCCCTCAGAACACGGGTTAGTGGAGACAAATTTAAAATATTCAAAATCATAATAGCTTTAGAGAAAATATGGAGAAAATGCTGTGTCTAGAAAATGAATCAATCACCAGTATTATGGAATTTAAAATAACAGGTCCAAAAGTATAGGGGCAGGATGAGAAGCTACATCTTCAACTGTTGCAGTTAAGATCCTGAATGGACCACCCGAAGAGATGGCAGAAACAGGTACAAGGGAAACCTTCTCAGAACATCTGCATAGGTACATGTATTGGAAGATAACTAATCTGCAGCAACAAGAAGAAAATCGTAATATGTAGGAAGGAAGTGCAAATGCTGGTTTAAACTGAAAATGAAGTGAATATAATGAATATCAAGAAGTAGGATGACCCCTTGCCATGAAACGTTTGGGGAGCTCAGAGGCATGGCTGGGAGCTGACTGTTGGGTGTGAGAAAGTGAATGGGGTGTGTTGATCTGGAGGGTTGGCCGAGTTAGTTGTAGTTGGGGCAGAGATCATCAGGGAAGCCTTCTAAGTGGTTGAGGTAGATGGGGAGAAAACTGTAGGGTGGTAGACAAATCAATTGGGGATGCGAGATCGTCATCAACAAAAAGGTACGAGTGGGTATGGTCATTAACCGTGAAAACGTGCAGGCAGCTGCATTGAAGGAAGTGCACTCCTTGCCAGTGGCTTAGTAAGGTCAAGCATTTTAAGTAATGCTTTCTATTGAGTTCTTGTATAAGCTCCCATGCCAATGAATTACTTTGTGTGGGCCCATTCTGTGCAGATTATGTCAAACAAGACGTGCCACATTTTATGCTTGTGTACAAACATTGTGGCCTCCATGCACTTCTTCACCAGAAGAGGACCAGCACATGGTATACCATTTGAGCAATTTCCAGTGCACAAAGTGCCCATTCGTATTTATTGATCAGACCCTCATAAAATTCCACTACAAGGTAGACGGAGGAGACAGAGGAGGTAGCAATCACTAAACACATTAACATGACATGGGTATGCCTGCAATATGTATTTAACATACGATGATTTCACCAAATTATTTCAAGTGCCCCTCCAAAAATAATAGTAAGATTGAACAAGAACTTACCAGTTCGAAGTTTAATCATTATTTTATGAGGAGTTACGATGAGGGATTTCGTGAAGACCCCTCCAGCACGCATGCGCGACATTCTTCAAAGCAGCGGTGTGAAATCACAGATAGTAGAGTTGACTGAAGATAGTAAGATAAGAGAACTAACATACCAGTTGACCTTATAATAGAGGGTTGGGAGCGGAGGGCACAAAATCCCTCATCGTAACTCCCCATAAAATGAGGATCAAACTTTGAACTGGTAAGTTCTCGTCTAATCTTACTATTTTACGTGAGTGATTTCAAAGCTCTGTGATTTCATGCCCTGGAAACGAGTCCATGCTCACACACTGCCATAATAACCAATGGAGGAAGTATGTTAATGTATTTCAGACTTGTACAGTGCTGAAAAACAAACAATGTATTATTTAACAATAATAATAATAACCCCTAAATTCAGGGAAAATTATAATACAGAACTTAAAATAGTGTCTGTAGACATCTCAGGCGTGGCCACAGGTTTGTTATAACTGCTGGGAGTTGTTTCATTAGACCAACCCGCCATTACAAGGGCGCGGCCCATGGGACTTCCATCATCCTCGCTGCACGATGTAGCTGCAGTCCTGGTGGAACGAGTCTTAAAATATCAGTGTCCACCCCTGCTGCACCACCCTGAGCCATCTTGATATGGTCTGCATGGTACTCTGTGATGAGGATGTTTGAACTTATCAATCGAGCCATTTCCGTTCCCCTGAGACTATTGGTGACCTCCAGTTAATGTAGGAGGTGGTTCACTATGCATAGGCATCTATCTACGGGATAAGCCAGGAACTCCAATTTGAGGCCAGATGACCCAGGCCTGTTTTGTTTAGGTAACTCATAAATGTGAAGGTTACTTTATTGGGATGTTACATGGTGTCCAGTCTAGTTTGTGCAGGGACTGGACCTGCTACATCGTTACAAGTCTCATCAGCTAGTTTATACGGGTCAGTGAGAGGGACGAGGCTGGTGCCCTATCTCTGAATAGGTCTGGACAATGCCAAAATCCCAGGTCCAGGTATATTGAGGCCTGGGGAAATTTGTGTTAAAATCCCCTCATGAGTTTTGACACCAGAGGGTGAGATACTCCTCCATGGTGTTCTATCTCCTGTCCCAGGTATGAGGTAAGGGCACTTTTGCACAATTGATGGCATTATAACTCAAGCCTTCATCAAAGTGTAGACTTACCTGGAACTCCAGCACAACCGTGATGGTGGCTGTATTGTAAGCTATGTCTGTCCTGGTACAAAATACCTCCCATTTTTTGATATGGGTGAGGTACTGTTTCCTGGTGGACTCTCTGCATGATGCCGCGATGATATTCATGGTTCGGTCCGACAGCCCTATTCAAGGAGAGATCTTTTCCAAATCTCGCAAAATGGGTTGATTCGGTCATGGCACGGATGACTCTCCCTTGTCACAGGTGTACCAGCAAACTCAGGCGTTTCTAGATCGGAATCCATTGCTCTGACCATGTCGAGTCCCACAGGGTACCATGGCTGAGTAGGCCAATCGGTTACTCCCAAAATACCTGATGCGGAGTCTTGTTGAATTTTCCGCAAGACCCGACTAATGAGGCAGAAAAAGGGGGGGGGGGGGAATGCATAGAAAAAACAACCCCCCCCCCAGTGTAGCGAGATGCGTCCATCGCTACTGTTCCAGGGTCTGATTCTCATGCAAGAAACGTTGGTATCTGGTGATTAAGTCTTGATGCAAAACAATCGATATCTGGCGTTCCATACCGAGCTATAATGTCAGTAAATAACTGGTGGCCCAACATCCATTCGGTGTTGTCATTGAATTTGCGTGACCTGGTGTCCGCCACTATATTGAGCTTACCCGGAAGGTAAGTAGTTGATATCCAAATGGTTCTTTCTATGCACCAGTGCCAGATTGTATTGATCATCACAAGATATCGACTTAATTCCACCCATATGATTAATGCATGTCACCACGGTGGTATTATCAATTTGTAGGCGAACATGCAGATGATGCATGTCTGAAAAGTAAGCCCGAAGTCCGTGAATGCTCCCAACATCTTTAGATGATTGACACCCTGAAGTAAGGTTAACTCATGTGTATTCCATCTACCATCGCAACTGGAGGTGGTATAGGTTGCTCCCCAGCCGTGACTGCTGGCATCAGTTTGTAACACAACCGAAGGGTTTGTGACTGTGATGGGATTTAGAGCAATGTCGAACATTGCTAATCCACCATCGTAATTTCCAATTTGCTTTGGCTGGTCTGTCAAAATGGCCAGCATGGTGTTTTGAGTGCTGTAGTTTTGGCCCTTTATAGATTTTGGTAATAACCATATAACCATATAACAATTACAGCATGGAAACAGACCCTCTCGGCCCTTCCAGTCCGTGCCGACCAATGTAAGGGTCCAAATTGTGGCTGGGAAAAGGCAGCCACGAGCTTCCCAATTACCCTGGCTATTTGCCGAATAGATGGTTTACTGACACAAACAAGGTTGTTATATGCCTCTATCAAGTCTGTTGCTTTGTCCTTTGGCAAGGTGACAGTCATAGGAACAGAGTCAATTGTGAATCCCAAATCCATAGTCACCGGAAGGCATTTAACTTGGATTTGTCTGGATGGATAATAAACCCCGATTTTTGAAATAGGAGCTTGGTGGCTGAGGCAGCCAATTTAGCCAATTCCAAGGTTATCCCCACAATAAGATGTCATCTAGATATGCCATGACAATATGTTTTTTGTTTCCGAAGAAACGCCAAAGCTGGTTTCAATATTTTTGGAAACATCAGTCTGTGGCTGATGTTCCCACAAAAGAGATTGGTATACAAACTTAAAGCACATGGTATTGGTGGTTCAGTATTGATGTGGATAGAGAACTGCAGGAAGCAAAGAGTAGGAGTGGACGCGTCCTTTTCAGGATGGCAGACAGTGACTAGTGGGGTGCCGCAAGGCTCAGTGCTGGGACCCCAGCTATTTACAATTTACATTAATGATTTGGACGAGGGAATTAAATGCAACATCTCGAAGTTTGCGGATGACACGAAGCTGGGAGGCAGTCTTAGCTGTGAGGAGGATGCTAGGAGGCTGCAGGATGACTTGGATAGACTGGGTGAGTGGGCAAATGCATGGCAGATGCAGTATAATGTGGATAAATGTGAGGTTATCCACTTTGGTGGCAAAAACAGGAAGGTAGACTATTATTTGAATGGTGACCGATTAGGAAAAGGGGAGATGCAGCAAGACCTGGGTGTCATGGTACACCAGTCATTGAAAGTAAGCATGCAGGTGCAGCAGGCTGTGAAGAAAGTGAATGGTATGTTGGCATTCATAGCAAAAGGATTTGAGTACAAGAGAAGGGAGGTTCTACTGCAGTTGTACAGGGTCTTGGTGAGGCCACGCCTGGCGTATTGCGTACAGTTTTGGTCTCCTAATCTGAGGAAAGACATTCTTGCCATAGAGGGAGTACAGAGAAGGTTCACCAGACTGATTCCTTGGATGGCACGACTTCCATATGAAGAAAGACTGGATAGACTTGGCTTGTACTCGCTGGAATTTAGAAGATTGAGGGGTGATCTCATAGAGACTTACAAAATTCTTAAAGGGTTGGACAGGCTAGGTGCAGGAAGATTGTTCTCGATGTTGGGGAAATCCAGGACAAGGGGTCACAGTTTAAGGATAAGGGGGAAGTCTTTTAGGACCGAGATGAGAAAATCGTTTTTCACACAGAGAGTGGTGAATCTGTGGAATTCTCTGCCAAAGAAGGTAGTTGAGGCCAGTTCGTTGGCCATATTTAAGAGGGAGTTGGATGTGGCCCTTGTGGCTGAAGGGATCAGGGGGTATGGAGAGAAGGCAGGTACAGGATACTGAGTTGGATGATCAGCCATGATCATATTGAATGGCGGTGCAGGCTCGAAGGGCCGAATGGCCTGCTCCTGCACCTAATTTTTATGTTTCTATGTTTCTATGTTTCTAATCCATTAGGCAGTGCTTTAAACTGCCAGAACTCCCATCCAGATAAATTTCAAATATGTGCGGTGATCTTTGTCTATTGGTTCTGAGTAGTATGCATCTTTTAGGTCGATGCAAGCCATGAAACACCCTTTGGAAACTAGTTGTTTTAGCAGTAACAAAAAATATCCATTTTGAAGTGGGTGTACTGCACAAAAGTATTCAGTTGTGTCAAATCAAGTGATGCGGCATCCGTCATCTTTTTTGTTATAGGTGAAGATGTTTGATACAAACTCAAGAGACTCATGTTTGGCTTCCTCTATTGCTCCTTTTGTATATGGTCTTAAGTTCTGCATGACCTTCCACTTTATCTTTTTCGTGAAAGCACAAACTTTTGGCAAGGTGCATGTTGGAAGGAGGAGTTTGTCAACAAATTCAATTTTGTATCGCTGAATACTGTGCAGTATGAAAAGATCAGAAGTTATTCCCTGTACAAGTGTAACCTTCCCCCAACCTGTGAAGAAGTTACACATGCTAGATTCCGAAGGCAACCAAGCCCACCTACCTCCATGGTTACCGGTGGTGCTGTGTTGGTTTTCTCCTTCCTTGGTTCCTGGGAGGTGGAGGCGTTGCGGTGTGGAGTTGGCACATCTTTCAGGAAGGCCGTTCTGGGACATGGCCAGAAAAAGACCTTTGTGTAGGTTGTACGGCCTTCGAGCTTTCACCAGCTTTTCTTTTGGTGTGATAACGCAGCCTGCTGGTGGATGCATAGGGGTGCTGCCGCCAAATATGTGAGTACCTGGTAGCAGCCGGCACCTTAATCATGCCGACGGCTATTGTCTCTTTGTCAAGGTCTTTTAACTGTTTGGGCAGGTTGTCCCCGAAACAGAGTAGGCGGTTGTGCACTGCTGGTTCTACACAACCCTGCGAACTTGGGGTTTAGTGTAGGTCGGATGGCATTCTTCCTGAAGTAGTTGATCTCAATTGACCATACAGGAGAATGCCAGAGCTTGGTGCCATCCCGAGTAGCTCCTCTTCTTGTACCCCTAGCATGTTGTGTTCTTCTGCCAACACCCCCTCTTCGGAGTCAGCCGAGACCTGACTCCTTATGCTCCCCAGCATTTGGCAGCCCTGCTGGAGTGCGTCACGTTGGAGCTAGTGCGGGATTATCGAGCCCGGACCCTGCCGAGTCAACGAGCTTGCCCCACTTCCGGGTCGATGTGCCGACAGTCCGACGTTCCTGCGGGGCTGCCGCTCTGCCGTTGCTATCCGTGAACGGCGAGTCTCCGAACCCGGACCCTGCCGGGTCAACGGGCTTGCCCGACTTCCCGGTAGCATTGCCGGCGGTCTGCGGTGTTCCTGTGGGCGGCGGCGTTGAGTCGGGGCTGCTGCTCTGCCATGGCTACCTACAAACAGCGAGTCTCCGAGCCCAGACCCTGCCGGGTCAACGGGCTTGCCCGACTTCCGGGTCTGCAGAGAAGTTCCCGCTGTCCGCAGTCAGTCTTTCGAGGCGGCCCCTTGGTGGGGTACTCTGTGACACAGAGTCCCTGAAAGAAAAACCCGACCTCAGGTTAGTTGTTCCTTACCTGCAGGTCTGTTCCGGTGGAGGAGCGACACTCCTCCCTGCCTGCCGCTTCGCATGCGTTCGACGATATGTCGCGCATGCGTGCTGGCGGGGTCTTCGCGAAGTCACCTCACGTGACTCCGAAGTAAAATAGCTTAACTGTGGGTGAAAATTACTATCCAAATTACACTAATAAAAAATCAACATCTTACTACTTTGACCAAAAAACATTGAGGGCTAATTAAAATCAAATGTTGTCATGACAATTACATCACTTACTACAACCTATAGCGTGACTGAGCCTTACGGTTACTATTCTATAATAATAATGTCAAGGTATTGTGGAAAAGTAAATACACACAAATAAGATTGCAGTTGAGAAATATTCTATTAAAGTGGATTGAACCATTGAAAACTGTTTTTAAAAAAAAGAAACAATGCTGGAGTAACTCAGCGGGTCAGGCGGCAATGCTTTGGAACAGGACCCCCACCCCCTTCATACTCTGAAGAAGAACCTCAACCCAAAATGTCTCCTATCCATGTTCTACAGAGATAGTGCCTGTCCTGCTGAGTTACTTCGGTACTTTGTGTCTTTTCTTTGTAAATCAGCATCTGTGTGAAACAGTTAAATGTGGTGGCGATCTTTAGATTCAGTTACTAAAGCTAGAGTCATCTGCAGTATTTTTTTTTATTAATGGCTTTGTACAATGTAAAAATAATACATTGGCCCAATAGATTGGTCTAACAATCTGTTTGGGAGTTGGCCAAGCACATTACAATGAAAGAAACATTTTGTAGTGAAAGAGAATCTGTCCAGATTCAGCTGTAACTCATTGCATTGCTCCTGAATGATCCCGACCAGGTTGAGGCTGCCAAAGGCTTTAACTAACAAGTAGAGCAGTGCTTTCAAGTTGAATCTGTTCTGTTATCATGGAGGTTGTTGTGAATGTTCCGTTGCTGGTTTATATTTAGATGGTTGACAACATTTCTTGTGTTTTTGTAAACTAGTGTTTATTTAGTGTCCATGTAAACTACTGCAGGAATTTTTAAATAGAAAAACACTTCTAAAGAAAATGAATAAATTATTGAATACACAGGACGTTTATCTTCCTCCAAAATGCCAGCTGAGTTCCAACCTGTTGGTCCATGAATTAAAGTGAATGCAAAATTCCAAGACCATTGGTGCTCTCCGTAAAAGCACCAGTTTAATTTGAACAAAACCTGACATACATTTTAGCCACAGAAAGTGTTTTCCAGGAACTGTGGCCTTACTGTATGTTGCTACAAATCTGTGGGACAAGTTTAAGCTAATTTAGTTACTATCCACCAAAACAGGATGTGCATTCAATTCAAGTGCATTATCACATGCAGTGTACCTGCACAGTGAGGTACCAATGCAATGAAAATCCTGTTTGCACCAGCATCACAGGTACATAATGTGTACAGGTACAGATATCTATATATGTACAGGTACAATACATAGACAAATACACAAAACGGTGTTGGGGTGGGTTGTTCCCAAGATGGACCAGGCAGAGTTCACTACTCTCTGCAGCCTCTTGTATTCTTGTGCATTGGAATTGCAGTATCAGTCTGTGATGTGAACAATCAGGATACTTTCTGCAATATAAAACAGCAAGGTGAAATGATTTAAAAAACATACTCTAGCTATTGTCATATAATACTCCCGTTGAGTTAGTGTTCTTTGTGAGTGGGGCTACAGAGTAAGTATCAGTTTCAAAGCACAAATTGGACATTTACAATGGGCCTCAACAATTCAGATCCTGGGGGATTAGGAAGAGTTTGTTGCTTATGATTACAATTTGGAGATTCCAAGCGAGAAGTACTTGGCTGTTGTCATTAAATCAAGTTCAAGCCCAACGGATTAATTCACTCCAGTCAGGGAGTGCCAGATAAGGAAAGAAGAAGAATGGAAAGTATGAGGGAGGGACAGTGAATTAATGGGGACGGTGGGAATAAGAGGGGTCTTAAAGGGAAAATGGAGGACTCAAGGGAAGGAGGAGAGATGAGCGGAAGGAGGAGCGGAAAGGAACTGAGTGATGGGGCAGTGGGGGATAGGTGGGCTTATGGAGAGGGGTTGGGAAGGATCAATACATGGTGGATGAGAAGGGGGAGCGGGGTGCTGACCAGAACATGGAACATAGAACAATACAGCACAGGAACAGACGCTATGGGTCACGTTGCCTGTGCTGAATATCTTGCTAGGACCTAGGTCTGAAGAAGGGTCTCAACCAAAAACATCACTTATCCATGTTCACCAGGCATACTGCCTGATCTGCTGTGTTACTCCAGCACTTTGTGTCCTTTATAGTTTTTTGGTCAAGGTTCTAGCATCTGTAGTCTCTTTTGTACCCAATTAAAAAAAAACGTGCTACAAACCTCAAATAATGGGTTCATAGCTCTCATGCCAAACATGAGACCAAATTCCCAAGTCTAAATGTTGGCGAATCTCAGCAATCCAAGGCTCCACGAGTATCCAGCCAAGGAACATGACCACCAGAGTGCCAGTACTGACAATGCTAAATGTCATCAGTTCCATGCTGAGCTTCTGGTAATTGAGTCTGTGTCGTTCAGTAAGCCCGTTTTCCACTTCACTCTTCTCCAAAGACCCAGCAAATGGGGCAGATGCTAATTATGTTGGATTATTTTGTGTGTGTGATGTGTGAACATGTCGAATAGCAGATATCATCAAATTTATTGATACAACTAAATACACTGATTAATGATGTGAAAGCTAATATATATATATATATATATATATATATATATATATATATATATATATATGTATATATATATCTTAGTAGATCACTAAACTTTTCCTATTCGGTGTATTGATATCTTGACGGGTTCCTTGCTTGGAGGGTGTAGATTCTAACCTGGTGAGACCAGTGTTCATTCTCAGATCTTATGTGTGGCTACAACATTTTCCCTTTGGTGTTCTTAGCAAGTTGGGAGCAATGATCCCTGCAGAGTATCCATAAAGCTTTGTCACCCTCTCACAATCTATCTCTCTCTCTCTCTCTCTCTCTCTCTCTCCCCCCCCCCCCCCCCCCCCCACCCCTCCACCTCCCTCCCCCCCTCTCTCCCTCCCTCTCTCTCGCCCCTCTTCCACTCATTTCCTCCAAACCATTCTGTACAATTTAGGATGTCCATATAACTTAAAGATCGTCTGTTATTCTGAAAATGAATAGACTCTTTTGCTTAAACTGACCGAATACAATGAATCCTTCTTTGTTTCAGTTTAAAAGTCTGCTTCTTGACATGACTTGTCAGCACTTTTACATACCGCACTTTATTTTTAGATAAGAAGAGAACATAAATCAAAAATCTTGAAATGTTATGATCCGTTTTACTTGTTAAAATGTCTGCATTTAATTAGCTAATTATATCTTGCACAGTTAGAATTTTCCCATGATGGTTTCAGCTTGTTTGCTGATTTGCTTAAAATTGAATGACTTTAATTTCACTTGCATCATTCAAATGAAGAAAATAATTAGCCATAAACATAAAATGTGGAAGAACGGGAGAAATTTGTTTTGAAAAAATATGCCATTGGGGTGTAGAGTTGCTTGTGATTCATTCAGGCTGATGTATCCAGACACTGGGGGTTAGTCGGAACATCATCCTAACTCTTACTACTGTTTTTAATTAATGCTCTACAGGTGATGGTGACAGATGGAAGCTCTTCTCCAAAACACTCAACTGTGTGGGTGGTTGTACACGTATTGGATGAGAATGACAACAAACCCCTATTTCCTCAGAAGGTGTATCAAATTAAACTTCCAGAACGGGACCGCAAGAAACGCAGTGAACCAATTTATAGAACGTTTGCATTTGATAAGGATAAAGGCCCCAATGCTGAAATCTCCTACAGTCTTGTGGATGGAAATGATGATGGGAAGTTTTTCATTGATCCCAAAACCGGAATGGTTTCGTCCAGGAAACAATTTTCAGCTGGAAACTACGACATTTTAACCGTAAGATTTTGATTTTTAGTTTTATTTAGTTAAATGTTCTTAAAATCTTTATGCTTTTTGTTGCAAGCTTGGAGACCTCATTAAATATTTGCACATTGCAGTACTGCAGAATGTTCGAGCAGTGCAGCATCTAATTGCCCAATAATATAGGCTAATGGTGAATGGAAATACATTTCTCGACGTGCACAGTCGGGTAAAATTTCAACCTTTGCATCTGCCAACTAAGTGACCCACGTGGGTTTTTTCCAAGATCTTCAGTTTCCTCCCACAGTCCAAAGACGTACAGGTTTATAGGTTAATTGGCTTGCGTTTGTATACTTGGTATAAGTGTAAATTGCCCCTAGTGTGTTAATGTGCAGGGATCGCTGGTCGGTGCGGACTTGGTGGGCTGGAAGGCCTGTTTCCACGCTATATCTCTAAACTAAACTAAACAACCCTGGATTTGAGAAACATGATTGGAGCAGGGAGATGGCTAGTGCTTGGGGTGCACTCATACTGCTGGCCCCTGTGTCACACTGACCTTATGTGGTGAGGCAGCCACCAGCGCTGTCCAGGACTTGATGCTACAACTGTGCTGCAAAGCAGAGTGATCTGCAAGCATTGACCAGGTAGATACAAGGCCCAGCGCCACACTGGACCGATGCCCTTCGGATGGCTCGGCCTAACGAATACCATTTCAACTCTCTCCGAATATCTCTCTTGAACAAAGATGTTTTGAAAGTTGACAAATATTTATTTAATTTTAAAAAATCATTCGAAAATTAATATGGTTAAATTGCATCAAGCTATTGTAAATGGTTAAAAAAAGTAAATATAAAAGAAACAAAAAAAGATTACTTTCAATTTCCTCTCTAATGAAGTTCAAGAATTCCATTCAAATAAATAGCTTGACCTATGTGTGCCATAAATGTAAATCATAAAGCTAAGAGGCCAAATACCAAGTGCATTCACTTCTTGAGAGCACGATCCAGAACAGCCTCAGGATCAGTGATCAATAGCAGAGAACGAGGCCACATGCTCCAGCTTAATGCAGGCACATAAGTTATGAATTTTGTAACCTGCAGGAGAAGCATTGACCTATGAGCTAAAAAATAGTCCAGCTTATCAAAAATTGAAGAATAAAATGTAGAGAGTAGAATTTAATAATAGTAAACTTTGTGGCATTGATAACCTTCTCCTGCTTTGCTGTCGAGGCTTTTATTACGTGGCATTGTGTCTAGTTATTGTCTTGTGTATTGATATTGTATTGTGAATTGTTATCAACAGCAACTCAATGTTGCTGAATGTTAATTCAATGTTACCATTGTGCCAATCTGAATGGCACGTCATACATTGGCCCACTGTTTCTTTTGTTCATGTTTCTCTCCTGCCACTCAAAATTTACTGATCAAGTCAATTAGAAACATAGAAACATAGAAAATAGGTGCAGGAGTAGGCCATTCGGCCCTTTGAGCCTGCACCGCCATTCAATATGATCATGGCTGATCATCCAACTCAGTATCCTGTGCCTGCCTTCTCTCCATACCCCCTGATCACTTTAGCCACAAGGGCCCTCTTAAATATAGCCAATGAACTGGCCTCAACTACCTTCTGTGGCAGATAATTCCAGAGACTCACCACTCTCTGTGTGAAAAATGTTTTGCTTATCTCGGCCCCAAAGGAATTCCCCCTTATCCTTAGACTGTGACCCCTTGTTGTGGACCTCCCCAACATCGGGAACAATCTTCCTGCATCTAGCCTATCCAACCCCCTTAAGAATTTTGTAAGTTTCTATGATCCCCCCTCAGTCTTCTAAATTCTAGCGAGTACAAGCCAAGTCTATCCAGTCTTTCCTCATATGAAAGTCCTGACATCCCAGGAATCAGTCTGGTGAACCTTCTCTGTACCCCTCCTATGGCAAGAATGTATTTTCTCAGATTTGGAGACCAAAACTGTACGCAATACTCCAGGTGTGGTCTCACCAAAACCCTGTACAACTGCAGTAGAACCTCCCTGCTCCTATACTCAAATCCTTTTGTTATGAATGCTAACATACCATTTGCTTTCTTCACTGCCTGCTGCACCTGCATGCCTACTTTCAATGATTGGTGTACCATGACACCCAGGTCTCGTTGCATCTCCCCTTTTCCTAATTTGCCACCATTAAGATAATAGTCTACCCTCCTGTTTTTGCCACCAAAGTGGATAACCTCACATTTATCCACATTATACTGCATCTGCCATGCATTTGCCCACTCACCCAGCCTATCCAAGTCACCTTGCAGCCTCCTAGCATCCTCGAATTGAACAGATTGGCTCAACAACTTCTCCTTCGACTCCTCCCACTTCTTCCAAGTCCACTCGCATGGGCCCCAGCCAGGCATACACTGGCCCTATCCCCGAACCTTGTCTCCGTTACATTGACAACTGAATTGGTGCTACCTCTTGCACGCATGCAGAATTCACGGACTTCATCAAACACCATCAATTTCCATCCTGTACTCAAATTTACTTGGACCATCTCCGACACATCCCTCCCCTTTCTTCATCTCACAGTCTCCATCATTGGAAATCGACTATTGACTGACATCTATTACAAACCCACTGACTCCCACAACTATCTCGACTACACTTCTTCCCACCCTGCTTCCTACTCCCAATTCCTCCGTCTAAGCCGCATCTGCACCCAGGATGAGATGTTCCATACCAGGACATCCGAGATGTCCTCATTCTTTAGTGAACGGTGGTTCCCCTCTCCCATCATAGATAAGTCCCTCACTCGTTCTCCTCGGTACCCTGCAGCTCCGCTCTTGCTCCCCCTCCCCGAGTAGCAACGGACACAGAGTTCCTCTAGTCTTTATCCTTCACCCCGTCAAATAAAACACATAATCACCCAATATTTTCGCCACCTCCAACAGGATATCAATACTAATCACATCTTCCCATTTCCACCTTCCATAGAGACCATTCCGTCCGCAACTCCCTGGTTAACTCATCCCTTCCCACCCAAACCACCCCCTCCCCAGGTACCTTCCCCAGCATTGACAGAAGATGCAACAACTGTCCCAATACTTCTTCCCTTGACTGTCCAGGGACCCCGACAGTCCTTTCAGGTTAGGCAGAGATTCAGTTGCACCTCCTCCAACCTCATCTACTGTATCCATTGTTCAAGATGTGGACTCTTATACTTCGGCGAGACCAAACGTAGACTGGGCGATTGTTTCGCTGAACACCTTTGCTTAGTCTGCCTGGACCTACGTCATCTCCTGGTTGCTAAACACAATAATTCTCCTTCCCATTCCAATTCCCACACAGACCTTTCTGTCCTAGGTCACCTTCATTGTCAGAGTGAGGCTAAACGCAAATTGGAGGAACAGCAGCTCATATTTTGCTTGGGCAGCTTACAACCCAGTGGTTGCAATATTGATTTATCTATCTTCAACCGACATTCCCTCTCTCTCTCTATCCCTCCCCCTCGCAAGCCAGCCTAGTTTCTTGTTTTCACCCAACAAACAGCTAAAAATAAAACCCCAACTACACTACATCCTCCGGAAGATCCAAACAAAATAAAAACCCCAACTACACTACATCCTCCGGAAGATCCAAACAAAATAAAAACCCCAACTACACTACATCCTCTGGAAGATCCAAACAAAATAAAAGCTGAAGAAGGGTCTCGACCCGAAACGTCGCCTATCTCCTTCGCTCCTTAGATGCTGCTGCACTCGCTAAGTTTCTCCAGCCTTTTGTGTACCCTCGATTCTCAAGCATCTGCAGTTGCTTCTTCAACAAACCAGCTAACAATGACTGGTTTCCTTTATCATTGTTACTTTTTTGCATATCTTTCATTCATTGTTCTTTATCTCTCTACCTCCTCAGCTATATCTCTCATTTCCCTTAGCCCTAACCAGTATGAAGAAGGGTCTTGACCCGAAACATCACCCATTCCTTCTCTCCAGAGATGCTGCCTGTCCCGCTGAGTTACTGCAGCTTTTTATGTTGATCTTTGGTTTAAACCAGCATCTGCTGTTCCTTCCTACACAATTGAAAAGATGCATCTGGTTTAAGCAGTCAAAAGAAAACCTGAGCACAGAAAACATAAAAATGTAGATGTAAATAGCAAAAACATTTTGAAAACTATAAAGTGAGATTTCTAAGTGATTAATAAATATCTTCAATGGTCTTTACCCGAGGAAGAGCTGTAAAGGGCCTGTCCCACTGCGGCGACCTAATTGGTGAGTTCAGACTCTCCTAAACTCGCCAATTAGGTCTCCGCAGTGGGACAGCCCCTAGAGAGTCAAATCTTTTTAAGCTAAATTTTGAACATACGCACAACTTTATTGAATAATCTCTGCAGGACAGAGATGGCTGAAGGCAAACTGTTAATTGTCAACAGATTGAGGACAATCAATGAGACACAGACATATACACTTATTTTTTTTTTAAATAATTATCTTGTTTGATTAATGCTGAATTGATCTTTGATATTTAGATTAAAGCAGTAGACAATGGGAGACCTCAAAAGTCTTCCACTGCACGCTTACACATTGAATGGATAAAGAAACCAGAACCATCCTCCATTCCCCTCAGTTTTGATGAACCAATTCACAACTTCACCGTGATGGAAAACGACAGAGTGAATGAAATTGTGGGTGTCGTCACTGTTCAACCAAGTAATATTCTGCTTTGGTTTGATATCGTTGGTAAGTTTCATTTTTATATTCTGGAAATCCTCTAATTGTCACATTGAAATTCATGAACAGATAGCATAATATGCAATTTTACATTTATTAATCCTTTTGGGTACAAAGTTCTCCTGAAATGTAATGGAATGTTATTTTTTTATTTGAAATTTGTGATGATAGGTGGAACTGAAAATAAAGATATTCCTTTTTGTCCAGTGCGGTATTTGACAAAGATGAAATTATAACTTGACTTTAAGTGTCTCTGACTTAAATTGGAACCATGAAGCTTGGTGTTAAGTATTGTAAAACCATCCAAACTTGAAGGATTAATGTCATCATGCATGCTTTTCATTGACAAAGTGGACTTGGTGGCTCTAAAGCTCATTGCATGTTGCTGTTCCATACTTGTAGTTTTTCCAAAATGTTTTGCCTTCTTGAACAATGTGTTTTTCAATAATAAAAGACTTAATAAGCACTTCATAAATGATCAGTGATGTAGAAGCAAAAATTTGTGCAGCTGACCTTTATTTTGGACAAGTAAAGTACTACACCAGATATCCAGAAAATGCCAGCCCAGCCTTTGACTTGGAGCATTTGGATTTAATAACATAAAAGTCCCTTGTCATTCTCAGATGATTTGTCATGAGCAGCCTGCGATACATCTCATATGTATACTGCATGGGAAGGATCAATTTTTCTATTTATTTCTTGAAGTGGATTGTTTGTTCTTCACTATAAGTTTACTTGCTTGAGTTGGCCTTTTTCTGCCTGTGCCATTTTGTCCTTTGCTATTTATGCTTTGATTCCAGGTGGTAATCTGAACCTCCTGCATTTATTGACTGATGTGAGGAAAAGGTTTAATGAAGCACCTAGTGCTGTTCATCTAAATGTTCCAAAACTCCTTACAAGTGGACTAAATTGCTTTAGCGGTAGAAATGTGCTTTTGTTCCATGAAGGCATTCACTTGAAATGTTTTGAGCACCTGGTTCATTATTATTTAAATAGACAGAGTTTCATGCATTTAACCATTTGGTCGAATTGCCCATATGTCAGTTATTTCATTGGGAAGATTCTTGTCACTGTAATGAGTGAGATACATATTTAAATTTGAAGGTAATATGTGACCTAGATGGAATTTGCATTTTGATTTGAATTGCTCAATTTATTCCTGCATTAAGTAATTGCATTCTTTAATTAAACAACAGCTGGATGCATCATTTTGAGTCTGGACTATTTGTTAAAGTTTGAATTCCATGTTATAGTTTCAATCAGTTTCATAAAATGTTTTAATTTGCTGTCTTACTGTAGAATATAAGATGCTATGTTCTTTTCTGGGACTAAAGCAGAACAACAGTCCTTCAAAATAATTTATTTTGATAGTTTATTTCATTATAATACTTGAAGGACCTATTTTTTTGGGGCATAGTTAGTGTAATTACAACCCAGTAATTCTCCATGTTGGATGGACTATCAGACATGTTTGTAAGTCAAATAAATGTATTACTGTGGTGGTCAATAGACCAATTCGTAGTCAGATAGGTACTGTTTCTGTTTTTGAGTCATGCAGCACAAAAATGGGTCCACCAGCCAACCATTTTGCCCATAAACAAATTCCATTTGTGTAGGGAGGAACTGCGGATGCTGCTTTAAACAGAAGACAGACACAAAAAGCTGGAGTAACTCAGCAGGTCAGGCAGCATCTCTGGAGAAAAGGAATAGGTGTCATTTCTAGTTGAGACCCATCTTCAGAACACATTCCATTTGTCCACTTTATGTACTTATCTTGTCTTGCCTACTTGTATAATGTCTCTTAAAATTGTTTTTTTTTTTAACTTCTGGCAGTACGTTCTCGATATCAAGCACTCTTTGAATGAAAATCAATTCCCCTCACATTTCCGTTCTTCCTTTCATCTTCAACCCATGTCCTCTTGTTTTTGACATTCCTACCATAGAAGAAAAGATTTTAATGCTCCACCTTATTGTCATAACTTTACATACCCCTAAAAGGCAACCTTGTCGCTCTCACTTCAGGGAAAATAAACCCAGCCTATCCAATCCCTCCTTACAACTAAACTCCTCCAAACCTGCACCCTCTCTGGCACATCTTTCCAATAGCCTGGCAACCAGAACTGCACATAATGCTCCCAAGTGCAGCCTCACCATTATTTGTTAAGTTGCAACAAGACATCCTATCCAATATTCTACATCTGATGTGTACATATGTAATATGAATTAGTTCAGTTTAGTTTGGAGATACAGCATGGAAACAGGCCATTCGGCCCAGCGAGTCCATGCCAACCAACGGTCGCCTGTACACTAGTTCTATCTTACACACTAGGGACAGTTTACAAAAGCCAATTAACCTACAAAATTGCTTTTCTTTGGAATGTGTGAGGAAAACAGAGCTCCCAGAGAGAACTAACTTTGTCACAGGGAGAATGAGCAAACTCCAAACTGGCAGCATGCATAGTCAAGATCGAACCCATATATTAGGCGCTCTGAGGCTGCAACTCTACCACATTGCCACTATACTTCCCCTGATTACTTAATATCAAATAAAATGGAGGGGTCACTCTAGTGGACATGAATGCTAGTAATTTCGCTGCCAATGATGTTGATTAAAAGAACTCGATTTATTTTACTCCTTTGCCAAGACACAGTTTGAATTTGTGGAATGTTCTGATTGTGGTGGGGGGGGGGGAGGAGGGGTGGGGGGAGAAAGCTGGAAGAGAGGCGAGGGCAGGACAAAACCTGGCAAGTGATAGGTGGCCCCACCTCAATACCTACTCACATTGCTTCCCCTTTGATTTATCCACCTATCACATGTCAGGGTTTGATTTTCTCGCACCTCTTTTCCAGCATTCCCACACCCCGCCCACCATATTCAGTCTGAAGAAGGGTCCCGACCCAAAATGTCACATTTCCATGTTCTCCAGAAATGTTGCCTGACCCGCTGAACATGTAGTGTCATGCTTTTTGTTAGTCCTGAGTTAAGGTAAATGTTGAGAAGAAGAAAGGGGTATTTAACAAAAAAGAAATATTCATTATCTTTTAAAAGGTTACAACAACACTTTTGCTTATTTCATGTAATCATTGATCTGACAATGTGTTAAAGATTTGCTTGTCAAACTCTTGAGTGGAATTTAGATTGTATATAATAGCCAGTGTGCAGTAAGAATATATGTTGAGAAATATGAAACTTGGTAGAAAATAACATATATTGTAATGGCAGATTCAGTTCAAATGCTTAGGTTATCTTGTGTGTCAAGTTAAAATCCTTTAATTGCATCCCAAACTTTCTGGAACTCTTTTTCTAACTAATGTTTCCCATCATTGTCCTTTTTGTTTCTTCAATCCTTTTCCTCTCATTTTTGTTCTCCTTTCCTTCCTCTTTGTGCCCTCTCTGCCTCCCTTCAAGGTGGGAAGCAAGCTCGAGAGATGTTCTATGTATATCCGACAGCTTGTGGCCAGAACTGTTCCAGAGAAGGTATCGCTAATCCCATAAAGTTTTTTAAATCACAATGATATTATTATCTGTTTCAACATTTTCCTTTTTTTTAACCGGTTGCACAGGTTCAAAACATCAAAGTCTGACTTTAAACCAGTTATCCAGATTAAAGTATTACAACTGTTGGCTTTTATCAGAGTTTTTTCCCCATATTTTCTCATTTTTTCATCAGCGACATCTGGTCGTGATAGAAAATTGAATAATTTTCCAAAATGAAAACTGATTCTTCAGATTTCTTCAGGTTTTTACAACTTCTAAGAACACGTGTTGGATTTTAAAATATGTTGTTCATGTAGATGATGAAATATATATGTTAATTTTAATAGCTATTGTCTGGTGCAACCATTTTACAGCTCATTAATAATTTTCACAATGAAGATAAAAGAACTGTGGATATATCCCAGGAATATCTTAAGCTGAATAATACATTTTAATATTAATGGAGTATGTATATGCATTAAACAAATATCCAACCCATATATCATCTAATTTATGTGACTGATACAGTAAAATTATTCTGCTGGTACTCATATTTTCATTTGTAATAAACCTTTGATAAGGTGCTGCACGTGAGGCTGCTATAAGAAGATAAGAGCCCAGGTTATTAGAGGGAAGATAAAGCATGAATAGCAGGTTGGCTGGATGGCAGAAGACAAAAGAGTGGCAATAAAGGGGGCTTTTTCTGGTTGTCTGCCAGTGACTAGCGGAGTTCCGCATCGGTCGGTGCTGGGGCCACTGCACTAATATACACGTTGTATATTAATGATTTGGACAAGGTGATTAATGGCTTTATGGCCACGTTTGCAGATGATACGAAGATAGATGGAGGGGCAGGTAGTGTAGAGAAAGCAGGGACTCTGCAGAAGGACTTGGACAGGTTTGGAGAGTGAGCTGAGAAATGGCAGATGAAATACAGCATAGACATACATGACGTATGGCATCATGCATTTTGGCAGTAGGAATAAAGGCGTATACTATTTTCTAAATGGAGAGAAAATCCAGAAATCAGAGATTCAAAGGGACTTGGGTGTGCGGCCGTAGGATTCCCAGAAACTCAAATCGGTAGTACAGAAGGCAAATGCAATGCTAGCATTTAATTTGGGAGGACTAGAATATAAAAACTGGATGCAATGCTTAGACTTTATAAGGCACTGGTCAGGCCACATTTGGAGTATTGTGAGCAGTTGGGCCTCATATCTGAGGAAGGATGTGCTATGATTTTAAGGCGGAGATTGACAAATTCTTGATTAGTATGGGTGTCAGGGGTTATGGAGAGAAGGCAGGAGAATGAGGGACAGATAGATCAGTCATGATTGCATGGCAGAGTAGACTTGATGGGCGGGATGGCCTAATTCTGCTCCTATAAGTTATGAACTTGTGAAATCCTTTGAATGAGAAATGGTTACCTAAATGATAAGATATCAATGTGTTTCATATTGAACTGAGTATATACATTATGTTTGAATAAAGTAAAGACCCTCAACAGGCATATTTAATATCTGGATTTTCATTCAAATAACCTGGATTTCTAGTCTTTTTTTCACCCGGTGTCATTTAAAAAGACAGGCATAACTCATAATTATTTTTTTTTCTTTCTAACTTTGATAATTATAGTATCATTAAATCCATTTCCAAAAGGTTAGGCTCTCCTGGAATGTATTGAAACTATAACTTGTTGGATATGGACGCTTTAGGCATTTAAACTCACTTTTTTTTGGTCATTTAGTATAGTAGTGACTTCATAGTTGCACAAGTCCACCACCGATTTTCTGGCACCTCCTTTAATCCAGACAAAATGATGAGAGCGCACTTGAAATCCATCCTAGAAGTCCCCCCGAAAATGTGGCATCTGGGTCGAGTGAGGCAGCCGATTTCCACCTCATCCGGACTTCCACGGCTGATCGGCGGGTCAAATCTGCCCGCCAAGGCCAGGGCTCTGGAACTCTGGCCCAGCTGGAGACCGCAGTTCCATTACCGTAGCTAACTTCTGAGGCCGACTTTGTGGGGTGGTATCTCGGCTCCCCCAGCCGCCTAGGTGGACAGTTCCGGTATCGATCTCGGAGGCCCGCATCGAACAGCAAGGGGTGGCGAGCACACCCACCCTACCACATTTTCGTCAGATTCAGCAAATCTCAGGTCAGCCAGGGTCAGCCCAGTTGTCCTGCTGAGAAAGCAGCGCCTCGGCCCTGCGGGCGGCCACTGATCCGACCCTCTTTGCGAGTCCAAGGCCGATCTGCCCATGCAAAAAAACGCATGTTTCACAGTAAAATTAATTTACATTTAATATCTGTTTTATTCAGGTTTTTATTAGTCCATGGTGCATTAGACACATGGGAGAGGTATAATTAGTGGGTCAGAGGTGTATTGATATTTCATTTTTAAGTAACCTCTTTTGGTCCGGCAAAAAGGATAATACGGCAAGCCTCTGGAACCAAGGGTGCCAAAAAATCGGTTGTGGACCTGCATTATAAAACAAAATAGTGGTTTATGTTACAAACTGGAAGATAGTAGCACAACATTTCAGTAAACTCGGAAAGTTTAATAAAAACCTCAATAAATCACTATACAGCTTTTTAAAATGCCATAGTTGTCCTCTTGTGTGCAGAATTTGCAGGCATAAGCAATAAGAAAGCACCCACTCCTCTTCAGTTTGTTGCATTAAAAATACAATTTTCTTTGCTAATATAGTGTTTTTTTTCTATTTGTAAATATTCTATCTTTTAAGTGTTCAAATCTGAATTAATTCTGATGTTGCACAAAGATTCTGTGCATGTAATGTACATAGATCGTCAAAGTATACGTGAAGCAAAATTAACATATGGCTTAAAAAAAAACATGATTTGGGAGTGTTTCTGTCAGCCCTAAGATATATTTCAATTTGACCGCAGTGACCCCCATTCCTGTGGATTCACCATTTCAGGTCAGCATATAAGAATTCACAGGCACTTCTACAGCATAGACCAGTGATATGCACAGAAATCCTGAAGAGCTCATTCTTGGGGACAGTGACTTATCACCAAGTTTTTGGCTAAGAATACTGGAAAATGTCCTTTTGGGGAAACCGGCATAAATCACGAGGGAAGATAAATCTGGTGCCAACAAAATATTATGCAATGTTGAGGAGATTAGTGAAGATTGCAAAACCCTAATAATCCAGTAACTGAATGTTCAGAAAATGATGGTTCAGCATTTGTCTCATCAGGTTCTATTTCCTGTCTGAAGAAGGGTCTTGAGCCGAAACGTCACCTATTCCTTCTCTCCAGAGATGCTGCCTGTCCCGCTGAGTTGCTCCAGCATTTTGTGCCTATCTTCCTTTAAACTCACTGAGTTGACTTGAAAATGTATTATAGCACTGTTTAATATGGATCAGAAAAATGGGGAGACGATAGAAAACAGGTGCAGGAGGGGACCATTCGGCACTGCCATTCATTGCGATCGCCATTCATTGCGATCAATAACCCATGCCTGCCTTCTCCCCATATCCGCTGATTCAACTAGCCCCTAGAGCTCTATCTAACTCTCTCTTAAATCCATCCAGTGATGGATTGGGGGTAGCATCCAAAAATCCAATACAACTAAAACTTGTAGTTGATGATAAGATATTCCGCTTTGTATGGACTAGGACTGCCTGGTGCTGGTACTTGGTGCTCCTGAAACCAAAAACAGTTTTGATTCCCAAATTGTACCTTTAAAAATCTGATTCAACATAACATTTTACAAAAAGCTTAAGTTCCTGAAAATATTAAAACAAAAAACAACCATTGCTATGTTAAATCATTTCGAGTAAACAAAGTGAAGTACGTGGATCATGTATTCACCAGCAACGGACCCGTTCAAGACCATTGCTAGGATATATTGAAATATAGGACTAGTTATATAGAGTGATAGGAATACATGGAGGAGTTGAATTCGCTAGCACAATGATGGTTGGAGATGATTTGGGTGCAGTGTGTAAAATAATAAAACATTTTAATGGGCTAAAAGAAAGGGTTTTTGGTCAGTATCTAGGAAAGGCAAATTTAAGATAATTGGCAACAGAACCAAAGGCAACATGATGGGGAAATATACATAGTTGGTTCAATTTGCAGTAGACTTATTTAAAGTGCCAGAATGAAATGTAATATTAATTAAAGGAAAATTGCTTAAATAGTTGGTCCAATTGACCTGAGGCCTCAACTTCTCAGCCTTCCCATGAGGTGGTGCAAGAACCAAATGGCGACAGTAATTCAATTCAATTTAATTCAATGAACTTTATTTTTCCATTATGAACTTTGGTTTCTGCAGCCATACAACAAAAAGAGACAGTTTTACAAGACACACAACCAACTTAATTCACACAGACATCCATCACAGTGAATCTCCTCCTCACTGCGATGGAAGGCAAAGTCTTGTCTCTCCCTTGCACTCCATTGAATCTCAAAGCTCCATCCCTGTAAAGTCCTCATGATCTGCTGTAGGCACAGGGAACTGCAGATGCTGGTTTACCAAAAAGACAAAAAGTGCTGGAGTAACTCCCCTAAGTGTCTTTTCTAATGATCTCTTGTCGGCTTCATGCCATTGACAGCCTTTAAATTATTTTTTTTAAGTCTCCAATGATCAATTTTAAATGAATTTGAGTAGATATAAATAATTCTATAAAAAATATATAATTCCCTTAAAAATAGGTTACTTTGATTGAGATAATTTAGATAATAGTCAAATAAAGGAGAAGAAATTAATCCATTTATCTCAAATACCTTTTATAATCAGGATTCTGAACAAAATCAATTAATTTGCGCTGCGCTATAAATACTGGCCAATCGGGTAAAGCAGATGCGAGTGCAAGGGTGCCAGTATCTGATTTTGTTTGGATTTCTGTGTAGGAATCCAACCAATTCCTCAATCCTCAGATTATAACAAAATTAATTTGACATCATAATTTAGTGCAAGCCTTGATTCAATGACAATGGCGCAGTAGTAGACTTGCTACCTTACAGCACCAGAGACCCGGGTTTGAACCTGATACAGGTGCTATCTGTACGGTGTTTGTATGTTCTCCCCGTGACCTGCGTGGGTTTTCTCCGCGATCTCCGGTTTCCTCCCACACTCCAAAGACATACAGGTTTGTAGGTTAATTGGCCTGGTATAATTGTGTATTGTCCCTTGTATGTTGGATAGTGTTAGTGTGCGGGGATCGCTGATCGACAAGGACTCAGTGGGTCAAAGGACCTGTTTCCTTGCTGTATCTCTAAACTAAACTAAACTAAAAAGACATAACCCTCACCTTGCAGTTTTATGATCCCTCTGTAAGCACACACTTTCAGCTAACATTTCTTTGTTGGAATACAATAATGAGTGAGATGCCAGTTTCTAAATGCAATATTAATTTCATGTCTTAGGAACAGAATTAGACCATTTGGCCCATCGAGTCTACCGAGCCATTTAATCATGGCTGATCTATCTTTTCCTCTCAACCACAATCTCCTGCCTTCTCCCTATAACCCTTTGCAACCTTACTAATCAAGAATCTGACAATTTCTGCCTTAAAAATACCCAATGTCGGCCTCCACAACCGTCTGTGGCAATGAATTTCACAGATTTGCCACTCTGTGACAAAGGAAATTCCTCCTCATCTCCCTTCTGGCAGATTATAGCTATGGAGAGTTTGCATAGATAGATGTAGGAATGAACTGCAGATGCTGGTTTAGACCGAAGATAGACACAAAATGCTGGAGTAACTCAGTGGGACAGGCAGCATCTTTGTATAGAAGGAATAGGTGACGTTTCAGATCGAGACCCTTCTTCAGACTGCAGAAGACTGTAGGAGCCCCAGTTTGAAGAAGGGTCTCGGCCCGGAACGTCACCCATTCCTTCTCTCCAGAGGAGCAGCCTGTCCCGCTGAGTTACTCCAGCATTTTGAGTCTATCTTGCACAGTTATGTCGTCACTGAAGCTTTCTCAAGCTCTTTACATGAAGCAGTGTTAAGCTCCTGTCCCACTTTCACGACCTAATTGGCGACCTCTGCCGAGGTTGCCCTTGACTCATACTCGCAGCATGGTCGCCACAAGGTCATAGGAGGTCTTCGTAACTCTTCCTCAATGCTCGTGAGTGGTCTCCGCGTACTCGTGGCCTCAAGTAAGTCATGGCGCTTTTTCCAGCCCGATAAAAAATGTCCACGAGTAAAAAAATTGTCGGCATGAAAAAAATGATACTTTTTACTCGTAGGTAGGTCGTAATAGGTTGTGATGGTAGTCGTAGATAGTCGTAGGTCGGTAACTGGCCCGAGAAAAAAAATGCAAACATGACATCATTTTATCATGTGATCGTTTTCCACTCATAGCTAGTTGTAGTTGGTCTTAGGTGTGGAAGACTGAGGTCGAGGGGGGTCGTAGGAGGTCGTAGACATAGTCGTAGGAGGTCTTTTACTTTGGCGAGTCAACATGACCTTGTCATTTTGTTTAACTCGTCTAGGGTCTTCTAAACTCGTGGATTAGGTCGTCCAAGTGGGACAGGCCCTTTAATCATTTTGGAGCACTTCCCTCCTGCATAGAGGCGATGCGCAGACAACCTGTGCTTCTCTGTTTAATCATGCTCACCATTGGAACTGGCAGCAAATGTTTAAACCTAGCCTGACTATTGAATGTTGATCCACAGAAAGGTCTTCTAAATTCCTAATTTGAAAACAAAATACCTAATTATAAGATGTCTTTACCGGACACAAAACAAACGTTCAAACTTTGTGATATGTTTCCAATGTATTTTTCTGGGACATCATCTATAATTAGATAAAACACATTCTTTTGAAACATCTATGCATTCTTGTGTCACGGAAGAAACAATAAATTCAACAAACTTGGCCATAGATGGCTTGAATCAAGATTACTGAGAGCATCTTGTTCACTTTGCAGTTCTGTTTGTATGTCATGGATAATTTATATGCCTGGGGAATATTCTGCTGAGGCTTCAGATGTATCATCGTTGTTCAAAACTGGATAATGATTTGTGTTTGAAATAAAAGAACCTTTAATTCAAAATTATTAACAATCCTTCTATGACTCTGCGAATTACTTGAAGTAAATTATTGCTGGAATTTCATATTCATAAGCAGCATGATGATAAGTTGTTTGCATTCTGCATTATTTATGTTTTTATCCAGCAAATGTGCTCCCAAATTCAAGGCACATTAATCTGAAATCACGAAAGATACATAAAATTAAAATAACACCATGCACAGAACAATAAGGCACTGTAATTTTCTGACTGTTATAAATGCGCAGACATAGCTACCAGCAGTTCATAATATTTTTATTCTACTTTTCTTTAATTTGATGAATATTCTTGGTGATTTTTGAATTATGGTATGCTGTAATTTCCAATCAAAATTGAGCTTTAATTATAGATCAGTTAATTACAAAGTTATTTTATTCTGAAAAGCTTTGTGCAGAAATGTCAGGTTGAAGTTGCATTCAATTTGAGGCCAAATTCATCTCGCCCCCCCTACCCCAATACAGCTCAGCAACTGATGACGATCTCAGGGTTATTCCCTGGTATGTAGATCTCAGCAAGTGAATTTAAAGAACTTTAATGTTAATTCCAGTATTTCTATGTCAGGAAATTCCCCCCACCCCACTGCCCCTACAGATGGTGGTGTGGGGTGAATCACACCACAGAGCCCCTACAGTCAGTGGATGGTGAATCTGTGGAAGTCTTTGCCACAGAAGCTGTAGGGGCCAAGTCAGTGTATATATTTAAGGCAGAGATAGATAGATTTTTGATTTGTACGGATGTGAGAGGTTATGGGGAGAGGACAGGGGAATGAGGTTCGGAGGGAGAGATAGATAAGCCATGATTGAATGGCGGAGTAGACTTGATGGGCCGAATGGCCAAATTCTACGCTTACGACCTTATGAAAAAGGGTAATTGGGTTAGGACAGAATAAACGTTGTGATGCCGAGTGGTAAATAAGTCACTCCTCTCACTATCAAGGCTTGTACATGAACACTGAGGACTTGGAAAGGATAACAAACTTACAAAAAATAAATATATTTATAGACAGTTTGTTATTTTAACACCCTTGATTCACAATTTTCTAAAATGTTTGAGAGTTTTTTTAAATCAAAGTGAATACAGGCTGCTGTTGATTTATTTTCGAACCTAATTGCTGATTCCTGGCTAATCAGTGTATGCCTTGACAAAGTACTTTTGCATATCTCTCCATTACTAACTCGCTATTGTTCCTTATTTATATTTGTGTGTTCCCAATAAGCATTAATCCAGACCTCGATGCTTCACAAGCATTAAAATACCTGTGTATTATTGGAAAGCAGATATTCAGTCTGCATTTGCATATCAGTTACTTTAGGAAAATTATTTGCATGTAATCACTGTTGCAATTTACTTTTTTAAGCTTTTGGTATGCTTTGGCAATGAAGGATTGTATTGCATTTCAAGCTACAAATAAAATGTGCATTAAAACATGTCCTAAAGTACACAGTTGAAATAAGATTTCTGACAAGAACAAAAATTGACAGCTTATTGGTACAGCTTGGAAAGTGGTCTGTATTCAGCATGGTTACTCTGTAAACTGATAACCCCTGGTGGCCGTCCATGTCACGTTTCATGTGGAAACCTACATGTTCATGTTGCGATATCCTATGTCTCTACCAGGTGTAACATGCAGAGTTAGCAATGTGATGTGATCAATAATGTTTCTTGCATAACATCTACAACTTGTTGGTCCTTTAGTAAAGCTGATATGTGGCAGACAACATCTGCACCACAAAAGTCCCAGATAATGAACATGTCCAACAAGAGAGAATTTAACCACAACCCTTGATGTACTTAAGCAGTATCATCAACAAATCATTAACAATCAACATTATTATGACAATCATTGACCAGAGACTCAGCTAGGCAATATCAGAGATTGCAGATGCACAATTCCTCTCACACACACTCACTCACTCACTCTCTCCATCCCTCCCTCACTCACTCACTCTCTCCATCCCTCACTCACTCCAACCCTCCATGTATCCCTCCCTCACTCCAACCCTCCATCTATCCCGCCATCCATTTATCCAACTTCCACCTGAAACGTTGAATATTCCCCTTTAGATGCCACTCGGCTCACTTAATTCCTCTAACTGATTTATTTTTGCAAATGAACTGCAAAAGCCACATAAGTATCATGGCCTCATGAGCAGTTCAAAGTCTGAGTATCCTGTGGCAAGTGGCTCATCTGATACCTCAAACCCTTCTGCCATCTGCAAGGCACAAGTCTACTGCTTGAAATAATACTCTTATTTTCTCTGGTTGAATGCAGCCAACAATTCTCAGGAAGCTCGTCTCAATCCAGGACAAAGCATTTACTTCACCCTAAACACTCATTCTGTCTACCACCAATGCAAAATGACTTTTGTAGACACCATCTACAAAAAGCAAACAATTACCCACCCAACATCTCTACCACCAAGAGGGACAATGGCAGCAGGCACATGGGAACACTACTGCTGCAAGTTCTCTTCCAAGTTGCACACTGCACTGGCTTGGAAATATATTGTTGGTCTTTCATTCACTGTTGAGTCTAGATCCAGAATGTTCCTGTGTAACAGCACTGTTGCATGACTTCAGTAGAAGGAGTTCAGTGGGTCAAGATGACGGGTTATCCAGCAAGTAGGGACAAGTAGTGATAAATAGTGATCTTGCCAGTAATGCCCAAATTCCCAAAGAATGGTAAAAAAAAAGTATTTTGTCTGTACATTGAAAATGTTTAACATCCATTGAGGTAAAATTGGATATGTATGCATGAGCATTGATGTCATTACTGGTAACCAACCTCCCCCTTGTCCTGAAAACAATCATTCAATAAGAAAATGACATAAAATGTTTAAATTATTAATTTTGAAATTTAATATTTCAGTTTCTGAGTTATTACCCTGTGCTAAACCTGTGGTTCTAAACTATCTTGGGGTGTTTTTTGTGGTGTCTATTATGATTAATAGACACCACAATAGCATTTGCTTAATTTCTGTACAGTTTCCCTGTTTCCCTTTTTCAATCTTCAGTGGATGCACACCAACTAAAACCAATCTCTCTTTAATCCTCTGAAGACATTCTCATGGTCTACATTTCTAGATGGACTACTCTCATTTTCTATTTCCCATTTCCCTTTCAATGTCTTTATCATCTACTTAGACTGGTTCATTTATAGATGGCGCCACGTCGGGAAAGGTGATATTTATACCTCAGAATATGCTGTATATCTGATCACATTTCTTTGAGGTTGTCAATAGCGCCATTCCTTTGTTGGGTTGTCTGAAAAATATTGGCACTTTCGCTTTTTGTTTATCTATCTAATATATACATTTTAAGGGCCAAGCATCTGTAAATCATAAACATTCTTAAGATTGCGTAAAACAAAGATTGCGTAAAATTTGCGAAGATTCTATTTATCTATGTACATTGAATATGGTAAGATTTTGGATTTTTAAAACTGGAAAAATAAAAAGATGTTGCCTTTTTCATTATATATCCTGTGCCTACATCATAGGGCTGTGCTTACACCAATTTGCATTTTACAGGTGGAAATTATGACAGTGCATTTGAAATAGAGAAGGGCATTGGCACCATTGTTATTGCGAAGCAACTGGATACTGAGCACAGGGCAACTTATAATATGACTGTGGAAGCCACGGATGGAACTAACTCAGCTGTCACACAGGTAAAACATGTAAATTAATGGTTTTGGTGTTTGTTACTTCCTGGCCTATTAATGGTTTCTCTTTTTAATTAAGACTTTAAATTAGCAGTGTAATGTATTTTTAATGAGGAGGTGCCATCGACCTTTTGGTTCTAAATTATGAGAAAATATTACTGATTAGGAATCTTGTGTACATGTTAATGATGGAGCCTTAAGAGGTGAATTCTATTTCACAGGTGAGAATATTTCTTTCCATAGAGCATCATTTTTTTCAGTCTGATATTATTTCTCAGCTGTTCATTGAACCAATCTGCTTTTATGCACGCACAGGTGTGTTTACGTGTAATAATAACGTGTAATAGAAGCGTAGAGCGTGACATATCTGTAATATTTGTAATAAAGTATAGCTACGGGAGGAATATTGCAAGGAATGTGGTTCAGAATGAGCATCCCAGCATTTATGAAAATTGGCTCCATGCTGTGAAATGGAGTTCAATAAATTTGGACTCCCAGAAACCTGAAACCAAGGAAGCCAGTTAGAATAATAGCCACCCTTAATAACCCTGGTTGTGACTTAAATTGCTTACTACCTGAGCTGTTGGATCAAACAATGAACATTCTCTTAGCATGGAACATCTAACTGTCCAGAAATTACCTCTTTAATGGATAAATGATTTTCCAAGGCAGCTCTACAGGATATAGGTTTGAGTTATAGAAACTTACAGCATACTTATGGTCACTGTTTGAAAGCCAACAAGAAGCTTTCCTCATGCTGCTTCTCAATGCCCTGACAAATTGTTCCTATTCAAGCATTTATCAGGCTCCCTTTTGATGGTTACATTGAATCTGTTTCCACAACTTCTTCATGAAGTGTGTTCCAAGTGATCAGAATTGAAGAATTAAAATAATCTCATTTTACCCTTGTTTCTATTGCCAGTGTACAAATGTTGACTTCTCAGATCAAATATAATAGTAAGATTAAACGAGAACTTACCAGTTTGTAGTTTGATCTTTATTTTATGAGTGAACGATTACGTGAAGAAGCCCCGCAAGAACGCATGCGCATCAATCTTCAAAGCAGCGGCGTGAAATCACAGTAACTACAGTCGAAGTGATATAGTAAGAACACTAGAACCACCAGATGATCTTTGCGATTATGAGGGCCGGAAGTGGAGGGCACGTAATCACCAAAGTAACTCCTCATAAAATAAAGATCAAACTTCAAACTGGTAAGTTCTCGTTTAATATTACTATTTTACTTCGGAGTCACGTGAGTGATTCTGTGAAGAGTTGGAAGCTTGTGATTTCATGCCGCAGATCCAAATCTCGGCGTCTCACTGCATTGATTGACTCAGGATGAGTGAATAATCAAAAATGCATTAAGCATTATATTGATTCAATGTATTAATGGTTTCTGTTAATTAAGAAATCCATAGCAACCCCTGTATCTCAGGGGAGGCTAAAGTGGACGCAAAACATAATGGGCAAAACCGGCCTATGGTAAAAAAATTAAATCAATTCAGTTGACCATCCTGCGGTTGCGAGGATATGGTTGATAGGAATGTCCATTGCCCTGGCCGCTGACATTGATGCTGACCTGGTGGAATAAGATATACAATCGTCAGTATTAATACCTGCATAACCCAGAACCTGCTGCAGCCATCTTGAAATAGTCTGAACCGACCTTCCTTTGTGTAGTTGTTTGTTGATTAATAAATAATGCTGATTCCACACTTCTTAGGATTCTGGTGGCCTTGATATAATATAGCAAGCCTGCCCTCCCACATAGACGTGAAATCGTGGGGTATCCGAAAAATGATCTTAAATCCTGCCACCCCTAGTCTGCTCTGCTTGTGTAGATCAGAATGTAAAATGTAATGGCACCTGCAGCCAATTCCATCCTATCTAGCCACAGCGTTTGCAACGTTTGCCCACGTTGTGCTGATATTAGTGTCATAACTAAGGATGTAGGTGAAGTAATGTAAACACATTTTCAATAACCAACTGCATATTCTTGTAATGGGAGAACTTGTGTCAAGCTCTCTTTAACAACTCGATATCCGGGTTGATCCCGACAGAGTGGTTCCCCTTTGTTGCAGCTGTAGTGTCTCTATAAGTGAATTATTCTCAAATACCATTTAAGAATGAACTGAAAGATGTCAGTAATTGTACCATATTAAATGTAATATTAACGTTTAAACAAAATCACTTCCGATCCCCTAAAATAGGAATGTACTGCTTTTTTGGGTGCTATCCCTGCACTCTGTAGTGAGCACATCCATGGCTTGATGTGACAACCTGAGCCATAAGTCAATCGATTCAAAATGTGTAAGTCAATAATTGTTTTATTATGCAAAGGCCGGTTTCCTGAACCTCAGTTTGAACCAGCAAGTTTTCGTTTTTTGGAATAACCGTATAACATTGTATTATTATGCCTGATGAAACAGGCAACATGGCTGCTTAGCCAGTCCGACAGTACAAACCCAAGCGAGGTCCTGCTGACTGTTTTAAGACCCGGCTAATGAGGCAAAAAATGGAGGAAGACATAAAAGAACATTCCTCCTTTGTAGCGGGAATGTATTTCTCCGCAGTGTTGTGCCACATATTTTTGCAATCATAAACATGAACCAACATGTCGATGTTCGATGTAGCATTGAACCATAATTTCATAATACTTTGAGATCCAATACCTATTCTGTGTTGTCATCGATCTGAATTGGATGATACACCAGTGGCAAAGGAGATTAGGTAATTATTACAGGATACTTTTACTTGATTGCCATGTAACTAACATATGTCACCATTGTAGTGTAGCAACTTGAAGTTGAGCATGTAGAATATGTATATTCGCTCAATAGCCCCTTACCCATGGGGTGCATTTAGTGCATATATTTAGTTGATACCAACAACTGAAGAATTGGTAACTCATGCAAATCTCCACTACCTCCAACTAGAGATGGTATTCGGAACTTCTCGCCTTAGAGCCCTAGCATCAGTTTGTAATAACTGAATTCGACCGACCAAACTACTGGAGCAATGCTGAATACTGTTTTTTCATCATTGTGACTGAGGTAGCTTCTGCTGATAATAGCATAAGGTTGCTAACAATGGTCTACATGTCCTTTGAGAGGTCGCTACTTTGCATGATATCAGTTCCTTGATTTGCTCAGCTGAATCACAGCTAATATATTCCTAATTACTTTTGCATGAGAACTTTGGCCCGATTTCCGAACCTTATCTTCAAAGACAACCCTGGCCATAATCCAAACTTGCTTGGAATGCTTATACTGTGCCTCAACCAGATGTTTTTATCCTTTGTGTGTTGTACAAACAAATGTAAATATTACAACTTGTGAACGGTGCACTTACCCATGTTTTGGAAGTGCTAGACCCACTTTGTTGACTAGGGTTGGTAAGGTGCATGGAATTTCTGAGCTATCATGCTGCCCCCAGCTCCAGTGAACCACCTACTGCGAATGAGCGCCTGGGGTGCGTTCTGAAACGATGACCTTTGCCTGCTGTTGGCGATAATTGATTAATCTGCCAGGTTTTCTTCCCCTGTTGTATAGGCCTACCTGAATAACAGATTCGGCGGCTGGCTCTCACATCCCCCTGTTGGCGCTGTTCACAACCGGCACATATGTGCTTCCGTATGTTCCATGGACTTCTTTAGAGGCTGGAGTCAGTTATATCTTGACCTTTTGCACTCCTCTCCACAGAGAGGGCGATTCGTAGGCAGCCCTGGACAGGCGCTGCCGCAGGCCGCAGGATACCTATACTGATATGAACCTGTTGGACCTATACCCGAATAGAGCATTCTGCTGGGATGGCAACTTTGTTGTCAGGAAAAGGTACCTCTGACACGTGCCCTTCATCCCTTGGGGTATGCCCCACGGCCATACCTTGAGACTCAGCTTCAGCAGGATACTGACCCGTCTTGGTCTCCGCCTCCAAGAGGGAGACCTATAGCAGCTCTGACAACTGGCCTGCTGGTGCGGCCTGCAGAGGTGTTAACATCTGGCTCAACCTTACCATCAGAGTCGGGTCAGAATTAAGATGACCCATGGCTCGCGCCTCCTTATCCATGAGGGTGCTATCAAACAGCTCTCTACTAGGTGCTGCTGGTGCCTTTTTATTCAGGGTGGCGCTGACACTCCTTCTGCTGGCGTGTGCCCTGCTGTAGCACTGTATGCAATAGTTGCTGCATTTGGGTTAATCGTTTCAAATGCACTATCGAGCCCCGGTGAGGAATCATCCCCCGACTCCGTGGGCCTTGCTATCCAGCCCCGGTGGGGAATCATCCCCCGACTCCGTGGACGTAGCAGACTTATGTGTGAACTTGAGCAACCCTGTCCCAGGCGTTGCTGGCACCGCCTCTCATAGAGGCCGGCACCTTTTGACATGAAACAGCCCTGACCCAGGCGCTGCTGGCGCGGCTCTCCCATAGGCCTGTGTTTTCATACATGAAGTAGGCCTGCCAGGCGCTGCTGGTGCGGCCTGTCCCATAGGCCCGCGTTATTATACATAAAGCAGCCCTAGCCCAGCCTTGATATGTTCCTATCAAATCAGATTAATTTTGTGTCAAAGATTGGAGTCACAAGTTAGCAATGTTACTAAATTTCGAGATTTAAAAAATCAAGTCTGAAATTTATCCCATCAGTTAAAGCATAAAAATAAGTTTAATTTGACACCTAATTCACTTTCATATCTTCAGTATTAAAAAAGTTATGGCCATTTTCATACTCGGAAATTAGCAATATTGCTTTTCCATTGACTCAACACAAAAGTTGTGATTGAGGACAGTCAAAAGCCCATAACGTTCTTAAAAATTAAGAGAACTGAAAGACATTTTCAGTTATTATAGATTGAAGCATTCTGAAACAAATATGAAACAATCTTACTTGGATGACCTGAAATTAAAGCATATAATTAGTTAGTTACCCAATTGTAGCCAATTACAAAATTCAATTACTAGATCTCAACATCTACCAATTTCTTAAGAAAATATTAACTTTTTAAAAAGCCTGTGTCCAAATAACATTCACACAAGAATTCACAATATAACATGATTTTTCAATCTCATTGTCAAGAATTTATAGGCCAACTTGAAGGAATTTAGTGTTTAATGCCTGTAAATTAATGGCCATTTAAATCAGCTTGCGAGTGGGATTTAATGGAACGCGATGGATTGGAACGTTGCGGTGAATTTAAACCCCATATCGGCAGGAAAAATTCTGCCGGTTCATATGGGGAATAAATCACCGTTTCGCAACATGAAGTGTTGATTAAGGTCATCTAAACAAGCAAGTGTATATGAAAAAAAAAACGGCTTTCCTTTACCTGTCCCCTACGTGAAATCTGTCCTCGTTTTCAGCGTTCACGGCATAAGAAGCTAATTTTTATTTTACTCCAGCGCTGAAATAGTCGGGCGATTTAAAACATTTTTTTCACATACCGGCAGTCGGAACGAATCTTCAGCAAAAGCTCGCACCCCGAGAAAATATAATTCCGGAAGGCAGGGGAAATGGCATTTTAACCCCCCCCCCCCACCCCCCCCCCCCACCCCCCCCCCCCCAAAAGGCGCCAAAGTCGCGCACACAGCCAGTGACAGAACTGTAGTGCCGCTGAAGGTAAGTTTTGTAACATACCTACACAAGTCATGAAAGCCACAGATATGGATACTAAGTACCAATACAGAATGATATAAGATTCTCTGATGCCACTTTCAAATTTAAAAACAAATTAATGTGTGAAAACTAACGTGAGGGAGCCAATATCAGGGACATTGCATGGGGTGTGAATGTCTGTGATTTTCCTTCTGAATTATTTGATGCTGGTTTAAACCGAAAATAGACACAAAATGCTGGAGTAACTCAGTGGGACAGGCAGCCTCTCTGAAGAGAAGGAATGGGTGACGTTTCATTCGCAGATGTAATAATGCAGACAGTGACATTGAACAGGGTCATGACCCAAAACATCACCCAGAGATGCTGCCTGTCCCGCTGAGTTACTCCAGCATTTTTTTGCCTATTTTCGGTTTAAACCAGCATCTGCAGTTCCTTCCTACAGCATGTAATGCAATGCAACCCTGGGAATCTCACAATCACCAGGGCTAACTCAGGCCACTTATCAGGAAGCCAGAGCTCACAAGGTATGGAAGGCCTGCTGCAGCACAACTGCCTGAACCAGTGTTTTAACTCTGGAAGCCACAAAAAAACAAACCTTTATTACAGAAGATGGACACAAAATGTTGGAATGGAGTAACTCAGTGGGACAGGCAGCATCTCTGGATAGAAGGAATGGGTGACATTTCAGGTCCATACCCTTCTTCACAGTGAGAGTCAGGGGAGAGGGAGACACAGATATATGGAAGGGTCAGTTGTAAAACGAAATACCAAAGGGGACAAAGTTTAAGGAAAATGTAGAGTAGATCATTGTTAGCTAGGGTGACATATAAAAATAAAATTTAATCAGGACAGTCAGACTTGTTGGCGAACTAGGATGTGGGAGGTGAGAGAAAGAGGGAAAGATGCCCAAGCAAAATATTGTTACAGGTCTTTTTTGGGATCCCCCAATATTCCAGTCACAACCCCTGCTTAATTTCCAGCAACTGACTGAGACCCCCTCACCGCATCCCTTTGTCCCCCCTGACCTTCTCTTGAGATTGTTGTTCATGATTGTTTTCCCTCTCTGAATTGTAAGAACAATAACATCTGGTTTTACAGAAACTGTGAGCTGAATATGAAAAAAAAGAAAGTAAGGCACAAAGAAAATCAAATAGTTCCTTAACTATTCAGTTCGATCTTGATTCATCTAAATACTCGAATTCATTTTTTCAGTCATAACACATGTTCAAGGGTAACAGGTTATCTCCAGTGTGCACATTACCATCTAATAAATGTATATCCTTTAACTTTCTGTGCTGGCTTCTACACGGTATAAGATTTCACTATAATTAATTTGTAAGTCCAGGCTTTTGGCTGAAATTTCACTTTCTAATAGTATTCAGTTCAATTCTCATCACATCTCTTTGGATGAAAACCTGAGATCAATATTAAAAAGCACTCTAGATGTCTGAGCCACTTTTGCCCAGAGGTTAAAGGAGATGAAGATTGGAAGGAAGGATTTTAAGATGAATGCATTAAAAAGCAGAAAGTTTGGATCAGTGAACGGCAGCTGAATATTCATAGTTGCATCAAAAAAAGTAATTACAACTTTGTCTTGTATGGAGAGAATTTGTAGGCATACAGCACAGAAACGGGCTCTTCAGCCCAGCTCACCCTTGCCGACCAACATGGCCCATCCAAGCTAGTCCCATTTGCCAGAGGTTGACCCTCTAAATCTTTCCTATCATGCAGCCGTGCAAGTGTCTTTTAAATCCTGATGTAGCACCTGCCTCAACTACCTCCTCTGGCCGCTCGTTCCATACACCTACCATTCTTTGAGTGAAAAGGTTGCCACTCAGGTTCCTATTGCCACACTCACCATAAAACGATGTTGTCTGGTTCTTGATTCCCCTGCCCTGGGTAAAAGACTCTGTTCATTCACCCTATCTATTCTGCTCATGATATTATACAACTCTATAAAATCACACCTCAGCCTCTTACACTACCAGGAATAAAGCCCCAGCCTACCCAATCTTTCCCAAAATATCAGACCATTGAGACCTGGCAATATTCTCGTGAATCTTCTCTGCCCTGTTTCCAGCTTAATGACATCATTTTTATAGCAAGATGACCAAAACTGAACACAATACTTAATGTGTAGGAAGGAACTGCAATGCTGATTTAAACCGAAGATAGACACGAGGTTCGAAGGAGTCGCTTGTGGAGGCCCGCGTGGGGCTGGAGTAAAGATATGGGTCTGACTGTCTCGACCCGAGACATCACCCATTCCTCTCCAGAGATGCTGCCCGTCCCGCTGAGTTACTCCAGCTTTTTGTGTCAATCTTGAACACAATACTTGTTGCTGTAATCTGTGTGTGAACCAATCAACCAATACCTTGTTATATCTTGACTTCATTCATATTCTGTTTAGTTTCTCCAGGCAAAGAGCTTCCTTCGCAACCTTTTGCAACATCCTTGTGTTATCCTTTATTGTCAAGGGTCCTCACTTTCTTGGCCATTCTGTCCAAATACTAAATATTGAGCACCCTTGCATATTTTGTTCACTCCTATTGCAAAGACTTCCCTCTAATACCAATAAGCTCATGTTTTATTACATCAGTTCATTCAATTTGTCATGAATTTTTCATGGATTCAGGTTGAGCAGCTTTAACATGAGTGTTTTTTTGAATCCATTTCTTTTTGAATTGACTTTGTTTACATATGCATTATTTCCATGAAACACTTGCCCTTGAAATTCATACACAAAGGGCTGTTTTAATGCAACATTACACATGTAGAATCTAATATAAAGGAACTGCCGGTGCTGGTTTATACCAAAGAGAGACACAAAATGCTGGAGTAACGCAGCAAGGTCAGACAGCATCTCTGGAGAAAATGCATAGGTGACGTCTTGGATCAGCACCGTATTCAGACTGATTGTGATGGAGCCATTGGCCGGGGGGGGGGGGGGTGGGGGGGGGGGGGTGGGGATGGGGGGGCGCTAAGAAAAAATACAGGACAAATTGTGGCTGGCAGCAGATGACTTCGGGCAAGGAGGTTCCCTGATAGGCCGATTGTTGGCTAGAGATGGTGTGATCTCAAGAGGGATACATCGTTGCAAACTGTGGAACTGCTTAACTGACTTTTAGTGGAGGAAGGGGGAGAAATGTCAGCCCCAACACCACGTAGTCTAACTGTCTTATTTACTCTCCTGGGTCCCATGGCTCTCCTGAATACCTCTATGATGGTACCACTGGATCCTGTTGCCATTACCCCTCTTTAACCCTTACCACCACTGCTACCTCCCACCCGCACACCACCCCTCCATACTCCCCTCCTCTCTGAACCCCGATCAGCCCCCAAACTACAGTATCTCACCCGAGCCTTCCTCCTTCCATCCTCACTACCTGTCGTGTTTTTACCATCTCAGCTAACCTTATTCTTTCCGATACAGATCGGTCTGTCCTCAACAGAGGGCTTAGATTTATTCTCCTCCACCACCACTTCATTGAGTTCCAGGTTCGCATGACGTAGAGCTGTCTTTCATCAGCTCAACCTCTGGGCTTCTTTCTATGGGAAGGAGTCTGCACCACCCAGTGATGACCCCATCTCCCACCTCCAACACTCCTCCCCCTCCTGGACTTCCCTTGCTGGCCTTCTACCCTCTCTGGTCCTCAATTTATATCTAACTGCCAGCAGGACATCAACCATCACTCTGCTTACCCACTCCAATCTCACCCCGTTCTGAACGCACACCCCTCTGACAATTGCATTGTTATTAAACCGGCCGACAAGGGAGGTGCAGTTGTACTCTGGCAGGGTGACCTCTATTGTGCTGAGGCCAAGTGCCGGCTCATGGACACTTCCTCAGACCCCTTGACTGTGACCGCACAGACGAACACCAGGCCACTATCTCCCCGTGATGGAGCTGCTGCCTCACAGCACCGGGGAACCAGGTTCAATCCTGGTTTTGTCTGTGTAGTGTTTGTACGTTCTCCCTGTGACTGTGTGGGTTTTCTTCAGGCACTCCGGTTTCCTCCCACATCCCAAAGATGTGCAGGTTAGTAAAGACATTGGCCCCTGTAACTTGTCCCTAGTGTATAGGAAGTGGATGGGTAACTGGGATAACAGAACTAGTGTGAATGGATGATCAATGATTAGCTTGGACCCGGTGGGCCAAACGGTCTATTTCCATGCTGAATCAATAACTAAACAAAATTCCAGGCACTCTCCCCAGTAACATTGAATGGCCATTGCTGGGGAGAGTTGTCCAACATGCTGGACATGCGTCTGTCATTGGACCCTAAATCTTTAATAGTGCCACTGGACCGGAGATTCTCATGGACAAAATAGTTTTGGCCCACCCCATAATTAACTAATAAATCCCATGATATATTAATGAACTTCTAGGCCTCTGTTTCCTCTTATCACTGTCACTGTTCATATCACTAACCAAACTAATAAAGGGCCTGTCCCACTTTCACAAGCTAATTCACGAATTCTCCCGAGTTTCCCCTTGACCACGATCTTGATTTTTATTTTTAGGTCCTTTAAACTCGGCAGAAGTGTTGAATTAAGTCGTGAAAATGGGACAGGACCTTAACTTGTCATGGAGTTATGCACCTCAGAAACTGGCCCATCACCCACCATATCCAAGCAGACTAAAGAAGGGTCTTGAAACGTCATCCATTCCTTCTCTCCAGGGATGTTGCCTGTCCCGCTGAGTTACAATAAACAATAGATGCAGGAGAAGGCCATTCAACCCTTCGAGCCAGCACTGCCATTCAATGTGATCATGGCTAATCATCCCCAATCAGTATCTCGTTCCTGCCTTCTCCCCATATCCCCTGACCGCTATTTTTAAGAGCCCTATCTAGCTCTCTCTTGAAAGTATCCAGAGAACCTGCCTCCACAGCCCTCTGAGGCAGAGAATTCTACAGACTCACAACTCTCTGTGAAAAAAGTGTTTCCTCATCTCCGTTCTAAATGGCTTATCCCTTATTCTTAAACTGTGGCCCCTGGTTCTGGACTCCCCCAACATCGGGAACATGTTTCCTGCCTCTATCGTGTCTAAACCCTTAATAATCTTATGTTTCATAAGATTCCCTCTCATCCTTCTAAACTCCAGAGTATACAAGCCCAGCTGCTCCATCCTCTCAGCATATGACAATCCTGCCATCCTGGGAATTAACCTTGTAAACCTACGCTGCACTCCCTCAATAGCAAGAATGTCCTTCCTCAAATTAGGGGACCAAAACTGCACACCATACTCCAGGTATGGTTTCACTAGGGCCCTATACAACTGCAGAAGGACCTCTTTGCTCCTATACTCAACTCCTCTTGTTATAAAGGCCAACGTGCCATTCGTTTTCTTCACTGCCTGCTGTACCTGCATGCTTACTTTCATTGACTGATGAACAAGGACCCCCAGAACCCGTTTACCCAACTTGACACCATTTAGATAATAATCTGCCTTCCTGTTTTTGCTACCAAAGTGGATAACCTCACATTTATCCACATTAAACTGCAACTGCCATGCACCTGGCCACTCACCCAACCTGTCCAAATCACCCTGCATACTCATAGCATCCTCCTCACAGTTCACGCTGCCACCCAGCTTTGTGTCATCTACAAATTTGCTAATGTTACTTTGAATCCATCTAAATCATTGATGTATAGTGTAAATATGCTCATGTTTCTAGTTGTTGTAATGGTCCTCCATCTCCTCATTGTCCTTCATCCCAGTTTTATTATAATTCTGTTTATGTGGTTAGATCCAGCATGGATTACAACAACTGGATCCTCCCCCTATCACTTAAAGCCATTCCCTGACCCAATGATATGTGGTTTACCCTATTACCACACAGACAATAAAGCCTTTGGGACATTCACTCATGACTGGTGACTATGACTATACAGTCATTAGCTGTGCTACGTTATTTTTCTCTCCCCCATTTCTGACTGCTCTCTTTCACTGATCAGATTAACCTTCCTATCCTGGTCGTAATTCAATTTTTCACACACATTTTCACTCTGTGAGCTGGGTTTCCTTAAGATGCAAACATTTACTATAGATGAAGTTACCGGAGATCACAGTGGACTCCACAAACTACCACATAGTGCAGCTGACAAACATCACCTGATCTTCCATTTCATCCAATTGTGCTTATTGCATTCAATTGCCTATTGTTCCTCATTGTTCACTTTTATTTAGCTATTTAGATTGTTGCAATGAGTTAGTCAATGAGTTATCTTTAATCTAAGTCTGCAGTTTTGCCCAGAAAAAAAAGAGTAACTTTCACAATGTACCAGTTACAATTTAAAGGTTTATTGCCAGATCATTGCACTTGTGAGAGGTACAAAGGCAGCACCCTTACTTCTTTACATTAAGTCTCAACTCTGATCAATTCCTGACTTCAGTTAATCCCATTCAAGTTTATTATTTGCAATCACTTCTGTCCAACACAGAGGATCAGCACTGTAATATGCTGATGAAAACAAAGATGGAATGATTACTGCTTTAGAAAAATCATTCTAAAGTTAATCCTAACCTTGTTAAATAGCAAATACAATAAATATGTAAAACATTTGATATTTAGTTTTTAAATATAATCGATATGGAAAAGAAAATTGATTATTTCTTCATATTGAAATGAAAGTTTTGATTGGCAGGTCATAAATAGCTGGAAGCAGTTTAGGCCACATTAAAAAAAAAACTCATTTTTAGACAATAATATTTTTTGAGTTCTTTAGCAGCACTATAAATTGTCAGTTTAAGATATTAGTGAATGCATCCTTGTGTTTTGTGAACTTAATAATATTATAGAGTGTATCTGTTATCTTTGGAGTCAAATTGTCCTCTATTCATGTTGATTTATGATGGGTCTTTTGTGCATGTATTTTCCATCTGTGTATTTACAAAACACCTTTATATTTTATATTGAAGTCCTTGAGATAGACTTTGAATAACACCATAAAATACCGTGTAATGGTGTTATGTGTTTTGTGGCTTTGTCTAATACAATCTGCAGTAAGCATCATTTTATTGGAGTTACTTAAAGTATGTGGACTGCTAAAAATGTTTTTCTTTCTCATAAAACAATTTGAGCTGTTCAGCCTCTGCTTCAAGGCATTTCCTTGCAATTTTTGTAAACAAAAATGTGTACAAATTTGATTTTGCTCAGTTTTGGTGCACAGAATTGCTACTAGGCGTTCCCTTAACAACATACGGTTTCATAATAAAATTAATCGCCAAATTGTAATATCTTAATACAATAAATTGTTTTTGTGGTTTCCTCCCATATAGAAACATTAGTAAGCAACTTATGCATGCAACTGGTGAACCGTTTGCCCACTGCATGCTGGGAGTAAAGCTGATTGCGGGTGATTGCTCCTCTGCAGCCACACAGACCAAGGGAAAATGGGTGGTGATCGGGAGTTGTGGAGTGGATAAAGGAGAAGAGATAATTGAAGGATGCTTAAACACTGCAGATTAAATTGCCTCATTCCTTTTGACATTCCTATTATACACCGTGACTGGATTGTTCAATAACCCCTGTTGGAGACAGGAAATATAGAAACAAGTGCACAGTGCCTTAGCTTTTTATAACACAGCAAGCCATTCGTCTCATTGCACCCATGCTGACCAACAAGGGAGCAGTCCTTTTAGTTTTTTTCCCCTGTCCTTATTTGCATGATCCCCTGCAATTTGTTTTCTCTCACATGCCCATCAATGTTTTTAACCATTTATGACAGTAAGGGATAATTTCCATTGACCAATTAAACAGGCAGTATATCCTTTGGGATGGGAAAGGAAACTGGAGCACCCAGAGGAAATCCACCCAGTCAGAAAAAATGGGAAAACATTGAACAGGCATTCTCAATGTCAGGGTCGAACACGAGTCAATGGTCGATCTGAGGAAGTAACACAAACTGCTGACCTTCTTTGCACCCATTTAGCAACCAACTTCAGAGCTATCCGTCTCTGCAATAAAATATAAGTGGAAGAGTCAGTGAAGAGAAAAAGTAATTTCCACAGAGAAACTTAAAAAAACACCCACTATTCATGACCCTGCACAATGTAGTCCTTGCTAATTTTAATGAAGAAGAAAGTAGCCTTGAATCTTTTGATGGAATTTATGTTGTTAAATCAGATGATGATGCTCATAATGCAATGGGAAAATCCCAAATGTAGGGTCAGCTTTGGGATGAAACACATCAGAAAGGATTCAGTCCATTTTTCCAAAGGGCAGAACCTCTATAAGAAATTAGTGCAACTATTTCAAGACACCTACAGTCGGTCTTTATTTGCCTAACTTATGTGAACATTTTTTTTTTGGTGAGTAGATGTTGTCCATTTGAATGGTAGGCTGCTTTGAAAGGTTGAATAGCATGGGATCAGGGATTAGGGAGAGTTACCTCACTTTATACGGAATTGGCTTCATGCAAGAAACCCTTTGTGGTGGTGGTGGAAGGGTGCTTTTCAACTGGAGGCCTGTGGCAAGTGGTGTGCCTCAGGAATCGGTGTTGGGGCCCATTGTTGTTTGTGGTTTCTATTAACAATTTGGATGAGAACATGCAAGCCATGATTAGTAAATTTGCAGGTGATGCTGAAGTAGATGGTATCGTAGATCATGAAAATGGTTATCAAAAATTACAGCAGGCTCTTGATCAGTTGGCCAAGTAGGCTGAGGGATGACTAATTGAGTTTAATTCAGATAAGTGCAAAGTGTTGCATTTTGTGAAGTCAAACCAGACCAGGACCTTAACAATGAATGGTAAGGACCTGGGGAGTAAAGCAAAAATATAGACTATAATTATACAGTACCCTGAAAGTGACCTCACAGGTAGATAGGGCAGTAAACAAAGTTTCTGGTACATTGTCCTTCAGCAGTCAGGGTGTTGAGCCTAGAAGTTGGGTCGTTACGTTACAGTTGTACAAGATGTTGGTGGGGCCATATTTAGTGTACTATGGTCAGTTTTGGTTACCCTGCTATAGGAAGGATGTTATTAATCTGGAAAGAGTGCAGAAAAGATTCACAGGAATGGACGTTGCCTGGGGTTCTGCTGTATGGAGAGGTTGGGCAGGTTAGTACTTTATTCCGTGGAGTGCAAGAAAATTATAGAGGTCTAAAATAGTTATGAGGGTGATAGGGTGAATGTACACTGTCTTTTATCCAGTGTAGGGGAATCAAAAAAAACAATGGACATTGGTTGAAGATGAAGGGCTAGATTTATTAAAAATCTGAGAGGCAACACTTTCACTCTGAGGGTGGTGGGTATAGTGAATGAGCTGTCAGAGGAGGTAAAATGTTAAAGAAGGAGCTGCAGATGCTGGAAAATCGAGGGTACACAAAATGCTGGAGAAACTCAGCAGGTGCAGCAGCATCTATGGAGCGAAGGAGATAGGCAACGTTTCGGGCCGAAACCCTTCTTCAGACTGATGGGGGGTGGGGGTGGCAGGGGGAAGAAAGGAAAAAGGAGGAGGAGGAGGAGCCCGAGGGCTGAGGGAGAGGTAGGAAGGGGAGGAAACAACAAGCGTTAACAGAATTGAGAGAATTCGACGTTCATGCCAAGAGGATGCAGACTCCCCAAGCGGAATATGAGGTGCTGTTCCTCCAATTTGCGGTGTTGCTCACTCTGGCCGTGGAGGAGGCCCAGGACAGAGAGGTCGGATACGGAATGGGAGGGGGAGTTGAAGTGCCGAGTCATCGGGAGGTCAGGTTGATTAATGCGGACCGAGCAGAGGTATTCAGCGAAACGATCGCCAAGCCTCCGCTTGGTCTCACCGATATAGATCAGCTGATATCTAGAGCAGCGGATGCAATAGATGAGGTTGGAGGAGGTGCAGGTGAGGCAGGTCGGACCAGGAACGACTGCTTGGGTCCTTGAATGGAGTGGAGGGGAGAGGTGGGAGGAGGTAGTTGAGGCAGTTACTATAACAGCATTTCAAATACACTTGGACAAGTACATGGTAAGGAATTTAGAGGGATATGGGCCATGGAGGACTAGCTTAGACGGGACATCTTGGTTGGCATGGACGTTGAACCGAAGGGCCTGTTACAATGCTGAATGGCACAATGACAGTTATTTTAATTCCAGTTTATAATCAATGGTGTTTTAAATTGTTAAATAACAAATAGCTTTCTTTTCCGACCTGGACAGCATCACCAGAGATGTCAGCTGTACCCCTTACCTCCAAGCATTCATTTTCCACTTCAGAGAACTGGACTGACAGTCCTGTGCTATATGGGGAAGTGCTGCTGTGTTCATGCTGTGGGTGTCATTTCCCTGTCAGGCTATGAGCATGTGAGGACCTCATTAGCATGCCTCATTCAATTTCTGACTTAACAACAGAAATGTAATCAAAAGATTGTGAGTTATGATCTCCATTGTAATCTCCAGGTAAGTTTAGTTTTAGTTCAGTTTACAGATGCATCACTGAAACAGGCCCTTCGGCCCACCGAGCCCCTGCCAACCAGCAATCCCCATACACTAGCACTATCCTACACACCAGGGACAATTTACATTAAAAAGATTTACAGGTTTAGCCTACAAACCAGTATGTCTTTTGGAGTGTGGGAGGAAACCCATGCGGTCACAGAGAGAACGTAAAACTCAGTACAGGCAACACCCACAGTCAGGATCAATCCTGGGTCTGGTGCTGTAAGGCAGCAACTCTACCACTGCACCACCGTGCCACCCAACTAGCGTGCTGCCTAAGCAAGGAATACATTTCTGGATGAGATATTAAAACACCACAATGCCTACCCGCGATTGGAGAAGATACTATGGGTCTATTTTGAAGATGAGCATGGGAATTATCCCTGGCCTGCCGGCGCATATTTATTCCTCATTCAAGATGTTTTTTGTAAGATTTGACAGCGCAAATTGGCCGCAGTGTTATCTGTATTGCATTGGTGATTACATTTCCACTGTGGCATAAAAACTCTAAAGTATTTTGTGGTGTCCTGGAAAGGCATTACATAATCAGAAGTCTCCTCGTTTGGAGAGTTTTAGTATTACTCTGTCTTATCCACTTGATTCATTTTGACAGCTATTTCTATTTCAACTATTAATGCAACCATTTATTGTGGAAACATGGCATCCATTCTAAAAATCCTCACCTTTTCACATTGTTGCAACATGGGAGCAGTAATCAATTAACTACAAATTAGAGTAGTGTATTTCAATGTATGCCTGGAGTGATCAGTCGCAGGGTGATCTGACAAATGAGAGAAGGTTCACATTCCTTTAAGTAAATTGTGGCATCGTCATGTCAACTATTTCCTTTGAAGTAGTCCTTGTATGCTTTCAAGGCAGAGATAGATTGATTAATGGTAGACTAATACTGTATGAATGTTCTTATGTCAAAGATGAGGTTATAATCACATCAGTGTGAGTTTGTATGGTGGGAGCAGGCTAGAGGGTTCAGATGGCCTCTGCTGCTCCTAATTTACGTAATTCTACGCACTATAGTTTCAAGATCAGAGTATTTTACATTTGTGGTATCCTTGATATATTTTTTTGTAAATCTTAAGTACCATAAGAAGAACTTCCTTAATTCTTTTAACTACAGTAAAAAATGACAAAGCAAATTGCGTAAATTGAATCATTTGCCTTATTCTGAAAAGCACGTTGCCATTACAATTGAGTTTTACCCCCAGCTAATTATTCCCTGTTTTCACCCGCAGGTGTTTATAAGAGTACTTGACCATAATGATAATGGTCCAACATTCTCCCAGCCAAGCTACGATGTGACCATTTCTGAGGATGCTGCTGTGGATACTGAAATTCTGCACATTAAAGCCACTGACAAGGATGAGAAAAACAAGCTGACCTACTCTATTCACAGCAGTATCGATCCTATAAGCATGCGGAAATTTCTGCTCGACCAAAGTACGGGCAGGTTGAGTGTAGCTGAAAAGCTGGATCATGAAGCTCAGGCACAGCACAGTTTGACGGTCATGGTGAGTAAATGTTTGCTGAGCCACATCCAGAATTTGCTTTTGGACAGTAAGTCTCTGCACATCAAACCAAGATCCAATTACAGCACACTGTATGATACTAGTAACCTTTCAACTGCTACTACTTCTAAAGTTTACCTTGATCTTTTCATCAGTGAGCATTGTAGGTTTTAGAATATTAAATGTATCTTATCTTAATTCATCCATTAGTGTTGAATTATTTTGGAAGTAACTAACACTGAGCTAACAGTGGGTGTGCAATTCAATTGAATGCAACCTTGTTCTTGTGATTAGTTTAAGAGAGACGTGTCCAGAGACATAAGGAGCGAGACGTTTGCAGCAGCCCTGCTGCTCCACTCAAGATATTGATACATTGCCGACATTCACCATAGGTTCGGTTGACTTCTGCACCACCTTCAGACCAGATGACATTCTTTCTGATCTAGAGACCAGATGCCCATCATTGGTCTCAGCTTTTTTTTGCAGTGGACCCTCCAAGGTTGCCACAGACTATTTGTGGGCAGCCTTGTGACTCGGTGAGAAACCCCCCTTTTTAGCTTTAATACCGATCAATCTGACAACATCCAAGGCAACCTACATTTCACAGTTGGAGTTCCTCGTCAAATAGATAACTGGGGGTCCTGTGCAAAAGTCATCCTGCCAGTGCTGTGTTCCAGTGCCAATTCCATGAGTAACAACCAATTAGGTTTTACAGGAGCAGGGTATTAAAATGGCCTCGATCTCTAATTGAAAATGTCAGGGTTTTGTGTAGGAAGGATGCTGGTTTCTCATCAGCATGCTGCAGATGATGGGTTCTCATCAGCATCTCATATTTTGCTTCGGCAGCTTACACCCCAGTGGTATGAATATTGATTTATCTAATTTCCAGTAACTCGGGCATTCTCTCTCTATTCCTCCCCATCCAAGTTACATCAGCTTCTCATTTTCACCCAACAAACATCTCACAATGGCCTGTTTCCTATATCATAGTTAGTTTCTTGCATACTGTATCTTTCATCCATTGTTCTTTATCTCTCTACATCTTCACCAATATCTCTTGTTTCCCTTTTCCCTGACTCGACTGAAAAAGGGTCTCGACCTGAAACGTCACCCATTCCTTCTCTGCAGAGATGCTGCCTGTCCCACTGAGTTACTCCAGCTTCTTGTGTCTAATGTCAGGGGTTTTATATGCTTCCTCCCCCACAACCTAAAGCTGTTATATATAAAAACAAACATAATGCATTACCTGTTCTATTCAGGAATGGAGACCATCACAGAGAAGCTCAGATCAGACATCACATGTCATGCACACATCTGATTTATTTTCAGTGGATGTCTCCTACATAAGAGTCAGGTGCTGAAGGATTGATTTAAGGTTGGAGCCGAGGACCGCAGGCCTTCCCATTTGTCCACGTTTCATGACTGATGACGGTTAGCGCTGCTCCTAAGCTCTCCAGGAATGTTGGCATCCACAGATAGCTTTGGAAAAACTAAGAGTTATTTAGAGTCTGAATGTTGTCAGCAGTTATCTCTGAATTCAGGATCCTGGCTCTGCTATGGTTCTAGAGCCAGCTTTGGTTTCATAAATGCTCGTATGAGGTAATCAAATATGTTTTCCATTGTCCTTTTGTCAATAAAATGCTTTGCCTACACTGAAGATATTTTTTATTTTGGGCTGACAGCCATTCTTTCTAAATCAGGCTACTTGTAACCAATACTAACAGGCATTGGCACACAGCTTTAGATGTGACTACAGTGAAAATGTTTTAAATGTTTTGGTGATTTGTTGATTCCAAAAGGGCCACATATAATTTGGCGACCCTGTCGATTTCCTGCATGGTTTCAGCCACAGTTAAAAAGAGCCCTCCAATATTGTCACATGTCCTAAACGAACTCGCAAAAAATATATATAATACAGTATAGATCCATTCAATAAAAAAAACCGATTAGTTTTGCTCAAATAAGTTAATGACCATAAGTGTGTTAAAACATGATAATTGCTCCACGGATTATTATTAACAGGGCCATCTGGTTTTTATTGTACCTTTGCCTGCAAGTAAAATAATGTCAGAACACTAAGACAGTATGATAAACTCTTCACTAAAAATCCATTAAAATTCCCTTCTAAATGTAAATATAAAATAGCTTTTACCCTGAATACCAGAATTATGATAGCATGCGTCTAAGGGCAAGACTTGACAGTATCCATCATTTAAACAGCTCTTTCAGTTTTGTTTAATAGAAAGACATAAAATTCTAGAGGAACTCAGCGGGTCACGCAGCATCTCTGCAAAACACAGATAGACGACGTTTCAGTATGAATCCTTCTTCAGACTGATTGTAGTAGGGAGAAAACGTGGAAGAGAGGTAGGGGCAATATAAAGCCTGGCAAGTTTATAGGTGGATATATTTTGAAATGTTACAGTCATACAGTTTTACAGCGTGGAAACAAGCCCTTTGGACCAACATGACCATACCGGCCAACGTGCCCCATCTCCACAGAGTCCCACCTGCCAGTATTTGGCCCATATCCCTCCAAATATGTCCTATCCATGTACCTATCTAAATGTTTCTTAAATGTTGCGATAGTACCTGCCTCATCTACCTCCTCCGGCAGAGCTCTTTCCATACACCCACCACCCTTTGCGTGAAATGGTCACCGCTCAGGTTCCTACTAAATCTTTTGTCCCTCACCTTAAACCTATGTCCTCTGGTTCTCGATTCCCCTACTCTGGGCAAGAGACTCAGTGCATCTACCCGATCTATTCCTCTCATGATTTTGTATACCTCTATAAGATTAGAAAGCTTTAAGTAGCCCACATATAGGAACCACAAACAAAACCGTTAATTGAATATTCTACCAATACAAATATAAAACCTATTATGAACTATTCTTTCTGGGGACCACAATGAAGAATGTAGTAAAATTATCTTTCTTCGGTTTTTCTAAGGTCAATTCTCTCAGAAATAGAGCAAGAATTTATTTTGTACAACTATATCAGCAAAATTGATCAACGCATTTGCTAAAATTTCCCAACTTGGCAATTATTCCATCTGTTCCCTCCATTTGCTGAGACAAGCAATGCTGAAAACACTGTTCTGCTCATTAAACTTCAATCTGTGTCTTAGTCATTATGCCCCTGTCCCACTTAGGAAACCTGAACGGAAACCTCTGGAGGCTTTGCGCCCCACCCAAGGTTTCCGTGTGGTTCCCGGAGGTTTTTGTCAGTCTCCCTAATGGTCGAAAGTGGTTTCCGTTTTAAAAATCGGTAATTTTTTATTTGAAGCCGGTTGCGATGCTAGTTGAAGGTGGTTGCTGGAGGACAAAAACCTCCGGGAACCGCACGGAAACCTTGGGTGGGGTCTCCAGAGGTTTCCGTTCATGTTTCCTAAGTGGGACAGGGGCATTATAGCCACCACTATCATGATAACATTGTTCTTATCTAAGTCACTGCCAACATTGCTTCATTCCTTTCATCACTCCTAAAATCAACTGCAATCCCTTTCCCAGCCTCGTCCATTCAAAACTGCATTCTATTTACAACACTCAATTGAATCAGTACATCCTCATGACATTGTTAGCAATGACACTGCAGGTACATTGAATGCCATATCGTTCCCCTATTTACAAATTCCTTCCTATCTGTAAGCTCCAGCAGTCCAATGTTGCACTGCATGCCTTTCACGCCTATGCTTTCCTCTCCATGACCTATTGCTCCCTGGATTGTTCCACTGCTTCTCAATTTCTCTTTGGTTTGATTGTGCCTTTTGTCAGGCTTGCACCTTGTTGTAGAGAAAATGACCTAATATTTATTGGGTCGGGAGGAACTGCAGATGCTGGTTTAAACCGAAGATAGACTCAAAAAGTTGGAGTTACTCAGCGGTCAGACAGCATCTCTGGAGAAAAGGAATAGGTGATGTTTCGACTGAAGTCTGAAGAAGGTTCTCGACCCAAAAAGCCACCTATTCCTTTTTTCCATGCTGTCTGACCCACTGAGTTACTCCAGCTTTTTGTGTCTATCTAATATTTATTGGGACTATCGCGCAGTTTAACAGTGAACCATAATGGTGAGCCTGTTTCCAAAAGATATTTTATTTAACCATTGGCAGTTACAGAGCCCTAATTACAATGCAGTGTACCAAACCACATTGGGCAGACAGCCAACTTTTTGTGCTTATCATTTTCAAACTTTTTAAACTAAATTCTAAGTCAAGCTGAAATATTGATCCACCTTCGGCACCGGTGTCTCCTGCTGTACTCTTCAAGTTTCTCTCTGCCTCTTTCGTGATAATTTTGTCCGCATTACATTGTTTCATTGCCTACTTGTAACCCAGTTGCTTGATTGATCATCAGTTTCAAGAGTCTCTCACCTGCTTTACAGTCTAATAATTAATCATAGCTAATGGCTATCATAAATTAGTTATGAGCTGCATAAATTAGCTTTACCTTTGTCGTCCTTTTTTTAACCGTTTTGTCCTTTTTCGCTTAAATACTTCCTGTTGTCTTCACAATTCATAATAATATTAATTCTGTGAACCCTATAAACCTCCCCATATACATTATTTCTGAACATATCTTTGGTATATGGCATAGCTCTGACAATAGTTTTCTGGTTCCTTAAGATTTTTATTTCAGCTCCTTTTTTGATTTGATTTTCCTATTTCCCTATTATCAAATCTTGAGTATTTAGTAGCAATGTTACAAAATTTTAAGATTTTAAAAATCAAGTCTGCAATTTATCCCATCAGATAAAGCATAAAAATAAGTTTAATTTTACACCTAATTCACTTTCATATCTTCAGTATTAAAAACGTTATGGCTATTTTCATACTCGGACATTAGCACCTTGTTCCCTATTGCTTTCCATTGACTTTATTATCGAGGACAGTCAAAAGCCCATAACATTATTGATCGAAGACAGTCAAAAGCCCATAACTTTCTTAAAAATTAAGAGAACTGAAATACATTTTCAGTTATTATAGATTGAAGTATTCTGAAACAAATATGAAACAATCTTACTTGGATGACCTGAAATTAAAGCATATAATTAGTTAGTTACCCAATTGTAGCTAATTACAAAATTCAATCACTAGATCTAAACATCTATCCATTTCTTAAGAAAAGATTAACATTTTTAAATAGCCTAAGTGTCCAAATACCCTTCACACGAGAATTCACAATATAACATGATTTTTAAATCTCATTGTCGTGAATTTATAGGCCAAATGGAAGGAATTTAGTGTTTAAATCCCATAAATTAATGGCTATTTAAATCATCTTGCGAGTGGGATTTTGTGTAACGCGATCAATTGGAACGTTGCGGTTGCGGTGAATTTAAACCCCATAACGGCAGGAAAAATACTGCCGGTTCGTATCTTTTCTAAGTCACCTTTTCACAACGTGAAATTTTGATTAAAGGCATCCTAAGAAGCAAGTTTATATGAAAAAATAAACAGTAAATTATTTTATGGAAGGAAAGGAATTGGATAGCTAATTAATCCCGTGAACAGCATCAGTTCCTCCACTGGCTTCTTATTATTTTATCAATCACTTAAAACACAAAACTTTCCAAATAGCTGGCAGACTTTTACATTGTTATCCGACCTAAACAATTTTTCTTTCAAAACCTATGCTGGGATATCTGTTTTAAATGTTTTAAATACCCCAAATTTAAAATTAATCATTATTGATCTGTGCATTGTACTAAGAATGTCTATTAAATTGCAGTTAATGGGTACATTAGCACAAAAGGAAATTAGCATTTTTTAATGTGTCAGCCATGCTCGTTAATGGAGGAATGTGCTTTTTTAAAGATAAAAATCAATTACACTACTCATATTTTCCACCTTGGATCCAGCAACAGGCATAACCACACTATGTGCACTTACGGGATCTTTTGAGTCCTAAAATGCACTCCACAAACCTTTTGACTTGGCTTCCATGTGCCCTAGAGGCCAACAGGTTAAATGTAAAATTTATTTTAACCTACCATGATGAAAATGTTCCTGTCAAATATATAATTTAGGGCTTCCAGTTAATCACCTTTAACATGGAGAATGAATGGAAGGAACTGCAGATGCCACTGCCTGAGCCACTGAGTTATTCCAGCATGCCGTGTCCATCTTCATGTTCTGCTGATCTTAATCTTTTGAGGATGTAAAGAGAAAGACTGACGAACAGATAAAGGTGGGAGTGCAGGCTTCTACCTCGAGTGGCGTGGAGCTGCTGCATGATACAGAGCTTTTGAGCCGAGTGAAAATCAAGGTGCCTGATTCATAGGATTATATAGGCTTTTGCTTAGTAACCAGTTTCCTAACCCCATCATCCCTCTCCGCACCCCCGCCTCCCATTGCGAATGTTCTTCACAACGTAGAACAGGCCCTTCAGCCCACACTGTCTGTGTCGAACATGATGAAATTAAACTATTCTCCTCTCCCTCCATGTAAACTATATGCCTCCGTTCCCTGTATATCCACGTATATCCATCTAAAGCCTCATAAACATCACTATTGTATCTGCCTCCACCACCACCCTGACAGCATATTTCAGGCACCCACCACCCTCTAGGTAAAAAAAAAACTTGTCCTGCACTTCTTCTTTGACATTTCCAGCCTGGGAAAAAGTTTCTAATTGTATGTAACTATCTATGCCTCTTATACATGTATATACATTTATTAGGTTTCTCTGACGCTCCAGAAAAAACAATCCAAGTTCGAATAACCTCTCCTTATGGATAATACCCTTTAACCCAGGCAGCATTTTCGTAAACCTCTCCTGCACCCCCTCCAGTCATCTTTCATCTCATGGGGGTAACCAGAATTGCATACAGTACTCCAAATTCAAACCTACCTAAGTTTTATAAATCTGCAATATGATTTTCTGACACTTATATTCAATGCTTCTCAGCCAACAGTTGACTCAACTATTAATTATCAGCCAAGAAAATCTGTTGTTAATAAAATAATAATAATAATAATAATAATAATAATAATAATATAATTTATTGTCATTGTAAATACATACAACAACATTTCACGCGCACTGCCCGAGCAGAGCGCCAACGTCACAGATAAATAATAACGACAATGAACCAACAAAAACGGCAAGATAAATCTCGTCAGAATGTGCAATATTTCACAGTATAGTGTTATAGCAGTACAAAATATTGGCTATGGGGGCTGTGTGTTCAGTGCAGAGTTCAGTGGTGATGGCCTTGGGGTAGAAACTGTTTCTTAATCTTGTGGTGTGTGATTTGATGGACCTGTAACGCTTTCCTGAGGGCAGAAGGGCAAACAAGTGATGTGTGGGATGAGATGAGTCCTTTAGTATGCATGATGCCTTCCGCAGGCAACGAGAGCTATAGAACTCTTTCAGGGCAGGCAGGTGTTTGTTGGTGATCTTCTGGGCTGTATTGATTACTCTCTGCAGAGCCTTCATGTCAGCCGCAAAACTGTTGCCATACCACACCGGGATGCCATGTGTCAGGACACTCTCTGTGGAGCAACGGTATAATGACACTAGCAGCTGTCGTGGCAAGTTGACTTCCCTGAGTGATCTTAGGAAGTAAAGCCTTTGTTGTGCCTTCTTTACCAGGGAGTGCGTGTTAGTTGACCACCTGAGATCTGCTGAGATGTGGGTGCCTTGGAACCTGAAACTGGAGAGTCTGTCCACTCTTTCTCCATTTATGTGCAGTGGGGGATGGTCACCCTGCTTCTTCCTGAAGTCAATCATGAGCTCTTTTGTTTTAAGGCAATCCTATAGAGAATCCAAGTCAAATTAGGAGAGTTTCATGGTTTCAAGGTCAGTTTATTGTCACGTACCAATTAAGGTACAGTAAAATTCGAATTACCATGCAGCCATACTAAAAAAAAGCAACAAGACACACAACTACATAAAAGTTAACATAAACATCCACCACAGTGGATTCCCAATGTTCCTCACTGTGGTGGAAGGCAATAAAGTCCAATCTCCTTTCTCTTTATTCTCCCGTGGTCAGGGCAGTCGAACCCTCCGCAGTCGGGACAATCAAAGCCCCCGCAGCCGGCGGTCGAAGCCCCCGTGTCGGGGCTATCGAAACTGCCATGCTGGGGCGGTTGAAACTCCTGCGGATAAGAGTCCCCGATGTCGGTCTCTAATCAGAGATCGCGGGCTCAACGCAGTTAAAGTCCGCCGGCAACCACAGTTGGAGCCCCAAAAATGATTCCCGACAGGGAATGCGAGCTCCGTGATGGTAACTCTGCAGGCTCCCGCGATGGAACTTCCGGTTGATCTCCAGCAAAGGCCCCCAACTCCTCGATGTTTGGCCGCAGTTCAGACGGAGATGCAATACGGAAAAAATCGCATCTCCGTCGAGGTAAGAGATTAGAAAAAGTTTCCCCACCCCCCACACAAAACAAGCTAAAAAATACTAAAAAAACAAACATCTAACACATACAAAACAGACACAACTGAAACAAACCATTAAACTCTGAAGAAGGGACACGACCCAAAACGTCATGTATTCCATCGCTCCATAGATGCTGCATACCCGCTGAGTTTCTCCTGCATTTTTATCTACCTTCGATTTTTCCAGCATCTGCAGTTCCTTCTTAAACATTACGCTCTTAGTTTTACATTACAGTCAACCCCAAAGATTGGAGATGGAAAACAGGGAGTGAAAGAGAGAGTTGGAAATGCAGAGAGGTACACGAGGATTTGTTCTGAAGGCCCATCCACGCAGGTCTGGAGTTTGGATCAGATTCAGACAGTTCTGTTGACTGCAGATTGGGGGTTGGTTTGATCTGCTGACAGATGATGAGGCACCGACTTCGACCGGCTTCACATACGGGGAAATCTCTTGGTATTGGGTCAGCATCTCACTTCGAATCCAGAAATGAGCTAAACTCTCATCAGGTCACCTGAACCTAACTCCAGAGAGGTCACAACCACCCAATGCTGTTGTGGAGCAAGTGACAGTCATAACTAGTTGTGTTGGAAGGAACTGCAGATGCTGATTTAAACCGAAGATAGACACAAAAAGCTGGAGTAACTCAGCGGGTCAGAGAGCATCTTTGGAGAAAAGGATTAGGTGATGTTTTGGCCCAAGACCCTTCTTCTCACTCAGAGATATTGACGGTGATATAGAGAGATATAGAACAAATTAATGAAAGATATGCAAAAAGTAACGGTGCTCAACTGTCAACTCTGGGCTTGTTGATAACGAGTTACAGACAATGAAACTCATCAGCTCAACAGTGAAACTAATGCAACAACAAGGGTGGCTGGGGGATGGAGAAAGAGGGGATGAAAGGGTTATTTGAAGTTAGAGAAATCAATATTCATATCGCTGGGATAATCAATAATTTATTGTATTATTGTTTATTGTATATTTGTTGCGTTGTTAATGTGCCTCTAAAGCTGCAGCAAGTAAGGATTTCATTGTTCTATGCCAGTGAATGTGATCATTAAACATTCTTGACTCCTAAGGTTATGTCATCAGGTCATAAGGACCCATTCGGCCCATCAAGTCTCCTATACCATTCAATGGCTGATCTATCTCCCCCTCCTAACCCCATTCTCCTGTCTTCTCCCCATAACCTCTGATACCTGTGCTAATCAAAAATCTATCTCTGCTTTAAAAATATCTATCCACAGCCTTCTGTGGCAAAAGATTTGCCACCCTCTGATAAAATAAATTTCTCCTCATCTCCTTCCTAAAAAAAATCCTTTAATTCTGACGCTATGACCTCTAGTCCTGGACTCTCCCACTAGTGGAAACATCCTCTCCACACCCACTCTATCCAAGCCTTTCACTATTCTATATGTTTGATATCTGACTTGATTGCTTTGCTCAAATGACCTAGCAAGCTATAACGTTTATCTTGCTGCTTTTTACCCCCACCTTTTGAGCAACTGTTACCTGTAAAGTTAAAGGTTTTCAATCCCAACTCTCTAGAGAATCTTGGATAAGATTCAATATAATTCTCATTTCAATATCATTCAGCTCCTTGCAGTATGTACCACATTATGTACAAGGTGTAAATTGTCAAAAGCTGTTGCCAGCTCATGGTGAAAATCACAGGCATAGTTTTTGAAGTGCTACCAGCATCCAACAACTGGCCAAGTAGGATTTTCAGTGCAGTCTCGTTAAACCACTCCTGTATTGCACATCATCACTGCGACAGAAACATTGAAATGTTGTGATTTCTTAAGAGGAATGCAATACTGATTGTGAAATCTGTGATGAATTTAGGTTACTTTTATATCAAACCATTTAACGTTAACAATGTATCTTTAGTAGTTTAACAAATGTAAAAACAATTGTAGCACCATCTCCTTTTAAAGACTGGGAACTATTAAATGCACACATTTTTTTCACCAGGTACGAGATCAAGAATTTCCATACCGACGTAACTTAGCACGGGTTATAGTAAATGTAGCTGATGCCAATGATCACGCTCCATACTTCACTAGTGCTGTGTATGAGGGTTCAGTTTTTGAATCGGCTGCTTTTGGTTCTGCAGTACTGCAGGTTACAGCTCTGGACAAAGATAAAGGTCAAAACGCAGAACTCTTGTACAGTATTGAAGGAGGTGAGTGTGGATCAAAGGAAGTAGCATTTATGAGTAGAAAATATGCACAGTAAAAACATAATTGTAAAGACTGGCAATCTCATGTGTCAAACGTTAGAGCTATTACATTGTGCTAAAAAGATAAACATGGTTAAACTCAGCAAGCCGCATCTGCTGCCTACTACACGGAGAATGCCCAAGGGGCAGTAATTTTATTTCTTAGATGATAAATTTTCACAACAAATTGATTAGAAAAATATTTACTGCTCAATTAACTCATGAGATAATTATTTATCTTAGATTTATCTTTTATGTTTTTTTCCCCCTGAGCAGCACATTAAGCAAAGCAAATGTATGTTTAGCCTAGTCAGGTTTAATTAAATTCGTTAAAATTCAAGCATTTATTTTTGATATCTATCGGTTGTGTAAATCGGACCCATAGTTAAAAGGTAGCCTGGGAAACTATTTTCAACCGTCCAACTAGCAGATAGTCTTTCATTGAATTCAAAGACTTAGGGCCTTGCCACCTAAAGGCATGGCCATCGGTGGTGGAATATATGCCATCAAAAGTCCAGTATTAGAGACTCACAAGTATCTCTGAGCCATGATCATACAGCAGTGAAACAGATCTTACTCCCCCGCCCATCCATGCCAACCAAGATACCCTATCTAAACTATTTGTTTAACTCCATTTGACCCGTGTCCCTCTGCACCTGTTTAAATGTTGTTTTTGTACATACCTCCTCAGGTAACTGATTCCATTTATCCCACCACTCTCCATGTAAAAGGTTGCCCCTCAACTTCCTATCAAATATTTCTCCTCTCGCCTTAAATCTATGCCCTTTAGTTCTGATTTCCCATACCCTGGGAAAACGACTCAATGCATTCATCCTATCTATTCGCTGCATGATTTTATACACCTCAATAATATAACTCATCAGCCTGCTGCACTCCAATGAATACAGTCCTAGCCTGCCTAACCTCCCCCTATAGCTCAGGCCCTCGAGTCCTGGCAACATCCTTGTAAATCTTCTCTTCACTCGTTCATGCCTATTGGCATCTTTCCTACTGCAGGATGACCAAATCTGAATGCAATACCCCAAATACGTCCTCACCAATCATGGACAACTGGAACACAATGTCCCGATTAATATACTCATTACCCTGACTGATGAAGGCCAATATGCCAAAAACCATCTTCACGACCCAATCTACCTGCTATGCCAGTTTCAGAAAATTATGTACTTGTACTCCTGAATCTGTCTGTTCTACAACATTCTCTAGGATCCCATCATTCACTGTGAACGTCTGGCCTGATTTGATGACTTCCCATTAGTGTTGCACCTCACATTTATTGGAATTAAACAATTTCTCATTCCTCAACCCTCTTGCCCATCTGATCAATATTCTGCTGTAATTCTTGACAACCATCTTCACTATCTACGATGTCACTGATTTTATAATTTGCAAACTTACTGATCATGCTTGTTCATTCTCATCAAATTAATTGATATAGATGACAAACAGCAATGGGCCCAACATCAATCCCTGAGGCACACTTGTCACAGACCGGGCTGAAAGACAACTTTCTACCACTACCGTCTGCCATGAAGCCACTGTATCCAGTTAGCTCGCTCTTCCTGGATCTCATGCAATCTATAGGGTTAAAGATTTGGCGGAAATTTAAGGGACAGGAAAAGAGAAAACCTCAAAATACATGGGAAGGATGAAGATTTTAAGTCATTTTCAAAATAATTTAACTTGGAATATTCAACGCAGATTTTCAAGCATAGGAATGAAGGGAGTATGAAATGGTAAAACCATAAGCAGAAATGTTTTGGATATGTTAGAATCTGCATAAAATAAAACGAGGAAGGCCAGCCCCAAATACTTTAGAAGAATCTAGTTTAGCGGTGATTAAAGGAAAGTTTGAGCTGACGTGGTCTAGAGTCATATGTGGAGTCGGGTGATGTTAAAGATGTGGGATCGGGTGATTCTAGTGTCATCAAGAATATACATTCTGAAGTCCATTTAACCATCACCATTTCATTAGATTCCCCCCCTTCCGCTTCATCCCCCTCCCAGTTATTTGTCGGTAGCAAGAAAAGTAATGTTTTTCATTTTGCAAACATTTTTCTGTTTCAGGCAACAATGACAATGTCTTTAAAATTGAACCAGTTTTGGGAATTATTATTGTTTCAAAAGAACTTGACCTCGCATCCCTTGGCCATTATGTTCTGACTGTTAAAGCAACTGATCGTGGAATACCATCTCTCTCAGCGACTGTGATTGTACGTATAACATTGACTTTCTCGGACAATGCAAAACCCCAGTTCCGTCAGAAAGAATACACGATTGAAGTGAATGAAAATGCCAGCCCTGGGACCTCAGTGGTTATGATCTCAGCTGTGAGTCAATCAACAGTAGTTTATGAGATAAAAACTGGAAATTGGGAGAGTGTTTTTGCAATAAACCCTTATTCGGGTGTCATTAGTGTTCAGAAAACTCTTGATTATGAACAAATTTCTTCTTATCAGCTGATTGTGCAAGCAACCAACATGGCAGGAATGTCCTCGAACATTACAGTTAGTATTCATGTTGTTGATCAAAATGACAATCCTCCGATCTTCCTTCATTCCCAATATTCGGGTAGCATTAGTGAGGCTGCTCCAGTCAACAGTGCTGTTTTAATCTCTGTCAATAATCCTCTTGTTATAAGAGCCAGCGACGCTGATTGCAACCAGAATTCATTGCTTCTCTACCAAATTGTTGAATCCACAGCAAAGACATATTTTTCAGTTGATTCCAGCACAGGGGCAATCCGGACCATCGCAAACCTTGATCATGAAACAATTCCAATATTTAATTTCCAAGTGCAGGTCAGAGACAGTGGAAGTCCACAGCTCATGGCTGAATCTCCAGCTGATGTAACAATTCATGTGACTGATATCAACGACTCACCCCCAATGTTCAGCCAGGAAGTATATGAAACTGTTCTTCTCCTGCCAACATATATTGGCGTTGAGGTTCTCACTGTGTCAGCCACTGACCCTGACTTTGAAGTAATATCAGAGTTAACCTATACATTAACAGATGGAAATTCAGCAAATTGTTTTTCGATTGACCTAAGAAGTGGAATAATCACTGTAAGGAATCAAACCCTTACTGGCGAAGTCTACCAACTTACTGTTCGTGTTTCTGACGGGAAGTTCAGCAGCACAGCAATGGTAAAAATAAAAGTGAAAGTTGCTCTTGACAGTGGTCTTCAGTTCACTCAAAGTTTCTATTCAGCTTCTATCTTGGAAAACAGCACTGAGGCAATGAAAGTGGCTGTGGTAAATGCCGTGGGAAACCGGCTCAATGAGCCGTTGAAATACAGAATACTGAATCCTGGGGACAAGTTTACAATTAAATCCACCTCAGGAATTGTACAAACAATGCCTGTGTCTTTTGACAGGGAGGAGCAAGAATTGTACGAGTTAGTGGTGGAAGCGAGTCGTGAGCACGATCCCTGGTGTGTGGCGCGAGTGGTCATTAGGGTGCAGGTAGAAGATATTAATGACAATCCACCTGTATTTGTAGGCCTTCCCTATTATGCTGCAGTTCAAGTTGATGCAGAGCCAGGAGCACGAATATACCATGTCACCGCTGTGGATTGTGATAAGGGTAAAAATGGAGAGGTCACTTACTTCCTTGAAGAAGGACATGGTCACTTTGAGATTGACCAGTATACTGGCATTGTTACGCTGAAAGAACCATTTGAATCTGACGTATCCAGCATTGAATACAATGTCATTGTCATTGCAACAGATGGCGGTTCTCCTTTGCTTTCCACACATGTAGAACTGCCTATCACAGTGATTAATAAAGCTATGCCTGTCTTTGCAAAGCCATTTTATGTAAAAACAGTAAATGAAGACATACAGCCACACACCCCCATCCTCAGTATTAATGCAACTAGCCCTGAAGGTCAGAGTCTAGTATACACAATTACAGATGGAAATCCCCTAAACCAGTTTAATATAAATTTTTATACAGGAGTGATTGGTGTCATTCATCCACTTGATTATGAGACAAAGTCCAGCTATAAAATGACGGTTAAAGCAACAGATTCTCTCACAGGGGCCCAGGCAGAGGTGACAGTGGATATATCAGTAGGAGATGTTAATGATAACCCTCCAATTTTTGAACAAAGTGTATACGAAGCAACCCTTTCTGAATCCTCAATGGTTGGAACCCCCGTGTTGCAGGTTATTGCTACAGACGCAGACTCTGAAAACAGTAGAATAGTACGCTATCAGATCGTCCAGGACAATTTAAACAGCACAGATTACTTTCATATAGATAGCACAAGCGGGTTGATTCTAACATCCCGCATGTTGGACTATGAGTTAATTCAGGAATATAATTTTATAGCTCGAGCAATAGACAATGGCATCCCACCAATGAGCAGTGATGTCACTGTAACGGTTCATGTAACTGATATGAATGACAGCCCTCCAGTATTTAACCAGCTTCTCTATGAATCCTATGTGAACGAACTTGCTCCACGCGGTCATTTTGTAACCTGCGTGCAGGCATCCGATGAAGATAGCTCCGACGCTGACAGATTAAGATACAGCATCCTGTCTGGCAACGACCATATGAACTTTGTCATGGACAACAACAGGGGCATCATTACACTTTCCAATCATCGTAAACAAAGAATGGATCCTGTGTATAACCTAAACGTCTCTGTGTCTGACGGCATTTTCACCAGCACTGCGCAAGTGCACATCAGAGTGCTTGGTGCCAACTTATACAGTCCAGTCTTTTCGAGCAATCTTTACGTGGTGGAATTGAGAGAAAACTCTGCCATTGGGAGCAAGGTGGCACAGGCAATAGCCACTGACGGCGATTCTGGGGACTATGCTGATATTAACTATCACATTGTGAATGACTTTGCAAGAAATCGATTCTCGATTGATTCTTCAGGGATAATTATTATAACAGAAAAGCTAAACAGGGAACTGACATTGGAAAGTAATATTGACATTATGGTAATGGCTGTGGATGGTGGTGGGAGATCTGCATTCTGCACTGTGAGGGTCATACTAGTCGATGACAATGACAATGCTCCCCAATTCATGGCCCTAGAATACAGGGCAAGTGTTAAGGCTGATGTGGCAAAAGGCTCGTTGATCATTCAAGTCATAGCTTTTGATCCAGATGAAGGAGTAAATGCTAAAATCTTATATTCATTGTACAATGAAGATTCAGACTATGTAACTAATGCAATCGACATTGACCAGGAAACTGGATGGATTGTCACAAAGGGAAATTTTGACCATTTGAAAAATACAATTCTCTCTTTTTTCGTGAAAGCCTCAGATGGAGGTATTCCTGTGAGGAGTGTTCTGGTTCCCGTGTACTTTCATGTGCTTACTCCCAAAACAGACCTTCCAGCCTTTCTGCAACATCAATATTCATTTATGCTGCCAGAAGATGCCCCTATAGGAAGTATGGTTGGCACCATCCAAGTTTTGCCTCAACAAACTATTCTCTTCAATACGATTAATGGTGGATTATCAAAAAATAACCAAGATGCAGTATTTGTTATAGATTCACACACTGGAGTGTTAAAATTGGACAAGAAACTTGATTATGAAACAAATCCTTTTTATGAGTTTTTGGTTACAGTCACCGTTAATAATGGTCGAACCGATATCATTTTGACAACAGTTGTCAAAATTGAAGTGAGGGATTTGAATGACAACAGGCCTGTTTTTCAGACCGATCCATATGAGGCTGTGATAATGGAAGGAATGCCAATCGGAACTAAAGTGATCCAAGTCCAAGCAATCGACGAAGATTCAGGAGCCAATGGACATGTCACCTATAGTATTTTGCCAGCTACTCAGATGGAACTTGAAGATATAATGGATATATTTGCCATCGACACCAACAATGGCTGGATTAGGACACTTAAAGATCTTGATCATGAAAAGCAGCCATCCTACACGTTCATTGTGGTAGCCTTGGACCATGGTGAGATTGTGACCCTGTCTTCAACAGCAATAGTTCAAGTAACTGTCATGGATATAAATGACAATTCTCCACATTTTGTGAATGAGATATATCGGGGATCTGTGAGAGAGAGTGATTCACCAGGAGAGGTTGTTGCCGTGCTCAGTACAAGGGATGATGACACATCTGAAATCAATCGTCAAGTTAGCTATCACATTACAGGTAAGAACTCAATACACTGAAGTGCATGCAATTTAAACTGCACAATATGGATTATTCTGGGGTTTGTCAAGGTAAATCAAGCTTGATGAATGGTAGCAAGGTTGCCAGATCACTGATTATGAGGAAAATTATTTAACTTATTAACAGCTAATTGATTTTGCTACGTGTATATTTGTAAATTTGGACAATATTTATATCGCAGAGTTGCAAAATGGATACTTGAGAATTCATTATTGACAAGTAAATGAACATTTTACACATTTTATTAATGCTATCATGATTTATATTTTGAATATACCATTCAAATTCATATCTGTTTGGTCTTGTGAATAAACTAATAAATTGTTATTGTCAGATGAGCTATTTAGATTTATGCAAAATTGTAAATTCTATGTTGATTATACAGATATTTTATCTGACTGTTACAACAAATGCATATGGTTTAATTAGACTACTATTAAGATTTTACTCTTGAAATATTTTTCTGGGAATTACAAAGCAGGAGGTGATGACATTTTTTAAGTGGCATTATAATTCATTTAATTTACTGCAGAGGACAAAATAGCGATGCTTTGAAATTGAAATGTAAGGTACATGAATTTACATATGAATTAGGAGCCCGAACAGTTCACTTGACTCTTCATGCCTCCACTGTCATTTAATAAGATCATTGAGATTCCCATCTATTCCAAGGACATTTCACTCCCTTGCTTATCAAGCTACCTTGCATTCCCCTTCGAGAAAATTAGTTCCAAGGACTTAATCCTATAAAAGTAAGTTTTGCCTACTTTGTCTTAAATGGACTAAGCTTATTTTTAAACAGTTGAATTTGATTGGAAATTGGCAAAGATAACTTTAATTCAAAAAGGGAGAGATATGAAAACCACATACAGCTTAATATTTGTCATCGGAAAAAATATCTATACACTGTAAATGGATCGATTGTAATCATATATTGTCTTTCTGCTGACTGGTTAGCAGGCAACAAAAAACTGCTCACTGTACCTCGTTACACGAGACAATAAACTAAACTAAACTGAGAACCAATCACCACAGGTGTCATGTCAAAACCATGAGAAACATATCAAAGTAATCTTATAGTCAATATGGTTTTGTGAAAGGGAAATCCCATTTCGCCACTTTATCAACATTGCGTGAGGAAGCAGTATGTGCTGTAGGTAAAGGGGAAGCAATGTAAAAGCAGGGTAGAAGTGTATTATACGTAATGTTTGAGAATGCATTTAAAGTGATGCCACACTTTAAGGGGTACACTAGAAAATAAAAGCTATTTGTGTAACACATAACTGTGAATTGTTATATCACAGTTATATTTTCAGGAAATGAAGAGAAGGGATATTTTGATTCTGTTGGCAAAATGTAATGAGTAGTGCGTCATAACAATGGTGCTGGGGTCTCTACTTTTACCATGTACATACAGTGCTTCTATGAAGGCAATGCCCCCATGGTTACTAACTTTGCTGATCAGGTAAAGATGGGTAGGAAAGTAGTAGGACGGAACCACAGATGCTGGTTTACATCGGAGATAGACACAAAATGCTGGAGTAACTCAGAGTGGCAGGCAGCATCACTGGATAGAAGGAATGGAGGACGTTTCGGGTCTCCGTTTTGTCTGAAGAAAGGTCTTGACCTGAAACGTCACCCATCCATCTATCCAGTGATGCTGCCTATCCCGCGCAGTTACTCCAGCATTTTGTGTCTATTTTCGGTAGGAAAGTAGGTTGTGAAGAAGCAGATAAAGATTCTGTTAAAGGATACAGACAGTTTAAGTGAGTGGGCAAAATTTTGCAAACAAAATATTGTTGTAGTAAGCCTTCTCTGAATTCTTTCCAATACGTTAACATCCTCTCTTAAATGAGCTGCCAAATACTGTACACAGAACTTCAGACATAGTCTTGCCATTGTCCTGTGTAATGAAGCATAGAATCTCAAATTTTCTATTCACTCCTTCTAGCAATAAATGATAACTTTCTTGTTGGTTTTAATGACTTGGAATACCTGCTGATTTGCCCTTTTTGAATCATGCACTCAGATGCTTCTACCCCTCAGTGCTCTGCAGTCCTTCACAATGTTTTTCTTTATTTCATCCCATTCTACTCGATTTGACTAAACCTTGTTTACCCGCTCCAAGAGTCAAGAGTGTTTAGTTGTCATATGGACCATCAACGAAAAAATGAGATTCTTAACTAGCTTCAGATTAACAGGCCCATAAATGCATTAACAGATAAATATTCAAAAATACAGTAAGTGATACTCGGTGCCCATTATAGTCCAAAGAAACAAAGTATGTTGTGCAACCAAAGACACAGACCTTTACAGATCATAGTTGCTAAGATTAGTGTTGTATAATGTTCAAAAGCATGATGGCTTTTGGGAAGAAGTTGTTCTTGAACCTGATGGTCACGGTTTTCAGACAGCCTCTCAAGTTTAATCTATCTATATTAAGTTGCAGATATTTTATTTGTTCTAGACCACTTATTTTCCTATCTTTGTCAGTAGTAGGTTTATCTATCTATATACTTTTAAAACTCTGTGTGTGTGTGAGTGTGGGTGTATGTGATTTTGCCTTTGATTCGATACTCTGCCAAAACCACACGCAGAAACGCCGAGATTTTTACCATTTCACTAGCGATTTTACTTTTACATTCGAAAATCCACTCCTTGGTCAATTATTTCCCCAGATTTTGAGTAAAATTGATCAGAAAACTCAAACGCTGGCGGAAGGCACAGATCGGCTGCTCCCCCCGCTGCTATTTTCGCCGGCCTCGCTGTCGGCCCGCAGGCTCACTCGGGATCACGCCCACCCGCCCAAGATGGAGGTGAGGCTCACTCTGAGGCCGACGGCTGCTGGGCCCCTCACCTCCCTCCCTTCTTCCCCCCTCCCCTCTCCCTCCCCTCTCTCCCGTTCCCCTCTCTCTGTCTCCCCCCTCTCGATCGGCTGGCTCTCTGCTGCTTTTGATCGTTCGCTCCGCTCGCATCAGCAGGGTCGCCCACTCAAAAAAACGCCGCAAATCCGAACCCCAGCTCCAAAAGGCAGGAAGCTCCCCTGTCTCTGTGTCCCTCTGTGTGTTTCCCTCTCTGTGTGCCTCTGTGCCTCTCTCTGTGTGCCTCCGTGTCCCTCTCTGTGTGCCTCTGTGACCCTCTCTGTGTGCCTCTGTGACCCTCTCTGTGTGCCTCTGTGTCCCTCTCTGTGACCCTGTCTGTGTGCCTCCGTGTCCCTCTCCTCTCTCCCTTCTTCCCGCATCCCTTCTCCCCCCCCTTCTCCCCACCTCCCTTCTCCCCCCCTCCCTTCTCCCCCTGCCCTCTCTCCCCTTCCCCTCTCTCCCCCCTCTCTCTCTCTCCCCTCTCTCCCTCTCTCCCTCTCCCCCTCTCTCTCGATCGGCCGGCCCTGCTGCTTTTGATCGTCCGCTCCGCTCGCACCAGCAGGGTCTCCCGCTCAAAAACGCCGCAAATCCGAAACCCAAGCTCCAAAAGGCAGGAAGCTCCCCTGCCTCTGTGTCCCTTTCTGTGCCCCTCACTGTGTGTCCCTCTCTGTGTGTCCTTCTCTGTGTGTCCCTCTCTGTGTGCCTCCGTGACCCTCTCTGTTTGTGCCTCCGTGACCCTCTCTGTTTGTTCCTCTGTGTCCCTCTCTGTGTGCCTCCGTGTCCCCCTCTGTGTGTCCCACTCTGTGTGCCTCCAAGTCCCGCTCTGTGTGCCTCCGTGCCCCTCTCTGTCCTTCTCTGTTACGAGCATCCATGTCCCTCTCTGTGCATCGGTGACCCCACGCCCCCCCGCCCCCCCGCCCGCTCCAACCCCCCCCCCCCCCCCCCCACTTCCCGTTGTTCAAATTGCGCAGAAATAACCAAATATCCCATAGCGGCTAAGTGTTCTGCAGATCCGGAGGTGACCGTTCACAGCCGCCGCTCGCTCACAGCCGCCGCTCGTTCACAGCTGCAAACCGAACTTCTTTGAAAAAATGTTACGAGCAGGCAAGCGAGCTTTGAAATAAACTTTGCAACCCCCCTTCCCCTCTTTCTCTCTATCCCCCTCTCTCTCCCTCCCCCTCTCTCCCTCCCCCCCTCTCCCTCTCTCCCTCCCCCCTCTCTCTCTCTCCCCCGCCCCCTCTCTCTCTCTCTCCCTCCCCCTCTCTCTCTCCCTCCCCCCTCTCTCTCTCCCTCTCCCTCTCTCTCTCCCTCCCCCTCTCTCTCTCTCTACCCCCTCTCTCTCCCTCCCCCCCTCTCTCTCCCTCCCTCCCCCCTCTCTCTCCCCTCACCCCCTTCCCTTTCTCTCTCCCCCCTCCCTCTCTCTCGCCCCCCTCTCTCTCCCCCTTTTCTCCCGTACCCCCCTGCCCTTCCCTAAACCCCCTTCCCCCTCCACACCCTCCCCTCCACCCCTCCCCTACCCCCTTCCCTCCACCCTCTCCCCCTCCCCCTCCCTTCCCCCCACCTCTCCACCTGCCTTACCCCACCTCTTCCCTTCCCTTCCCACCACCTCTCCCCTTCCCATCTCACCCCATCTCCCCTTCCCTTCCCCCCCTTCTCAGCCCCCTCTCTGTCCTCCCTTCTCCCTCCTCCCATCTCACTCTCCCCTCCTCCCACACCCTCCCCCCCTCCCCCACCCTCCCTCTCCTCCTCCTCTCCTCCACCCCTCTCCCCCTGTCTCTTGCCCTTCTGTCTCTGCCTCTCTCGCTGTCTCTCCCCATTCTTTCTCTGCCCTCACTCTCTACCCACCTCTCCCTCTCTAGACATGCCTGCGAGTTGGGGGCTATGCGTCAGTGAATAGGGCGGTTATGGGGTAAAAGGATCTGATTAATAATATTAATATAATATGAAGGGGGTAGCTAGTGTGGGGGTGGTTAGAGTGTGTGATGCCGCATGCCGCCCCGCTCCCCCCACCCCTGGCAAACTCGCGTTGGGGGAACCTGGTCTAGTAATAACTAAAACTTTGGCCCCATTCAACCATCCTTGAAATAATTAATTTAAGTTGCGGCCCCAGCATCAATCCACGTGGCACAAAACTTGTTACATCTTTTCAACGACCCATTTATGCCTCCTTTTTGTTTCCTTTTAGCCAGCCAGTCTTCCAACCATATTTGACCTCCAACATCACAGCTTTGACCTTTTGTGTTATTTTTCTTATTCATAAGAAAAGTATACGTTATTACTGGTGGTGGGATCACGTTGACAGTGGTGATCCCACCACCAGTCGCATCTTCCCATCCCCACTCCTTTCTACCTGCTGCAGAGACTCTCCGTCCACAACTCCTTGGTTCACTCATCCTTTACCACCCAAGCTACATCCTCCCCAGGTACTTTCCCCTGCAGCTGCACCTGTTCCAAGGTCTCCTTCCTCATATCGATCCAGCGACACCAGCAGTCATTATAGGAGAATAAGAGGTTCACGTGCACCTCTTCTAACCGCATCTACTGCACCTAGTGGTCCTGATGTGGCATCCTTTCTTTAGCGAGCCCAAGTGTAGCCTCAGCAACCGTTTCTCCAAATACTTGTGCTTTGGTCCGCGAAGTCCTACTGGGTCTCCGGTTGCTAACCACTCCCCTTCCCATTCCCATATTGACCTTTCCGTCCTGGAACTCCTTCATTACCAGAGTGAGATCACATGCACACTTGAGGAACAGCACCATATATTCCACTTGAATAGCTTTCAACCCAATGTTATTAACATTAATTTCTCGCTTTTTATGACACTCAGAATTTATTTCCATCCAATCAGTGTGAAGAGTAAGAAGATAAGGTATAGACTATTGTGGAGGGACCTAGCAAAGTATTTTTTTTTTTCAGGGAAAACCATTTTGTTAACAGTTGATCATTTTGTATTTGAATATGAACTCCGTAGTAAATATTTTAAAAGATGAGGGAAGGAGTCTGGGAGTCTGAAAAAGGGTCTCTCCAGAGATGCTGCCTGTCCCGCTGAGTTATTCCAACATTTTGTGTCTATCTTCTGAATATGAACTCCTGTTGCTTTGGTTGGGGAGGTTGAAAATCATTGTGACTTTAAAAAAAAGAATGGGTATTGCACTAATGTTGATGTCAGCTTGTGGGGAGTTTTGCACCAGATCAATATGTCTGGAAAAGCAGAAGTTGCATTTCCCTTCTATTATAATGAGGCCTAAACACGGTCCTAATTCAGCTTGCTCCATGTCAAACGTAAATTGCAACTGCACAGCATAGTTATTTTTCTGGAGTTTTTAAGTCCCTAGCTCCTTCAAACAAACCAAATAGCCCTTTGTTTTTGTGCTTTATGCTTCCATGCAGTTGAGAATAATTGGCATGCAAACAGAAATTGATGTTACAGCTAAGTAAAAGTGCACTTCAGTGAAGATCTACAACTCTGACCTCATTTGGAATTTGCGAGCAAGTTAATGCACTAATCCTTAAATAAAGAGGGAATGCAGTTCAGGGTCACCCATGAAGACAACACTAAGTCTTTATGTGGCATATGTTTTTGAGTAAGCCTGAATTATATCGCAAACAGTAAAATTGATGAAATCTCAGCTACAATTATGTGTCAGATTAAATTGTTCGTAAGAGAATTTTGATTCTGCCACTGGAGAAATATTCTTATGCAGAACAATCACTGATGAGGTTGTTAGAATCTAGAGCTAGGATGCCACCGTCTACTATTGTTTCTCCCCTGTGACTGAACTATACAATGTCAATGCACTGTGGGAAATATTTTGAAGTATTTCAGTTGAAAAATCATAAAGCATTAATTGAGCTTTATCAAAATTACAGCTTTTCTAATTTCATATAGAGGTCATTTTACTGTTCCTTGGAAACTGAAAGATACTTCATTTAGTAATATGATATTACTGCCTTGACACTCTTTGGGGTCAAGGCAGTAATATTTGGGGTCTTGGCAAAATGCCATGGTCGTATGCCATTATATATAAAATTATGGGATATATTTTGGTAATAGACATAAGGGTTTGAAACTCAACAGTGCCAGAAAAGGCATATTAAAACTTGGTAAGTCTGGGAGGGAGCACTGTGACAATTTTCAAGGAGACTGCATCAACAATGAGGTTTTGTCATGTATAATGTTCAAGGTATTATGTCTGGTAGAATAAGTGTTACAATCTTTTGTGTCAGAGTATCAAGGTCCAGAGCATTGGGAGTGAGGGATTAGGAACAATGGGGATTGAGGGTGTTGGCTATGTGATAGGGTATTGGTGGAATGATCCGTTTGAAGTCAGATAAGTGTTTTCAAGTCAGGTTCTCTGCAGGTGGGAAAGGTAAAAAAATGTAGGGGGCACTCAGGACATGAAGATGAAGAAAACAACTTAAAGGCAGACTTCAATACAAGACAATGGAATCTGCAGACATCATGGCAGAAGATACAAAGATAAGTCTAAATAATATTAAAGTAGGCTTCACCTCCCCAGTTAAAACCATCTTTGGTGTGAATACTTTACAGGCACATAACCTGAAACCATGAGCTGCACACTGTTTCACATCGCTGAACATGTCTGGTAGCATTTGTGATTGAACATATCGGACATACAAAAAGCCAAATATATAGAACTTTAATGAATGTGCACAAAGCAGTATTTTATAGATCTCTTGATCAACATGGTTCAATGCTGGTCAGCGGACACGGATGACAACCCACGCGACTGCTTTGAGTCATTAGAAGGGTCCATATTCAAGGACTCTGCAGCCAACCTGAATGAGTACGCCATTGCCATCATCAGCAAGAGCGTACAGAAGTGTATACAGATGGCAATCAAAGTGTCCCACCAAACGGAAACCATGGATGAACCGTGAGGACATTCACAAGTGAAGGCCAGGTCTGCTGCATACAAGTGAAACGATCCTGACAGTACAAGAAAGCACACTATGATCTTTGACAAGTTATCAAGAATGCTAAGAGACAATATGGGGACAAACTTGAGTACCAGTATAATCATTCAGAGACGCGCAGAATGTGGCAAGGCCTTAATACTATAACTAGCTGCAAAGTGAAGTCAGGCGACATCGCTGGTGATAGAGCAGCCCTACCCGATGACCTTAATGCTTACTATGCTTGCTTTGACCAGAAGGCCAGATGGGGGTGGCATCCGTCCCATCAGACTCTGTGTGCCTCTTCCCGAGCTCACTGGCCTGGCAGACTGGCCTGGACAGAGTCCCCTGGCCTCGTCCTTAGAATCTACAAGAATATTCATGGACATCTTTAATCATTCCCTGCTTCATCCCACACCCACATGCTTCAAGAGGATCACTATCATCCCTGTGATAGCAAAACCTCAAGCCTCAATGACTACCATCCACCATCATGAAGTGGTTTGTGAGGCTGGTTATGGAACGCATTAATTGAGTCTACCAAGCAACCAAGCAACCTAGACCAACTGCAGTTTGCCTACCACCACAACAGGTCCATAGCTGATACCATCTTCCCTGGCCCTGCATTCATCCCTAGAAGACCTAGATAGGAGAGACACCTATGTCAGCCTTCTATTCATAGACTACAGCTCCGCTTTTAATATAATTATCTCAAGCTCATCGCCAAACTCATGGAATTTGGAATCAGCACTCATTTTGCAACTGGATCCTTGACTTCCTGACCAATCGACCACAATCAGTGAGGATAGAGGCCAAATAATCCTCTCCGATAATCCTCAACGCTGGTGCTCCGCAAACATGTGTTCTCAGCCCATTTCTTTACTCCTTATACACCAATGACTGTGCAGCCTGTACAAATCTTATTCAATTTACAAATTTGCAAACCATGCCACCATAGTGTGCTGGATATCAAATAACAAAGAGACAGAGTACAGGAAGTAGATTGAGAACATTGTAACCTGGTGTCAAGACAATAACCTTTCTCTCAATGTCAGCAAGACAAAGGAGATAGTGATTGAGTTCAGGAAGTGAAGTGGTACCCAAACCATGGTACACATTGACTGCACCAAAGTAGAGATGGTTGATAGTTTCAAGTTCCGAGGAGAAAATATCACCAGCATCGGCCTGGGCCAGCCCTATCGAAGCAATGGCCAAGAAAGCACACCAATGCCTCTACTTCCTAAGAAGGCTTAGGAAGTTTGGCATGTCCCCAACAACTCTCACCAATGTTCAACAGATGCGCTGTAGAAAGCATTTTTTTGGGATGCATCGCAACATGATTTGGGAACTGTTCCATCCAAGACCGCATAAAATTGCAGAGTTTGTGGACATAGCATGGAGCATAACATAACCTCCCTTGCATTGACCATCCACATTTCTGATCACCAGCGTGATCAAGGACCAGTCTCATCCCGGTCACTCCCTCTTCTCCCCCCCCCCCCCCCCCCCCCCCCCCCCCAATCAGGCAAGAGGTACTGAAGTGTGAAAACCTATACGTCCAGATTCAGGGACAGTTTCTATCCAGCTGTTATCAACAATTAGAGAGAGATCCTGAGCTACCATCTACCTCATTGGAGACCCTTGGACTATCTTTAATAGTAAGATTAAACAAGAACTTACCTGTTCGAAGATTGATCTTTATTTTATGAGGAGTTGCGATAAGGGATTACGTGAAGAAGCCCCGCCAGGCGCATGCACGTCATACTTCAAAGCAGCGGCGTGGAAAACACAGAATCCAATAGCCAAAGTAAGAGAGTAAGGCTTACAGAAGACTAGAACTGCCAGATGAACGTTTAGATTATGATGGTCAGGAGTGGAGGGCACGTAATCCCTCATCGTAACTCCTCATAAAATAAAGATCAAACTTCGAACAAGTAAGTTCTCGTTTAATCTTACTATTTTACTTCGGAGTCACGTGAGTGACTACGTGAAGATTTTGAAGCTCTGTAATTTTCATGCCGTAGATTCATTCCATACGACACACTGCTTCAGTTGATACAGTAGTGAGTAAATAATATTATTGAACATTGCTTGAATTATTCAATAACTATGTTAATAATAATAATAACAATGAAAGTAATAACCCCTCTCTCCCAGGGGAAAATTACAACAATGATATGAAACAGTGATATGAAGCAAAGAAATCAAATTGAACAGAACATAGCATGTGCAAACCCTGGCACTGTGAGAACAAGTTTATCATAAATCTAGATGTTACTTCTTTAGACCATCCTGCGGCCTCTAGAATTTGGTCGAGCGGCATGTCCTGCACCTTCGCCCCAGACATTGATGCCGCCCTTGTAGAGTTGAGATTTAACACATGAGTGTGAACTCCAGCTAAATACCGAACCTGTTTTAACCATCTAGAATAGTTTGTATTGTCACTTTATTTTCCTTTTTTTTTAATGAGTAATGAGCATTGGTGTCTCACAATCTCGGAGACTCTTAATTACTTTAATATATTGAGTCAGATGCTTACCACACACAATGTTTGGTTGACAGGGTATGCTTTAAAGATTACCTTGGTTCCAGCCTTCATAGACATAAAAAGTAATTTTATCTACAGGCAACTGAATACAATCTAAGTGCAACATTTGTAATGTTTGTACTCATTGTGCTGATACTAATGGCATGAGCATAACCACTTTAAATATTAAGTTCTGAAAAGACAGTGAAGTAATTGGAGCCCACTGCCGAAGCAATGTGAGAATTATACTGACATCCCAGATTTCTGTATGTCTGGGTTTGGTAGGATTTTATTAAAATTCCTCTCATAAATCGGGTTATTAACGGATGAACCCAATAGATTGTCATTCTGAAAAGTGTCCTAAATAGGAGGACAAAGTACTCCGAGCGTTATTAATGGCACTATATCTCAGGTGCAACATAGCAAGGAACTCCAATACATCTGATATGTTTGCAGTATGATAAAATATATCTAACTGTATACAAAAGATTTCCCATTTCCTTATATGAGACATAACCATATTGTTTCTTAGTGCTATCTCTCCAAGCTGCCACCCAATTGTTATCCACGTCAACATATATTGTAATGCTATCTCTCCAAGACAGATAACAATCCGATTAACAATGAATACGATCATGTAATGGATGACTTCTCCTGTACTGATGTACCAACAATTACTGCAGCTGGGGATTGTCATTAATGGCTGAGTCATCATTCTGAGCACCAATGGGAACAATGGCTGTGTAGACCAGTTTGGAACCACCAAACGCCTGCAGCGGAGTCTTGCTCTATTTTGGTGACATTGCCTAATCAGGCAAAATGGCGAACATAGAAGATTATACTTCCCCAATGTAGCGAGAATGCATCCACCGCTACTGCTCCTGGGTCTGGTTCCTATGACATATTTAGGCAACTGGAGATTTAATCTGGACACAAACAGATCAATATTTGGTACCCATACCGACTGACAATCTTTTTGAACTTCTGGATTTACCATCCATTCTGTATTGTTATTGAATTTCCGTGATCTGTTCTCTGCCATAATATTGTCTCACCCACAGCTGTGGTATTGTCTACTTGTAATTGAACATGTCATTCATTGTAGAACAATAATCTATCTATGCATAAAACGCCCCCAATAACTCCAAATAATTTATACCATGTGTTAGGAGAATTAATCATCTTGGACAGTCCATTACCGCCTCAACTGGTGACGCTGTCCTTACCTCCCCATCCGAGAGCACTCCCATCCGTTTGTAATACCACTGAAGGTTGCTGACCAAAATATATTCTAGTAGCTTGTGCAACATTGTGAATCCACCATTGCAATTCAGCTAAAGCTTTAGTTGGTAACTGCATGGACCTATCAATGACCTGCACGCTTTTCATTTCTATGTATTTATTTATTTATTTATTTAATTTTTTTAGTTGTTTTCTATTTATTTATTTATTTATTTTTAAGATTGTATTTATTTATTTTTACTTTTTATTTTAAGTGCTTGTCCTCTGGCTCTCAGCAGCCTTTGATAATGCAGAGGTGCAAACTCAACAGCAGGAATGCTGCTACCATTTACCAATACCCGTGGCTACTTCTTCGATGGAGGGATAAGGTCTCTCAGTGAGACAAGTACAGACATTTGTAATATCCCCAACCTTATCTGTTAAAAAGTTACTGACATATCATTACTGAATTAATGACACACCCCTAATAATCAATTGTTTGGGATGGCTGTAACAAATGTAGTTGGATGGACAGAACCCTAGCCTTTAAATAGGCTTATGGTTGCTGAAACCAGTTCTTCAGCTGTCTCCTGAGTGGCATTTGCAATTAACATATCCTCTAGATAAGCCATTACAATGTGATTCTGAGCCCTCAGTAACACCAGTGCTGGTTTCAATAATTATGTGAACAGCCTGAGAGCTGAAGTAAACCCATTAAGTAATTCTTTAAATTGCCTCAGCTGACCCATCAAATTAACTTGTACCTGCGATAATAATGCATTGGTATTGAATAATAAGGTATCTCTTTTTTTTTTATGACTATAGTAACCGTATAGCAGCCTTGTGATAACAACTGCGTTACAGTGTTGAAGGTGTACTTTATTAAATGACTCCGAAGTAAAATGGGAATTTACTTGACTTTATCTCGCACTATATATTATTCCCTTTATCCTGTATCTGTACACTATGGACGACTCAATTATAATCACGTATAATCTTTCCGCTGACTGGATAGCACACAACAAAAAGATTTTCACTATGCCTCGGTACACGTGACAATAATCTAAACCAACTGAGAAAAATACATTAGTGTAATCCACAAAAACATGATGCTAAATGAGAGAATTTCTCCGCCAATACATATAAAAGTAAATGAAATGTGCAATGCGATATGTTGAGCAGCGCAGTGGTAGAATTGCTGCCTTACAGCACCAGAGACCCAGGTTTGATTCTGACTATGGTTGCTGTCTGTGCAGAGTTTGTATGTTTTTCCGGTGACCACATGGTTTTCTCTGGGTGCTTCGGTTTCATCCTTCGTTCCAAAGACTTGCAGGTTTGGAGGTTATTTGGCCTTTGTAAATTGCCCCAAGTGTGTAGGATGCAAAACTGCGATAACATGGAACTAGGGTATATATGAGCGTTGGGCGGCGCAGACTCTGTGGGCCAAAGGACCCATTTCTGTGCTGTATCACTAAACTAAACTAAACTAAATATATTGGGATTCTTCTGTTAATAATTGAGCTTTATGATTTGTTACTTGCTGCAAAGGAGTAAATCAGTTTTGTAGTGACGAGTGACTACTATTGGAACTGATGTCAGGTGATCTATAGGTGGTACTTAAAGTGCTTTCGGCACTGAATTATGATTACAACCAACCATGTGTGAAAATTGATGATTGTGATTTGCATATGCCATATTTCACTGCTTAAACCATTAGTCTGCTGGCTGATGAAGGGAATTACAGGTGATCCTTACCACAGACTCACAATGATGAATACTGTGATAATTCTGTTGAAAGCATTTGGAATAATTTTATTGTTGAAATATTAATCATATAAACTGAACTGCTGTATATATTTAAAACATGTTTAATTAATTTAGTTTATGACCTCATGATTTTAATATCTTCCTTTTTCTTCTCTTCACTATTATTCTATTTGTATTCAGCATAATCAGTTTTTAAACTTCTCTGTTTTGTTATTTCCCAAATCCTGGCATTTAGTTTTCATATTTTCCTGAACTGTTGTATTATAAGTAGTTATAGACTCATAGAATCATACGGCATGGAAATAGGCTGACTCAATTCATCCATGCTGATGAAGATGTCCATCTGCCTTCACCACCCTATCTACATGTGATGCCATTTTCAGGGAACCGTGTATTTTTACTCCCAGAACCCTCTGTTTGAAAACATTCCCAGACCCCTACTGAACACTGTCCCTGGTTCACAAGGTCATAAGAAATATAAATAAATTTAGGCCATTTGGCCCATCGTCTACTCCACCATTCATTCATGGCTGATCTATCTCTCCCTCCTAACCCCATTCTCCTCCCTTCTCCCCATAACCTCTGACACCTGTACTAATCAAGAAACTACCTTTAAAATATCCACTGACTCAGCGTCCACAACCTTCTATGGCAAAGAATTCCACAGATTCACCACCCTCTGACTAAATAGATTTCTCCTCATCTCCTTCCTAAAAGAACATCCTTAAATTCTGAGGCTATGAACTCTAGTCCTAGACTCTCCCACTAGTGGAAACATCCTCCCCTCATCTACTCTATCCAAGCCTTTCACTATTCTGTACATTTCAATGAGGTCCACCCTCATTCTTCTAAACTCCAACGAGTGCAGGTTCGAGTTATCATTTGCAACAACTCACATTTAACTGAATTAAAATCTATTTGCCATTTCCTCAGCCATTGTAATTTTTGAGAACTATCTTTGTTGTCAACAATATCACCTATTTTAGTATCATCCGCAAACATATTAATCATGCTTTGTACATTCTGGTCCAAATCGTGCTATAGCCACAAACCGTAATGGGCCCAGCACTGATCCCTGAGCCACACCACTAGTTACAGACTTCTAGTCTGATAAACAACTTTCCACTAACATCCTCTGTTTCCTAATATGAAGCTAATTCTGTAGCTAGTTAGCTAGCTCTTCCTGTATCCCATGCAATCTAACCCGGCAGAGCAGCCCACCATGTGGAACCTTAAGAAAGGCCTTGGTAAAGTTCCTGCTCTCATACGATCCTGCCCTCATCAACCTTCTAGGTTCAAAATACACAATCAAATTCACGAGACACAATTTCAAACGCACAAAACCATGCTGACTATCCTTAATCAACCCCTGTCTTTCCAGATGCAGGTATGTCTTATGCCTTAGAATCTGTCCAGTAACTTTCCTATCACATATTTCTGGTCAATAGTTCCCATGTTTTACTTTGCAGGCCCTCTTAACAAAAAGGCACAGCATTAGCCACCCCCCAGTCTTCTGGCGCATTACCCGTATCTAACAATGATTCATATATCTCATCCAGGACTCCTACAATGTCTTCTCTTGCTTCCCACAGTGTCCTTAGATATAGCTGATTAGACCCCTGGGAGATGTATCTACCTTCATGCATCTTCAGATATCCAGCAAGACCTTGACAGTAATATAGACTATCCTCAAGATATCTCCATTAACTTTCTGAAATTCCTTAGTCTTGATTTATTTTTCCGTATAAGAAAAAAGATGAGATATTGATCGAGGACCTTCCCATTTCTGAAGTGCCATGCAATGTTAACCACTTGGGTTTCTGAGTGCCCGATTCTCTTTAGTCACCCTTTTCTTCTGAATATAATTACAAAATCTCTTTGGATTCTCCTTAATCTTATCAGCCAAGATGTTCTAATTGACTCTTTTTACCCTCTTGATTTCTCTCTTCAGGATGCTCCTCAATCCTCCAACCTCCTCCAGGATACACTTGATCCCAGCTGTCTATACTTGACCTAAACCTCCTATTTTTGCTGACCAGAACTTCAACTACTTTCATTGTCCAGGGTTCCTTATTCCTTCCGTCCTTGCCTTTCACTAATGTTCTCTTGCATATTTCCTGTGGATTGGAGGGTAGCTAATGTTATCCCACTTTTTAAGAAAGGCGGGAGAGAAAACAGTGAATTATAGACCAGTTAGGCTGACATCGGTGGTGGGGAAGATGCTGGAGTCAATTATAAAAGATGAGATAGCCGAACATGTGGATAGTAGTAACAGGATCGGTCCAAGTCAGCATGGATTTACGAAGGGGAAATCATGCTTGACTAATCTTCTGGAATTTTTTGAAGATGTAACTAGGAAAATGGACAAGGGAGAGACAGTGGATGTCACATAAGAGATTAGTGGGCAAAATTAGGGGACATGGTATTGGGGGTAGAGTGCTGACATGGATAGAGAAGTGATTGGCATACAGGAAACAAAGAGTAGGGATTAACGGGTCCCTTTCAGAATTGCAGGTACCGCAAGGCTCGGTGCTGGAACCGCAGCTATTTACACTATACATCAATGATTTGGATGAAGGGATTTCAAATTTGCAGATGACACCAAGCTGGGGGGCAGTGTGAACTGTAAGGAGGATGCTATGAGAATGCAGGGTGACTTGGACAGGGTGGGGGAGGGGGCAGATGCGTGGCAGATGAAGTTTAATGTGGATAAATGTGAAGTTATCCACTTTGGTAGCAAAAACCAGGAAGGCAGATTACTATCTAAATGGCCTCAAGTTGGGAAAAGGGGAAGTACAACAGGATCTGGGGGTCCTTGTACATCAGTCTATGAAAGTAAACATGCAGGTACGGCAGGCAGTGAAGAAAGCGAAAGGCATGTTGGCCTTTATAAAAAGAGGAATCAAATATAGGAACAAAGAGGTCCTTCTGCAGTTGTCCCTAGTGAGACCACACCTGGAGTATTGTGTGCAGTTTTGGTCCCCTAATTTGAGGAAGGACATTCTTGCTATTGAGGGAGTACAGCGTACGTTTACTGGATGGCGGGACTGTCATATGCTGAGAGAATGGAGCAGCTGAGCTTGTACACTATGGGGTTTAGAAGGATGAGAGGATCTCATTGAAATGCCATTTCAGTAAGCCATTTAGAACGGAGACGAGGAAACACTTTTTCTCACAGAGAATGGTGAGTCTGTGGGTGGTGGAGGCAGGTTCTCTGGATGCTTTCAAGAGAGACCTAGATCGGCTCTTAAAAATAGCGGAGTCGGGGGATATGGGGAGAAGGGAGGAACGGGGCACTGATTGGGGATGATCAGCCATGATCACATTGAATGGCGGTGCTGGCTGGAATGGGCGATGGCCTACTACTGCACCTATTGTCTATTGTCTATTTCTATGTTATTATGAACCCCAAATATCAGTCCATTTAATTAATTATCTTGGTCTGCGATAAAGTTAAATCAAAATGGGCTGCTGATCCCCTGCCATCAGGTGGACTTAATTTTCTCTTGATTTTCCAAAGTTTGTTCCAAGCATAACAGAAGGATTCAAAGCATTACTCCCACTAATTTTCACTATAGATGTGTCCTGTTTCATTCTACCTCTTGTGAGTGTGCGTGGCAGGAAATCTAACTTTTGTCTTACCTTGAAGCATAAATCCAAGTTGAAAATTGCCTCGGTAACCCAAACAGCACTTCACGGCCTTTTAAGAATGGTCTATCTGAGGGTGTGATTTTGTTGCAATAATTGGCCTAACTGAGAGGGTGATTTTGAACTTAACATTCCAAAGATTAAATTACTTTAATTTGGAATGTCGCCACATGATTGCGGGTGGTTGCCGGGTAGTTGCCATCATGGTCGTTAGGAGTTCCCGCATTCTGGGAACTAGTCACGGCCTCAATATGGTGCCACAAATTTTTCAACGTTGAAAAATTAGCGGCGACCAGAATGAAGCCGCCATGGAGAGTAGCGAGAGTTCTCGTGCCGTAGGTGCAGTGGTAGTGGGTTGCCAGGCGATAGAAGGTTGTCGTAGGTTCTCGTAGGTTGTAGCCTGTGCTGACCGGTGAATTTCATTGGCTCATTGGGGAAAAAAAACGTAAGCATTAGTTTTCAGAATCAAGAAATACCGTGTGTCTGGCTTCTTAAAAGTTGTCTCCACTCCTTCTACCCCCCCTCACCCCCTCTTTTAAAGGACTTATGTGACCCTTCCCGTACACTGTGCTTTCACCGTCTTAATCACAGCGCCAACTTTCCTGTTCATCGCAGTGTGTGTCTGTATCACATTGGCTTAGCACCCTGTGAATTTCACTCAGACAGCGCTCCCCCTGCTTGCCCTGTCCCCCGCCTGCTGGTGAAGGAAGCGATGTGTGTATGTGTTCCACTCTGACAGTCACCATTCCAGTCACCTGAAAAATCTCCTAATTGGGACAGGCCCATTAATCATGAACCCATCACTAAGCTATGCAGGTTTGTTAATTGGCTTAATTAAAATTGTCCTTAATGTGTAGGATGGCGTTAGTGTACAGAGTGATCTCTGGTTAGCGCGGACTCCATGGACCGATGGGCCTGTTTCCACGCTGCATTTCTCTAAAGTCTAAAACTAAGGATGAAGTATACTAGTGCTTTCATCAACACCCACAACCTGACAAAACATAACAGATCTACATAATTGTAATAATTCTCTGACCATGATGCAGAATCAGTGAAATGATTTTTTTGTATATTCATCGCCATTGCAGTGTTCGTTAAAGATGAGCTGCATTGGAAATGAAATCATCTGACAGTATGGTGTTGTGTTGATAATTATATTCTAACGACCAATTAATTTAATTTACTGAAAAATATTAAATCTAATCTCAGACGGATAACCAAGCAGATTGTTTTATCCAATAATTTTCATTCCTCCTTGAAAGGAAAGATTGAAAATTCCATTCTATTTTGTACAATTTTTTTAGTTTTCAACTGATTTTGGCATAGCCACTCCAAAATGCCTCAAAGTTTAAACATAACTTGTGTAACCAGAGTTTATATAATTCTATATGCTGCTTTTTTAAATATAATGCCCGAAATAAAACTCTTTCACAGAACTGGCCATGCCAAATGGCAAATCAATCATGCCTGAGAACTTCCATATTTGCATTCAATTATAAATTTTCATGGTGACCTTGAAAACGAAGCTGAAACATTTGGGTAGAAGACAGAAATAAACATCTATTTAAGCATTTTGAATAATCATTTAAATATTTGCAGATGAGCTGACTCCCCAAGTCTAACTGGAAAATAGTTTTGTCTTTTTTTCTCATTATGCCTGGTCGATTATTTCTGATTATTAGTACTTTTAAACAGAGAGGCAGCCAAAATCTATGTGTAAGATAATAGACTTCATGAGTGATGATATAGAAAAGCTGTGCAGACAACTCTGAGAAATGTTAGGGAAAACAAGGTACTAATTTAAAAAGCCTGAGTTAAAGGGAAGGTGAGATTTTCTTAGGAATGTATCCTAGCGTGTCTCTTGGTTTATATTTCAAACACTATAAAGATTGAAATATTGAGTCAAACAAGATGGCGACTGCCTGCGGCGACTTTTGCGGAGCACCAGAACCTAAAAGGCCTTTTAAGAATGGTCTATCTGAGGGTGTGATTTTGATCAACTCACCTGGATCAAGAAAACAGCAGAAAACGGTTCCGTTTCAGCCAAGCTGCTTGAGCACCTCAAGGCTCTCGCAAATTTGTGATCTCCCACAGCTGCGGGAGCCCCGGACTTTAAATTTTCCCACGCTCGCTGGAAATCACCCGACCCGACTGAGGAAACCAGGTACTGTACCTCAGAACCCCGGGATGACCTCCAGAGCCGACAGGCTGGATCTCCCAGGAACAAAGAAGCTGGAGCTGCAGCTGCCGACTTTGAAGGAGCTGGAGCTACCATCTGTGAAGGAATCCTCGTTCCAGCGCAGGTCCGTAGAAACAGCAGGTACAGTAAACTCAGTACCTGGAAACAAAAGGGAAGCCTCTATTGTGTCCGTAAACGTGGCCGACGGGCAGGACATCAGGTCAGACTGAAGCGCAGGGGACCTCGGCCCCCTCTCCCTACTATCCTACTGGCCAATGTACAGTCCCTTGAAAATAAAGTGGAGGACTTAAGGGCAAGACTGCTTTATCAAAGGGAGCTGAGGGAATGCTCTGTGTTCTGTTTCACAGAGACATGGCTCCTCCCCAGACTCAGCGGTCCAGCCTGAAGGGTTCTCCATCCACCGTATGGACCGTACACTGGCATCTGGGAAAGGGAGAGGAGGGGGCGAGATCACATCCACCATTGATCTGTTGTAGCGGTAAGCGAACTGCAGTGGGTCGAGGTAGGAGTTGATTTGCGCCATGATCAACCGCTTAAAGCACTTCATCACCACAGACGAAGCACTTCATCACCACAGATCAATGGTGGATGTGATCTCGCTGGCTCTCCACTCTGCTCTGGATTACTTGGCCAACAAAAACTCATATGTCAGGCTGTTATTCATTGATTACAGCTCGGCATTTAATACTATCATCCCCTCCAAGCTGGTTACTAAACTCGCGGAACTGGGCCTCTGCGCATCCCTCTGCAATTGGATCCTCGACTTCCTCATTCACAGACCACAGTCTGTTCGGATTGGTGGAAATGTGTCAGACTCGATAACAATCAGTACGGGAGCACCTCAAGGCTGCATGCTCAGCCCACTGCTGTACTCACTCTATACTCATGATTACGTAGCCGGTCATAGTGCGAACTCCAACATCTAGTTCGCTGACGACATCACTGTTGTGGGACGTATCACTGATGGGATGAGTCGGAGTACAGAAGAGAGATCGAGCAAATGTCCATATGGTGCCAGCACAATAACCTGGCCCTCAACACCAGCAAAACCAAGGAACTGATTGTGGACTTTGGAAGGAATAGGATGGGGACCCACAGTCCCGTTTATATGAAACGGTCAAGAGCTTCAAATTCCTGGGCATGCACATCTCTGAAGATCTTTCCTGGCCCGAGAACACTGATGCAATTATCAAGAAAGCACATCAGCGCCTCTACTTCCTGAGAAGATTATGGAGAGTCGGTTTGTCAAGGAGGACTCTCTCTAACTTCTACAGGTGCATAGTAGAGAACTTGCTGACCGGTTGCATCGTAGCTTGGTTCAGCAACTTGAGCGCCCTGGAGAGGATAAGACTACAAAAAGTAGTAAGCACTTCCCAGTCCATCATCGGCTCTGACCCTCCTTCCATCGAGAGGATTTATCGCAGTCGCTGCCTCAAAAAGGCTGGCAGTATCATCAAAGACCCACACCATCCTGGCAACACACTCATCTCCCTGCTACCTTCAGGTAGAAGGTTCAGGAGCCTGAAGACTGCAACGACCAGGTTCAGGAATACCTACTTCACCACAGCCATCAGTCTATTAAACCTGGCTCGGACAAAACTCTGAACATTAATAACCCATTGCACTTGCATTATTTGCACTTTATCAGTTTATTTATTCATTTGTGTATATATTTATATAATGGTATATGGACACACAGATCTGTTTTGTAGGCAATGCCTACTATGTTCTGTTGTGCTGAAGCAAAGCAAGAATTTCATTGTCCTCTCAGGGACACATGACAATAAACTCACTTGAACTTGAACTTGAATATTAAGTAATTTAATTCTAGAAAATAGAAATCTTAGTTCACCCGAGGACGGGGCCTATTTGAGGCCTCCGCAGATGCCACAATTGCGGCCTGATGTTATAGAACTTCTCGCCGGATGATGGTACTCTGGCGTCGGGTGAACACCCTTCAGCGGCATTGGAATATCTGGAACGGCCACATATAAATATCATAAAGGGTCAAGGATAAAGGACTTGAGTGAAGAGATTTTTTAAATGACAATTTAGAAGAAAGTATTTGGAAATGCCAGGGAATACAGCGAAAAATGAAGATATTCTTAAAGGGGAGAGAAAAGGTGCTACAACCTTATAATCTCAATGGGGTTAGGTTAGGTAAGGGGGAGGTGCAGCGAGACCTGGGCGTCCTTGTACACCGGTCACTGAAAGTTGGCTTACAGGTACAGCAGGCAGTGAAGAAAGCTAATGGAATGTTGGCCTTCATAACGAGAGGATTTCAGTATAGGAATAAAGAGGTTCTTCTGCAGTTGTATAGGGCTCTGGTGAGACCACATCTGGAGTATTGTGTACAGTTTTGGTCTCCTAATTTGAGGAAGGACATCCTTGTGATTGAGGCAGTACAGCGTAGGTTCACGAGATTGATCCCTGGGATGGCGGGACTGTCATATGAGGAAAGATTGAAAAGTCTAGGCTTGTATTCACTGGAGCTTAGAAGGATGAGGGGGCATCTTATTGAAACAAATACAATTATAAAAGGACTGGACAAGCTAGATGCAGGAAAAATGTTCCCAATATTAGGTGAGTCCAGAACTAGGGGCCACAGTCTTAGAATAAAGGGGAGGTAATTTAAGACTGGTGAGAAAAAACGTTTTCACCCAGAGAGTTGTGAATTTATAGAATTCCCTGCCACAGAGGGCAGTGGAGGCCAAGTCACTGGATGGATTTAAGAGAGAGTTAGATAGAGCTCTAGGGGCTAGTGGAGTTCATGGATATAGGGAGAAGGCAGGCACGGGTTATTGATAGGGGACGATCAGCCATGATCACAATGAATGGCGGTGCTGGCTCGAAGGGCCGAATGGCCTCCTCCTGCAACTAATTTCTATGTTTCTAACCACCTTTTCCCAGAACCTTGGTGATTTGCGGCAGTGTGACCACTAATTGATTTGAGGATTGCCTAGTCATCTTCACTTTGGCTGGATCTAAGCAAAACAAAGCAGAAAACAAAAATACGCACCACAACCAAGATACTACATTTCCACTGGTGGTGGCTGCATTGCCTGAGGCACCTAGTGCAAAACTCTGAACATTAATACCACTCCATCTGTCATTTGCATTTTATCAATTTATTCATTCATGTGTGTATTTACGTATATAATTGTAGTCAATGCCTACTATGTTCTGTTGTGCTATGCAAAGAAAGAATTTCATTGTCCGGGAATGGTAATGTTCAGACAACCACATAACAGATGCTGAACCACTCACAGAAGTCCCAAACATCCACTTTGGGATCTCTCTTTGTAAATTGTGGGACTGATCATTTTTTGGGCTGCTGCCTGCCCTTCCTTCCCCCCCCCCCCCCCCCCACCCACACACACACCCACTGATAACACTGGATCTCCCAACCCTTCTCTTCCTCACGTGCTAAAGAGATGTCGAAAATTATGCAAGCCATGTGATGTGCTTGTGAAACGTTTGTTGCATCACATTATATTATTGCTATCATTCATTCCTCATGTTAGAAGTATCTTTTAGAAAGCTGTCAGTAACTTGGCATTGAGGTGCGAAAAGATCAAGGATGACAGAGGCACCATTGCAGTGCTGGGAATCCTGCACCCACCTTGTGGTCGATGGCTACATTTAAGTGAACTGTGTGTGGATTAGTTGTTAAACCTCTGTTTATGCCATAGCTCATGTGAATAGATTCTGAAGGTGTCATTGGAGGAATCGTCATAAGCTTCAGAAACCACTCATAATGCATATTGACATTGCACAGTTGGTTGCTCTGCTTTCTGCGGGCCACCTAGTGCACGTCCCTCCTGAGAAGGGTCCCGACCCGAAACGTTACCCATCCATTTTCACCAAAGATGCTGCCTGACCCCACTGAGTTACTCCAGAACTTTGTGTCTATCATCCCGAGAGATTGATATTACAACAGTATCCAAAACATTATTGATAAGGTCCCACATAGGAGATTAGTGGGCAAAATTGGGGCACATGGTATTTGGAGTAGAGAGCAGATATGGATAAAAAATTAGTCATCAGACAGGAAACAAAGAGTAAGGATTAACGGGTCCCTTTCAGAAAGGTAGGCAGTGACTAGTGGGGTGCCGCAAGGCTTGGTGCTGGAACTGCAGCTATTTACAACATACATCAGTGATTTAGTTACATTCAAAGTTACATTAGCAAATTTGCAGATGACACAAAGCTGGGTGGCAGTGTGAACTGTGAGGAGGATTCTATGAGAATGCAGGGCGACTTGGACAGGTTGGGTGAGTGGGCAGATGCATGGCAGATGCAGTTCCACTTTGGTAGCAAAAGGCAGATTATTACTATCTAAATAGAAACATAGAAACATAGAAATTAGGTGCAGGAGCAGGCCATTCGGCCCTTCGAGCCTGCACCGCCATTCAATATGATCATGGCTGATCATCCAACTCAGTATCCTGTACCTGCCTTCTCTCCATACCCCCTGATCCCTTCAGCCACAAGGGCCACATCCAACTCCCTCTTAAATATGGCCAACGAACGGACCTCAGCTACCTTCTGTGGCAGAGAATTCCACAGATTCACCACTCTCTGTGTGAAAAACGATTTTCTCATCTCGGTCCCCCTTATCCTTAAACTGTGACCCCTTGTCCTGGACTTCCCCAACATCGGGAACAATCTTCCTGCATCTAGCCTGTCCAACCCCTTAAGAATTTGTAAGTCTCTATGAGATCACCCCTCAATCTTCTAAATTCCAGCGAGTACAAGCCAAGTCTATCCAGTCTTTCTTCATATGGAAGTCGTGCCATCCCAGGAATCAGTCTGGTGAACCTTCTCTGTACTCCCTCAATGGCAAGAATGTCTTTCCTCAGATTAGGAGACCAAAACTGTACGCAATACTCACCAAGACCCTGTACAACTGCAGTAGAACCTCCCTGCTCTTGTACTCAAATCCTTTTGCTATGAATGCCAACATACCATTCGCTTTCTTCACAGCCTGCTGCACCTGCATGCCTACTTTCAATGACTGGTGTACCATGACACCCAGGTCTCGCTGCATCTCCCCTTTTCCTAATTGGTCACCATTCAAATAATAGTCTACCTTCCTGTTTTTGCCACCAAAGTGGATAACGTCACATTTATCCACATTATACTGCATCTGCCATGCATTTGCCCACTCACCCAGTCTATCCAAGTCATCCTGCAGCCTCCTAGCATCCTCCTCACAGCTAACACTGCCCCCCAGCTTCGTGTCATCCGCAAACTTCGAGATGTTGCATTTAATTCCCTCGTCCAAATCATTAATGTATATTGTAAATAGTTGGGGTCCCAGCACTGAGCCTTGCGGCACCCCACTAGTCACTGTCTGCCATCCTGAAAAGGACCCGTTCACTCCTACACTTTGCTTCCTGTCTGCCAGCCAGTTCTCTATCCACATCAATACTGAACCACCAATACCGTGTACTTTAAGTTTGTATACCAATCTCTTGTGTGGGACCTTGTCGAAAGCCTTCTGAAAGTCCAGATACAACACATCCACTGCTTCTCCCTTATCCACTCTACTAGTTACATCCTCAATGTAATAAGATTCGTCAGACATGATTTACCCTTCGTAAATCCATGCTGACTTTGTCCAATGATTTCACCACTTTCGAAATGCGCTGCTATCCCATCTTTAATAATTGACTCTAGCAGTTTCCCCACTACCGATGTTAGACTAACTGGTCTGTAATTCCCCGTTTTCACTCTCCCTCCCTTTTTAAAAAGTGGGGTTACATTAGCTACTCTCCAATCCTCAGGAACTACTCCAGAATCTAAAGAGTTTTGAAAAATTATCACTAAGACATCTGCTATTTCTGGGGCTACTTCCTTAAGTACCCTGGGATGCAGCCTATCTGGCCCTGGGGATTTATCGGCCTTTAATCCATTCAATTTACCTAACACCACTTTCCGGCTAACCTGGATTTCACTCATTTCCTCCATCTCATTTGACCCGCGATCCCCTGCTATTTCCGGCAAATTATTAATGTCTTCCTTAGTGAAGACAGAACCAAAGTAGTTATTCAATTGGTCTGCCATGTCCTTGTTCCCCATGATCAATTCACCTGTTTCTGACTGCAAGGGACCTACATTTGTTTTAACTAACCTTTTGCGCTTCACATATCGATAAAAACTTTTGCAGTCAGTTTTTATGTTTCCTGACAGTTTTCTTTCATACTCCATTTTCCCTTTCCTAATTAAGCCCTTTGTCCTCCTCTGTTGGTCTCTGAATTTCTCCCAGTCCTCTGGTAGGCTGCTTTTTCTGGCTAATTTGTACGCTTCATCTTTTTCTTTGATACTGATTTCCCTCGTTATCCACGGATATACTGGGATGAACAATTGTAGTTCATCCATGCAGTCTTTAAATGCCTTCCATTCCATATCCACCGTCAACCCTTCAAGAATCAATTGCCAGTCGATCTTGGCCAATTCACGTCTCATACCCTCAAAGTTACCTTTCTTTAAGTTCAGGACCCGTGTTTCTGAATTAACAATGTCACTCTCCATCCTAATGAAGAACTCAACCATATTACGGTCACTCTTGCCCAAGGGGCCACGTACAACAAGGCTGTTAACTAACCCTTCCTCATTACTCAATATCCAGTCTAGAATAGCCTGCTCTCTCGTTGGTTCCTCCACATGTTGGTTTAGAAAACTATCCCGCATACATTCCAAGAAATCCTCTTCCTCAGCACCCCTGCCAATTTGATTCACCCAATCTATACGTAGATTGAAGTCACCCATTATAACAGTTTTACCTTCGTTGCACGCATATCTAATTTCCTGTTTGATGTCATCCCCAACTCCACTACTACTGTTAGGTGGCCTGTACACAACACCCACTAGCGTTTTCTGCCCCTTAGTGTTTCGCAGCTCCACCCATATCGATTCCACATCCTGCAAGCTAATGTCATTCCTTTCTATTGCGTTAATCTCCGCTCTAACCAGCAACGCTACCCCACCTCCTTTTCCTCTCTGTCTATCCTTCCTGAATATTGAATATCCCTGGATGTTCAGCTCCCAGCCTTGGTCACCCTGGAGCCATGTCTCCGTGATCCCAACTATATCATAATTATTAATAGCTATCTGCACATTCAACTCATCCTCCTTATTACGAATGCTCCTCGCATTGAGACACAAAGCCTTCAGGCTTGTTTTTACAACATTCTTGGCCTTTTTACAATTATGTTGAAAAGTGGCCCTTTTAGATTTGTGCCCTGGATTTGTTTTCCTGCCACTTTTCACCTTGCTACCTATTGCTCCTATCCTCATTTTACACCCCTTTGTCTCTCTGCTCACACATTTTAAGAAACCCTCCACTTCTTATTCTCCGTTTGTTATTTTTTTCTTCTTTCCTCCCTACGTGTTGCATCTGACTGCTTCTCTTCTCTGCCTCCTGCCTCACAAACGGACTACTTGCCTTCTCTATTTGAGTCCCTCCCCCCAACCGATCTAGTTTAAAGTCTCCCCAGTAGCCTTTGCAAATCTCCCCGCCAGGATATTGGTTCCCCTCGGGTTCACGTTCAATGGTGTCAAGTTTGGAAAAGGGGAAGTACAACAGGATCTGGGGGTCCTTGTTCATCCTTCAATGAAAGTAAGCATGCAGGTACAGCAGGCAGTGAAGAAAGCGAATCGCATGATGGCCTTTATAACAAGAGGAATTGAGTATAGGCGCAAAGAGGTCCTTCTGCAGTTGTGTAGGGCCCTAGTGAGGCCACACCTGGAGTATTGTGTGCAGTTTTGGTCCCCTAATTTGAGGAAGGACATTCTTACTATTGAGGGAGTGCAGCATAGCTTTATAAGGTTAATTCCCGGGATGGCGGGAATGTCATATGCTGAGAGAATGGAGCGGCTGGGCTTGCATACCTTGGAGTTTAGAAGGATGGGAGGGGATCTTATTGAAACATGTAAGATTATTAAGGGTTTGGATATGCTAGAGGCAGGATACATGTTCCCGATGTTGGGGGAGTCCAGAACCAGGGGCCACAGTTTAAGAATAAGGGGTAATCCATTTAGAACGGAGACGAAGAAACACTTTTTCACACAGAGAGTTGTGATTCTGTGAAATTATTGTCTCAGAGGGTGGTGGAGGCCAGTTCTCTGGATACTTCCAAGAAAGTGCTAGATAGGGCTCTTAAAGATAGCAGTCAGAGGATATGGGGAGAAGGCAGGAACGGGATACTGATTGAGGATCAGCCATGATCACATTAAATGGCGAGTGCTGGCTCAAAGGGCCGAATGGACTACTCCTGCACCTATTGTCTATTGAAAAATGTATCCCTTGCCCAATGTCCTTGCAAAGTGTTAATTTCCCCCACAAGCAGAGGCGCTGCTGATTCTGCCTTGTACAACTGCAGCTCTGCGACTTGTGCTGGCTGTGTGGCTGTTCCCGATGCTGAACGTAACTTCATCCGAAACCCAATATTTCACAGCATAATCACTCTTATGCTGCAAAGTGGAGATCTGAAGTACAATCCTCCAAAGTTATAGAAATGACTTCTAGAATTGTTAAAATGAGCTCTTACCAACAACTCTGAATATGGTGTACAATTTTGGTCGCCTAGTTATAGGAAGGATGTCAACAAAATAGAGAGAGTACGGAGGAGATTTACTAGAATGTTGCCAGGGTTCCAGCAACTATGTTACAGAGAAAGGTTGAACAAGTTAGGTCTTTATTCTTTGGAGCGCAGAAAGTTAAGGGGGGACTTGATTGAGGTCTTTAAAATGATGAAAGGGATAGACAGAGTTAACGTGGATACGTTTTTCCCATTGAGGGTAGGGAAGATTCAAACAAGAGGGCATGACATGAGAATTAAGGGACAGAAGTTTCGGGGTAACGTGAGGGGGAACTTCTTTACTCAGAGGGTGGTGGCTGTGTGGAATGAGCTTCCAGCAGAAGTGGTGGAGGCAGGATCGATTTTAACATTTAAGAGTAAAGTGGATAGGTATATGGACGTGAAGGGAATGGAGGGGTATGGTCTGAGTGCAGGTAGATGGGACTAGGGGAAAACAAATGGTCGGCACGGACTGGAAGGGCCGAGAGGGCCTGTTTCCGTGCTGTAATTGTTATATGGTTATATGTTATATGGTTATACCCTTTCACATAAACAAGTAAGAATGCAGTGTGTGGTTTTAGCTTTTTTGTGGCATGTTTTGTGTTATGCCTTCAGCACCAGCAATTGCAACTGTCTTCCCATCAAGATTTTCCCAGAGAATTCTAGGGAGCCCGGAAAATATATGGAAGGAAAGTTAAACTACAAAATCTATATTGAGATTAAAAGCCTGATGTTGAGTAATACATCTAAATCCCCTGGAGAATTTCAGAAACAAAGCAGGTGGCAGTCAATTGATCCAAATTTTGGAGGGGGTCGTATTGAGCAGCCAATACTGAATTGCATGTTTTTTTCACTGGTGATCAAGCATAAATGTTCTTCACCCCCTTAATCTAGTCTTGTAAATCATATAACACTGACCATAATTATCATTTTTAAGTTTACATTAAATTCCATTGTTCAAGAACATCTTTCATTTGGATAGTGGTCTTGCGAGACTTGTATTGAGCTTTGGATTTTTAAATCTGATTTTGACATCCCAGAAACGAGCCTGGCTTAGAGGATTAAAATGTTCATGCTTATGTTGGAAGCTGTAAACTGAATTGTTATCATAGAGCAGTAGGATCTGAGCTCCATGTGTAATAATCTCCAAGCTTTATTCACAGTAGATCCTGAGAGAGCCTGCACTGTTTATGGCACTAACAAGGAAAACGGGAAGATTGAACTCTGTAGCTGTAAAATATAACAGTAATTACATTTAGTTGGTTAGTTGCTGCAGGCCTTGATATACATTTATGAGTTTTTCTTGATATTTATTAAGATCAATTCTCTGAAGTGGTTTCAGCTGTATTACTGGGCCGCTTAAAGATAATTTTACTTTGCATCTGACACGGTTGTACTTGATTTGAGTATTATTGAATGAACAGTTGTTGATGTAAAAATGAGTGAAAACATAATTCCCCTGTAACATTCAAAATTTGAAAGAGCTATTAATAAACTGGTCTGTGTGGCATTATCTTGCTAGAAAACTGATTTTCATTTGATAATACTTTGTTGGCATTGAGAAATATTTTCTAATGTTTACAATTTAACTATTCAAATTTTTCTATGAATGTATTTTCAGGAGGAAATCCTAAAGGAAAATTTGCACTTGGTCTGGTTCAGAATGAGTGGAAAGTCTATGTGAAGAGACCATTAGACCGGGAGGAGCAGGATATTTATCTTTTGAATATTACAGCCACTGATGGACTCTTCGTATCAAGAGCAGTGGTAGAAGTCAGAGTATTAGACACCAATGACAACAACCCAGTGTGTGATCAGGTAAATAATTCCTTATTCCACTTCTGTACTTTTTTTTGGAATTGTGCAAAATTGCTATTTACCATTCTGATGATATGTGATTAAACTACATGAGTGTGTGTCACAAATAAAATTTGTTGCCATTAAATGCTTGCAGGTCACCTACAGAGAGACAATAGTGGAAGATATTCCACCAAATAGAGTTATTCTAAGGATTAGTGCTCATGATGCTGACGTTGGGTCTAATGCAGAAATACGGTATTCTTTGCATGGAGCTGGGTCAGATAAATTTTTTCTTGAACCAGAAAGTGGTAAGTGGACATGCAAGCTTAAAGCAGATTTTTTTCTTTTTTTTTAATTGGAGTAAAAAAGTGATCTTCAGATGAACTTGACAACAAATGTACTGCACTCAAATTTTGCTCAAAGCGTAAAAGGACTGGCTAAGTGATCAAGGTATACTGATTAGAATACTTCCATTTTTTTATTTCAAAATTATTGCAGAGCCAACAAAATTTCCAAACCAATTTTATGCAAGGGGACAGTTCTTTGGTTGTACAAACTTGACCATCAAATTTTACCAATATTTATGCACCATAGCACAATGAATTTTGTAGTAGGCTTAAAGATTAGTTGAAGACTAGAAAAAACAGATAATGTGACAGTAACTATTACAGGTAAGGAACCAGATTATAAAAGACTGATAGGATTAGCGGACTTTAGCAAGTCCCATATTACTATGTATGAGGGTATCATGTGCTAGCAGAGTATTTCAAAGGTAAAGGTGGAAAACCGTTGAAATTTGAATAGCTTTTAGCATTGCACTTCAGAAGATATACACATTGTTTCAGCAAATAAAAACCTTCCCATAGTATTAATTCTAGCTTGTCATTATATATGTATAAAATGCCTGCATAGAGCATATCACTGGGCTAAAGTTTGACATTCACTAGCTGAAGGATTCAAGGAGATCCACTGACTAGCTGTAGTGTGGAGATCAACCCCTTCCTAACTTCCAAGTGTAATGCAATGTGGAAATGGATAAAAAAAAGTATTGGACAGTGTGAACTGTGAAAAGACCATTGGGAGAAGAGGCCTTGGGATCAAAACCTGAGAACAAGGCTTGATTACCATTGGCAAGCCCCTCTACCTCGTGGCAAACCCATGGCAAGTAAATCTGAAGCTTGATCAGTGCTACCAGGAAATAAAATGTATGGCCATAGGACAAACGTGGGTGCCAACACGAAGAACAATCTGGATTGTGCAGTTCCATCCCATTGTATGGAATAACAGATGCATGTGACATAAGCTTTTAACACACTAGCTTTTAAATTTATTTCTATCAAAAAATTAGTATAGTACTCCCTTTTTTTTAATCATTCTGTACAACTTAATAATTTATGTGAATATTTTAAGATTTAATTTCTAGATAATTATATATAGCCAATTATATATGGCCAATTCACTGGATATTTTCAAGAGAGAGTTAGATATAGCTCTTAGGGCTAACGGAATCGAGGGATATGGTGAGAAAGCAGGAACAGGGTACTGATTTTGGATGATCAGCCATGATCATATTGAGTGGCGGTGCTGGCTCGAAGGGCTGAATGGCCTGCTCCTGCACCTATTTTCTATGTTTCTATATTATTATCCATTACAAATCATTTATTTATTGCAATTGGTCTCATAGGTGAACTTAAAACATTATCAGCTTTAGACCGTGAGGAAACACAAGTGTACAATTTGATTGCCAGAGCATCAGATGGCGGGGGCCTTTACTGCCAGTCGGGAGTAATTCTGACGCTGGAGGACGTGAATGACAATCCACCAGTGTTCACCTCCGATCATTATACTGAACCTGTGTCCGAGAACACGGTAATAAAAGTTTTGCTAACAAAGGTTGAAGCAACAGATCCAGATTTGGGTAAGTCGCGGTATATTTTCGAACATTTGCTGTGGTGCTTTATAAAGAAGGAAGCTATTATGGAAATTGATAGATTTATTTTGATTGATTTAATGGCCTGAAATAAACACGAATATTAATCTTAGCGTTAAGCTCAGACAACTTGCACTTAGCACTGAGTACAATCTAATTTTGATTGTCATGAGTTTGCATTACAATCATTAATCTTTATTTATCAACATCTTATGAAGAATTTAAATTAATTGATAACTGAGAAAGGAACCAAATAATGGTTTGGCACTTTCTCATTTTACAGTTCGGTCATTGGTGATATGTACTGGGTGATAGGTAGACAAAAATGCTGGAGAAACTCAGCGGGTGAGGCAGCATCTATGGAGCGAAGGAAATAGGCAACGTTTCGGGACAAAACCCTTCTTCAGACATTGATACACTGTTTTGCATATAGTCTAATTTCATAAATTCAGGTGTACATGTGTTCTTTAGTTTCTACTCCACAATATCACCTACCCAGCCTTATATTAGTTTGTCTGGTCACTGAAACCTCTTCTATTCCTCTTGGTCTCCAATGGATATTGCAGCGGAGAAGGCCCTGCAGCAGGCTGGGGCTTAACTGGATCGGGGGCGCTCCAGTACATCCAGTATATGGACCAGTCTTTCGACTTTGAATTTTTTCTTTTGTAAATAGTGTCAAAATATGGCAAGATTTCACTGTGCAGTGCATACGTGACAATATAGAACCATTGAATACTGAAGAGTATAAGAATTGTTTCAACCCTTCCAGCACCTTTCAGATTTAGGCTTAGTTATCTCTAATTTTATCTTGCAATTTTCTCACAATTTCTGCTGCTATAAGTCTGAACTGTTCCTTTAATGTTCATTATCCTTTACCTCTTCGGTCTACCTTTGAAGGAGTGGTCCTAGTTTTATCTTCCTTGGCCCATGCTATGGAGTTACTTCTCTAACTCATTCAGCTTCTCCAGCTTCTTTTCCCCTTAAATAGATCTGACAAAAGTGTTCTTGAACAAGTGTTTTGTCACCACAGTCTAAAATTCGTTTTAGAAATAAGGAACTGCAGATGTTGGTTTACACAAACAGACACAAAGTGCTGGAGTAGCTCAGTGGGTCAGGCAGCATATCTGGACGACATGGATAAGTGACGTTTGGAAGGGTTTCGACCGGAAACCTCTCCTGCCATGTTCTCCAGAGATGCTGCCTGACCCACTGAGTTGCTCCAGCACTTTGTGTCTAAAATCACTTTTGTTCAGGCACAATTCGATGTGTTTCTTTTGTATTTGGTAATGACTTTTGAGCATTTTTCTGCATGTTGCAGAGACTTGTTCTGGTGCTGCATCTCTACTTCTTCCCCTTATCCATTCATATAGAAGTGGCAGTGGTCAATGAAAGTTCAGAAATCAGCTGGAATAAATTTGTAAAAAATATCAGATGGTAAATGAGAAAGCAGACTGAAGTGCAGGAGGTGACACTCTTGCACACATTCATGCCACCTCGCCCCCAAATCAACTTCGTCCTTGTGAGTTACACGTTGAGCTTTAGCGATGACGTGAAAAATTAGGTCAAATAGCTGTCCACCAGTTAACATTGATTAACTTTCAAGTTGATTAAGTCACAGTGTTATTTAGTGGTGCAAATGATGTATTATCCACACGATTACACCAGCAACACTTTTGATTAGGCAATTTATGCAATGTATTTGTGGTCTGCTGCAGATGGATAATGAATTATTTATTTATATATTTGATTGAACTTTTCCGAGGGAGAAGCAGGCACTTTAGGATTTGGCATATCTGAAGATTGCAGATAGTGTTGACTGTGGGAGTGCAAGTGGGATGAATGCTTAGGAGTTAAAAGTTATTGCAGGTGAACTGTGAACTGTGAAATGAGCTTTCAGGTTGCAGTAGGATCTGTTTATCCCCAATCTTCCCCAGGCTATAACCTATTTTCCCCTCATCAATGTTACATTTTATGTGGGATTCATTGGGAGTTTTATTATGACCTTTTGGACTTGGCAATGTGCTTGAATTCTAAACAGAGTTCTGAGGCTATTTTAACTTTTCTTTCACAACTGAACATATGCTGAAATTGTTTGGCATTTCTCCTTTTATCATAATGTTAGATTTGTTTCCTTGGTGCAGTGCTGCCCAGTGTGCCAGTATTAATCGTTTGTCTAGTTGGAAGCAGTCGCCAGATAATGTGTTCAGCTAAGCACATTAAAGTAGAACAAATAATAGTTTGTTAAATGCAAGAAATGCACAGCAAACATGATGAAGGTGCCGTGGATTGCTTCAGTTCTGCATCTGTACAGATGGGTGCCCTTTTCCACATCAGTTACTGCTTTTATTAACCTCCAAGGCACTGCTGCATGTGGAAAATTAGAGACATAGTGTCATAGAGTGATGCAGCGAGGAAACACGCCCCTCAGCCCAACTTGCTCACACTGGCCAACATGTCCCAGCTACACTAGTCCCACCTGCCAGCATTTAGTCCATATCCCTCCAAACCTGTCCAATCCATGTACCTGTCTAATTGTATCTGCGTCTGACGTCACAATGGGGTCTCAAATTTCTTTTTTTTTTAGTTGTCATGTTTTTGTTTTCGCGTGTACTTGCCTGGCCTCACAATGGGGACCTAACGGCTTCACGGGTAAGTTTCCTTCTACTTTACAAACACCTACACTGGTCCTCTATTCACTTAATTAACTTTAACTTAATTTCAGCCATCAACGGCACAACTTTGAACGTGGCAGCCGCACATGCGCAGTTTGGTGGAATATGGCATTGGTGAAGCGGGCCCAACGGGTCCGCATTTGGTCCACATAGAAACATAGAAAATAGGTGCAGGAGTAGGCCATTCGGCCCTTCGAGCCTGCACCGCCATTCAATATGATCATGGCTGATCATCCAACTCAATAACCTGTATCTGCCTTCTCTCCACACCCCCTGATCCTTTTAGCCACAAGGGCCACATCTAACTCCCTCTTAAATATAGCCTATGAACTGGCCTCAACTACCTTCTGTGGCAGAGAATTCCAGAGTCTCGCCACCCTCTGTGTGAAAAATGTTTTCCTCATCTCGGTCCTGAAGGAATTCCCCCTTATCCTTAGACTGTGACCCCTTGTTCTGGACCTCCACAACATCGGGAACAATTTTCATGCATCTAGCCTATCCAACGCCTTAAGAATTTTGTAAGTTTCTATAAGATCCCCCCTCAGTCTTCTAAATTCTAGCGAGTATAAGCCAAGTCTATCCAGTCTTTCCTCATATGAAAGTTCTGACATCCCAGGAATCAGTCTGGTGAACCTTCTCTGCACCCCCTCTATGGCAAGAATGTCTTTCCTCAGATTTGGAGATCTTTTAAGAAATGGAAGCAGAAATGTCCTATTTTCCCATTCCATACGATAATAGCTTCGCCATTCCCTCGGCATTATCCTCCTGCACTACACAACCCTTTATTCACTTAAAGCTGTCTGTAAGGCTTCAGAGGGTGTGAATTTCATTGCTCTCTTCTTGTTCACCTGATACTACCTATCCAGGAAATGCCATGGAATAGAATAGAATAGAATGAAAATGGCAATGTGGGGAACAAAGATTGACAATGTGTAAAGTATAAGAGACGAGTGGGAAATAGAATGCAGGACAGATGGTCAGGTGTGATCATTTGCTATTTTCTCCAATATCATGACAGACTTTGTCTGTTAGCTGCTTGCATAATGACCGGCACGCTCTCCTCCAGAGTGGGATGGTGGGTGCGTTTGTTGATCTCGGGCTGGTTCGGTCTGCAGCTCACGTTAAATTGCATGGGAGCGTGAAGTGAGTTAGAATTTATTGTAATTTGTGCCTGTGCGGTGTGGCTGCCCTGATTTAATGTTGGATTATCTGCAATAGCTGAGGGATTGAAGGCTGGTATGGATGTAATGAGGCAGTCGAATGTTAATTTCAAAAGAAAACTGGTAAAAATGATGGTAAGATATTTCACTGATCTTCACGATTTAAATCTCAGTTAATTTCTGACCATATATAACATTTGGTCTTGACTCGTTGCATTTATCTTGGTTGTTACCTTATTCCTCTCCTATCTGACTGTCTTTTAATGTTGTTTTGCTACATTGGGCAAAATTCTCCTTCCCTTTCATCTCACCCTCTAGTGCCTCCTGAAATGTAATTTAAAATTGAATGGTTTGTCCCAGCTATGGTCTACCAACACCTGTATTCAACCGAATAAAGACATACAACGATGGAGTAACTCAGTTAGTGTTTCCACCTTTAAGGAAAGTACCCGAAATTTGGGAAATTCTGGTTGTCTTTGGGTAATTTTAGGGAAATTGATTAATTTCGGGAAATTTGAGGACATTTCCGCATCCGGACCGTGAAGGTGTGTAAAGGTAATACACACAGCACTGCCGGTTTGGCGCTCAAAGGTTTAAACGGAGCGCTGTCAGTTTAACGCGTGGGAATTTAAACAAAGAGCTGTCGGCTGCAACACTATGGGTTCTAAATATAGCGTTACCGGCTGCAGCGCTATGGGCTTTAAACATGTTGCCATGGCCACAGGGAGAGAGGTAGAAGGAGGTGGGTAGAGAGGGAGAAGGAGGGCGAGGAGAGATGGAGAAGGAGGGAGGGGAGAGAGAGGGAGGGAGGGAGCGAAAAAAGGGAGGGAAAGGGGGAGGGAGGGAGAGAGGCAGGAAGGGAGGGAGGGAGGGTGAGAAGGAGAGGGAGGGAGAGAGAGGAAGGGAGGGAGAGGGAGGAAAACGGGGAGGGAGGGAGAGCGAGGGAGAGTGGGAGGGAGAGGGATGGAGGGACGAAGAGAGCGAGCGAGAGAGAGCAGAGACTGAGACACATGAGAGCAGGTTGAAAAAACAAAGACAACGAATGCTGTTGGAAGCACCTAAAGCTGCCTTGCATAACACTGTACAAGTGAGTAACAGAACTAGGCAGATACGATGTAGTTACATAGATCTGTTTTGCCTTGTTCTTCTTTGTGTTAACGTGTTAACGTGTGCCCGCAAAAAAAACAACAACAAAAGGCACGCAGGAAGCATTTTTGAAAATTTCAGGATATACCATCAAATTCCAGGAAATTTGGGATTCTATTTAAGGACATTTGTTTTGAGGTGTGGAAGCACTGAACAGTGGAACAGGCAGCATCTCTGGAGAGAAAGAATGGGTGATGTTTCGGGTCTGAAGAAGGGTCTCGACCATAAACGTCATCCATTCCTTCTCTCCAGAGATGCTGCCTATCCCACTGGGTTACTCCAGTATTTTGTGCCTATCTTTGATCCAATAGGGTTGACAGATTGAGCGCAAGTGTTCAGCAAAGCACACCAAGTCCACACTTGGTCTTGTCGATGTGCAGGAGGTCACATCGGGAACATCAGATGCACTAGATAAGGTTAGTGGAGGTGCACGTAAACGGGAAAGACGCTTCCTGGATGGAGACGAAGGAAAAGGTATAGGGACAGGCGTTGTATCTCCTGCAGTTGCAGAGGAAGGTACCTGGGGACGGGGTAGTTGGATGCAACGGGATGTATGAACCAAGGAGTTGCGGAGGGAACGATATCTGTAGATGGTGGACAGAGGCTGTAGAAGGTGGATAGAGACTTACAAAATTCTTAAGGGGTTGGACAGGCTAGATGCAGGAAGATTGTTCCCGATGCTGTGGCACTCCAGAACAAGGGGTCACGGTTTAAGGTTAAGGGGGAAGTCTTTTAGGACCGAGATGAGAAGATCATTTTTCACACAGAGAGTGGTGAGTCTGTGGAATTCTCTGCCACAGAAGGTAGTTGAGGCCAACTCATTGGCTGTATTTAAGAGGGAGTTAGATGTGGCCCTTGTGGCTAAAGGGATCAGGGGTATGGAGAGAAGGCAGGTACAGAGTATGATCAGCCATGATCATATTGAATGGCGGTGCAGGCTCGAAGGGCCGAATGGCCTACTCCTGCACCTATTTTCTATGATTCTATGATTCTATGAGGGTGGAGATGGGAAGATGTGTCTGGTGGAATCTATTCAACCACCTGGAAAGTGGCTTCCACCACCATTGGTTAGCATTAAGGACCTCTCCTGTTCAGCACTCCATAAACAACCCCTTCTTCATCATGATGTTGCATGGCCATTGTGTAAATTACATAAAATAATGTAGCACAGTAACTTGCCAGGGTCTTGTCAACAGTATTACAGAAACGTATGCACTGGTACCATCTAGGACAGGAGTAATGTGAGCGTGGGAATATCAGTACCTCCAAGTCCAAGGCTAAGTCATGCCATCTCAAGTTGGATATATATCACCATTCCTTCACAACAAATGGAGTGAGATCCTGAACCGATAGCATTGTGGAAATCTCTTCATAATTTGAACTTCAGTGGCTCAGCAAAATCATTTACTTGCAGATCCCTTGGAGCACCAAGAAAAGCTAGCTTACAAGCAAGATACTATATCTTGCCAAGTAACAATAAACTTTAATAAAACTGGCCTGGAATTTTGAAAGGCTTATAATAAATACTTTATAGCTCTAGTATAAGAAATTATAAATGTAATACTTGGCCTCAGACATTGCCTTTGGATCTTTTATTAACATGAGAATTTCCAATTTTGTGTACAGGATTTGAGGCAGCCGTGGCAATATTGTGGTTGCGGAAAACAATAGTGCTTCACAATAGCTTATTTTTTTAATTCAGTTCCTCACCAGCATTTGGCCAACTCTGTGGGCTGCCAGTGGGTGTGTGGTGAACCCGGTGATAGGAGCTCATTATGTGCAGCCAATAGAGTTCATCGCCAAAGATTGTGACCATGCGACAGGCTGCAGATTGTGACTTACATCATGATCAGGATGATCAGGTTTGGGAACAGCTCCATCCAAGACCGCAAGAAATTGCAGTGAATTGTGGACGCAGTCCAGACCATCACACAAACCAACCTCCCTTCTATTGACTCTATTTATACCTCACACTGCCTCGGCAAGGCCAGCAGCATAATCAAGGACAAGTCACACCCTGGCCACTTCCTCTTCTCCCCCCTCGCATCAGACAAAAGGTGCAAAAGTGTGAAAACGCACACGTCCCGATTCAGGAAGAGATTTTCCAAGCTGTTATGAAGCAACTGAATCATCCTACCACAACCAGAGAGCAGTCCTGAACTATTAACTACCTCATCAGTGACCCTCCGACTATCCTTGATCGTACTTTACTGACTTTGCCTCGCACTAAACGTTGTTCCCTCATCATGTATGTATACACTGTAATTATCGCGATTGTAATAATGTATTGTCTTTCCGCTGACTGGATAGCATGCAACAAAAGCTTTTCACTGTACCTCGGTACACGTGACAATAGACTAAACTGTAACTGTAACTTTGGTGGTTAGTGGGAGTATTGGCAGTTATAGCAGGGGCCAGAGAAGGAAGTAGAAGCAAAGATGGGACCTTTCAGTTCCTAATTCAAGAACACTTGCATTCTGGGGTCAACGACCCACCCTTTCTATTGGGCCCTATTTCCCTGAGGTAGTGGAATCAAATTGAAATCAGTTTCATAATTCACACTTGAGAGAACCTGATATAGATATGTTAGTTTCCAGCCTCTCCGTGACAGGGACCATGGATTCTCCTCTGTAAAAATAATGGAATCTTAATCTCACAGCACGGAAGCAGATCTTTCCAGTCACTGAGTCCACACTGACCACCAAACACCCATTTGCTCCATCCTACACTAATCACACTCTTTATTCTCCCCAAATTTCCATCAGCTTTGTTCCAGATTCTATGATTCATCTAATCAGTAGAAACAATTTACAGTGGTGCCAATTAACTAAGCATCCACATTCTTGATGTGGGAATAACTAAAGCATCCAGCGGAAACATGCATGGGTCAAAGACAAAACATGTAAATTCCACATTGACAGTAGCAGAGATCAGAATTGAACCCTGATCATTGGAGCCAAGAGGCAGCGGTTCTACCCATTGTGCAAGTACAACCACTAAGAGGTTTTGTGGAGTTGAGAGTTTATGTCATTATTATACCACATATTTGGTATCAACAATGGCTCGTTACACATTGACCTGAAATTATTAGATGTAAAATACAAAAGACTGAAGTTTGCAAGGCAACCTTGTGGTTTTTAAAAATAAGTAGTTGCATATATTTGCGATGTAAACCTGCCAATTTTGCACTACGATTTAGCTGATCTCTGCCTAAAGAATTATGGAGTTATTAATGCTAACTACAGCCTCCTATTCGGGATTACTGAAGTGGAAAATTAGGAATGTTACTGGTCCTGATCACTATTCAGATGATGTCCACTGGAATGAAAGTGTGCTTGGTTGCATTTTGAACAAAGTATTTGGTTTAATGTTACATTGCCCCATGCTCATTGCTTGCTGCCTGTGCAAATATATGAAGGACAACAACATAGGTAGAATACAGAGTTAAACTAAGCTTCATAATGCCATTGCCCTCAAAACAGCTCATCCCTTCCCCCGTTTCTTCTCTTTGCTCATCCATGTCTGCTTTTCTGGTTGATCAACAGTGCATCAGTTCATCCCAGTGGTCGTAAACCCTTATTGGAAGTAATAAAGTAAGATAATGTAGAAGATTAATCTAATTTCCTTCTGTCTGAACTTTTCTCCCTCAGTTCGTACTCCTTTTCATTACTACTCTTCCTTTGACAAGCATTCCTCACTCTTTCTTCAGCCATTCTCCATTAAGAGACATGATTCACTTTTCATTTGATTGAATGACATTTCTTGAAACCTCAATTTAACTTCTCAGAAGACACATCATTTCAACTGCACATACACACAATTTGAGTTGTAATCAACAGGAGCTTGAGGGCATATAACAGGCAATGGTTCTAAGCAGCTGGGAAGAGGTGATGACAGCTAAACCTGTAAGGAACTCCCTGGGTAATTACCTCTCATCCATAATGCAGGAAAGAGTCAAATCCCCACAGCTGACCAACAAAATAGCTCATACTTACCGAGTTCAAATCGCCTGAGGCCAAATGGCTGCACATATTTGGCTCCATGTCTACTGGAGAGCCTCTGCACGGCAGCAGTTCATCCTAGGTGTAAATTCCGCTATGCGATGTGAGGCCAGAACAAGCCCAGCTTGAGAAATGCTGAAAAAACGTTGACAGATAACCAGACCTGTGAATTTTGAAATGTTCCGACCCTAAGAAACATGCACAGGCAGTTAACACTGCTGCAAATCCTTAGTCATTTATAATGCTTGAGAAAAACAAAATCAACATCCACCTCAATTGAAATAAGTTGAATAATATAAAATAATTGGTTATAATTTAAACCTATTACTCTACATATAAGTGACCCAGAGGAGTGCTTTCTGTGCATGGTGCTGATTGTTCAGGTCAGTTCCACAGTGTAGGTGAGGGGAATTGCTGCTGCTTAATGATAGACTTCACCGTCGTTCTGTGGTGCAGAACCTCATGAGGAGGCCAAAGTCAGAGCACTGCCAGGACAATTCTAGCAGGCAGATGTGAGTAGATTTGAGACTTTGCCTTTCTAAATGTGGATTTCCAAGATTACTGAATGTGGAGAGTGGCTACATTTAAACACAGGGGCACTGTTAAAATCTGAGCCAATAATCTTTCTTTTATATCTTCTCATGGCTTTAAAGGCTTTGTTTTAATTTTTATATGGTTGTATTAGTGGTGACTAGTGTCAAATGAAAATCACACTCCTGCTATGCCAGATGTACTGTTTTTATCGCCATATTTATCAAGAGTTCAATTATTTTTTACTATTTCGAATTTTACTTTGTTGAGAAAATAAAATACATCATTAATTGCCCATCCATGCAGTTTTGAAAAATCAATATTAATAATTGGATTCTTAATAACTTTTAGATTGTCATCTCTGTGTGGTTTCTTTATAAACATTCTAGTGAACCACTTATGCCATTTATATGCATCCATGCATGCTTTGGAATGAGCTTCCTTACTGTGTGATTGTCTCTATCATTCTGACTTCACTGTGTCACTCTACACCCATGTTTACCTTTCATTTTGGCAAAAGTGAATTGTTCATTGGATATTCTTCTGCAAAAATGTCTTGCAGCCTTTCCATACAGTATGGATTTGTAACAAATCCAGAACAAGAATAGTGATGAAAGACTTAGGAAACAGGTCATTAATAAAACATGAGGTTAAACAAAGCTGAAAAGCTGAATTAATGATAATCTGTATTTTTTTAACATGTGCACGAGGCAGGTGGAAGGCACACATGAACTACGTTAGTTGGTTTCCTTTTTAACACGTATATCAAAACCAATCTTCAACAAAGATTTGTTTGTAGACTATAAATTCTGCAAAGCTGTGTTAATTCAAGTAATTACATAAGAATAAACTCCATCTTGTATGCCCCCAATATTTTATATAATACACCGGTAGTTAATACTCAAGCTTTTATTTAAACTTGTAATTAAACATATTAAAACTTGAAGTTAACTAATGAAGCAAAGAACTTCAGAGGCTCAAATTTGCAAAAATAAAATACTGGAAATATTCTTAATGTCGAACAACATCTATGGAGAGAAATAGAGTTACGATGTAAGTATGTCTTTAAATAACAATTTATAAATTAAATAAAACAAGTTCTGATTTGTAAACTGACAACTCAATCCACTTTATTGTGAGAAATAAAAACAATCAGACAAATGTAACACATCTGTAGTAAGCCTACGACAATAAATCATTTTAATAACTTAAATGACACAAAACTCAGAGATATTATGATGCATTCTGTTGTAAACACGATGAAGCCTGTTTAAAAGACATAGTGAATGTTTTATGATCAACCCATACATATTGACTGTAATGCAGCAAGCATGCTAACTTCAAACAGCCTACTTATTCCAAAGATCTCGGTATTGTTGATTGGCTGGGGCACCAGGGCAAGCCCAATGTCATTTATTGTTAAGTTAAAGCTGGCCTGTATAACTGTGCGTGAGTGAAGAGTGTAGTGATGGTGAACAGATTGCATTGTGGTTGGGTCAGACGGTGAAGTCGTGCAGGATGGGAATTAGCCTAGGGAACAGTGAAGAAAGGGTCAATTTCATTTTTGGATACTGCACTGTAGACTTTGTAAGCGTCATGTCTTAGCCACAGTAGGAAATGAAGTTAAAGCTACAAGAGTCAAGGTTTGAGGAACTGGATGAAATGCCAAAAAAGTTCAACGATACCACACAGGTGGTCAAGGTCAATGAATGTGTCTTCAAGAACCAGTTGCACAAGGCCAGGGACTCGCTGTGTGCTGGTCCCAGAAGTGGATCTGCAATCATTCATTACAATCACTCCACTCTTTTAAACCTCTACTCCAACACAGCATTTGTTATTCCCTTTATCCTGTATTTGTACACTTGATTATAATAGTTTAGTTTAATTTATAGATACAATGCAGAAACAGAGCCTTACGGCCCACAGAGTCTTGTTCTCTGATATCCAAGAAGTGCAACCTAGACAGGCAGATGGAGAACAGTGAGATGTGGTTAGGAGGGAGAGATAGATCAGCCATGATTAAATGACAGAGTAGGCTTGATGTCCTCATTTTACTCCTGTTATTTATGACCTTATGAGATAGCAGTGATGACAACAAGTCACACCATCAGTCATTTGGCACTCGTAGCTGACATCTCACGTTCAGACATTATGTGTAACTTGGAGGACACCAAAGTGGGACCTACAAATGGGGCATACCTATTGCGTTCCTCCATAGCTGAGACCATCTTTGTGGATATTCTGCACTAGAACTTAAGTGCAACCCTGTCATCTAGCTCACAAGACCACTTGCTCCCAGACCCTGATGCTCGCCACATACAGATTGCTCCTTTGCGATACAGGGGTTCAATCACCTGGGAGTACTGTGGTACAAAGATTGAACTGAAGGACTAAACAAAGGTGATTGATTCATTTTTTTATGCCGTACAGCACAGTTTCTGTTGTATGTCTAATTTGTGATGTTTATTTGCATTTATTTTTTGATTGTGGCAAAGTGGATAGTCAATTCTAGAGAAACAATAAAGCGTGGGGACTGTAGCTATGGCAACTTGCATGGGTAAAATTATGAAGATAGACACAAAAATCTGGAGTAACTCAGCGAGTCAGACAACATCTCTGGAGATAAAAAAAAGGTAATGTTTCGGATCGAGACCCTTCTTCAGCGATGCTGCCTGTCCCGCTGAGTTACTCCAGCTTTTTGTGTCTTTCTTTGGTTTAAACCAGCATCTGTGATTCCTTCCTACACATTGGCCTAAATTATGCCTGATTCATTGTGAGATAAGTTGAACAGTCCTTGTTTCAGTCCAACGCTGGCCTCCCTCCTAAACGTTTTCTCAGGCACATCGACAACTTTGGTGTTGCTTTCAGCACTCGTACGGAACTTGAAATATATTACTGTCAGCTTCCACCGTGCACTGGCTCCTCCTTTATTGGTTTGGATTTCTATGTCTCCATCCCAGGACAGTGAATAATATTCATTACATTGAATTGTTCTCCCACCTTTCCAGTTCATATGCAGGGTTATCAATGAAAAATATTAATTCTGTTTAACTGTCTACAAACGCTGTCTAATATTCAAAAGCTTCCACCTTCTTTCTGTTTTTAGCATTTGCAATTCCTTGAATTTCAAAATGTGGGGAATATTGGTGAGTGGAGAGTTAGAATTGTGATTACATCATTACAGTTGAGTCCTTCACTGACTAAACAAATAGAGGATTGATATTTGATTTGCCATCACCTCTCTTTTTTCTCCTCTTCCACTTCCTTTCCCTTTTCAGTGGTTCCAAATATGGCTCCTGGCAAGTGTTGATCCTTTATTATGGCCAGATTGTAGATGTATATTGTAATATGTCATTAACCCCTCTCATCCAGTACTCTTTTTGAATTGCTCTGGTGGCTTAAAAACATTTGCATGATGGATTGCCACCACACACATGCATTATGATTACTGCATTGAGTGAAGGCTTATGTGCTATTCCACTCATAACTAAATGTCGAGGGAGTGGAAGCCTATTTAGTTCCATTTAGGGCAGCATTGATGTGAGGTGTCCATAAAGCAATGTATGGGTAATCGTTAGCTCTGTATACTAAGGAGATGCCTAATATCTTAGCAATGTCTGAAACTCCCCCCACTTGCCAATCTTTCAGGTAGCTCTCTTTGAACAGATATACTTCTTTGTGTAACTAAAGTTTGCAAGCTCTGAGATTTTGCAAATATCTCCAACTTCCACCTGGCATGAGCTGAATGCATATTAGTTCATTACCAGGGTTACATTTGGTAATGCTGCCCATAACTTGTTTTCAAGTTGAAGTATTGGCTGCATTAAATTGTTAGCAAATTTCATTGAGGACATCATGGTGAAAGCACAGCTATTTTGAAGTTTAGGGATTAGTTTCTATTTCCAACACAGCCGATGTTGCTTCTCACCCTCCCACACATCCTCTCCCTCCACCAGCAGCTCCCATTATTCTGCGTGTTGCCTGCTCATTCTCCCCGTCATGGTACATTGCTAGAATACTGTTGACTAATGTTCCCGTGTTTGTGAGCAACTGCTTTGTGCAGTCAGCAAAATCTGTTTCAGCAGCAACTTGTCATTACTTGTCAGCAACACGAAGCAACTACAGTAAACATATATACAATTGTGACTAAAGTTGGAGGATGTCAACCAGCATCTAACCTGACATTCTGAATAATCCCTGTGAATGGTTCATGTGGGAAATCTGGTCCTTCTTGATGTTGAACGTATTCAGCTTCATGAGGTTAAGAGAATCTAGCGGCTGGATAGTGTCTGAAGAAGGGTCTCGACCCAAAATGACCTGACCCGAAACGTCACCTATTCCTTTCCTCCAGAGATGCTGCCTGACCTGCTGAGTTACTCCAGCTTTTTGTGTCTATCTAGTGGCTAGAGAGTTGGGCTTACAAAAAGCAGTGCTGAAGTCAGATCATAATGCTGAATGATGTCTTTGCTTTGCTTTGCTCTGCTCTTCTAGCAGAAGTGCACCAATATGGATCTCTGAGCAATTCACTCCACAACCGTGAATGTATACTGCAGCTGGCTCTTCAAAGCTCAAAGGGCACATAGTGTCCACTTGTGATTCTAAATGTTGCCTGGTGATCCGTGTTGAGTGTTTGCTTGCCTCCTACACATTGTACTCAGGCTGGTTTAGAAAAATGTAGCAGACTTTATGCAAGAACAGCAATTTAGATAAGAGTCAAAAGCAGACAAAAAATGCTGTGGAAACTCAACGGGCAATGTTTCGGGTCGAGACCCTTCTGACTGATGGAGGGGGGGCATGAAAAAGAAATAAGAGTCAAAATAATTGATGAAGCTTTTGGCAGTACTGTAGATATGATGGTGTAGGAACCAATCATTTCAAAGTTTTAATTTCCTTAAAGTAAGGTTACAGACGACATGGTGGCATAGAGGTAGAGTTGCTGCCTTGCAGCACCAGAGACCCAGGTTCGATCATGACTCTGGCTGCTGCCTGTACGGAGTTTGTACATTCTCCCGGAGACCTGTGTTTAATTTCCCTGGGTGCTCCAGTCCTACCACACTCCAAAGACGTACAGATTTGTTGGTTAATTGGCTTTGTAAAATTGTAAATCGGCCCTAGTGTGTGTAGGATATGTGGGGATTGCTGGTCAGCGTGGACTCGGTGGGCTGAAGGGCTTGCTTCCACGCTATATCTCTAAACTAAACTAAAAAAATATAGAGGGTTTTAGAGAAATTATGAATGTACACCCAGCAAAAGTAACTGATATTTGACACAATTTGTATTTTTATGACTGTACATAGAGCAGAAAGATGTCACCAGCTTCTGAACTCACAAAATATGTTAACAAGGTTTACTTTACATTTGTTTTACACTGCTTGTCTTCTACACGTGATCACTGTACATTGTTATTCTTCTTCATAGTTCCTGGTCTTTATTTAAGACTAATCCAAATCTATGCAATATATATATATGCATGCAGAATTTACTGTTCCCTATCTGGAAGAAATTGCTATGTCAACTGCACAATGTAGTGTGAAGTATAATATCTCCGTACTATTCATTTTATGCTGTATTTTATATTCCTCTCAGTTATTGGCCTTTAGCAAGAGGAAAGCTGACCATTTAATTTATTTACCCATTTTCGTACTCATCATTATTTGAAATAAGAAATCAGCTGAATATTCTATACAGAGAAAAATACTTTCTATCGGATATCCATATCCACTCATGCAGTAGCTTTTTCTAAAATTAACAGATAGCATGATATAATGTAGAATGACAAGCTGCATTAGACTTCAGTTAAGAATTACTCTTCGTCCTGCATGAGCTATTTCAATATGTATTCCTTGCACATACAAGTTTGAACCAAAACCATTGAGTTTCTGAAATAATGTTTGAAGTTGGCTGCTTTATTTTCCATTCTGTAATTTCCTGTCAATATGAATGTGTTTATTCTATGGAGCTTCCCCTTAGATGTTATTATTTGGTGTTATAATTTCCGCTGTGGGAACTTAAGGTGCTGAATGAGAAGCATGCAAGGGGATAAATAATTCAGAAATTCCACAACTCAGAAATGATATGGGTTACTCAAGTTTCAAAATAACTATTTCAAATAGTAATAAATATGAAAACAATTGTATATCATCTATTTTATGAGCACAATACTTTAAATATAGTGTGAAAATCTAAACCATGGGTATTTATTTGCTGACTGTATATTTTAGTTCTACTAATTGAAAATATTCATATTGAAATTCACTAACGGATTAAAATAATCTTTGGTTTTGGAAGCAGGCCCAAACAGAAATGTGGAATACACTCTTGTTGACTCTGCTGATGGATTTTTTTCGATTGATAAATATTCTGGAATCATCAGCCTGGAAAAGGCGCTGGATAGAGAGCAACAGGCATTGTACAACCTCACGGTCAGAGCCACTGACCAGGGAGCAACATGGAAACTCTCAACTTTTGCCACAGTCACCATCATTGTGCTGGACATCAACGATAACCCGCCAGTCTTTGGGAGACGAGACTATCTCACCACGGTGCCTGAAGATGTAGCCCTGGGTACTGAAATACTGACTGTCTATGCAGCGAGCAAAGACATTGGTGCAAATGCAGAAATTAATTACAATATTAGATCTGGTAATGAACATGGGAAATTCAGAATTGATCCTCAGAAAGGTAAAAAAATTCACCTCTTCACTGAATTAAATATCAGTTTAATGTTACACTAGTCCATCACATGCTTTTGATTTAGTGGCAAGGAATTTCATTAAACTATTAAATATTTTCCATAATTGAGGGAAATTTACTAGCCAAATATTTGAAAAGCCGGGGCATTTTGCACAGGACAAATATATATTTTGTGGACTTTTCTGTTCATTAGAATATTCTAATTGTTACCATGAAAAGAATTGACTTGCATTTACATAATTAGTTAAACTCCACAAGTATGTATTACATTTAAAGTGGCATTTTACGCTGTAGCTAAGAAGTTGGGGCACAATTTCATATAAATGAATGCAAATTCAGCAAATAATTAAGAAGCATGCAAGATCAATTATCTTTTCTTTAAATTAACATCATGTGCTCAACAAAATGCTTAGAACTTTTAATTGTAAATACTTATTGAGGTTTTTAGAACCAAGATCAATTGTATCCATCATGTTGTGTTTGCACATATTTTCTGTAAACTTCTAGTTAAATTATCCTGATTAGCTTTCAAGCATTTGCCATTGCAATAAAGTAAAGTAGCATGAACCACGGAATTAAATGAAGGCACAGATATTCTCTTTTACATGTGTTCATGAGTTTCTAATTGAATGTGGGTCCATGGCAAAATTGGACTACTATTAGGTCCATAAATGATCTTAAGCTGTGGAAAATGAGCAGAAGCATATTGCTGTATTTTTTTTAATACACTGGCATTCAAATGAATTAAACCTATATTGTCCCAGTAATAAATACCGCAGTTGCCATTGTGGTGAAAACATGAAATTATCTGTTTGGAATGAATATTTTCTTTCGTATGATTCAGGCTTGGTTTTTTTTAATTCTTCTTTAAATGCAGGAACTATTTCTGTAATTGGGCTACTTGACTATGAAACTTGTAAGGATTACTATCTCACAGTTGAAGCCAGAGATGGAGGCTCTCCTTCACTGAGCACAGTCACTACAGTCAATGTCAATGTAATAGATGTCAATGATAACCCACCAGAATTCAGCAGGGATATATACAATTCGGTTATCAGTGAAGATGCACCCATCGGAGATTCCATTGCTTTGGTATGTATGTTTTTTTTACACAATACAATTCAACCTCACAGAAATAACGCATCCTCGCAGATCATACTATTTACAAAAAGGAAAATTGCTAATTATAATGTTGCAAATATGGAGGTACAATGCATTGAAACATAGAATGCTACCATCAGACACTGGAGCAATAAACAAATAGTAGAAACAAGATTGAAACCATTTGTAAAATTAGCTTTCCTGTAAGGTGCAGGTGGGAGGGTCAGATGTAACAGAATCTCTCTCTTACCATTTCCTTCGCTCTGCATAGTCTGAGGATTATGTTTTAATTCAGATTGGTGTGGGTTGAGACATGTTGTGATGGTATAATGGTCAAACTGCAGGGGCATTCTATAGCTCTCTGAGGTCTTGCCAACTGCCCTATCATTTATACAGCATGTGCCCCTTTACCCCACACCACCGAGTTCAAAGAAAACACAATTTGTGAACGATGGATGAATTTCCATCTCCTTTTAAACCAACTATGAACAGAATCAAAGAACATTTCCCCACCTATCGTCAGATCAGATTGCTCCCTTCCAATACCTAAGCCAACACTTCCTTTAATGTGCCATGTTTGATCACCCTGACAGTGGTATCAGTTAAATTTACGCCATGCTAAATACCAATCTTTAAAATGCTAATATTAAATGCTAATACCTATCCCCCTGGATTTGTGTTGTTGTAATAGCAGACATTTCTAGTCATCTCCATCCTTAGGTCTTAATTGCAATTATTTGGGTCAGCACAAAATTCTTTACAAACAAAAAAAGAAACCATCACAATGCGCTGTACAGTATATTTCATATTTAGATCAAAAGAGCAGAGAGAGAAACCATTGAGTACATTGGCCCCACAACAGCTTCCAGGTTCCAGTTGCATCATCCTCTCTGTATTTCCCTGTACGCCTATAATATATTTGCATTCATGCACGTCCATCAACCCCCTTTGATTCTCACATCATTGCCCTGCATTAAGGATTAATTTAAAGTAGCTATTTAATTTGCCTGTATCTCTTTGGCTTAGAGTTAATTTATAGTTGACTATATGGGAAAAATTAAACTATATATTAACTTTTCCTCTGTGCAACATTGTATCCTTCAGACCGAGTGTGCAAATCCAGATTCTTGAGTTTCTTATCCAGCTGCTTAACTTGTGTGGTGGAGGGGTCATTTGTGTTGCCCATCCTCCCATACTTTTTATGCGCCACCAGTTGCACAGACGACATCTTTCCTCATCTTCCAAACCCTCCTCAAAATATTCCAGCTAAAAAGTCTCTGCTCTTATCTCAAAAGTCAATCTTGACATCAGTTTCATGTTCTCTTTTAGCCCGGGTTTTACCCTTGAGATGTTCTGCTCAGTAAAGGGCCTGTCCCACTTAGGCACCCTAATCTGCGAGTTCCGGCGAGTTTGCCCTCGAATCATACTCGCAGCATGGTCGACACGAGGTCGTAACAGGTCTTCGTAACTCTCCTTCAATGCTCGAGAGTGGTCTCCGTGTACTTGAGGCCTCAGCTAGGTTGCGGTGTTCAATATGTTAAAAAATGTCCTCGAGTAAAAAAACATCGCCATGGAAAAAAAATCAACACTTTTTTTACTTGTAGGCTTAGTCGTAGTAGGTTGTAGTAGGTTGGCATGTTAGTCGTAGGTAATCGAGGGTAGTCGAAGGTAGTCAAAGGTCGTCATAGATAGTCTTCATCATAATCGAAGGGAGGTCGAAGCAGGTCGTCTTCACTCTCCACTATTCGGTGTCTAATTTTCCCAGTTAGTCGTAGCTAGTCGAAGCTGGTCTTCAACATAGTCGAAGGAGGTGGAAGGAGGTCTTCTACATAGTTGAAGGAGGTCTTCAACATGTCATTTTTTCAAACTCTTCTAAACTCGGCAATTAGGTCGCCCAAGTGGGACAGGCCCTTTAGAGATATTAAATAAGTGGAAATTGTTATTGCTAAATATAAACACATTAACAGGAAATATTTGTTCACAGGGCCCTGTTATTTTGATCGCAGAGCTGACTCTTCTATTGGTTCTTTCCAAAGTCTAACACAACATAAGATCTGCTTATCGATTGCATTATTCAATATTAATAGTGAATTTGATTTAACAGGTGTTGGCAGAGGACTGCGACAGTCAAGCGAATGCACAGATTCATTTCTCCATTGTGAATGGCAATCTGGGTAATTACTTCAGCATCAATCCAGTCACAGGCTTAATCAAAATCAAAGCACGACTTGATCGAGAAAAAGTAAGAAAAGATTGAACAAGTACTTTTTTTGAACAATCTGAATTGTTCTCCTGTAATGTGTCATTCTCCTGTGTAAAAACAGAAAATGGTGGAAATGTGCAGCAGATCAGATTGCATCTGTGGGAAGGGAAACTGCTAGCGTTCTGAATTGGAAAAGAGAAAAACAACACTAAGCTGAAAGGAGAGTGGAATTGGGGGATGTCTCTGACGGTAATCCAAGGGTTGACCATGGAGATGAGCTATAAGCAAGATTATCTGCTCAATGGTGAACAGGAGCAATTCGAGGGTGAGAACATAGACTAAAATAACTTTTATTTGCAATATGCAGAGTATGGCGATAGGCCTGGCAGGTCAGGTTGGGTATATCCTCCACTTACAGAGGGGAAAAAAGGTTGTCAATTTCCAAGAATTGTTAGAATTCGGTATTGAGTCCGGAAGTTTGCAAAGTGCCCGGATGAAAGATGACGTGCTGTTCTTCAAGATTATGATAGTACAGGAGGAAATAAACTGAGAGGTCAGAGTGGGATGTTAAAAGAGGCAGGCATTGGGTAGCTTAGATTCACCCATATGGGCAATGAAGATGCTCAACAAAGAGGTTAGTCAATCTGCATTTGGCTTCTCCATTCTAGAGGAGACTATTGTGCAAAAAAAACAAAAGAAGGACCCGAGATTGAATGTTCAAGTGAATTGCTCATTCACCTGGAAATACTTTGGAGGGAACATCACTTAAGAAATTAGATAATGAATGTCTGGGAGACCAGGGCTGGATTTTCAATGGTGGGCTTGTGAGGGCAGCAGTGCATTCCTCAATGAGTTTGATGACATTATCAGGGTAGTTTCTGAGTGATTGGGTGCTGCACTTTCAAGGAGGCAAGTTAGAACAAGAGAGGGAAGTGGAAATTTGGAATTCTGCACTTAATAACAAATTGATTTCATGTCCCACAGTTAAAAAGTGAGACATGGAGGAGTCACTGATTGATTTCAGACTTGACGCTAAGTTTGTGTTCATTACATGAACTTAGCTGGGTTCAAAACAACTTTCTGCAGTTGTCTACTGGATAACCTAGAGGGAAATTACAATCAGTTATCAAATGTTTGCTAAAAAATGTTCCTTTCTTGATGCATTATAGTTCTATGTGGCTTTCCTAATGGGAAAATCATAAATAAGCCATTGGGCATGCTAAGGTCCAAAAAATATATTGATGTAAATAATTTAAGTGGATTTGAGTAATGGAGAAATGAAATTGCTGTGCAAACAAAAATGCATGAAAATATATTTCAAGATTATATAAATCAGTTATTTAATGCAGAGGCAGCAAAAAGGGTTACTTAATTCATAGAGGAATACAAAATACAAATATCAAATGCAATTATATATAATTAAATATATAATCTGATCTTTTATCTCCATTTTTAATATTTCAAACTACTACCTTTGATTTATGTAAACCATTTTATTGCAACAAACTTCAAAACTATAATAATTGTTTTACTTCCAATAAGATTTTGTTGAGACTTTTTTATTTCTTATGATCAATAAACTTCAAGTCATTTTCGAGCCTGGAAATTCTTGCAGCATCTTTAAAGGTTACGTGGTGAGTTGGTTCAGCAACTTCCCTTAAATGCTGCGGGTTCCGTTTTTGTGAGTGCTTGTCAGTAGTGATCAATGGGGCACATTTGGGATAGAGAGGTCAGCAGCACACCATTGTTTCAATGTACAACTGGGAGGTGTGTAACTACATCAGGCCAATTGGCTATTTTTTTTTATCTGACCAAGGGGAGAGTTCCTATTGGTTTTACAAGGAGCTGCAGATGCTGGAACCTTGAGCAAAACACAAAGTGCTGAAGGAATTCAGCGGGCCAGGCAGCATTTGTGGAGGGAATGGATAGGTGATGTTTCAGACTGAAGAGTTACTGGACCAATTCACCACATAACCTTCAGACTGATGAAGGGTCCCGAGTTGTCAGTTATGGGGAGAAGGCAGGAGAATGGGGTTAGGAATGAGAGATGGATCAGCAATGATTGAATGGTGGTGTAGACATGATGAGCTGAATGGCCTTATTCTACTCCTGTCACTTATGACCTTATGGGCCGAAACATTGCCAAAGCATTCTCTCCACAGATGCTGCCTGACCCGCTGAGTTACTCCAGCACTTTGCATTTAGTTCTACTGGTGTTAGTAGGGCAAGAGAAAAATATATGTGTGTGGTTTGAATTGGCTTGAGTCAGTTATGTAACCAACAGTAGGGGTGTTGGGAAGAAAACATTGCTTTGTAATGGTGTTTTAGAATGGTGTTTTAGCTTAGCCTTTGCTCTATATCCAGCTCAGTCCTGATATATTTTCTTGGGTTGGGCCTCTTGAGTGTGTGCAGCAGTCTGCCAGTGGCAGTCATTGCAAGGAAGAGTGTCTCATCATACCAGTGTAAAACCTGGTCCACATACAGCATCAAGAAGTGACTCATACACTGGGACCGAGCTACAGTGAAAAGCTTTTGTTGAGTGCTAACCAGCCAGTGGAAAGACAATACATGATTACAATTGAGCCATCACAGTGTACAGATACATGATAAAGGGAATGATGCTTGGTGCAAGATAAAGTCAGGTTTAGTGCTAGATAAAGGGTCAGAATTGAAGGATGCAAGAATCTACAACGCACACTTCCTCTGTTATGGTGCTTTACCTCTATTGTGGTTGCAACCTTGAGTTCACCTCTGCCTTTCATAACAGCCAATAGTGACCCAGGTAATATTCCAGGAATTTCAGTGGTACTTGGCCCCTTCTGTTCTCACCAACACTTCTATGTCACATTTGTGCAGGGAATAACAGATGTGATGTCTTTAAGTGAGGAGCAAGAAGAAGTTAGAACTCTAAAATGGGAGTCGGGTTCATTGCTTCCTTTCCTCCCTTACCTGAGATTGGGTGATGATGGGAAAGGGTTTGGAGGTTGGGCTCATACTTAATGGTGGGTGTCTCATGAGGAAGTAATCAGAGGTTAGGCTCCGGAAAGAGCTGATCAGTTGACAAAAGATAGGATTTGCAGGGAGAAGTTCTCTTCGGACTCTGACAGGGATGGGGGTGAGGCATTCAGAGACAGAGTTGGAGATGGGGCTTCACAAAGAATTCATCGAGATTCAGGTTGGGAGGAATTTGGAGTTTTGAGAACATCACCGTTGAGTGGGGTAGTGTGGGAGTGAACAGTAAGAAAACCACTTTAAGGAGTTCCTTCCTGAAGACAACTAACTCCTCACATTCAATGGCAGTGGAACACATAATGTCAACCTTGTCGCGCATCTAATGCTTCAGTGTGTAAGACCCACATGTTGCATACAGTTTCATGTCATTGTACTTATCCAAAGGCCTCCATGCAAGTATGTATCGTATGTACAGAAGTTCTGCAACAGATTTTCAGAGTGAGCCACTGGTGCAAAATATCAGATTGAATTTAGCAATTTCATTTTTGATAATATTCCACCCGCGTGATTAATAGAGTTATGGTGCTACGTGATGGGATTTCAGGCCAGTGTTTCAGTATCTTGTATTAACATGGGACCTTTGTCTTCAGATGAGGGAACTGTAGAATTAGCATTATGTTTTAGTGATTACCTGTGCTAATTAAACCACTTATTGCAGTGTATGATTAGCACAGTATTTTGTGAGATTGTGTTTGTGTTCAACATAGCACACATGAGAATTTTACATGACATTTTACAATGCAACTTCTTTCAGGAGAATATTTTTGAATAGTTGAAAAGAGGATGAATAATTATTTAATGCCTGTGTAATTATTTCAACAGGTGTCTGGATATTCGTTAATTGTGCAAGCTGAAGACAGCGGAACACCATCCATGTCATCCACTGTTACCGTGAATATTGACGTCTCAGACATTAACGATAATCCTCCTGATTTTATCCCAGCAAATTATTCAGCTGTCATTCAGGTAAATCCCCAAAATGACTCAATCAAGTTTATTTCTGACACATCTTCGTACAATTAAATTGATTTAAAATCCACATTATAATTTGTAGAATGCATATATAGTGCCATTTTCACTTCCTTTGAGAAATGTTGAATCAATTTCAATTCTTAGGACAGCACGGTAGCACAGCGGTAGAGTTGCTAACTTACTGCACCAAAGTCTTGGGATTGATCCTAACTACGGGTGCTGTCTGTACGGAGTTTACACGTTCTCCCTGTGACTACGTGGGATTCCTCCGGGTGCTCCGGTTTCCTCTCACACTCCAAAGACGTTAAGTTTGTAGGTTAATTGGTTCTTGTAAATTGTCCCTCGTGTGCAGGACAATGCCACTGTACAGGGTGATTGCTAGCCAGCGTGGACTTGGTGGGCTGAATGGCCTGTTTCTACGCTGTATCTCTAAAGTCTAAAGTAATTTAAGTTTCCTACATTATTGCTGCTTCAGAATAAAACAGAAACAATGCTTTGTGTTAGGAAATAATCTGAGCTGGTAAATGTTCCATGCCTTGAGACATTTTGCTAAATTTCTGTTGCTTCCAAATTTGTGTTCAACATAGCACACATGAGAATTTTACATGACATTTTACAATGCAACTTCTTTCAGGAGAATATTTTTTCCTGAATGTCCAGTTCTGGAATGTCCAGTTCATTGATGGGTTTGCTTGCAGATTATTGTTACGACTGAAAGCCTATATAGGAAATTAACAGTACAAAACCTGAAAGTGCTTGTCAGATCACATGGCTGGCTACACATCAACATTTCAACTGCCCCTCCAGCAATATATGTTTCATTTTTTCTCGTTCTTTCTGCCTCCACACCTAACATGAAAACCACAATCTGGCCAGTTTACAACCACTTCTGTGCTTATTCCCGATTTTTAGCATGAGTGATTTTACCACTCATTTTTCGTAAGATACTTGAAAGCTGCAACAAGGATTAGACTGATTTTATCAGTCACTTCAATTATCCTGGTGGGAAGTCAATCTGGACTGAACTCAATGTGTTCCTACAATTTAGTTGCTCGTTCATCATCTTATACGATTCAATTTCTTTTTTGCAACTTCACTATATTTACTACACGTTAGTTCCTTGACGTAACAACATTTTTGGATTATTCATTGATCTCACATTTTTTGATCAACTAATTACCAGATATTTGTGGAAAAGCTTGATATGCAGTGTCGTTATTGTAATATTATTAATCACTGCTTTAAATGGTACCAGGTTACCTTCTGAACTAGACTAGATCAATCATCTGCTATTGTCTATTGTTAAACTCCTGATTTTTGGATTTCTTGACTTTATATATTGTATTCAGGATCAAGTTTTCAATCTTCCTGCACTTATTATGGATTTCTCAATCTTTCTCCAATAAATTGAAATCAGTCATTACAGCCACATCCGTGATGTTTCCCTGATTTTCTATAAGGTTCTTGTTCCTGTCCATTCTTGGTACCTGGCTGTTTATAGAAGTTTTAGTTTAGATTAGAGATACAGCACAGAAACAGGCCCTTCGGCCCACCTGGTCTGTGCCGACCAGCGAACCCCGTTGATTATAAGCACTATTCTACAAACACATAAGCAAGAATTTCATTGTCCTATCTGGGATACATGACAATAAATACTCTCTTGACTCTTGACACAAGTGACAATTTTTACATTTGTATGTCTGGAGTGTTGGGAGGAAGCCGAAAATCTCAGAGAAAACCCTTGCAGGTCATGGGGAGAACGTACAAACTCCGCACAGACACCACCCGTAGTCAGGATCGAACCCGGGTCTCCAGCACAACAAGCGCTGTAAGACAGCAACTCTACCGTTGCGCCAGCGTGCCATTGTATACAGTTAGTATACAGTTTGTTTCTCCTCCGTCTAAACATCATCGCAAGAAAGAGATCTATTTTTATGCACAGCAGGAACGATTAGATCGGTTCCTATTATAGTTCAATTGGCTCTTATGTGGAAAATTGTACACTTTTTCACTTTCTTCATTATCTCAACAAAGTAATCTACATCCTTCCACATTTGCCAACGTTTGCCATCATTGAAGAAAGACATTACTATCTCAATTATCCCAATTGTACCACATGTGGCAACTTGTCTTAAATTTCCTGGACATCCACATTCGTGACGTGATTCACATCAGACATTATACTCTGAATGCGGGTGAAGTATTAATTATTCACAATTATTGAAAATTTGCAGAGTAGGCAGATCATGACTTGAATTCTTGTGTATTTCATAAAACTAGCTTATACATAAATCATACTAAATACGAGAACCTTACAATACACAGCAAAGATAGTCTTTAGAATTGTTGGCGAGTGAATAAAGGAAAACTTTATGACATATTTTATCTTTAGAGTTTGACTAGTTGTATAGGAAACCAGTCGCTCAATGGTTATGTCAACATTAGCCTACATATGATGTTGCCAAATGAGAGGTTTTGGTGGGAATGTTGGCTGGATGCTGAGCCAGATCAAGAGCAGGGGAAGACACTAGGTGGTATCCCAGAGGAGGAGCAGTGAGGGGCATATGCAGGGTGAACACAGAATCTTTTTCCCAGGCTGGAAATGTCAGATTAGAGGAGTATAGCTTTAAAGTGAGAAAGGAAAGTTTAAAGGAGATGTGCGATGCAAGTTCTTTACACAGAATGGTGAGTGCCTGGAAAGCGTATGTTTTGTGTGTGTGTATATATATATATATGTATATATATTCACTAGACCAACTGGGACCTGTTGGGTCCCGTCCCCTCAACGCGGGGGTGGGGCAGCGGCCTGCGGCGCCACACACACACGAACCACCCCCCACACACTCACACGATCCACCCCCACACACTCACACTAACCACCCCCCTTGAAATTATATTAATATTATTAATTCGCTCCTTTTACCCCATCCCCCGCCCTACCCCCTCACACATACCCCGAACTCGCAGGTGTGGCTAGAGAGGGAGAGGGAGGGGGGAGAGGGAGGGAGGGGGGCAGAGAGAGGAAGGGCAGAGAGTGAGTGAGGGCAGAGAGAGGGAGGGCAGAGGGAGAGAGAGAGGGCAGAGAGGGAGGACAGGGAGAGGGGGCAGAGAGAGGGAGGGCAGATAGAGGGAGGGCAAAGAGAGAGAGGGCAGAGAGAGGGAGCGCAGAGAGAGGGAGGGCAAAGAGAGGGGAGGGCAGAGAGAGGGAGGGCAGAGAGAGGGAGGGCAGAGAGGGAGGGCAGAGGGGGGAGGGGGAGGGCAGAGAGAGGGGGGGCAGAGAGAGGGAGGGCAGAGAGAGGAGGGTCAGAGAGAGGGAGGGCAGAGAGAGAGGACCCAACCCGAGGATCGGACCCAACCCGAGGACCTGACCTGACCCAAGGACCTGACAGCTCGGCCGTGTCCCCTCAACGAGGGCAGAGAGGGGGGACGTGAACTCGGCGAGCAGGGCAGCTGGCAGGCGGAGCGGGCCCGACTTGCTCGTTCTTTCTGCGTCTTTTGGAGCGGAGGGCGAGCAGTGACTTGAATAACGGGGGGGAGGAGGCAGGTCGTGGGGGTGATGTCACTCGCAGCATGTGGAAGACGGCAGGCATGCAGACCCATTGTGACGTCATCAGCCAATGACAGTAAATTTTATTTCAAAGTTTTGTCCGATTTTTGAACATTTTCAGTAATAACTCCAAAAATAAAACCTGAAATTTTCAGATAAGGCGATTTCGGACTCCATGGGAAAAACCTGTACAGGAATATGTAAAAATTTTACCGTTAGCATGTCGTTTTTTCGAGAAGATGTGATAATTCGCAAACACACAAAGACACAAACAAGCAAATAATTAACATCCAAAATCAGAATTTTAAGTATGTAGATATGTGTATATGTGTGTGCGTGTATACATATATAAGCGTATAGGCCTTTCGGCCCACGATGCCCATTCTAAACATGATGGATAGGGATAAACAGGATGAACGCTCAGAATCTTTTTCCCAGGCTGAAAATGTCAGATTAGAAGGATGAGAGGGGATCATATAGAAACATAAACAATTATTAAGGAATTGGACACGCTAGATGCAGGAAACATGTTCCCGATGTTGGGGAAGTCCAGAGCCAGGGGCCAGTTTAAGAATAAGGAATAGGCCATTTAGAACTGAGGTAAGGAAAAACTGTGGAATTTGTGGAATTCTCTGCCTCAGAAGGCAATCGAGGCCGATTCACTGGATGCATTCAAAAGAGAGTTAGATAGAGCTCTTATGTCTAGCGGAATCAAGGGTATGGGGAGAAGGCAGGAACGGGGTATTGATTGTGGATGATCAGCCATGATCACATTGAATGGCGGTGCTGGTGCGAAAGGCCGTATGGCCTACTTCTGCACCTATTGTCTATGTATCTATGTGTGTGTGTATATATATATATATATATATATATATATATATATATATATGGATATATAATCACGTGCAGGCAGAAAAGATCAGTTTAACTTGCCATCAAGTGTGGAATGGGCATCATGGGCCGAAAGGCCTGTTTCTGTGTCCCATTCTATCATCTTTAAAGGACAGTCAACACAAAGCCTTACCCACACTCGAAAGATGAACAGGTTTTTAGGTTAATTGGCTTCAGTGAAAATTGTAAATTGTTTCTTGATTTCACAGCCGAGTATCTCTGGATTCTTAAACGTTGTCTGGCTTCTTAAAGGTTGTCTCCACTCCTTCTCCCCCCTACCCCCCCCCCCCCCCCCCCCCCCCCCCCCCCCGCTCTCCCTCCCCCCCTCTTAACCCCCCCCTCTTTTAAAGGACTTAGCTGTCTTAATTACAGTGCCAACCAGTGTGTGTCTGTATCACCTTGGCTTTGCACTGTGCGAATTTCAGACAGTGCTTGCCCCACTTGCCCTGCACCCACCTGCGATGTGCTTGCGTGTGTGTTCCTTCGCTCCATAGATACTGTCTCACCCACTGAGTATCTCCAGCATTTTTGTCAACCTTCGATTTTTCCAGCATCTGCAGTTCTTTCTTAACCAAGCATCCTTTATATATTCACAAAATGCTGAAGTAACTCAGCAGGACAGGCAGCATCTCCGGATGGAAGGAATGGGTGATATTTTGGATCAAGGCCCGAATTGTCGCCCATTCCTTCTGTCCAGAAATGCTGCCTGTTCCACTGAATCATTCCAGCATTTTGTGTCTATCTTCAGTGTAAACCAGCATCTGCAGTTCCTTCCTACACATAATTTATATATGAATATATTTCTCTATTCAACTCTAGTGTAAATAACCAGCACAACGTGAGCAAACTCAAATTGTTTTGCTCAATATTGGAATATCACAAATCAAGTAAAAGTAGGCTGGAGAGTCATTAACTCATGGAATCATACTGCAGGCAAATTCCTATGGGAATTCCTGGCATTGAACATGACATGGTAAAAGTTTATGAGCTTACACTCATCGAAAATGATCTTTGAAGAATCTATCCTATGAAAACATTAATATTCTCTGTGGCAGTACATTGTGTGCAATTTTGGCAAAGTATGTTTCCACACCCAAGAACACTGGAAATGTTGCTTTCCTTGCAAAAGGCTTTGATACGTGTAAAAAGTGTTCAGCAGTGCTGCTTTATCAAACAGAGTTTAGGAAAAGAAATTAATGAGGTGAAGTATGACTCCATTTTTTTTGTAACTGTTCAGCTGGCCAATAAACCAGTACTTGCTGAACAACATGTTGAAAATGCAACGGCGACCAGAACAAGGTACGATTCTTTGAGCGAGTACTCACGACCATATAGGCTTCACCCCGCGACATGTCGTCAGGGTGTCACCTGTATGGTCGTGAGTTGTCTCCTTAGTCGCCCAAAGAGTCGTAGCGTCTTTCTGGTTGCCACTGGATTTCCAACATGTTGAAAATTTTCTGCGACCTGCAACGACCTATGACGGGTGCCGACAGTTGCCATAAAAGTCACGTAAGTGGGACAGACCCATGACTGTTTCAGCTTAGACATCACTAAAACAACTTGCTGAAAGTTTTGGCAGTCATGGATGCTATTTGATAAAGGACTTCAGCAATGTATGTTTAGTGGTGACTTTCTGTTCTGGACGGCTTGGCATGCTTAGAAACGAGTGAGTGTAATGGCCTGAGCCAGCAGAATTGCATTTTCTCTGCTACTTACAGGGCTTTGCACATAGAAAGAATGGAAGTGACGTTGCACCTCCTTTCCTATTTTGTCTCCTCGGACAATGTTTCAACGATGATTCTTCTGTATTTTTTACCCATCTCACCCATGTCTTTGTGTCCTCCACATACAATTTATCCATGTTGCTAACATTCCCCCCCATAACTTTGAGCTTCACTGTCAACTACATCCAAACCCACCCTGAATCCTGTCCACTCATCACCCCTATCCACTTGGCCAACATTGACTTCCAGTTACAAAGCAAAATATACAACCTTGTGTCAAAATTTGATCTATTGCTCATACATGAATTGTATTGATGGAAGCGTGGACTGTTATGCCTTCAGTTTTCCAAGTCTAGGATATGTATTTCCTTCCCGTGCCATTCTTCAGCTGTAATTCTTTCTTAACATTTATTCGTGTCCAAACCATCATTAGCTAGTATTTCTCTACATGGCACAGATTAAAATGTCTTTATTAATCCTATTACATACCAGAGCTTGGAACATTTTGCCATGTTTAAGAGCCTTTATAAACAATTTTTGCTGTTAATCAAAGTCAAAGTCAATTTTATTTGTCACATGCACCCGAAGGTGCAGTTAAATGAATTTGTCAGCAGTGACACACTTAAAATAAACACACAATACACAATAAGATTTAACACAAACATCCACCACAACATTCTTCACTGTGGTGGAAGGCAACAAAGTTCAGCCAATCCTCCTTCTTTGTTCATCCGTGGTCGGGGCCATAAACCCTCGGTAGTCACCGCTACGGAAGGCCCGATGTACAGGCGGGATGATCAAAACTCCGATGTCGGGACGGACGGATACTCCGTGGCTAAGAGGTCCCGAATCGGCACTTTCCTACCGGAGACCGCGGCTTCAGGATGTTATAGGCAACAGGCCAGCGGTCGGAGCTCTTCTCTGGCGATCCCCGGCAAGGGATCCCAGGCTCCGGATGGCAAGTCCACTCCCCACTTGTGGCTAGAAGCTCCGCAGACCACAGCCCCATGATGCCAAAGTCACTAGGCCAGCGATTGGAGCACTCCTTTCTGGAGTATTAGTGGTGTGAGGCTAAGACTGAAATGATTGATTTTGATAGTGAGATTACTTCCCCCTCTCTTCCCTTCCCTTCCCCAGTCATTTAGCATGTTGTTTTCCTTTGCATGACTTCTTCATTCACTGATATACTGATTTCCAAAAGCATCCATTTCTCAAATCAAGGAATTATGGAAATCGTGACCCCAAGCCAAACCTCCCAACCTTTGGTAAAACCACTACGTGAATTAACACTCAATGGAAATCAGTTCCCAACAAGGTGGAAGCAATGGGTCTTCGAATAGATTGATGTTTTTCTGCTGCTGGACTGGCATTGAGTCACAGAACTATACAGCATGGAAACAGAGCCTTTGGCTTAATTCGTATCTGCTGACTAAGTTACCTAACCCAGTCTGGCATGGCCCATATCACCCAACCTTTCCTATCCATGTGGCCATATAAAATGGTTTTAAATGTCATAATTGTGCCCACGTCCACCACTTTCTATGACAGCTCTGTCTATGTACACACAATCCTCTGTGTGAAAAAGCTGTCCGTCAGGTTCCTATTAGCTCTATCCCCTCTCACTTTAAACTACACCCTCTAGTTCTTGATTTCCCAACCCTGGGGAAATTATGTAGCTATTGATGTTATCTATGCCCTTCATTATGTCATATATCTATTATAAGGCTCAGGACTGCTTTCATCAACCGATCTGGCAAATGCCGTTATACCAGAGGCCAGCAGCTTAAGGTTTTTTTGCATCTTGATTTCCTGGGCTCTGATGCCACCACCGATATGTCCCCAGATTGAGTTGTTCACTGCAGGATCATTCAGGGAAACACAGTTTTCTGGTGCTAAATACTTAGCAGCTGTGTCATTCATTACCTGTTCCTGCAGCTGGTTAAACGCGAGTAATCGATGCTTGCTGCCAGCTGTGGCTGTAAACGGCTGTCCTTTTTGCGAGGGCATCGCAAATTTAGAGACCATGCCGAGCAGCTTCTGTTCTTCCTGCACCCCTAGCACACTAGAAGTGTCTTCAGCCGAACCCCCATCTTCAGAGCCAGCCAGTAGTGACTCCCTATGCTCCCCTCCGAGGAGAGGGAGACATTTTGTAGCCTGTAAAAGGTGCTGCCGTGGGTGTCCAAGGAGACCCATGGTGACAAGGCTCTGCTTGTTGGCGCATGTCACGTTGGAGCATTTGCTCCATCAACCGCTCCATGCGGGATAAACGGCCACGGTTGCTACCCGCAGGCAGGTGAATCTTCCCGGCCCAACCCGTTCGGGTCTACGGGCTTATCCGACTTCCATGTGGCCTTCCCGTCAGGCCCCAAGGTATCCCTACGGACTGTGCTGGTGCCAAGTCAGAGGTTGCTGACCGCACGGTTAACGACCCAGCTGAAATCGGCCACTGCTGACTGCCCGCATTCCGGCGGTCCTCCGCAGTCAGCTTCGTTGCGGTCTGTTTGGACTTTGTTTTTGGCTTATCCAACTGTACTCCATTCTGTAAAACACAATTCGCCCAGAACGTAAAAAGGACCTCAGATTAGTGAAACTTAACTGCAGGTCCGTTTTAAACCTACCGCTGGAGGAGCAACGCTCCTCCCGCCTGTCGCTGCGCAATGTGTTAGATGATATGTTGCGCATGATTGCTGGTGGGGTCTTCACGTAGTCACTCACGTGACTCCGAAGTAAAATTATACTATTTATACATCAGATTAAAGACATGTAAAAACTACTGCTTTGAGTTGTGTGGGAGAACGTTGATTATAACATTGCCTGCCATTTTATTGATTTAGAATATGTAGATGACCAAGAAGTGTGTCATTCCCTTTGCAAACTGGTGAATGAATATTTGTACACTTACTGTAATTACCATTTTCTTCTAGAAGACTAGAAAACTGCAACTTACTTAAATTGATGTGAGGTTCTGTACTTTCCAATTTTCTTAATGCATGAAGATGAAAGTTGACGTTGTTTTCTCCAATGATGTGTTAGCAATAACATTGAAATATCTTCACCCTCTGTGTGCTTATAGGAAAATAAACCTGTGGAAACCAGCATCGTGAAACTTTCAGTGATGGACAAAGACTCCTCACACAATGGGCCTCCATTCACTTTTACTATTCTTGCTGGCAATGAAGGGAAGGAATTTGTTTTAGATCAGGAAGGAGTTCTGAGATCTGCAGTTATATTTACTCAGAAGGATACAACAGTGTACCATCTACATGTGCAGGTGAGCTATTATGCCAGAATTAAGGCAGTTCCACTCCAGGAGCAGTTTGGATATGAATCTCTGGGAAGGATGGTCAGTGGTTAGAAATGAGTGGATCAGATTGATTATCCCAGTGGGCTGATATTTGGTTCCATTGCAATTATTTGGAATGTATTGATGTGCATTATTCAAAACGACGTAATTTGAATAAATAGTCGCAAAATGCTGGAGTAACTCAGCGGGACAGGCAGCATCTCTGGAGAGAAGGAATGGGCGACGTTTCGGGTCGAAACCCTTCTTCAGACTGATATCAGGGGAGTGGGAGGTACATAGACAAGAAAGTGTAAGGTGTGAAAACAGGACAAAGGGAATGAATATCAAGGACAATGTAGAATAGATCATTGTTAGTTGGGAGAAGGTAACAATAAAGCAAAGGGAGATAAAATGTAGTCGGAGACAGTAAGAGTGTTCGGAGAACTGGGAAAGGGAGGGGATGGAGAGAGAGGGAAAGCAAAGGTTAGCTGAAGTTAGAGAAGTAAATGTTCTATTTTGAATATTAAAGATGAATAGATACTTGCTTTCCCTGATCATGTCTTGCGAACTATGGCATATTCTCCCCTGAGTCCTTTGAGCAGAGCTCCACCAAATTACCTGGCAAAGGAGATCAATGTCATGTATATTTTTCTGACCAGATTCACATTTAGTCAACCTTGTGGTGCTATTTTCCAATGCTTAATGGTTAAAAGTGCTATTGATTTTACTGTGGGTACAACTGACCTAGACTTCAGTTTACAATATTTTTGAAGATATTATTTTGAAATTGAAGCATTAATCCACAATGATTTTTACACTAAATCAAACAAATTTGAGTTATTCTAAATCCTAAAGCCATTTTTCTTTGTCAAAATTTATTTCCAAGTACATTAATTTAAGAAATTGAACGGAAAACAGTGGTACTGTAATAATCTCTTTGTAGCCAAACTATTTTCTGCCTCATCATTTAGATTTCTCTATCAAGACATCTCTAATAAGAAATGTCATGGTATTATAGAGGCAGCAGTCAGATATAACTGTTAGGTTCTGAACTGAATCTGACTAGTTAATTCCTGAATTATAGTCAGCCTCACGAGAGAGATTTATTTTAACCAAGGTTTTCAAAGGGCATAATTCCAAGTTGAATTACTGCTTCTGCAGGCATCATTTTGATTTAATGAGGTCACCTGCAGACTGTCTTTGACTTTAACAGAAGTTGAGAAGCAAGCACCATGTCAGAATCTAGTTGGCCAGAATTAATTAAAAAGATGTTCACGGTATTTTAAAGAATGTATATATTGATATGGATGTTATATGTAATTGCTTGCTGTTTCTGAGTTTCAGTTATGTTTAGCACAACAATATTGTTCACATATGTACAAACAAAAGAGTCAATCATTCAACCCCAAGGGGCTAAATAGCCTCCTCTTGTTCCTATAATCTAATCTAAATTAGTGATGCCACCATCAGTAAAGGGCACGTTTCAATGATATCTGTGAATTATCCTTGATTTTTATGAGAGCAAGCTATAATTGGAAGTGAAAACAAACTATTTTTAAAACGAACATGATTTTGGACATTGATTAGTGCTAAAATACATGTGCAGGGATCACAAAGTGCGATGAATTTGACTCTTGATGCTTGATGCTGAACATTCACTGCATCATTCACTGTCTTAGCACCAGAGAGCTTGCTGACACTGAGTGAAACCATGCCCGCATCCTTTAAATAGGACAAGATGTTCATTACCCGGATTTGGCCAGTTTAACTTGGGATAGACTAGAGCAGGGGTGGGGAACCTTTTCATGTTGGTAGGCCACAGTAAGTTAGCTGTAATCTAATAAGGCCGCATCAAAAAACTTCAATTAGATATTTGAAAATGTACATTATTTTGTAAAAATCTAACCACTATGTACTAACTTCAAGAAAATGCAAACAATTTGTTAATTCTAAAGTTAATTAACCTTTAATGACTGTTGTGACTGCTTTTTATGTGAAAGCATTTGAATATTTGGTTGCAACATGGAGGTACGCAGTTTCAGCTGATCTTCTAGATGGGTATCCGTCATTTGTGACCTTAAGGGCATCTTGATTTGGGCTAGGTAGGAGAATGCAGATTCACAGCAATAAGTGGTTGAAAAGCACGAAAGCATTTTTCGTGCATGTTGCCGAAGACGTGGGTATTCTATTGCATTTTTCCATATTTCAATCGGATCTTTCTTAGCGCCAAATAAGGACTTTAAAATGTCATCTTCCGAGAGGTCAATCAATTCCATCTATAGTTCTTTCGGAGCCTTGGAGTCATCAACTAGGTTGAAGTGCTAATTTGATGTCATGATTCTCAAAGTCAGTGAACCTTTCATTGTATTCTTTAATTAATAAGACAATAACAGCTGCGTATTCTTCAAATGATTCACATGAATTCTCCTGCTCATCACTGACCTTCGCTAACTGGGGAAAATGTTCATCCGAAATTTCATTTTGAAGAAGAGTTTTGAAAAAAGATAGCTTTTTTTTCGAAATGCTTGGATGTTTTGCCACATATCATAGACATAGTTTTACCTTGCAAAGAAACATTCAAGTCATTTTGCTTTGACATGATATCACTCAGAAATGTAGTATTTCTATAGAAATCTTATTTCAATAATTCACATTGCAGATTCTGTTCTTCATGAAATTTAACTATCTGTTCTCACAAAGATAACAATTTTGCTAACACCTGTCCCTGCAATAGCCAACGCACTTTACAATGATACGGCAAATCCACACTGAATGCTCATCTTCCAACTTTAGCAATTTACGAAACTGCCGATGCCGTGTTGCATTTGCACAAATATAGTTAACAATATTTATAACTTGTTGCAAAGTGTCACTTAAAATAGTAAATTTACTAATGTTTTCATTGTGGCCGTCAGTCGCAGAGGATTATTTTGTTGAATCTTCTTTTACTCTTTGGTATTTTAAATACGAACAAAAGCACATTGATAAAAATAAAAGGATTTGTTCTAAAAAATTTGGATTCATTCAAAAGGCCGCATTTAATGGCCTAGAAAGCTGCAGGTTCCCCACCCCTGAACTAGAGTGTTCCCTAGTTTTCAGGTGCACGTCTGACACTTTGGTAGTTGAGGTGGATAAAGTGGAGAGGTTCAGGAAGCCATTTTTTAACAAACCGTGGAAGGAATTTGCAGTGAAGGTTAATGTTAGAAGTGTAGCGTCAAGAACTTTTCAAAAATGTTTAATGTTTATGCATACTCCAAATGAGTGAATTATGGCACCGCTTGCTTCACACAATTGAGCCCCAGTTCTCACCAAAAACCCCTATCAACAATTTATTCATCTCACCAAACCATCGGACACACTCAATTACTCCAAACTCACTCTTAAATCAGTTTTCATGCACCTGACCATTTAATCCGCCATGACAGGAAGATCATTGACTTGACCCATTGCAGAACACTGATTCATGGCAAGCACCATGATGAGACCCATTGCAGAATACTCTTTAGCAAAGTGCGCTCACTGTTGCTTGAGAAAACAGTGCACAGTCTGATACAGCTTCAACAGCATATTGGAGCAAGCCTGTGTACAACCTAATGGAAGTTCAACAACCTAGTGCATAGACTGCCACCCCTTATGAGGCTCTCTCACAGAGCCAGTGACATGTAGATACCATTGTTTGAGAAGTGGTGTGGGTGCAATCCATGACCATGATGAGTCCTGCCATATCAACAAGGCTTGTTTGCCTAAATAGCCTGTTGCCACAGGAGAAGTCCCATGTCCATAAATAGATGGTATCTGTTATCTCCCTCATACTATGATAATTGCAAATTAGAAAACACTATCAGCGCCTGACAATCCTACCTGGAATGAGCCGGGGTCAAACTAAAATGGTGGCAATGGTAAACTTGACCACCACATGCAATGCTCTCAGGCTTTTCTGCAGCCTGTGACAGATCTTCAACAACTTGAGGACCACAGTGTACGCAGATATTGCACCTTCGCTGGGTGGGTATAGAACCTCTGCTCTTGGATGATGCTGGAAAGATAAGCCTTCCACAGAGATAAAAAAGGACTTTCCTCGGGGGAAGTTTTAATAATTGTTAATTATGATAATAAGTGGTTCTTTCTATTTCCTTGTGTCTCCGGGTCTTTTGGTCCCTCCTCCTCTTCTCCATGCTTTGCTGGATGTCCAACGTGACAACAATCAATCCATTCATTCTCATTCAAATAGGGATCAATACAGCCCCCAGAACAGCACTCTCACCCAACAGCACATGACTCCTCCAAATTAAAGTCACAGTGAAATGCTATCAAAACAACTTCCGATTCATTCACCGATAAACCTCGATATCTTTGAGGATCCCTTTAAATTTGGCCATGTTCTTCTCTGTAAAATCCCTGGTTACCATCCAATGATTAACACGTGGCATTAACTGAATCACCATAGGACAATATAACAGTATGCTGCACAAGAGTCAGTATCATCGTCTCCCTAGTTAGTACGCTTCCATCATGTGCAATTGTCCCAATTTCCTAAATAGCATTTTACATTTTGGCTCCCGATCAAAATTTGAAGCAATTCAGCATCTGTGGCAACAATAAAATCAAATTTGCAGCATAATAAAACTTTAAAACTAATAAATACTTTCAGAAATAATATGCTTCTTGAAACTCTACATCTATCTTGTGTTTTCTGCCATAATTAACGCTCTCTTAATGACCAAAAATGTATCAATTATGTATTTGCTTTTGTTTTTAACTATAACAGGCTCAAGATTCGGGTAAACCACCTCTGACGTCTTCCGCCTATGTGTTTGTCCGCGTGATTGAAGAAAGCATTCACAAACCAACTGCAATCCCACTCGAGATTTTTATTTCCACAATGGAAGACGAATTCTCAGGAGGCATGATTGGAAAAATTCATGCTACTGATCAGGATATGTATGATGTTCTTAGCTACAGCTTCAGATCAGATCAAAACAGTCTGTTCAATATAAACAGCCAAGACGGGAAGATTATTGCACTTGGGGGACTTGATAGTGGCAAGTATATATTAAATGTATCAGTCAGTGATGGACGCTTCACTGTCCCTGTTGACGTAGTGGTTCATGTTGAGCAGTTGACTCAGGAAATGCTAAACAATGCAATAACGATTCAATTTGAAAACATCTCTGCTGAGGATTTTATCGGACTATATCTCCATGGATTTAGGCGGAGCCTTCGGAACATATTCGCTATTCAAAAGCAAGACACTGTTCATATCATTAGTATTCAATCAATAACAGACACACAGCAGCTTGAAGTTTTATTGGCAGTGCAGATGTATAGAAGTGGGTTCTATAGAGCAGTTTATTTAATCCAAAAGCTTAGCAGTGCAAAGAGGGATCTGGACAATGGCCTTCATGTTTCCACTATTGTGGAAAAGCGTTGCCCTGGTGAGGAATGTCAAGAAGACAACTGTGAGCCAGTAATTTCTGCAGAACCACAGTCCACTACGACCTACAGCACTGCACGGATCAGCTTTGTGTCCCCTCGTTTTCACAGAAGTGTAACATGCGCTTGCAATGGTGAGTAATATCAAAAACTGGGAAAATCACCCAACAACATTTTAAAAACGGTTGCATAGTAAGATTTTAAAAGCTGGATCTTATGATCACCAGGAAGGTTAATTTTGATACGTTTTATTTTTGTCTAGAATGTGCTCATATTATCAAAATATCGTGCAGCTTCAAATTTGCACTAGGCTCTTATCAGCAAAGTGGTGCCACAGGTGGGAGTGCAGCCTCATAGTTCCACCTAGTGCTAATCTCTGACATTGTTTGTGAGAATTTGCATGATGTCCCTGTGACCATGTAACTCTCACCCAAATGCTGTGGGTTTTTTTCTATTTTCATTTTCTAAAGCATGCTGGTTGGTTTTTGAATAGTCTGTAGTAAATTGCCTTTAGAGCAAGTGGTTGGTAGGAATAATAGAGGCATTTATCTCAAATGCCTAGTTCTCAAATTGCTGGACATGCAAGAGAAAATGGGTTATGGGTAATAAGTCAGGGAATGGATTATGAGCCGGCATGGACACAGCGCCAGATGGCCTATGTTGCTATGAAAGGGTATGAGGGCAGCACCATGGTGCAACAGAAGAGTTGCTGCCGTACAGCGTGAGAGACCCGGGTTCAATCCTGACTATGGGTGCTGTCGGTATGGAATTTGTACATTCTCCCTGTGACTGCATGGGTTTTCTCCAGGTGCTCCGGTTTCACCCACATTCCAAAGATGTGCAGGTTTGTAGGTTAATTGGCTTCTGAAAATTGTAAATTGCTCCTCGTGTGTAGGATAGTGCTGGTGTATGGGGTGATTGATGGTCAGTGCGGACTCAGTGGGCCTGTTTCCGTGCAGTACCTCTAAAATCTAAAGATATAATCTGCAAAATGTAAGTATTTTTACATATGGATATAAAATCTTCCTCGAACAATGCAGTTTAAATGTATAGAGATATAGGAGGCTGCAGATGCTGGAATCTTGAGCAAAACACAAAGTCCTAGATGAACTCAGTGGGTGAAGCTTTCCAACTTGCTCCCCACTCCACTCTAATCAGTGTGAAGCAGATTCCTGACTCATAACATCTGCGTGTCTATTCTCGCCCCTGGTGCTGCCTGTGTTCCTCCAACAATTTGTTTTTTACCTTGTATATATATTATTGAAGGTAGACCACACATGGAGTATTGTGTGCAATTTTGGTCCCCTAATTTGAGGAAAGACATTCTTGCTATTGAGGGAGTGCAGCGTAGGTTTACAAGGTTAATTCCCTGGATGGCGGAACTGTCATCTGCTGAGAGAATGGAGCGGCTGGGCTTGTACACAGTTTAAGAATAAGTGGTAAGCCATTTAGAATGGAGACGAGGAACCACTTTTTCTCACAGAGAGTTGTGAGCCTGTGGAATTATCTGCCTCAGAGGGCGGTGGAGGCCGGTTCTCTGGATACATGAGAGAGCTAGATAGGGCTCTTAAAGATGGTGGAGTCAGGGGATATGGGGAGAAGGCAGGAACGGGGTACTGATTGGGGAAGATCAGCCATGATCACATTGAATGGCGGTGCTGGCTCGAAGGGCCGAATGGCCTACACCTGTGCCTATTTTCTATTGTCTATTAGGATAAGCCACATTGTCTCACTTCATGTGCCCATTCTGCAAAACAACTAAATTGAGAAAATAGGGATATCCAGTCATTGGAGTACATTTGTTTATCATTTATGCATGTGGCAGTGTTTGAGCATTTCCTCAAGTAGCTCATTAGAGGCCATCAAATGTTATGTTTGAAAGCCCCATTTATGCTTTGTTTGCTGGTAGGTTAGAACTGTGAATTAAGAGAAATACCAGATCTAGAAAAGCTGTACCTTCTGCATAGATATTTGACACAAACATTGTAAGGACAATGTTCTTGCTAATCAAGCTAGAGTGCTAATCCCATCTGATCAATGATACTGAAATACTGTTTGAGAAACATTGCATTACATGTGCCTCAGGTACCAGTTGATGTTTCTAGCTGATGCACAATATGTTGAACTAAATATCTCAGCTGTGGTGCTCATTGCCAATGGTGCAATGGGTGAGCTCAACGCAATGTTTACAATTAACACATTTTGTGAGAAGTTACATTTTTATGTTTTGCTACTTGAGGAATTTAGTTACATACTTTGCCTGCATTGAACTCATGATTTTATTTCGGAGTCACATGAGTGATTCCATGAAGAAGCCCAGCTGGTCCGCATGCGCGTCGGTACGTCAGCCGCATTGGCGCAAACACCAGACTGGCAGGGAACGCTCCTGCCGGCGGTAAGTTAAATCTAGTAGGTAAGTTTGTTTTTACTTACCAGGGTTTTTATCAAGCAGGAGCCTCTCTTCACAGAGGTTTTCCTGCCAGTTTCACAGCCCGACGAGTGTGCCGGTTATGGACTGTGGGGAAACCCCGGTCCGACCGCGGAAGTGGATAACTGGCAAAAGATCGGGTTGTGAGATAAGCAGCCGCTGACGAGGCAGTCAGTGGCTTCCAGCCTGCGGGGATGCCGTGGAGTGGCAAGGAAGTAACGCCAGAGTCGCTGACAGTGCGGTCAGCGGCTCACAGACGTCGGTCCCCAGGCAGGGAGTAAAATTGGTGGAGAAAGGACTCGTTCAGCCCTATTGGACTTGAGTGAGTCGGGCTGCAAGAGTTTTTCTCTAATAATAAAGTTTACATGTATTTTCTAATGTTTTTCTTAAAGTCAAAAGTTAAAGTCAAAGTTAAAAGTCAAAAAAGTTTATTGTCATGTGTCCCTGACAATTAAATTCTTTCTTGTTTAGCACAAGTTGCTGTAAAGGGTTAAAATTCCTTTAACCCTTCACAGGTAAAGCTCTACACTAAAAATTTGATTTAGTGAGCCTACACTGTAATAGCGTGGGCCTATGGGACAGGCCGCGCCAGCAGCGCCTGGGATACGGCTGCTTCATGTGTAATAGCGCGGGCCTATGGGACAGGCCGTGCCAGCAGCACTTGCCAGGGCTGCTTCATGTATGAAAGCGCTGGCCTACGGGAGAGCCGCGCCAGCAACGCCTGCGACAGGGCTGTTTCATTTGTGACATGGCCGGCCAGCAGCGCCTGGGACAGGGCTGTTTCATGTTAAAAAGCGCCGGCCTCTATGAGAGGCGGCGCCGGCAACGCCTGGGACAGGGTTGCTCAAAGTCGGGGGATGATTCCTCACCGGGGCTGGATAGTGCATTTGAAACGACTATCCCAAATGCAGCAACTATTGCATACAGTGCTACAGCAGGACACATGCCAGCAGGAGGAGTGTCAGTGCCACCCTGAACAAAAAGGCGCCAGCAGCACCTAGTAGAGACCTGTTTGATAGCACCCTCATGGATGAGGAGGCGCAAGCCATGGGTCATCTTAGTTCTGACCCCGACTCTGAAGGTAAGGTTCAGCCAGATGTTCCACCTCTGCAGGCCGAACCAGCAGCGCCAGTTGACAGAGCTGCTACAGGTCTCCCTCTTGGAGGCAGAGACCAAGACGGGTCAGTATACCCCAACGTATACCGTGGGGCATACCCCAAGGGATGAAGGGCACGTGTCAGAGGTACCTTTTCCTGACAACAAAGTTGCCATCCCAGCAGAATGTTCTATTCAGATATAGGTCCAATGGGGTCATATCAGTATAGGTATCCTGCAGCAGCGCCTGTTTAGGGCTGCCTACGAATCACCCTCTCTGAGGAGGGAAGTGCGAAAGGTCAAGATATAACTGACTCCAGGCTCTAAAGAAGTCGATGGAACATACTGGAGCACATATGTGCCGGCAGTGAACAGCGCCAACAGGGGGATGTGAGAGCCAGCTACCGAATCTGTTATTCAGGTAGGCCTATTCAACAGGGGAGAAAACCTGGCAGACTAATCAATTAAGGCCAACGGCGGGCAAAGGTTCATCGTTTCAGAACACACCCTAGGCGCTCATCGGAGTAGGCGGTTCACTGGAGCTGGGGGCAGCTTGACAGCTGGGCAGAAATTCAATGCACTCTACCAACCCTACTCAACAAAGTCTGTCTGGCACTTCCGAAACATGGGTAAGTGCACCACTCACAAGTTGTAATATTTACACTTGCTTGTACAACACACAAAGGACAAAAACATCTGCTTAGAGGCACAGTACTAGCATTCCAAGCAAGTTTGGATTATGGTCAGGGTTGTCTTTATAGATAAGGTTCGGAAATTGGGCCAGAGTTCTCATGCAAAGCATCAATGGAATAAGGCAGGAGTGGCCTGTTTATTATGGAAAATGGAGAGTGTCCCATATGAACTTTCCAAACTTCTTTTCCTGACTAACAACAGATTCATAAGGGTCTCAAAGATCCATTCTATGCAGTTCCCATTACAGAGGTTGTCAAAGACAATATAACTGTACTAATAACAGTAAAACATTGCGGAAGGGATAAACTGGTTATTGGTCATTGGGATTTACCTTTAACTATTAATTAGCCTATGACTCCACCCTGTGGCAAGAGATTGGAGTTATTAGCAACCTGTTATAAAACTGTCGTAAAACTATTTCATCAAGAGTAATTGGCAATATAGTAGCTGTGAAAATCAAGGAACTGATATTGTGCAAAGTAGCGACCTCTCAAAGGACATGTAGACCATTGTTAACAGCCTTATGCTATTATCAGCTGAAGCTACCTCAGTCACAATGATGAACAAACAGTATTCAGCATTGCTCCAGTAGTTTGGTCGGTCGAATTCAGTTATTACAAACTGATGCTAGGGCTCTAAGGTGAGAAGTTCCGAATACCATCTCTAGTTGGAGGTAGTGGAGATTTGCATGAGTTACCAATTCTTCAGTTGTTGGTATCAACTAAATATATACACTAGATGCACCCCATGGGTAAGGGGCTATTGAGCGAATGTACATAAACTTCATGCTCAACTTCAAGTTGCTACACTACGGTGGTGGCATATGTTAGTCACATGGCAATCAAATAAAATAATAATTTACCTAATCTCCTTTGCCACTGGTGTATCATCCAGTTCAGATTGATGACAACACAGAATAGGTATTGGATCTCAAAGCATTTTGAAAGTATGGTTCAATGCTACATCGAATATCGACATGTTGGTTTCATGTTTATTCACTGATTGCAAAAATATGTGGCACAACAGTGCGGAGAAATACATTCTCGCTACAAAAAGGAGGAATGTTCTTTTACGTCTTCCTCCATTTTGTCTCATTAGTCGGGTCTTAAAACAGTCAGCAAGACCTCACTTTAGGTTTCGTACTGTCGGACTGGCTAAGCAGCCATGTTGCCTGTGTTCGTCAGGCATAATAATACAACGGTATATGGTTATTCTAAAAACTGAAAACTTTGCTGGTTCAAATGGTGGTTCAGGAAACCGGCCTCTGCATAATAAAACAATTACTTACTTACACATTCTGAATGGATTGACTGACGGCTCAGGTTGTCACATCAAGCCATGGTTGTGCTCACTAAAGAGTGCAGGGATAGCACCAAAAAAGCAGTACATTCCTATTGAGGGGATCGGAAGCGGTTTTGTTTAAATGTTAATGTTACATTTAATACGGTACAGATTACTGATGTCTTCCAATTCATTCTTAAATGGTCTTTGACAATAATTCAGTTATAGAGCCACTACAGCTGCAACAAACGGGAACCACTCTGTCGGGTTCAACCCCGGATATCGAGTTGTAAAAGAGATCTTGACACAAGTTCTCCCACTACAAGAATATGCAGTTTGGATATTGAAAATGTGTTAACATTACTTCACCAGGGGGTTCCAGCTACATCCTTAGTCGTGACACTAATATCAGCACAACGAGGGCAAACATTGCAAACGCTGTGGCTAGATAGGATGGAATTGGCTGCAGGTGCCATTACATTTTACATTTCTGATCTACACAAGCAGAGCAGACCAGAGGTGGCAGGATTAAGATCATTTTTCGGATAGCCCACGGACTCACGTCTATGTGGGAGGGCAGGCTTGCTATACTATATCAAGGCCACCAGAAATCTAAGAAGTGTGGAATCAGCATTGTTTATTAAGCAACAAACAACCACACAAAGGAAGGTCGGTTCAGACTATTTCAAGGTGGCTGCAGCAGGTTCTGGTTTATGCAGGTATTAACAATGACGATTGTATATTTCATTCCACCAGGGCAGCATCAACGTCAGCGGCCAGGGCAATGGACATTCCCATCGACCATATCCTCGCGACCGCAGGATGGGCAACTGAATTGATTTTAATTTTTTTTTACCATAGGCCGGTTACTGACCCGGGGTTTTGCCCATTCTGTTTTGCATCCACTTTAGCCTCCCCTGAGATATAGGGGTTGCTATTGATTTCTTATTAACGTAAACCATTAATACATTTGAATCAATGTCATGCTTAATGCATTTTTTGATTATTCACTCATCCTGAGTCAATTGATGCAGTGAGACGCAGTGAGATTTGGATCTGCGGCATGAAATCACAGGGCTTTGAACCCTTCACAGAATCACTCACATGACTCCGAAATAAAATAATAAAATTAAATGAGAACTTACCAGTTTGAAGTTTGATCTTGATTTTATGAGGAGTTACGTTGGTGATTACGTGCCCTCCACGTCCAACCCTCTCTCATAAAGATCATCTGGTAGTTCTCAGGTTGCTAATCTTACTATGTTTACTTCGATTTTGGTTATCTGTGATTTCATACCGCTGCTTTGAAGTTTGACGCGCATGCGGACTGGCTGGGCTTCTTCACGTAATCACCAATGTAACTCCTCATAAAATCAAGATCAAACTTCAAATTGGTAAGTTCTCGTTTAATCTTACTATTCTTTTTGAGCGGAGATTATTAGGTTAGCAATGGTTTAACCAATTAACATAAATCTCTTTGACTGGGGATTGCATTTGAATTGGATCCCAATGTAAAATCATTTAATTAATGATACAGCAGACGATTCCATGGAAACTTGCCTTAGGAGATTGAGAATCATGTGGGGGAAAAAACTCTTCTTTGGGGGATTTCTGCAGATGTTCTTGAGAAACTGACGATGAGCAGCTTGTGAGAGAGGGAAGATGGGCTGAGTTGAAATTATGTTGATATGTTGATTGCCAGGAGCAGTCGAAGAGAAGTCAAGGTCTACAAAGACAGAAGGAAAAGCAAGTCAATACATTCATGATTTCTAATGAGAAAATATTTAGTCAAAGCTCAATGATTCCACACGTCTGCTGGCATCAATTTAGCCCCCAAACTGCTGTGACTTAAAAACTTAATTTAAATGTCTTTATTTTGGGAGGAAAAAGAATTGTTGTTGATGAACTGCTTGGTAGTCTAATGAAAGGTCCTGGCCCAAAACATCACTTATCCATTCCCTCCATCAGATGATACCTGACCTGCCGAGTAACTCCAGCACTTTGTGTTTTGTTCAAGATTTCAGCATCTGCAGTTTGTTTAGTCTCTGCTAGATAGTAATAGTAATCCACTTGATAATAGCTGTTCAACATCCATGTCAAAAGATTATTTCTCACCCCCGACTATCTCTACATCTGTGAATAAGAAGATCTAATTCCATAGCAATCGCCAAGCTTTGGAGGATCCAGGAAGCCACTGTAATTCTCAGAAGCATTTCCAGATATTTATTTTATCTTCCGCAACCTCTCTTTCCAAGAACCAAAATGAGAATTAATTAATGGAGGCACAAGAGTCCACAAATGGTATAATCTGAACAACAACAAAAAAAACTTCTGAGGAAACTCAGTAGGTCAAGCAGCATCTGTGGAGGCAACAAAACAGTTGATGTTCTGGTTCAAGTATCTCTGACTCCACAAATGTTGCTCGACCCACTTAGTTCCTCCAGCTACATGTTTTTTGAGACTTAAGAATGCAGCACACCACTTAATCACTGGACACCTTTTGGCCTTGGCTGATGGAGGAGTCAGCAGACGCGTGATACTTCAGTTTTCTATCAATCATCCTGACACATTGGAAAACCTAAGAATAAAAATTGTTCTGAGAATAAAACAATTATTGCTACTTTCTAGGAAGCATCTATCTATGTGCTGAAGAAGTGGTTTGTATCAGTCACAATCGGTGTACAGAGCCAATGAAATAATCTTCTGTTCATAAAATTGATGGCACTTTCTTATTAGACCCTCTCCTTAGTCGGATCAAACTAACTACTTCCTTCCCCTGGAGATGACAAGCCATCATTAATATATTGATTGATCATTTTCTTTGCTTTGCGTCCATGTCAACAAAATCAAAAATGTGTGAACAGGACATCCATCACCTGTACAGATGGTATCATCAGAGGCCAATATAAAAATTCAGTGTTGTTTTGAATTTGGAGGCATTGACATGGTTGGAGCCTGCCACAGTATGTTCATAGAACTGGTTATCCTATTCACCGGATTCATTGTTGAATGAAACGAGGGGTGACACGTGCTTCAAATGCTACCTGTGGTAGGGATTATTAACTGATTAGGTTTGGCCTGGGTGCAACATGCCTTTTTGTTTGGGTTCTGTCCATTCCTTCTTGTCATTGTCATCTTTCCTCTCAAAACATATTGAGAACAAAACAAATAACCATAACTACCTATCAGCAAACTCAGGAACTCATAGAATTCCTTAAATATATTTTAACATGCCTTTGAAGCACATTGCAACTCTCACTCAGCTATGATATTAATGGATTCTTTACCACTTTTGGAATGTAACCAATTCCAGCACTTTCAAAATCATGATGATCTCAAGGTGCAACAAATGGGCTTAAAGGCAATACGTTTCAAGAACAAACAAATTTAGCATGATTGGTTTATAGATTTTATAGATGTGCATATAGAAACATAGAAAATAGGTGCAGGATGATGCCATTCGGCCCTTCGAGACAGCACCGCCATTCAATATGATCATGGCTGATCGGCCCCTATCAATAACCCGTGCACACCTTCTCCCCATATCCCTTGACTCCACTAGCCCCTACAGCTCTATCCAACTCTCTCTTAAATCCATCCAGTGATTTAGCCTCCACTGCCCTCTGTAGCAGGGAATTCCATAAATTCACAACTCTCTGGGTAAAAAAGTTTTTTCTCAACTCAGTCTTAAATGACCTCCCCTTTATTCTAAGACTGTGGACCCTGGTTCTGGACTCACCTAATATTGGGAACATTTTTCCTGCACCTAGCTTGTCCAGTCCTTTTAGAATTTTATATGTTTCTATAAGAACCCCCTCATCCTTCTAAACTCCAGTGAATACAAGCCTAGTATTTTCAATCTTTCCTCATATGACAGTCCCGCCATCCCAGGGATCAATCTCGTTGCTGCACTGCCTCAATCACAAGGATGTTCTTCCTCAAATTAGGAGACCAAAACTGTACACAATACTCCAGTTGTGGTCTCACCAGAGCCCTATACAACTGCAGAAGAACCTATTTACTCCTGTACTGAAATCCTCGTGTTGTGAAGGCCAACATTCCATTAGCTTTCTTCACTGCCTGCTGTACCTGCACGCCAACTTTCAGTGACTGGTGTACAAGGACACCCAGGCCTCGCTGTACCTTCCCCTTACCTAACCTAACCCCATTGAGATAATAATCTGCCCCCTTGTTTTTGCCACCAAAGTGGATAACCTCACATTTATCTATATTATAATGCATCTGCCACGCATCTGCCCACTCACTCAACCTGACCAGGTTCCCCTGCAACCTCCTAACATCCACTTCACAGTTCACACTGCCACCCAGCTTTGTTTTAACCGTAAACCTGCTAGTGTTGCTCCTAATTCCCTCTTCCAAATCATTTATATATATGGTAAACAATTGCGGCCCCATCACCGAGCCTTGCGGCACTCCGCTCGCCACTGCCTACCATTCTGAAAAGGACCCGTTCACTCCTACTCTTTGCTTCCGGTCTGCCAACCAATTTTCTATCCATGTCAACACCCTACCCTCAATACCATGTGCTCTAATTTTAGTCACCAGTCTCCTGAGCGGGACCTTATCAAAGGCTTTCTGAAAGTCTAGATACACTACATCCACTGGCACCCCTTCATCCATTTTACTTGTCACATCCTCAAAAAATTCCAGAAGATTAGTCAAGCATGATTTACCTTTCATAAATCCATGTTAACTTGGACTAATCCTTGTACTTTATCCAAATGCTCCATTATTACCTCTTTACAAGGTAAGTACAAGGACTACCAGAAGCCAGTCCGCCTGATCAGTGTTTTAACGTCTTCTGTCCCGACAACTTCTAAGTGGGTGAACCTGTTCACAAGCGGTACAACGCCCGGGGACCTTTGCATTCCAAGTTTCCCTCGCTTTCTCACCGTCACCCACTTTTTCCCTTCCAGTACCTTAGGTGTAACAATCTCACTGTAGGACTTGTCGAGGAACGACTCAGTTTATTGGACGAACCTGAGGTCATCCACTTGCTTCTACAATTCCCCAACACGGTCCTTCAGGAGCTGTACCTGGATGCACTTCTCACATTTGTCGCAGCCAGAGGCACCAGCAGTGTCCTTGACCTCCCACATACCGCAAGCATCACACTGAATCAGCTTGCTTGACATCTCCTTCTTTCGTCTCTCCCTGTGCAGCGATTTGCGTCGCCTCCTCTCCTCAGTCTCACTCAAGATGAGTGTTTTCATGCATATATTACTTAGCTTTGTTCACAACATGTACTGTTACTCAGCTTGTCATAACCATGTGTAGGAAGAAACTGCAGATGCTGGTTTAAACTGATGATACACAAAAAGCTGGAGTAACTCAGCAGGACAGGCAGCATCTCTGGAGAAAAGGAATGGGTGAGGTTTCGTGTCGAGATCCGTCTTCAGACTGGTTAGGGATAAGGGAAACGAGAGATATAGATATAGGTTATTTTTGTCGTACCTAGAGCCATAAATGCCATGTGCCTTTTCATGCCTTTTTTGATGATTTCACCAGGATAATGCCTTTTTCACGATCGAGTGCCTTAATCAGCCTTTTTTTGCCGTTTTGCTAAAAGGTCGTGCTATTTTATCTAGTTGTACCATGATTACAATGAAGTTTTCTATGTTAACATGTTAATATTAATAAGTTATTATTAACGTGTTAACATAGTATAACTGACGAGAAATTTTCCACCACCGGGACGAAACCGGGGGAGCAACCGTCGGTCGTTCATTCTTTCGTGCCGCTGCCCACTGCTTCACTCTTCTCCAAGATCTATTAAGAAAGAATTGCAGATGCTGGAAAAATCGAAGGTAGACAAAAAATGCTGGAGAAACTCAGCGGGTGAGGCAGCATCTATGGAGGGAAGGAATAGGCGAAGTTTCGGGTCAAGACCCTTTTTCAGACTGATGTGGGGGGGGGGCGCGAAAGAGAAAGGAAGACTTGGAGACAGTAGGACCAGAAGGAGAGCTGTGAAGGGGGAGGAGGGAGAAGACAAGGGCTATCCAAAATTAGAGGTCAATGTTGATACCGCTGGGATGTAGACTACCCAAGCAAAATACCCAAGCTTGTCTCCTCACTACATTTACTGCTGGCTCCAGTCGCAAATCTGGGTTTTCGTGTGATCTTTGCAAGGCATTCATTGATGCTGGAATTCCACTGTGGAAATTGGAAAACAAATCTCTCAGAGGTTTTTTAGAGAAATACACAGAAGAACATATACCAAACGAGTCATCATTACGGAAAGATCATGTTGACAGCAACTTCAACATTGTTATACAGAAAATTAGAGATGAAGTTGCATGCAACAAAATATTGATCTCAATAGACGAGACAACCGAAGCAGTGGGGAGATATGTTGCCAATGTGGTCATCGGCACACTGGAGGCAGGTCAACCATCAAAGGAGTATTGTTGACATCGGAAGTCCAACAGCTCAACTATTGCTCAGTTGTTTACATCTTCGCTTGCTGTACTTTGGCCAGAAAGTAAAAAACATGAGAATGTTCTTTTGTTTGTGACTATTGCAGCTCCATACATGAAAAAAGCTAGCTCGTGCTAATCCCCCAAAATGTTGCATTTGACATGGTTAGCTCAAGGACTTCATAGAATTGCCAAGCACATACATAGCTGTTTCCAAATGTCAATCGCCTAGTTTCCAATGTCAAGAAAATCTTCCTCAAAGCAGTTGTGCAGTTGTTCAAGGAAATGGCACCCGAGATTCCGCTACCTCCTCAGCACATGTTGACTAGGCTCTCTGCTGTACTCTACTATGCTGCAAATTTTGAAAAGATAAAATAAATCGTCAACTGTTTTGAAGAATAATCTGCTGCAGTCAGGAACATCAGTGAAATCATGCAGAAAAAGTCCCTCCACCGCGATCTTGTGTTTATTGCTTCCAATTTTGCAAACTTCACACAAGCTATCACTTCCCTTGAGAAACATGGCAAAATATTTGTGAATTACTTGCAGATTTTCAAAAAAGTAACTGACGATATTCGTAAAATTCCTGGCGATGCAGATAAAGACATACAAGGAAAATGTGAGAGAGTGATTTTAGCTAACGAAGATCTTAAAGAAATACAAAACATAGCTAAAGTTCTCAAAGATAGTTGTTATGCACAATATATCAACATGAATATAGAGTTGGTAGCTTGTTTCGGGTATGCACCAGTGACCTCAGCTGAGGTAGAAAGAAGTTTTTCACAACTGAAGAATATTCTGTCTGACAGACGGCAGTTTAACACCAGATAATTTGAAAAAAATGCTAATAATTATGTGCAACCAGGCAACATTGGTCATTTAATGTAGTATACCTTTATCATTTTTAACCATATTTTGGTGGTGGAAATACATGCCTTTTTATGCCTTTTTTTGTCAATAAATGCCTTTGTCGTGCCTTTTTTGTAATTTTATTATGCCTTTTTGCCTGCCTATTTCAGAGTTTTTTTGTGCCTTAACGCCCTGGCTCTAGTCAAAACCATGGTTCTCCTTTACCCTCATTTTATGAAAATGCATGATGAGATAGACATAGACATAGAAATTAGGTGCAGGAGTAGGCCATTCAGCCCTTCGAGCCTGCACCGCCATTCAATATGATCATGGCTGATCATCCAACTCAGTATCCCGTACCTGCCTTCTCTCCATACCCTCTGATCCCCTTAGCCACAAGGGCCACATCCAACTCACTCTTAAATATAGCCAATGAACTGGCCTCAACTACCCTCTGTGGCAGAGAGTTCCAGAGACTCACCACTCTCTGTGTGGATTTCCCCCTTATCCTTAAGCTGTGACCCCTTGTCCTGGACTTCCCCAACATCGGGAACAATCTTCCTGCATCTAGCCTGTCCAACCCCTTAAGAATTTTGTAAGTTTCTATAAGATCCCCTCTTAATCTCCTAAATTCCAGAGAGTATAAACCGAGTCTATCCAGTCTTTCTTCATAAGACAGTCCTGACATCCCAGGAATCAGTCTGGTGAACCTTCTCTGCACTCCCTCTATGGCAATAATGTCCTTCCTCAGATTTGGAGACCAAAACTGCACGCAATACTCCAGGTGTGGTCTCACCAAGACCCTGTACAACTGAAGTAGAACCTCCCTGCTCCTGTACTCAAATCCTTTTGCTATGAAAGCTAACATACCACGTTGTTACCTGATGAACCACGAACAGAGCATGATGTCCAGTACTTTGGTGAACAAGTGCTCTACATGCTTCAGCTTTTGCTGTGTCAGAAGCGACTTTGATTATCAGAACAGTTCTGGTCGTGCATTTGTGGGGGACCAGTGTGTACCTGTGCAATAAACACATTCATGCTTTCTAGGGTGATCCAGTGAGGAGCAAGATTCTTGATCTCTCATTTCTTATCCTTAACCAAGGCATAGTTTCCAATTGTAATTCTCTGATAACAGTCGGCTAGCTCACAAAGACTGTGAATCAATCCTGCTGCCTTCATTTTGCATGAATCTGATTCATATCAGTCCATGCACTCCTATTGTGTACATTTATAGATAGATACATTTATAGATAGTTATCTTGCAAAACTTTTGTTTCATTTCAACAGACGTCAGTGGATATATTTTAACACAAAAAGAAAGCAGTTATAACAATGAGAGATTCATTTAGAGTCTGTTTCTGCAGTCCATTAGTATCTGCCGTGGATAAATCAGCAATGTACAATCTTAATGTGGACAAATTGACAGTTCTTATTTCAATGTCTTATATTAAAGAATCTGAGAATTATCTAAGAAACTAAAATGTTACTTAAAATTTAATATAAAGAAGCATTAATAAATATATATAACTACAGTGGCTTGCAAAAGTATTCATACCCCTTGAACTTTTCCACATTTTGTCACGTTACAACCACAAACGTAAATGTATTTTATTGGGATTTTATGTGATAGGCCAACACAAAGTGGCGCATAATTGTGAAGTGGAAGGAAAATGATACATGGTTTTCAAATATTTTTACAAATAAAAAACTGAAAAGTGTGGCGTGCAAAAGTATTCAGCCCCCTTTACTCTCATACCACTAAATAAAACCCAGTGCAACCAATTGCCTTCAGAAGTCACCTAATTGGTAAATAGAGTCCACTTGTGTGTAATGTAATCTCAGTATAAATACAGCTGTTCTGTGAAGGCCTCAGAGGTTTGTTAGAGAACATTAGTGAACAAAGACTGTTCCTTGGGCATCATGAAGCCCAAGGAACACACCAGACAGGTCAGGGATAAAGTTGTGGAGAAGTTTAAAGCAGGGTTAGGTTATAAAAAAATATCCCAAGCTTTGAACATCTCACTGAGCACTGTTCAATCCATCATCCAAAAATGGAAAGAGTATGGCACAACTGCAAACCTACCAAGACATGGCCATCCACCTAAACTAACTAAGGAAAGCATTGATCAGAGAAGCAGCCAAGAGGCCCATGGTAACTCTGGAGGAGCTGCAGAGATCCACAGCTCAGGTGGGAGAATCTGTCCACAGGACAACTATTAGTCGTGCACTCCACAAAAAAAAGCGGGCCTTTATGGAAGAGTGGCAAGAAGAAAGCCATTGTTGAAACAAAGGTATAAGAGGTCCCATTTGCAGTTTGCCACAAGCTATGTGGGGGACACAGCAAACATGTGGAGGAAGGTGCTCTGGTCTAATGAGACCAAAATTGAAGTTTTTGGCCTAAATGCAAAAAGCTATGTGTGACGTAAAACTAACACTGCACATTACCCTGAACACACCATCCCCACTGTGTAACTTGGTGGTGGCAGCATCATGCTGTGGCGATGCTTTTCTTCAGCAGGGACAGGGAAGCTGGTCAGAGTTGATGGGAAGGTGGATGGAGCCAAATACAGGGCAATCTTGGAAGAAAACCTGTTAGAGTCTGCAAAAGACTTGAGACTGGGGCGGAGGTTCACCTTCCAGCAGGACAACGACCCTAAACATACAGCCAGAGCTACAATGGAATGGTTTAGATCAAAGCATATTCATGTGTTAGAATGGCCCAGTCAAAGTCCAGACCTAAATCCAATTGAGAATCTCTGGCAAGACTTGAAAATTGCTGTTCACAGACGCTCTCCATCCAATCTGACTGAGCTTGAGCTATTTTGCAAAAGAATGGGCAAAAACTTCAGTCTCTAGATGTGCAAAGCTGGTAGAGACATACCCCAAAAGACTTGCAACTGTAATTGCAGTGAAAGGTGGTTCTACAAAGTATTGACCCAGGGGGGCTGAATATTTTTGCACGCCACACTTTTCAGTTTTTTATTTGTAATATAATTTGGAAAACATGTATAATTTTCCTTCCACTTCACAATTATGCACCACTTTGTGTTGGTCTATCACATAAAATCCCAATAAAATACATGTACATTTGTGGTTGTAACGTGACAAAATGTGGAAATGTTCAAGGGGTATGAATATTTTTGCAAGCCACTGTATCTCAGTATAAAATAGTATATGATTATAGCCTAAAGTAGGGATTGGCTAACATTGTTTCTCACAGTGTTTAGCCAACGCAGAGATTAGGCAATCCTTTCGCTGAACACCTTCACTCAGTCCACCTTGACTTACAGTGTTTGGCAACCGGGATATTGTGTAACTCCCCTTCCCATTCCCATACTGACCTTTCTGTCCTGGGTATCCTCCACTGTCAGAGTGAGACCCAGTGCAAATTGGAGGAACAGCACCTCATATTTCGCAAGGGCAGCTTACAACCCAGCAGTATGGGCATTGACATCTCTAACTTCAAGTAACCCCCTCTCTCTGCATCTCACCCTCACCCTAGTCGTTGTACTAGTTTCACTGTCATCCTGCTGAGTTTCTCTGTTTGCATCACTCAATATCACCTTCCCCACAGTTAACAATGGACCACTGTGGCCTCCACCTTTCCTTGATCATTAGTGCTGGCTTTGATTAGACCTTTTGCATATCTTTCATTCATTTGTTCTATGTACCTTTTCATATCTCTCGTTTCCCTCTCCTCTGAGACTCAGTCTGAAGAAAGGTCTCGACCCAAAATGTCAGCAATTCCTTCTCACCAGAGATGCTGCCTATCTTCACGATTTCTCTGTTTGTTTTCTTTCCAACAACAGGTGAATTCTGCCCTGTGGTTTCCGATGTTTGCCAAGACAAGCCTTGCCCAAGCGACATGCATTGCATTAGAGGCGGTGAGGGCCAGGGACCATACGTCTGTCAGTGTCCACCAGGGAATCTGGGAGAATGCTCTGGTAAGCAAGGAAGAGATTAAAGATGGCACCTAGTACTTATTAGCACAGAGAAAAACATCTTCTATACAATTCAATTCAGTAAATGTCATGAAATACGTGAGATCAGATGAGGATTGGTTAAAGCAATGACTAATTATATTTCTCTTTTTTTCTGTGGAATGGTATCATTGGGTGTGATGATACAAAGCCAGTGAGAGATTGATGGAGTTTTACTGATATTTTCTTCAACAAATCTAACATTTAGGGCCTACCTAACATTGAGCTTACTGAGAATAAGCATCACTTAGGCATCAATAAGCATAACCACGACCAGAGAGCAGTGCTGAACTACTATCTACCTCTTTGGTGACCCTTGGACTATCCTTGATCGGACTTTGCTAGCTTTACCTTGCAGTAAACGTTATTCCCTTATCATGTGTCTATACACTTTAAATGGATCGATTGTAATCATGTGTTGTCTTTCTGCTGACTGGTTAGTACGCAACAAAAAAGCTTTTCAATGGACCTCAGTACACGTGACATTAAACTAAACTAAACTCACACAAATTGAACATTACAGCATAAGAACTGGCCCTTTGGGCCACAATGTCTATGCGAAACATGATGCTAGGACCATCTCTTATCTCGCTGCACGTAATCCATATCCCTTCATTTCCAGCAGATCTACATATCTAACCAAAAAGTCTCTTAAATGCCTCGATTGCATCTGACTCAACCACCACCCAGGGCAGCATATTCCAGGCATTCACCACCCTCTGTGTTTAAAAAAAGGACTTGGCCCACACATCTCTTTTAAACGTTGCCCCTCTCACCTTGAACTCATGCCCTCTCGTATTTGATTTTTCCATCCTGGGATAACAGTTCTGACCGTCTACCCTATCGAAGTCTTTCATAATTTTACAGACAGTGTTTTAATTAGATTGAATTGCAAGGTGGAGAAGAGCATTGCATAGCCTTATGTTTTTTTCTCTCCAAATGTTAGCAACTAGGTTTTATTCTAATTGACTGAAGTTTATATAATTAAGGCAAGAACAAATTACAAGCAATAGTACCAGGCAACAGCTGTTAAATTACAATGCCCAATGTCATAAACAATCTTTTTGCCTTCCTATAAATTATTCATTTCCAATGTAAACTGTGAAGTATGAGCAGTGACTGAAATTACTCATTAATCCATCACAACAAATTACTGCTAATAATTGCAAATAGTTTGCAGAAATAAGTAATGTATGTGAAGCTGGAAGGATACAGAGTAATGACTAGAGCAGGCTAAGAATGACACTGCTCGGGTAAATTAGTCATCAGTAAAGGGAAACATATAAATTGTGTATTTAATTACATCTTAATGCATTTTGGAATGAATTCTGATTTGGAATGAATGTAGCTATCTATTTTTGGAAGTAAATCCTCATTTCCTTAACTGAAAATATAATAATTAGTTATAGAGTTGTTCTCTTGGTATTTAGATTCCATTCTGTTGCACATAATATTATAATATATTCAACAATGGCAATAACCATAATAAGTGTGGTCAGAGTTCCTGCTGAATTTAATTGAACTTGTACATGTATTGAAGGTCCTATCCTGCATCATGTCACTTTTGTCCCATTCTTCTGATATTTTGTGCTACTTTTTAACCATTTGGTTGGCATGACTAATTTGTTCGATGACAATTGTCACATACGTTGTTGGGTGTCACCTAGTTTGAGCAAAGGGAGGGGGGTGAGAGCAGGTGGGGAGTGGTTTGAGGGTAGGGTACTAGGAGATAAGCAAAATAATGAATTGTATGGGTGCATTTATTTCAAGAGCGCTGAGACAGAAAGGAGATACTACTTACAAAGGGAGTGAGCACCCATGAAGGGAGAGCAGCAATAGGAAATGTAATAAATAAAGCCATTACTTTATTATTAATCAAGCTAAAGATGATTTATCTACCAACGTTTATTGTTGCTGATTTTGCTTTATGGAGCTCTAGATATTAAAAGGTTGAAAACATGCAATCTAATATTTTAAACACGTAGTCAATGAATAATGGCAAATCATCAATTGGGTCATTTATAATTTTAATCAACAAAAATACACAAAATGCTGGAGTACATCAGTGGGTCAGGCAGCATCTCTGGAGAACATAGGTAGGTGTTGGATCGGGACCCTTCTTCAAACTGATGAATAAGCACCAGTTGAGGATGCATCCCTTTTGACCTAGTTAAATTAAAAAGTCAGTTGTTTGTTGCATCTCACCAAGTTTACAGGGCAATTAGTTAAATTATCAAACTCTGCAAAAGTCTCTATGTAGTGTCTAAACCATAGAGTATGCTTTAACATAAATTAGGGATGACAATGCTTCAGTCTATGCCTAGAAATAAATTATTTATCATAATATCACATTATCATTTACCTTAAAATTCAAGTGGACCTTAGCTTGGATATTAAAGGCATGGATGTGGTAGGATATCATCTGCTTTGTTTTTTGCTCCAGCACAGTAAAGTTCATTTGTGATCAAGATGACATTATATTGCCTGGGAATGACATTCACATTCAGACCAAGAGCCGTAGGTTTACCTGGCAATGCTCCAGTATACGTTTTGAACAAAGAATGAACATGCAGCCCTGACACATAAATCATGTTATATGGTCATAAGGAATAGGAGTAGAATTAGGCCATTTGACCCATCAAGTCTACTCTGCCATTCAATCATGGCTGATCTATCTCTCCTTCCTAATCCCATTCTCCTGCCTTCCCCCCATAACCTCTGACACCTGTACTAATCAAGAATCTATCTATCTCTGCCTTAAAAATATCAGCTAACTTGGCCTCTACAGCCTTCTGTGGCAAAGAATTCCACAGATACACCGACTAAAGAAGTTCCTCCTCATCTCTTTCCTAAAATAATGTCCTTTAATTCTGAGGCTACGACCTCTAGTTCTAGACTCTCCCACTCAATTGGACTCAGTGTAGTGATTCTGCATAGGAAGTGTCCATCCAAATTTGCCGGGTTATTCTGAGTGACCAGGAAATATTCGTTATTGTGCTTTAATCATGGACAAATCTACTTTCAATTACACAACTCTAGGAAAAAACAAAGCATTATATAAATGAACACTCAAATACCTATGTCATTTTAGATTTCGGTATAAACAAGGAACTGTGGATGCTACTTTGCCAAAGAAAGACACAAAATGCTGGACTAACTCATCCGGTCAGGCAGCCTTCCTGGAGAACATGGATAGGTGACACGTAGGGGCCTGTACCACGTACGCGACTTTTTCGGTGACTTGCTGGCACCCGTCATAGGTCGTTGCAGGTCGACAAAAATTTTCAACGTTGAAAATCCAGCGGCAATCAGAACAAGGTACGACACTTTAGGCGACTACTCACGACCATACAGGCTTCACCCGGCGACATGTCGCCTGTGTATGGTCATGAGTAGTCTCCTCGGTCGCCCAAAGAGTCGTAGCGTCTTTCTGGTCGCCGCTGAATGTTCAATATGTTGAACATTTTCGGCGACCTGCAACGACCTATGAAGGGTGCCTGGCAGTCGCCGAAAAAGTCATGCAAGTAGGACAGGCCCATTTGAGATCCTACCCAAATTGCCACCTGTCCATGTTCTCCGGGGATGCTGACTGACCTGTTGTGTTACGCCAGCATTTTGTGTCTTTCCTTAAAGATTAATTTCATCATAGAACAATCTATAAGTAATGTTACATGGTTTGATGATCCTACCCTTGTAAACCAAAACATTAAACAATTTTCACCATAATTTGCTTAAAATTGTTGTGCTTGTCATATAATAAATTATGTGCGAAAATTGTTGCTCAAATTCAACTCCAATAAAAGACGGTCCAGTGATAATTGGATGTCACGTTTGCCTGGAGGAAATTATTTCTCAGCACTTCACTGCAATTATGGAGCCCTGATGATGCCCTGAGAAGAGCTATATAAATATAAAATGATATATGTACGTGCAAGTTCTTTCATTTATACTTTTAATTCATATTTTTAAACTGAAGAATAATTATAATCGCACCATACTGTTGTACATTCCATCTACCAGAAAATAATTACTTTTTGACAATAAACATTCTTAAAATCAATTCATTCTACATAGAGTTTGATAAGGTATTCAACAGATTTGGGGTAATCCTTTGGGGTTGAGTATCCATCGGACTTTGAATGCATTTAGGACTCATGTTTCTATGTTCTCTCCATTATTATGTCCTCTCTTCTAAATGACCTTCCAAATATCCTTGAGCACATCCGTCAAAAGTGTACGATGGGAATATACTGTAAAGTTGATATCCATGTCAAAATTGGGAAATATTTGTAGGTTCATTATTGATCTGAATTGATGTTGCTCTTATTTAAATTTTTCTTCAAAATTCACATGACTCACTATATTCTCTACCTTCATAATGAAACCTTGTTGGATACATGTATACAATTGAAATAGAATGATATTGAGTTGATTGCATGGTTTTATAGTTAAACTAGAGGAATTAAATTCATAAATACTGTTAGATTTTCTTCCAAGGTTATTATATGTCGCATTAAATGTAAGTTGCATGAGCAAGATTGTGTGTTTGCAAAATTTCACCTGATGGCAATGGCGTTCAATATGGCTTTCCTTAATTCATCCAGGTCACGCGTCCTTGAGTTTCGCAGGAAACTCTTACATTAAGTATCGGGTGGCTGAAAACAGCAGAAAACATGAATTGAAATTGGGGCTGCACTTGAGAACACTTCAAAGTAATGGAATCATTATGTATGCTGAAGGAGAATACTGTGTCATTTTGAAGGTAAGCGTGATGGTCTGAATTTTGAATGTTGTTTTGAATTACATTTTTTAATTTGTATTTCAGTATTTAATTCTTGTCTTAAGAATGCATACATTTTGTATTTCTCCCAATAATACATTGCTTGTCAGGTTACGAAACGAATTACGATGTACTTCTGGAAAGCAGATGAATTCCTCTTGAATTTAGAAGATGGATTCCTCTTGAATTCCTCGTAAATTTGAACTGTGATGTACATAGAAATAGCTCAAATTGCTTCATAGTCAGATGTAATAGGAGGAAATGATGTGCTTTTTGTACGTTGATATGGATAATGTTCATCCATATGATGCCATTTATATATAATTTAACCATAGAATCATTATGCTATAAATTTCAGAAGTCTGAAGAAGGGTTTTGGTCCGAAACGTTGCCTATTTCCTTCGCTCCATAGATGCTGAGTTTCTCCAGCACTTTTGTCTACCTTTGATTTTCCAGCATCTGCAGTTCCTTCTTGAACATACTATAAATTTGTCTGTAGTGTCTGCATTTCTTGCCTCAAACAAAAACATACAGGTTGAGAGAGGCACCTTGGTTCAAAAAAAAGTGTCAACAGTGAAAGCTGACCTCAATAGTCTTGAATCAAGATCTCACCCTAGTCGCACTAGCTTCTCATTTTCACACCACAAACAGCTTACAATGGCTTGTTCCCTTTATCATCGATACTTTTTTGCATATCTTTCATTCATTATCTCTCCACATCACCATCTATATCTCTCGTTTCCCTGATCCCTGACCAGTCTGACGAAGGGTCTCGACCCAAAACGTCGCCTATCTCCTTCGCTCCTTAGATGCTGCTGCACCCGCTGAGTTTTTCCAGCCTTTTGTGTACCCTCGATTCTCCAGCATCTGCAGTTCCTTCTTTAACACTCTAACCAAGTATATTGCTTTCATAAACTGATTAACTAAATCCCCTTTTATTGCTTTATACTTATGGCTTTTCTGTGGTGCTTTGATATTATGTTCCATTGTTTAAGTTGCATTTCTGTGAAGACTAAAACTTTTTATCCTCCTGTGACATACCAACAAAGTACCGTATTTCCCGGCAATGCAGACACTAAGGCACGAAAATTTACCTGCGTCTTGGAGGCCGAACGATGTTGCTGTACTGAGGGAAAGCCAAGTCTATCCCTCATTGCAGGCGGCTGATGGGAAGCGGCTGTAAAATGGGAAGCAGCTGTAAAAGGTCAGCGCCGGGGGGGGGGGGGGGGGGGGGCAGAGTTCCTTTCACAGCAGGTGGGGAATCTGACCCGGATCAGCACGGGCAGGAGCGTTGAGAAGGAGGGGATCGGCGATTATACCAGCAACTCACTCACCGATGCCGTTTCGCTCCGGGCGCGGAGAGGGAAGTAGCTCAGGTGGCTGCCGTGACCGGACAGTGGAACTGGCCGCCACCTCAGTGCCTTCTGCCGACCCGCTCACCACTGGCAGTGCTCTCCGTCTGAACACCTCTCTCCTGCTGCTCACCGGTCTGGCTCATGTCATCCGCTTCCTGCAAATCCTTAAATTCCAACTGCTGCCGGGGAGGGAAGTAGCTCAGGTGGCTGCGAATGACCGCCAGGACTGGACAACGGAAGCAGCCGCCACCTCAGCGCCTTCTGCCGGCCCGGGATGCTGTCCAGTCCCAGCAGCCGCTCCCTTTTTGGCACTACTGATCCTCATGTTTAAATTTCGAAGATCCTTAGCGCTCCTGGTTTTCCCACCATCTCTCCACCTGCCGTTACCTTCCACCCCCCCACCCATTCAGTCATTCAGAATGGAGGAGATCTGGAAGCCTTGCGCAAATTGAATTGTCACTTCCTTTATTTTTATTTTTTACTAGACTAAGTGGGACCCATTGGGTCCCTGTCACACGGGAGGCCTGGTCCTTGAACGCAACCCATTCCCCAATGCAATATGCCACCACTCACCCATAGCCTCTAACTGCACAGGCGAGGCTCATTTCCCCTCATCCCCGAGCACTGGGAGTCTTTGTTAATATTAATCTTTCAATCATTCATGTCAGATTTAAACTCTAGTTTTATTACAGCATGAGGTGATGCTTTTTCATCTGCTTTGGGCACACATGCAATAATTTATCAGAAGATTCAGCCATAGACTCAGCAAAGCAAACTTCAGTAAATACACCATTTTATCTGATTCGTACAATGATTTGCTTTAACCTTGGCAAGGAGTTGCTGTTAACCTGTCTGCAGGATCTGATGAACAGACTTTCTGGTGACGCGTCTGGCAGCATCTTCTTTAATGAAATGGTAATCTTTGGATCTTTGAATGAGTTCTGTATATTTTATTGGAGTGGGAGTTAATGCTCCTTTTCATGGTTTTCTCTAAATACACGCCTTCCCATAGTTAGTGGTTACTCAGAGTGGTGATAGGAATCAGTGCAAGTGAAAGGTTGCTGCCCTAGAAATTGTAAAGCATTTGAAAGGCACATAACGGTAGGGGTGGGGTTAATAGTTACTTGTGCCAGGGTTGTGTGAGAACCTTCAGCTATACCCTAGAGCATTTATTTAGAGAGGGCTAGAATATAAAAACAGGGATGACATGCTGAGGCTATATAAGGCGCTAGTCAGACCGCATTTGGAGTATTGTGAGTATTTTTGGGCCTCAAACCTGAGAAAGGATGTGCTGGCGCTGGAGAGGGTCCAGAGAAGGTTTGCAAGAATTATCCCAGGAATGAGTGAGTTAACATATGATGAGCGTTTCATGACACTGAGCCTCTACTCGCTGGAGTTTAGAAGGATGAGGGGGGACCTCATTTAAACTTGCCGAATAGTGAAAGGCCTGGATAGAGTGGATGTAGAGAGGATGTTTCCACTAGTGGGAGAGTCTAGAACCAGAGGTCATAGCCTCAGAATAATAGGGTGTCTCTTTAGGTCAGAAAGTGGTGAATCTGTGGAATTCATTGCCCCAGAAGGCAGTGGAGACCGTCTGGATATTTTTAAGGCAGAGATAGATAGATTCTTGATTAGTGCGGGTGCAGGGGGTTATGGACACTAGGCAGGAGAATGGGGTTAAGAGGGGAAGATAGATCAGCCATGATTTAATGGTGAAGTAGACTTGACGGGCCAAATGGCCTAATTCTGCACCTATCACTTGTGAACATGAACCCAAGACATCAGGTGTAGTTGAATAGCCTTTCACAATGGCAATTAGTCATTAATTCCCTGTTGCAGAGTGGAGGACATGGAGGAAATTGCACCTGGGAGCAAAGTTGGGGATGGGGGCGTGGAGAGCTGATTGGGAGAGGGGCGATCATGAAGAGAAATGATCATATAGGAGTGGCAGCCAATGGGTTAATGGCAAAGACAGACTGCAAAAAGCTGGAGTAACATTTCTGGTGGAGACAGGAAGAAGGGTCTCGCCCGGAAACGTCACCCATTCCTTCTCTCCAGAGATGCTGCTTGTCCCGCTGAGTTACTCCAACTTTTTGTGTCTATCTTCGTTGAAACCAGCATTTGCAGTTTCTTCCTACACAACGGGTTAACGGCTATGGTGAAGTTGACGTCAACAGAATCAGTTGGTAAGATCAAGCAGTGTGAAGAGTTAAGGGCCTGTCCCACTTTCATGACTTAATTCAAAACCTCTGCCGAGTTTAAAGGACCTAAAAAAGAAATCAAGATCGTGGTAATCGACGAACTCCTACGACCTTCCATGACTGTTCCCGAACTCCTACGAACTCGTACGAGTATGTCTACGAATTTCCACGACTATTTTGATGCCCTCCTTACAAGTAAAAAGTTACAATTTCTTTCATCCTGACCATTTTTGTACTCGTGGACATTTTTATCGGGCTGGAAAAAACGTCCCGACTTACCTGATGCCACGAGTACCTACGGCTAGCATAACGGGCCGCTACGATATATCTACAAACTCCTACGACCTCCTACGTACTCGTTACGAACATTCTGTGAGTTTGAATCAAGGGGAAAACTCGGGAGAATTTGTGAATAACTCGTGAAAGTGGGACAGGCCCTTTAGGGAGGATGGGCTGGGAGAAGTATCAAAGATTCCCATTCAGGAACAAGGTCAGGATAAAGGAATGGCTAATTGGATAGAAAATCAGGAGAGGATTGCAGTTGATGCAGTGTCTGAACTCATTGTCATGCAGCATGGGAAAAGACCTTCAGCACACAAAGGTAGCACCATCCATCAAGTAGCAGTTTACACTGATTTTATGCTAATCCTATTTTATTCTTTTCACACTCCTATCAACGTCTCCCAGAATCAGCCACTCACTCATACAAAAGCGGAAATTTACAGCGGCCAATGAACCTACCAGTATGTGCAGCTTTGGGATGTGAAAATAAGTCAGAGCAGCTACTAGAAACCCATGGTAGTCACCGGGAGAACATGCACATTTCAGAGGTCAGGATTGAACTTGGAGCTATAAGACAGTAGCTTTACCAGCTGCACCATTGTGCCACCATATCTGATGCTAGACTTGGGGATTGCTATGGTGGCTTGGGTAACAATCAGTGAAACAGAGAACATAAGCAATCACAATAATACTATATTAGCCTAGTATGTTTTACAACATATGGGGAATTTAATTTGCCAAGTCAGTCATACAATAAAAAGCAATGGAACACACAAAATACATTTTAACTTAAACATCCCCCACAGTGACTCCTCCACATTCCTCACTGTGATGGAAGGCAAAATAAAAGTTCAAATCTCTTCCCTTCTCCCGCGGAGAACAAAGCCTTCCTAGAGAGAGTTGGAAGTACAGATGCCCTCTCTGCAGTAGCATAGTTAATCAAGACCCCTTCAACCAGTGGCAAAGCCAACCTTAACCTACCCATTACAACATGCTTAAGTGTGCATAGTGCACCCCAATCACAGGTTTCAAAGGTCCAGAACAATTATGCCGAAACAACATTTAGGCGACACGGTGGCGTAGCGGTTGGGCTATTGCTTCACAGTGCCAGAGACCCGGGTTCGATCCTGCCTACAGGTGCTTGTCTGGATGGAGTTTATACATTCTCCCCGTGACCTGCATGGGTGTTCGAAGAGATCTTTAGTTTCCTCCCACACTCCAAAGACGTACAGATTTGTAGGTTAATTCGGTATAAATGTAAAATTGTCCCTAGTGTGTGTAGGATAACGTTAGTGTGCAGGGATCGCTGGTCGATGTGGCTGGGTGGGCCGTGGGGCCTGTTTCCATGCAGTATCTCTGAACAAAACTAAACTATACATTTGCTTGCAGTTTGATCTCATTGCATGGTAAGATCCTCCATGCACAAGCATAGACATTCAATCAAGTCGCGCAATATATTTGTGTGTTATGCATTTAATTTCTATCAAAAATTAAGCTAATTTACGATGATTTCAGTCGGGGAAGCTGATGCAGGTTTTTAGGAGCTGGTAATGACTCATGATGTCACTGAGAATTTATAAATAATGTTTCAGTATAAGAGGCACATCTATTAAAGTAGCTTGCAATAAGCTGCTGGAATAAATAATTTGAGTACATTCAATTAAAAAATGTAATGGAACCAGCAATTGTTTTCAAAATTCATTGCATTCAAAGCTTAGTATTAATAGAGATTAGTAGAAAAGACACCATGATGTGCTTTAATTGAACATTTACTGGTAAGAGTAAATGATTGGAGCAGACTTGTGGTAATGCCTCCTCTAAGTCTGGATGCTTATTCATATCCTAATTAAAAAACAACAAGCTGCCTCCTTGAGGAGTCCTTTGCTGAGCAGTTTCTGTGAAAAATATAAGCTGGAGAAGGTCACCTGTCCCCTTGTACCAGGTTTCACATTCAGTAAGATCAGGTCTGTCCTTTTACCTCAGTGCGGCTTTCCTGAACTAATCTTGACTCCTTAAATCTGCCAATCTCTGTCATATTCTGGGGGCACCGTCCTGCAGTTGTCCGTTTTTTCTCTCTTTTTTTATTTTTAGTTAGTTGAGTTTTTTGTTTTTCGGAGTCTTAGCCTTTTTTATGTGGGGGGTGGGGGAGGGGAAGGGGGAAACTGCTTTCTAGGGTCCCTACCTGGTTGGAGAGGCAGCATTCTCCGGGCTGCACCGTCGACCCGTCCTCGCGGCCTACCAGCGGGCCTGGAGCGGCATTTCCTGGCGGGACCGCCCAGAACCTCGACTTTGGCAGCGGCGCAGCGCTGGAGCGCTATCGCGGAGCAGAGTGGGCGATGCCTTGTCCGGGTCGTCGCACTGGAGCTCCGGTTAGCTGAAGACCGCAGGTGAACATCGCGGAGCTGCGGGTTTGTGGAGCGGCCAGCTGCGGGCGGCGGCGCTGAACTTTAACATCGGGAGCCTGGGATCTCTCAGCGAGATCGCCAGTTGTGGAGCTCCATCCAGCGCGGTCTGTTGGCGTCGGAAGCCGCGGTCTCCAACAAGGAAGCGGCCGTTACAGGCACCCCAAGCTGCTGAGAGGGTTCTCCCGTCGCCGGAGCACCATCACCCGGCGAAGAAGGGCCTGGAACATCGGCCCCCATAACGGCGACTGTGGAGGCCTCAATAGGCCCGACTATGGGCGAACTGGGGATGGGGTCTGGACTTTGTGCCTTCCCGCATAATGGGAACCATTGTGGGGGGATGTTTTTTATGTTTGATGTTAAATTCTTTAATGTTATGTCTTATCTTTATCTATGTGCTGCATGGCAAGACAAATTTCACTACACCATTTGGTGTATGTGACAATAAATGTCCTTGGTCCTTTGTCCTTTGTTATGTTTACTCAGTAACTGAATTTCCACAAACATCTTTTGTTGAAAATCCCTAAGATTCACTCCCCTCGAGATGAGGAACTGTCTTCTCATCTCAGTTCTCAGCCTCAACCCCCGCCATGTATTTATGAATTCCATCTTCCTTCTACTCTGTGTGAATTTCAGTTTACCATCAATATAAAAGTATATCAAGAGTTTCCTCTGACCCTGCAAGTCATGCCCTGAAGCAGCTGGCAGCCACTTGAGTAAATTCTCCATCAACCAATAGCCATCATTCATAATTTGCTGTGCTGTTGAATATCGTGCCACCTTTAGTGAATCTCCCCATTTGGGATGTGAAACTTGAACTGTGTTTCTCTTTCCATAGATCCTGCCTGACTGCTTGAGTGTTTCCAGCTTTATCTGTTTTTATTACATCTAATAATTGAATCTCAGTGGCCTGGGTTCAGAGACAAATCAAGCAGAATTGTCCCTCTGCCCTTCTGTCCCCCTCTTGTCCCCCCCCCCCCCTCCCTCCACCTCCCCTCACCCTCCCCCCTCCCACCACCCTCCCTCCCCCCTCTTGCAACCACCCCCCCACTTGCTGCATATCTGTCCCCAGCATTGAGCAGCACTTACGCAGATGGTCAAATGGCATTTGGCCAGGAGCCAATTTTCATGTCCTCATTATGGACAGCTGCCTAATGAGTTTACTCTGGTGAACTGTTTGATGAGAAGTTTTATGGTTATGGAGGTATTAATGAAGTTTGTAGAATGGATGAAGCCATTGCCGAATTGGTCCTCAGACAAAGAAGATCAATATCTACCTCGGATGATGTGGTTGACTTACAAGCAGTAAAGCCAGAGAATGGTGGACAACAGAGAGAAGAACTACAGTGAGGCTGAGTTGACAGCAGGTTTTACACGTCCAGTAGGATGTGCAGACAAAGGCTCAGCGTCTCTGACCTTTCTGGAGAGCAGTGGATCTAGAGCACTTGATTCACACATCAGCTGGCCACAAAATCTTCCGCTCCCCCAACAAAGACCTGCTGGCTATGCATTGCCGGATGCTATTAAAAAACAGCTGGCTTAAATTCTTACATAGACACAAAGAGCTGTAGTAACTCAGCAGGTCGGGAGCCTCACCAATGAAGCTCAAAAGCAAAGCTGGAAATTACTGAGTCCGTCTTCAAGGTTTGCCATCTCTTTGCATAGAAATCCTCTGCACCTTTTCATGGCGTGACCCTTTTAATGGTCACCTTGAGACTGCAAATTGGTGAAGTTCAGAGGGACTTAGGTATTCTAGTGCATGAATCACAGCTAGCAAACGTCCAACAAGTAGATATGAAGATGGTTGGCATATTTAAGAATAGGAAGGTTTTCTTACAGTTGTATAGGGTACTGGTGAGGCCACGCATGGAGTGCTATGCACAGTTTTGGTCCCCTTACCAAAAAAGAAAATGGAAACTTTGAAGGCAGCCCAAAGGATATTCACCTGAATGAGAAAGCACAAAGCCGACTGTTGGGCCTGTGATCTGTGGCTGGGAAGGCACCAAGAGCAGGTTGGATAGTAGGGATGTTAAGTCCCACCTACAGCACGGAAACAGGCCCTCCGGCCAACCGAGTCCGCACTGACCAGCGATTCATGCACATTAGCACTCCCTGACACACACTAGGGACAATCTACATTTATACCAAGCCAATTAACCTACAAACCTGTACGTCTTCTGAGTGTGAGAGGAAACCGAAGAACTCGAAAAAAACCCATGCAGGTCAAGATTCAAGATTCAAGAGAGTTTGATGTCATGTGTCCCAGATAGGACAATGAAATTCTTGCTTTGCTTCAGCACAACAGAATACAGTAGGCATGAATACAGAACAGATCAGTGTGTCCATATACCATTATATAAATATATACACATATGAATAAATAAACAGATAAAGTGCAAATAAACAGATAAAGGGTTATTAATGTTCAGAGTTTTGTTCGAGTTGAGTTTAATAGCCTGATGGCTGTGGGGAAGAAGTTCACAGGAAGAACATAAAACTCCGTACAGACAGCACCCATAGTCCGGATCGAACCTGGGTCTCTGTTGCTATAAGGCAGCAGCTCCACCATCCTGCCACCCGGGTCTTAAGGTGTAGTCTCCCCAGCCCTCATGAAGGTCACCACTTTCTTCCGCTAAAGTCATCTTCCAGGATTGGAAATGCCCTCTGGATTCCCAGGACTGTTAGCAAGTCTACTGCCAGAGAGCTTGTGTGGTGAATAGCCAAGAGTGACAGTAGTGAGGTTATGAGGGTATTGAATGTGAGATAGACAGACCCTTCCTCCAGGCCAGTTGTTGTGCACCACAGATCTAAGCAGTTCATGTTTCTCACCTTTCACTACTCAATGTTGAATGCACAGTAGAAACTGGTTCCAATCAATCCCTGTAAGTGGAATTATATCCCAAACCGTTCCAGTGCAACTCTTCTCTTCACGTGCATTAAAGGTGTCACATCCTTTCTAAAAATGCTGCACAGGACTGACCAGAATATTCCATTCAAAGATGCCCTGGTGTTTCATGTAAAATTAACATGTCTTCCTGTCTTTTTTTTTGTATGCTTGAAAAAGACCAGGATCCTAACCACCACATCAGCTACAGTATCTGTTAATTTGCCCGGTCAGCCATGCACAAACCTCTCTGCCCCCAGGTCCTATCATGCCCCACCTCTTTATATTTTAAGGTATAAATGCTATCCTTCCTTGATATGTGCTGTAAGGCAGCAGCTCTCCACGTATTTTTGGCAGAGCAAATTATTAAGTTGTAATTTACTCCATCATTGCTTGTGTGATCATTTGTCGGTCTTGTGTGTGTAGCAGATGTCAGAGATTCCTACAAAATGAGAACAAAATAATTGCGTTATAGTGCTCTCAATCATGTTTGGGACAAAGCCCCATCATTTGTTTATTTGCCCCTGTACTCCACAATTTGAGATTTGTAATAGAAAAAAAAATCACATGTGGTTAAAGTGCACATTGTCAGATGTTATTAAAGGCCATTTTCATACATTTTGGTTTCACCATGTAAAAATTACAGCTGTGTTTCTACATAATCCCCCCATTTCAGGGCACCATAATGTTTGGGACACATGGCTTCACAGGTGTTTGTAATTGCTCAGGTGTGTTTAATTGCCTCCTCAATGCAGGTATAAGAGGTCTCTCAGCACCTAGTCTTTCCTCCAGTCTTTCCATCACCTTTGGAAACTTTTATTGCTGTTTATCAACATGAGGACCGAAGTTGTGCCAATGAAAGTCAAAGAAGCCATTATGAGACTGAGAAACAAGAATAAAACTGTTAGAGACATCAGCCAAACCTTAGGCTTACCAAAATCAACTGTTTGGAACATCATTAAGAAGAAAGAGAGCACTGGTGAACTTACTAATCACAAAAAGGGACTGGCAGGCCAAGGAAAACCTCCACAGCTGATGACAGAAGAATTATCTCTATAATAAAGAATAATCCCCAAACACCTGTCCGACTGATCAGAGTGATGGCAAGAGCAAAGTATGGAGAGAAGGAACTGCCCAAGATCCAAAGCTTACCACATCATCTGAAACACGATGGTGGGGGTGCTATACCCTGGGCATGTATGCCTGCTGATGGTCCTGGCTCACGTATCTTCATTGTTGATACAATTGCTGATGGTAGTAGCATAATGCATTCTGAAGTGTATAGACACATCCTAACTGCTCAAGTTCAAACAAATGCCTCATTGGTAGGCAATTCATTCTACTGCAAGACAATGATCCCAAACATATTGCTAAAACAACAAGGGAGTTTTTCAAAGCTAAAAAATGGTCAATTCTTGAGTGGCCAAGTCAATCACCCGATCTGAACCCAATTAAGCATGACTTTTATATGCTGAAGAGAAAACTGAAGGGGACTAGCTCCCAAAACAAGCATAAGCTAAAGATAGCTGCAATACAAGCCTGGCAGAGAATCACCAGAGAAGACACCAGCAACTGGTGATGTCCATGAATCGCAGACTTCAAGCAGTCATTGCATGCAAAGGATATGCAAAAAAATACTAAACATGACTACTTTCATTTACATTACATTGCTGTGTCGCAAACATTATGGTGCCCTGAAATGAGGGGACTATGTATAAATACAGCTGTAATTTCCACATGGTGAAACCAAAATGTATAAATGGCCTTTATTAGAATCTGACAATGTGCACTTTAAACACATGTGATTTATTTCTATTACAAATCTCAAATTGTGGAGTACAGAGGCAAATAAAAAATAATGGCTCTTTCTCCCAAACATTATGGAGGGCACTGTATATGGTCTTTCCTCAAGTTGTTCAAAGTACTTTTATGGACAATTACTTGACACGTGCCTGCGTGGGGGATAAAGGTGGGTACTCTCACAACATTTAAGCATTTAGATGAGCACTTGAATTGTCATGTGTAGGAAGGAACTGCAGGTGCTGATTTAAAACTGAACATAGACACAAAAAGCTGGAGTAACTCAACGGATCAGACAGCATTTCTGGAGAAAAGGAATAGGTAACATTTTGGGTCAAGACCCTTTATTGTCATGAAGTAGAAGACTGCATGCTGAGTGTAGGGAATCGGGAATGGTGTGGGTAGCTAGCTACTTGATGGTATTATGTCCTTTTTCAGTACTGTGTGACTCTCTGGCTCAATAATGTTAGTAAACATGGCAGCCACTGCAGGAAGCTACAAAGTGTAAATGAAGGAATTACCAGTTTGGTCTCCTCTCTAATGAATATTGCCCAAGGTATAGGATGAACCCTAAGCTCTTTAAAGAGCTCTATGCAATCTTTTTACACCAGCTGAACAAATGACTAGGTTTAATATCTTATCGGAAAGATAGCACTACACATTGTAACAATCCTACAAAACAGTACTGAGATGTCTGTGTGGATTACATGCTCAACCCTGCTGTGTGCCGTGACCTAATCTTCTGAATTAACAATGAGATGATAATAACATCAGGTGAGAGATGCAGTGAGGGGAGGGTGAGACAAAGGTCAAAAGACAAAATGAAGGAAAATTGAGGAGATGAATGTTGGTGGGTGGTTCCAAGGGAGGATGGGATAGATTTTGTGTGTAGTTGTATGTTTGTGTATTCTGTATGTATCCTTATTCTATGCTATATTGTATGTTTGTGTGCATGTCTGTTCACACACTGAGACAGTGTGGCACAGTCCATTTCCCTATTAGCTTGGATTTCCTTGCCATTAGACTAGGACCATTTGATAGCTGGTCTGTAGTGGCCACCTGACATCCAAAGAGTTAATGTACAGGTACCTTCCACTTCACAGAGGTATTTTAACATGTGGAACAACAGTTAAGTATGTTTTGACCCAGTGGTGTAAGCATTTTTGAATAGCATTACTTGAGGTAAGGTTACTTTGATGTGTTGTTTGTGAACGTTACTCATTTTTTTAAATGTCAACTCTTTCTGTCCTATATTATCACACAAGATTGTGGATGGGAAGCTCTGGTTCCAGTTGGACTGCGGCAATGGACCAGGCATTGTGGGCATTTCCGGCAGGGCGGTGAACGATGGGAATTGGCACACTGTCTTTCTGGATCTCAACAAGAATTTTACCAGCCTCGCACTTGACGACACCTACGTGGAGCGACGGAGAGCTCCTTTCCACTTTCAGTCCCTCAGCATCGACACCTCCATCTACTTTGGGGCCCAGGTGCCAGCTGCTCGTAGCTTGTCGAGCCAGAAAAAGACTCAAATCGTGGGTGGATTTCAAGGATGCCTGGACTCAGTCGTCCTTAATGACAATCAGTTGCCACTCCAAAACAAACGCAGCCACTTTGCTGAAGTGGCAGAACTGACAGAACTGAAGCTCGGCTGTGTCTTATATCCTGACACATGTGCAAGGGTACCGTGCCAGAACGGAGGGACTTGTGTTAGCCTACCATCTGGTGGTAAGTTGCAATATTGCACTTTAAGTTCCACCTGACATAGAATAATCTAATGATGTAGCTGAAGCTCTCAAATATTGACATCTTTAGAAGTATCTAATTAACACTCCAAATACTTTTTTTTATCAGATACTAGTTGTGTGTATGCTAATAAATCATCCTTTCATGAATAAGTGCAAAATTAATAGGTGATTTAGTGAATAAGAGACTAGCAGAGCCATGTATTATATTTAAAAACGCAATATATTGCAAAAGTAATTCTACTAATTTTATGTAGTGCAAATTAAATCATTGCATTATAAAAGAAAGTGGAAAATATATAACGCTTTAAATTTCACAAGAAGTCATAAGATTTTTCATCAGTCATTTACAACGTGAAGAGTATTATCCAGATCTGCAACATGGTCAAATGAATAAGGAAAATTCTATTTGTAAGTCCCCACGCCACCTCTCCCTGTCCCGCGCGTCTCCCTCTGTTTCTCGCATGCCTTCTCACATCCTTGTTTCCTGTTCCACTAAAATAGGTTTAAGGAAGTCTTACTTGTAAGGTTTCAAATTTATGCAAGGAGGATAATAAATAGGAGTACAAAGAAACACACTGTATCTACATATGAAAGTGCAAATACTGGAACCTTGTGTTGGACGACAGCATGCTGGACAAACTCAGCTGGTCAGGCAGCATCTGTGGAGGGAAAGAACAAGCGATCATTCAGGGGAAGGATCCTTCTTCAGACTGCTCATTCCCTCTGCAAATGTTGCCTGACCCACTGAGTTCCTCTAGTACTTTGTGTTTTGCTATATCTAAGGTGCTGCCATGGTGAAATTATACTGCATGTCATTAGTACATGGTAATATCTGCCTTGGTTTCACTCCAAATGTTGATACAACATATTAGACTCTGATTGTGGGGTGGAAATTGACCTGATCTTTTAACATGATCTGAATTCACACACTCCATATTGTTGGTTTGCGAAAACGAGCAGGAACATTAGCGACGTTAAATCCTCCCATCTTGTCAGATTGTGAGATGTGAATAGAATTTGCTGAGGAGCAACAGACAACCTGATGAAGGAACTCGGCAGGTCAAGAAGGGGGGATGGAACAGTCGATATTTCAGTCCTGATGTAAGTTTTTGCGACAACCATTTCCCCCCACGGATGCTCCTATATCTGTCGAATTCCTCCAGCAGATTGTTCATTGCTTCTGATATCAGCACCTGCAGTTTCTTTATATCTCCAGTCTCCTGATGAGGTCAGGTAAACAACACATTCTTAAATGAGAAGAAAAAATAAGACCAAAATCTGGTATTGGAAGGCAAAGCTGATGGACCGATACTCCTGATTATCTATGTTTTCCTTCTGTTTCCTGAGACAAAGTGCTTGCCATGCTCTTGCTTTAATGCATTCGGGATAATGTTCTGAAATCCATGCTATTCTGCTTCAATAGGTTATCAATGCAGCTGCCTGTCACAGTTTACAGGAAATCGGTGTGAGACAGAAGTTACAGCCTGCTACCCAAACCCCTGTCAGAATGGGGGCTCCTGTAATCCAACTGGCAACGATTTTATCTGCAGCTGCAAGGCGGGTTTTGTTGGTTTGATGTGAGTATCCTTCCTTATTGCTCAATACTCTACCCAACATTTCATTATGTGGCCTTATCTTGACCTCTGAGTTTGAGGCACGATTTAGTTTTGGAGGATTTGAGATCAGCCAGAAGTAAATTGCTGGTAATTAGTAGACATAAAAAAATAAATACAGGTGAAGGCAAAAAAAAAGAAAAAAACAAAGCAGTAACTTAAAATTTGAGACAATTGCTAATAGTAGTTTAATTTACCCTGTACAGTGTCAAACAATTTTCCATATCAGTCAATCCAACTAAAGGCACAAAATGATTAATATCTGTTGGATTGTATTCAAAAAGGAGAGGTATTTTATTGCTCAACTAAGGGTACTTTTGGACCATGTTGTCCTTCGTATTGTACTGCACAGCAGAATTTCTCTGAATGAATAAGCAATGAGTCAGTAGAAAATAATTTGTTTTTATTCATCTGTAAATAACAAGGGAAAATGGAGCAGTGTTCTGCAGCATTCAACAAACTATTTGTGCCAATATTATTGTGTGAATGAAGGATTCAGTTTGTTTATTTTTTTCATTTATTGGGGCCACAAAGTCTAAAAATTAAGAAACCAATGAAAAAAAAATCCTAAATGAAATAACCTCTGATAAAATGCATTACCTTAGTATAATAGATAAAATCGCTTTTGGAGTGTGGATGATTTTTAAAAATGTTATTTTTTCCTGCAGGTGTGAAGAAGACATTGATGAATGTGACATAGAAGAATGCCACAATGGAGGAACATGCTTCAACACATTAGGCTCATTTAAGTGCAACTGCACTTCAGGATTCATGGGCCTCTACTGCGATCTTCGACCTATGGTTGTGCCCAATATACAACCTGGACATCCCTACGTTGGAAAAGAGGAGCTCATTGGAATAGCCGTTGTTTTATTTATACTCATGTCACTGGTGGTACTCTTTGCAATTTTCCGAAAGAAGTTCTTCAAGAAACATGCACGTAATAATATTACCCTTGTTCAGGACCCTGCAACAGCAGCACTGCTCAATAAACCTAATGGCATGCAATTCAAAGTTATTAGGAATAATGGCGATATCCGTAAGATATATCAAGAGACTGGAGGTCCTCCCCAAGTGCCAGTCAGACCAATGGCTTATACTCCATGTTTCCAGAGCGACTCAAGAAACAATTTAGACAAAATTGATGGATTGGGGATAGAACACCAAGAAATGAGCACTTTCCACCCTGATTCTCCTCGACTACTGACTACACGTAGAGGTGTTGTTGTGTGCAGTGTCGCCCCAAACCTCCCATCAGTTACTCGATCTGTCTCTGACTGTGATTCATTGAGAAAGAACACGTGGGATACCGAGAGAGATGGTAATGACTATTATCTTATCCTTGTTGTTAGATGATAAGAATATCCTATTTTTGTTGTAACTATTTCTCCTTGTGTGTTTTTCCTTTGTATCTCTCCCATCCTCATTTCTGTTTCATCGAGAAGTAGGAAGAAAATGAATTTAATGCTGCTATAACTCTAGTATCAGTTGTTCTGTGTGTCAGTGAACAAGGAACAAATGAAGTTAAGAAAGTTAATGTAAAGAGTGTCTATATTCTTTTATTTTATTCAAGGTGACACTCTTTACATGAAGAAGGGTCTCAATCCGTAAAGTCACCCATACCTTCTCTCCAGTTGCCTGTTCTACTGAGTTACTCCAGCATTTTGTGTCTACCTTCAATTTAAACCAGTATCTTTAGTTCTTTCCCACACACTCTTTACATGAAGTTTGGTCATCATGCAGATTGTCATTTTTTTCAAAATTATTAATCTATAAGTGCAGATACTGTCAAACTACAACTAAGATGTTATGATTTTTTTTTGTGAGTTCTATTTAATTAGATGGGGAGTGAGCATGTATGCTGAAAGGGAAAAATATGTTTTTTGTTAGAATTAGACAGATTATCACCAATTCAATAATTTCTTGTATTAATCTCAGGAAACATAGGTTTGTTCAGTATATAAATTAATTACGCTTGAACTTATATGTAGTTCCTACATCTACACCTGATGAGACAATTGGGGGCTCAAATGTGTTCATCCAATTTAATAATCCAAAAATGTTTTAGAATCTGATATTTTATACAGTTTTTTCAACCCAAATGACATTTGCATGTTTTGAGTTATATGTTCAAACAATATGTTGGAAACAATTTCCTAAATGAAAATTTAATTTGACATCCCTGATAACGTTATTATTGTTAATTTCTCATGAAATGCGCTCCTTATTCAGCACAATTCTTAACTTTTTCACCCTGCTCTTGTCACATGTATTGCTATTTTACCGAATGAAACCTTTCAACATAAATATGTCTTTGATTCTTCCAATTTCACTAGATAACCTATTTATCTCGATGATTTCCTTTTACTAAATTGCCTCTCTAATTAAGTGGCCTTATTGACTGCAGTAAATTAGGAACCTGGACTTTAATTGCAAGCATCTTTGTTCTCTAAATGGACACAGTATACACCTGTACACCTGATAAGCCAAATATCCTGGCATTGGTTATATTTCCCACATTAACCCATTCTTGTTCTTCCTTCAGTTTGTTGGGTTTCCCAGTTCATTGATACTTTGAAAGAGAAAGAGAAGCACTAATTCTGGGATCTGTTGCAATGGCAAGAATTTCTAAGAACCAAGAACAGGCAAGGAGATAAACTTGAGAACTTCCAGCACAAGAGGAGGCCTTAAGACCCATTGCTGATACTTTGTCTGGAACCCGTGTATTCTCTGACACATCTTTTCTCCCGATATTTACTTCTCAATGGTAGTTTCTAATTCATTGTGGAAGATACTGAATGATCCCACGGTCTAGCCACTCCCAAATTAGAAATGTTCCTTGTCCATTAACCCTGGGTCTTCAACTTTACTGACTACTTCACTATCAGCGGAGTTCTGATGCCACACTATTGCTCCAGCCCTTGACTCTGCGGATGATGAGAATTTAACTGAGAAATTAATTTAACTTTGTATAAAAGTGACAATCAGACCATCTGATTTCATACACCCTGTGTGAAGACTTCAATGCACTGATCCCTAAAGGGCCTGTCCCACTTGGCGTCATTTGCGCGTCATTTACGCGACATCCTAAAAATTGGTTGGCGCGTCGTGACATGTGCATGACGCATGCATGGCGCATGGTGAAGCGTGGTGGCGTATACAGTGACGCACGGTAGTGCGCGGTAGCCTGCGTGACGCGCAAATGACACCCAAGTGGGACAGGCCCTTAACTATATTCCAAGTAATGTCTTCTGCAGAGAAGTAGTTAGCATTTACAGTAGTAGTGGGATGATTCTGTTCCTTGACTAGAGCTGTGTGAATTTTCAGACTCAAAGACAGAACAGTTCTCTTGCACGGAATTTTCTGAGTAAAGAAATATCCACTTTACAGAAGTTATCATTTTCCCAGTTATTGCGACCTCTCCCTTTGTTTTCAGTTGCAAAAGAACAACCCAACGAATGATCTTGGTAATTTATAACTTCATGTATCTTTCCTTTCCAGGCTCAGTTTGTATCTGTTGTGCTATTTTTGGACCAGTTACTCAATATATTCTTTAGCAATTTGATCTGACTGTTCAAAACTTTAGTAATTGTTACTTCAATGTTGAGTCATACTTCCTCAATGAACAAACAAACTTGCTTTGTTACTACAAAAGAAAGAAAAGATTGTTAAGGGTTTGGACACGCTAGACGCAGGAAACATGTTCCCGATGTTGGGGGAGTCCAGAACCAGGGACCACAGTTTAAGAATAAGGAGTAAGCCATTTAGAACGGAGACGAGGAAACACTTTTTCTCACAGAGAGTGGTGAGTCTGTGGAATTCTCTGGTGGAGGCAGGTTCTCTGGATGCTTTCAAGAGAGAGCTACATAGGGCTCTTAAAAATAGCGTAGTCGGGGATATGGGGAGAAGGCAGGAACGGGGTACTGATTGGGGATGATCAGCTATGATCACATTGAATGGCGGTGCTGGCTCGAAGGGCCAAATGGCCTACACCTGCACCTATTGTCTATTATCTAAAAGTTCAGTTAGAATTCCAGAAAACCTCAAACAAGACTGATTAATTATTTTCCTTACTTTATTACATTATTACATTTTATTACTTTAAACCAATAGTAAATCTTACCTTGTTGGCAATCCATTCTTTTGCTCCCCAAATACTTCCATATATTAGAAAATTATCATTGTAAAAGATGACAGAAAAATCTTACATTATCCATATTGCAGATTATTTTATTTTGAAGTAACAAGATTTAAAGCCACCAAGCTCTGAGGTTAACTCTGATTTCACCCTCAGTGGATGCTGTCAATCCTATTGGTTCAAACCTATTTCGTTTAAAATGCAGATTTCTGCCATTTGCAGTTTTTTTTTAAATTACGTTAGGAACTAAGCTGTTTGAGATCCTGCTGAATAAATTTGATCTTATAAAAATCGTGCCACTTAATAAAATACGTAAAGTAAAATGTGTAGGTAGGAACTCCAGATGCTGGTTTACACCGAAGATAGTCACAAAATACTGGAGTAACTCAGCGGGACGGGCAGCATGTCTGGAGGGAAGGAATGGGTGACGTTTCAGGTCGAGACCCTTCTTCAGACTGAAGAAGGGTCTCGACCTGAAACGTCACCCATTCCTTCTCTGCAGAGATGCTGCCCGTCCTGCTGAGTTACTCCAGCATTTTGTTTCTATAAAATGTGTCCATTTGTTCTTAGACAAATTCCTTTCAGTGCTAAAATTGTAGAGTTGAACACAGGGAATGAATGAGATATATTAATTCTGATAAATCCTCTGCCTCCAGGAAAAGTAGAGATTGTCGAAGATGCAGCAGGCTACACTGGAAGTACGAAAGGCAGCAATTCAGAAGTCCAGTCACTCAATTCCTTTCAGTCTGATTCATGCGACGATAATGGTAAGACCGTTTTACAACCTACTTCGTTTATTTTAATGACCATTTCAAATCTCTATTTTTACCTCTATCAGGCTTGACGCAGAATAAAATGTTCTTTTAATGTGTTTTATATCATCTGCAAAAGATATACTGTGAAAATATAATTTCCTATCATATCATTGCTGACCACATAAAAATGCATTGATGCATGGTATAAGAGCCATATCCTGCCTAGTACACTTTTATTGATTAATTGTTGGTAAATAATTTAACTCACAAAGGTAAGATATGCCAGTGCCTGAAAATGGAACACAGTGTTACTTCTCCAAGCCTAAGTTAGAGGCAAACAAAGTTGCCACACTTAAGAGTGACTTTAAAGATATCAGTACCCCAGCAAGAATCTTTGGTACAAGGGAGCAAAGGATGTCAAAATATAAGATCTCAGAAGAATGCAGTCTAAGCTACGTAAGTGTTCTTTGTTTGCCACTCTCTGCAGTTGCTTGCTAAAGCCTACTGATAAATATTTTCAATAGAATTATGGATTGCTTGATAAAACCAATTTTACATAGAACCAAGGGAACAGAAACCTATTTTATTCTTCTATCCTGGGTTAAATTTTCTGACCTTGTTATGAAAGGCTAACAAGTGAACACACTGTATAGTTCAACTTCCAAGGGCTGCTTTTAATAGTACAATGATAAGGGTGGCTGAGTAAAATTGATTTGGTAGCTTATTTGCTTCCAGAGTAGTTTTAGCTTAGTTTAATTTATTACTATCACGTGTATTAAGGTATGGTGAAAAGCTTTTTGTTGCATGCTATCCTGTCAAAGAAAGGTATACGTGATTACAATCAAGCCGCCAATAGTGTACAGGGTGCAACATTTAGTGCAAGATCAAGTATGATTAAAGATAGTTCAAATGACCCATTGCGGTAGATGGGTGATCAGGACCGCACTGCATCTGGCGCGAGGACTGTTCAGTTGCCTAATATCAGCTGGGTAGAAACTGGCCCTGAATCTGGAGATTTGCTTTTTCTAGCTTCTGTATGTCTTGCCTGATGGGAGTGGGGAGAAGAGGGAGTGATCAGGGTGAGTCTGGTCCTTGATTATACTGGTTGCCTTGCCAAAGTCTTGTGAAGTGTAGATGGGGTCAGTGGAAGAGAGATTGGTGTGTGTGATGGGCTGGGCTGCATCCACAACTGTGCAAGTTATTGTGGTCTTGGTTGGAGCTGTTCCCAAATCATGCTGTGATGCATCCCGATAAAATGCTCCCCACAACGCATCTGTAGAAGCTGGTGAGGATTATTGGGGACATGTCAAACTTCCTAAGCCTTTTAAGGAAGTAGAGGAGTTGGTGTGCTTTCCTGGCCATGTGCTTGGTCCAGGATAAATTGCTGGTGATACTGTATTTATTCCTGTAAACTTGACGTTTTCGACCATCACTGCTTCGGCCAAATAAAATATTTACCAGGATGTGTGTGCTGCGTCACTTCCTGAAGTTAATTACAATCTCCTTTGTCTTGCTCACATTGAGAGTGAGGTTGTTGGCTTGGCACTAAATCGGAAGGTTCTCAATCTCCTTCCTGTACTCAATCTAATTCTGAAGCAGGGTCTTGGAGTCAGATTTGAGATGGGAGGAGGTGTACATTTAACAGTCTTAAAAAACACGTTACTTGTTGATCCTGACAAGATTAACAATATTTACTTTAGATGATTGACACATGTAAAAAGCAAAAAAATGTTTTTTGTTGCATGCTATCCAGTCAGCGGGAAGATTATACATGATCACACGGTGTAGATACAGGGTAGAATAAATAATAATTTGTGCAAGTTAAAGTCTAGTACAGTCCAATTAAAGATGGTCCAAGAGTCTCCATTAAGGTAGATGGTAGGTCAGGACCACTTCCTATGTGATGATAGGATGATTCAGTTGCCCGATAAGAGCAAGCAGAAACTGTCACTGAATCTGGAAGTTTGCGTTGTAACACTTCTCTAACTCTTGCCTGATGGGAGAGGGAAGAAGAGGAAGTGTCTGGGGTGAGACTCATCCATGATTATGTTGGTGGCCTTGCCGTGGCAGCGTGCGGTGCAGATGGAGTCAATGGAACGGAGGTTAGTTTGCGTGATAGTCTGGGCTGCGACCACAATTCTCTGCAATTTCTTGCGGTTTTGGATGGAGCTGTTTCCAAACCATGTTGTGAGGCATCCTGATAAAATGCTTTCTACTGCGCATCTGTAGAAATTGATGAGAGCTGTTGGGGACATGTCGAACTTGCTATGCCATCTCGTTGGTGTACTTTCCTGGTCATTGCTTCGATATGGCTGGTCCACGACAAGTTGCTGATGACATTTACTCCAAGGAACTTGAAGCTTTCAACCATCTCTACTTCGTGAATGTGTACAGGGGCATGTGTATCGTTTTGTTTTGTGAAGTCGATCATAATCACCCTTTTCTATTTCCTATATCTATTCTATTTCCTAGTCTCCTATTTCTATTTCCTGCCACAGTCAGTCCGACTGAAAGGCTAACATGGTCTCAGTCTGGTAGTCCTGTGGCTCCAATTCAAGCCAGTCATTGAATATCAGGTGGAAGATTTGGTTGGAATTGGATAGAGGTGGTGGAGTTGGAAGGAGACAGGAGTGAATGTGAGTTGGTTGGACATTGGGATGGATGCTGGATCCAGAAAGATTGGGCATCAAGGATGATGGAATCACAGATCAAAGGGATGTTGGCAGACAGCCCAGTCTGCTCCTGGTGGAAAGCCACTAAGATGTTTTATTGGCGTTGCAACCAACCTTTTTCCTTTCTTTCAGTTGCAAAGTTGCCTTAGCGAACATGAAGTTTAAGTCAGAATATGAGATTATTTCTATTTAGGATATCCAGATCCTACATTAAAACAAAGTATGAATATGACAGAGCTGTGCACATATTGGTGCTGTGAACATTATTTTTAAATGTTCAATCTTTTGACCATTCTTAGTTGAGTATTTGAAATGGTTGTTTGGTTTCTTTAGATGGTAGATGTGTTTTGTTAATTTGGAACCGGCATCACCAGATCCAGTAAGTTTGGCCGATTTCCTTCGGGAAATTAGAGGACATTTGTGAGTTCATTCTGACAGTTTCTCGATTCGTTTTTGAAGAAGTATAATTTTATTTCCAGATTACTTCGATGCTGAATTGATGCTCAGTGTTGCACAGTGGAATCTAAATTGTTCTCTAGGTTAATGGTCCATGTACACATAACTGCTTATTGTAACACTACCACAAGATGGCACTTTATGCCACGTTTTGTTCATTGCTTACAGCCCGAAGACATTGCAGTAATGATTATTGATTTTTATATTTCAGGGGAAAACAAATATTTGGTATAAAAATTCAGTTTGACCACTCGAGGCTTGGAAATGATTGCATGCACTCAGTTCTAAATGACCAATATCTTAATATAAGGCTATATACTCTAGTTCTAGATGCTCCATCGAGACAAATGTACTCACTCAAAATCTTATGCATCTCAGTGACAACATCGTTATTTACCTAAACCACAGTGAGGAGGTGTCTGGTGAACTCACTGTGGTGGATGTTAAATACGTGTTTATTGTGTGTTTTTGTTATTTACTATATGTATGACTGCAGGCAACGAAATTTCGTTCAGACCACAAGGTCTGAATGACAATAAAGTTTTCCAAGTTCCAAGTCCAAGTTCCAAGTAAATACCAATGAGTGAGGTCAAGATTCCTCAAGTCCTCCTCATCGACCAACACCTTCACGCCAAGAATCAGTCTTGTACACTAACCCTGCTTTGAATCAAAGATCTGTATATCTTACTGTAAGTTTTATTGCTGAAGCATAATTCATAAACCTTTAACTCTCAAGATAGGAATTATAGAATTTGTAAAGTTCATGACTAAATTGTCATTAACATTAAGCTTGTGCATCTATACCATGATCCTTGGAGCAAAGCTTTGAAATATTTCAAGTATAACAGTCAGAGTCATACAGTGTGGAAACAAGCACTTTGGCCCAACATGTCCCATCAACACTGGGTCCCACCTACCTGCGTTTAGCCCATATCCCACTAAACCTGTTCTATCCATGTAACTGTCTTAAATGTTGCAATGGTATCTGCCTCAACAACCTCCTCCGGTCCGTGTAACTTTGTTCCGGAGCCCCCCCCTCCCTCCGGGTCAAATAACAAATTTACACGTACACATTATCCAATGCATGATAATTGACTTGCACAAGTTCCGCAAGACGTAACCCTTGGGTAAGTCGAGGAGTGGGGGGCATATGTATAATGAACAGAGTATTTTAACCAGTATTGTAGTATGTTCAGATATTTTACTGGATATGTTGTTTATCTTCCATTTTTTAAAAGCAGGACAATTAGATTCCGAAGTTAAAAGTTCCTGACGAAGAGTAGATGAAGAAATAAATGCTGTAGAGTCAGTCACATAAGTTAACATGGCCACTAGTTAACCATATAACCATATAACCATATAACAATTACAGCACGGAAACAGGCCCTCTCGGCCCTTCCAGTCCGTGCCGACCATTTGTTTTCCCCTTGTCCCATCTACCTGCACTCAGACCATACCCCTCCATTCCCTTCACGTCCATATACCTATCCACTTTATTCTTAAATGTTAAAATCGATCCTGCCTCCACCACTTCTGCTGGAAGCTCATTCCACACAGCCACCACCCTCTGAGTAAAGAAGTTCCCCCTCACGTTACCCCGAAACTTCTGTCCCTTAATTCTCATGTCATGCCCTCTTGTTTGAATCTTTACCACTTCTGCTGGAAGCTCATTCCACACAGCCACCACCCTCTGAGTAAAGAAGTTCCCCCTCACGTTACCCCGAAACTTCTGTCACTTAATTCTCATGTCATGCCCTCTTGTTTGAATCTTCCCTACCCTCAATGGGAAAAACGTATCCACGTTAACTCTATCCCTTTCATCATTTTAAAGACCTCAATCAAGTCCCCCCCTTAACCTTCTGCGCTCCAAAGAATAAAGACCTAACTTGTTCAACCTTTCTCTGTAACATAGTTGCTGGAACCCTGGCAACATTCTAGTAAATCTCCTCTGTACTCTCTCTATTTTGTTGACATCCTTCCTATAACTAGGCAACCAAAATTGTACACCATACTCCAGAATTGGTCTTACCAATGCCTTGTACAATTTTAACATTACTTCCCTACTCCTATATTCAATGCTCTGATTTATAAAGGCCAGCACACCAAAGGCTTTCTTTACCACCCTATCTACATGCGATTCCACCTTCAGGGAACTATGCACAATTACTCCTAGATCCCTCTGTTCCGCAGCATTCCTCAATTCCCTACCATTTACCATGTACGTCCTATTTTGATTTGTCCTGCCAAGATGTAGCACTTCACACTTAACAGCATTAAACTCCATCTGCCATCTTTCAGCCCACTTTTCCAAATGGCCCAAATCTCTCTGTAGACTTTGAAAATCTACTTCATTATCCACAACACCACCTATTTTAGTATCATCTGCATACTTACTTATCCAATTTTCCACCCCATCATCCAGATCATTGATGTACATGACAAACAACAGTGGACCCAACACAGACCTCTGAGGCACCCCACTGGTCACCGGCTTCCAACCTGACAAACAGCCATCCACCATTACTCTCTGACATCTCCCATTCAGCCACTGTTGAATCCATCTTGCTACTCCGCCATTAACACCCAAAGATTGAACCTTCTTAACCAACCTTCCATGGGGAACCTTGTCAAAGGCCTTACTGAAAGCCATATAGACAACATCCACTGCTTTACCCTCATCAATTTCCCTAGTTACCGCTTTAAAAAATTCAAGAAGGTTTGTCAAACATGACCTTCCAGGCACAAATCCATGTTGACTGTTCCTGATCAGACCCTGATTATCCAGATGCTTATATATATTATCTCTAAGTATCCTTTCCATTAATTTGCCCACCACTGACGTCAAACTAATAGGTCTAAAATTGCTAGGTTTATTCTTTGAACCCTTTTTAAACAATGGAACAACATGCGCAGTACGCCAATCCTCAGGCACTATTCCCGTTTCTAATGACATTTGAAATATTTCTGTCATAGCTCCTGCTATTTCTACACTAACTTCCCTCAATGTCCTAGGAATATCCTGTCAGGACCTGGAAACTTATCCACTTTTATATTTTTCAAAAGTGTCAGTACTTCCTCCTCTTTGAATCTCATAGTTTCCATAGCTACTCTACTTTTTCCCCTTAACTCACAGAGTTCAAAATCCTTCTTCTTGGTGAATACCGAAGAAAATAAATTGTTCAATATCTCCCCCATCTCTTTTGGCTCTGCAGATAGCTGTCCATTCTGGTTCTCTAATGGTCCAATTTTATCCCTCGTTATCCTTTTGCTATTAATATAGCTGTAGAAACCCTTTGGGTTTACTTTCACCTTTCTTGCCAAAGCAACATCATATCTTCTTTTAGCCTTCCTAATTTCTTTCTTAAGATTCTTTTTACATTCTTTATACTCCTCTAGCACCTCATTTACTCCATGCCTCCTATAAATATTGTAGATATCTCTCTTTTTTCGAAACAAGTGTCCAATTTCCCTTGAAAACCATGGCTCTTTCCAATTTTTACTATTTCCTTTCAACCTAACAGGGACATAAAGATTCTGTACTCTTACAATTTCCCCTTTAAATGTCCTCCATTTCTGTTCTACATCCTTCCCATGAAACAAAGTGTCCCAATTCACTCCTTTAAAATCCTTATGCATTCCCTCAAAGTTACTAATATAAAATTCATTGCACAGTTTTGGTTTATATTTCCATTGTCTTATTTGCTCATAATCAAGAGCCTGAAGTCCTATTTAGAGTTATTACAGTATTTGCTAGGATATAACTTTAATAAGCAACAAAATAATGAGACACATCAATCCTGTAGTGAATTGCTGATGAAACCTACAACATAAATCCTTCATGTTTCTTTCAATTTGGATATGTTCTGGATTGTTACCAACTTAATATAGACTGACATTGTGATTTTGTTGTGAAGCAGCATTGGAAAGTACCTCAAGAGCATGTAGAAAGCGCGAGAACTGGTAATAATGTTAATACACATCCATATCCACACTTGAATGTATGAAGGAAAGATACCTTATTGTCACATGTACCGAGGTACAGTCAGATTCTTTGTTTTGCATACAATATGCAAGTGTTCAAAGAGTCACAATGTATAGGGCGACAACAAACTGATCAACAAAAAGGCAACCACCTTGAAATCGGATTTCATTTGGTGCATTAAATATATGGTAAAGATTGGCTATAATGGCAAATCAGGTCACCCATGAACTTGTGAAATTGAGGAATCCTTTGCTTTAATATCTTGGAGATATGTAACCTGACCACGTCCCTCACATGCAATCTCTTGCAATATATTTAATGTAGTTCACATGAACTTCGCGAAAGCCTTTGATAAAATTCGACAGACTGGTACAAAATGTAAAAGCCTGCAGTTTGGCATATTGTCTGCAAAACAGGCTTGGGACTAGAAACCCATGATTGGTGCTGGGACCATTGCTCTGTTGTACGCACTTACAATTGGTTGTGAATGTGGGAGATATGATAAGGAAGTTTGTGGATGACACAAAGATTGGTGAAGTTCTTGACACAGAGAAGGGCATTCTTCAGCTGCAAAATGTTATTGAAGAGACAGTAACCTAAGCAGTGAATTGGCAAATGGAATTTAATCCAGAAAAATGTGAATTAATGCAGTTTGAGCAAAGTAATAAGGCTAGAAGATGTAGGATATAATAAATGGTAGGACTTGAGGTATTGTAAGATAGCAGGAAAAGGGTGTATCCGAAAACGTGCCTCATCAGCAAAATTAAGCATGATGAATGAGAAAGCACACAGGAAACCTGCCTTCATTAACTGGGGTATAGAAGATAAGAGCAGAAGTGCTGTGTAGGAAAGAACTGCAGATGCTGGATTACGCCAAAGATAGACACAAAATGCTGGAGTAACTCAGCAGCTCAGGCAGCATCTCTGGATAGACATTTCGGGTTGAGACCCTTCTTCAGACTGAGAACCAGGGGAGGGTGAGTCTAGAGATATGGAAGGGTAAAGTGTGAAAATGACAGATCAAAGCAGATGATGTTAAAGGAAATGTAGAATGGTTCATTGTTAGCTGACGAGAAGGTGACAATGAGGCGTACAATCAGTAATATTTAATCAGGCATACAATAGGTTTATGTACATAAAATATTGATTAGACAAAGCTATGCACAGTTCTGTTCACCGTGCAATAGGAAGTATGCAGTTGAACTGGAAGAGACTACCCAGAAGATGCACCAGGGATGTATGTGATCTGCAATGGAGCTTCTCGGCTCTGAGGAGAAACTGTACGGGCTGGGTTTGTTTTCTTGGAGTGGAAAAGCTAGAAATGGGGGAGGTGATACGTTAAATGTTATGACATTGTGCTATCCAGTCATTAAAGAAATAATGAGATCCTCATAATTATTTCCAAGGATATTGCCAGAACCTCAGGGCCTGAGCTATGGGGCTGTTCCACTGCGGCGACCTAATCTGTGAGTTTAGAGGAGTTTGCCCTCGACTCAAACTCACAGCATGGTCGACACGTGGTCCTATGAGTTCACTGGAACGCACCTTCATGTTCGAGGGAAGTTCCCGCATACTTGCGGCCTCAGCTAGGTTGCGGAAATTTTTTCAGCATGTTGAAAAATTTTCCGCGAGTAATAATTGGCCTGCATGGTTCTTTTGAACTCATAGTGCAGTGGAGTGAGGTCGCTATGTAGTTACAGGCAGTCGAGGGCAGCATAGGCAATCTCGTTCGCTGACCAGGCATTTTAATTGGCTCATTGGAGTTTTCAGGACCAAGGAAATCCAACTGGTAATGTTAAATGCCCGTTGAACTTTATTAAACATTGTATGACTTCTTAAAAGTGTCTCTACTCCTTCTCCCCCAACCCCTTCTTCCCCCCCTTCTCTCCCCGTCTCTCCCCGTCTCTCCCCATCTCTCCCCTTCTCCCCCCTTCTCTCCCCTACTCTCCCCTTCTCTCTCCATCTCTCCCCTTCTCTCCCCCTTCTCTCCCCTTCTCTCCCCTTCTCTCCCCCCCTCTCCCCCCCTCCGCACTCTCTAACGGACTTGCAGCCGTCTTTTACCTTCCTCTTCATCACAGGTGTGAATTTAAGACAGCGCTCCCCCGCTTTCTCTGCCCCCGCCTTTGCTATGTGCGTGTGTGTTCACGGTCGGTCGATCCAGTTCGTGGTTTCATCGCTGACGGTCGATCCAGCTCGAGGTTTTTCAGGCGAGTGCCCTTGAGCTTGAAGGTCGAAGACACTCTTCTGAACTCGCGGATTAGGTCGCCGCAGTGGGACAGCCCCTTTAGGGAGAGGTTGGCTAGACTAAGACTTTATTCCATGGACCACAGAGAAGTAGTCTTTTCGAGGTCTATAAAATCATAAGAGGAATAGATAGGGTGAATGTACAATTTTTTTCTTATCCAGGGTAGGGGCATCAAAAACAAGAGTTTAAGGTGTGATGGACAGGATTCAATACAAATAGACAATAGGTGTAGGAGTAGGCCATTTGGCCCTTTGAGCCAGCACCGCCATTTAATGTGATCATGGCTGATCATCCCCAATCAGTACCTCGTTCCTGCCTTCTCCCCATATCCCCTGACTCCGCTATTTTTAAGAGCTCTATCTAGCTCTCTCTTGATAGTATCCAGAGAACCTGCCTCCACCGCCGTCTGAGGCAGAGAATTCCAGACTCACAACTCTCTGTGAGAAAAAGTGTTTCCTCGTCTCCGTTCTAAATGGCTTACTCCTTATTCTTAAACTGTGGCCCTTGATTCTGGACTCCCCCAACATCGGGAACATGTTTCCTGCCTCTAGCGTGTCCAAACCCTCAACAATCTTATATGTTTCAATGAGATCCCCTCTCATCCCTCTAAACTCCAGAGTGTACAAGCCCAGCCGCTCCATTCTCTCAGCATATGACAGTCCCGCTATCCCGGGAATTAACCTTGTAAACCTACGCTGCACTCCCTCAATAGCAAGAATGTCCTTCCTCAAATTAGGAATAACATGGCATGCTTAATAGTCAATTTCAACGGAAACAGGCAAGAATAATGCTTTCAAAATGTAACATGAATAGTGAGCAACACACGTGTTCCACTGGCTATTACTATTTTAGTCACACTTCTGCACTTTGCACTTCTGAGTCATCCAAGTTTATGCTGATTGCTATTTGTATCTGTTGCCATTTTGATTATATTAGTTTTACTTGTCATTAAAATCTTGAATCATACAATTTAGAAAATATGACAGCAAACTAAAAAGAATGCAGACCCTGCCTTTGAAAATTATGGTAGAATAATAAAGAGCTGCGAATGTTATACTTTCAAGCCAGTGAAGACGTGACCAAAAAGGTTGATGAGGGCAGAGCTGTAGATGTTGTGTACATGGACCTTAGTAAGGCGTTCAACAAGGTTCCACATGATAGGCTGTTCTGGAAGGTTAGATCGCATGCGATCCAAGGAGAAATAGCCGAATGGATATCAAATTGGCTCCATGGAAGGAAGCAGAGGGTGATGGTGGAAGGTTGCTTCTCAGACTGGATGTCTGCAACTAATGACAGGGTTCAGTTCTGGGCCCGTTACTGTTTGTCATCTACATCAATGATTTGAATGCGAACATACAGGGCAAGATTACCAAGATTGCTGATGATGCAAAAGTTTGCGGTTTTGCACATAGGGGAAGATGGTTGTGAACAATTTTAGCAGGATCTGGATCGATTGGCCAGGTGGGCAGAGGAATGATTGATGGAATTTAATACAGAGAAGTGTGAGGTGTTGCATTTTGGGACGTCGAACAAGGGCAGGACCTACACAGTAAATGGTAGGCCTCTGGGTAGTATTGTAGAGCAGAGGGATCTAGGAGTACAGGTGCATGGTTCCTTGAAGGTCGTGTCGCAGGTAGCTAAGGTGGTCAAAAATATTTTTGGCATTTTGGCCTTCATCAGTCAGAGTGTTGAGTATAGAAATTGGGAGGTCATGTTGCAGTTGTATAAGATGTTGGTGAGACTGCATTTAGAATGTTGTGTTCAGTTCTGGGAACCATGTTATAGGAAAGATATTGTCAAGCTTGAAAGGGTTCAGAAAAGATTTACCAGGATGTTACCAGGACTGGAGGGTCTGAGCTATAGGGAGAGGTTGAGTAGGCTGGGTCTCTATTCCATGGAGCGCAGGAGGATGAGGGGAGATCTTATAGAGGTATATAAAATCATGAGCGGGAATAGATCGAGTAGATGCACAGAGTAGGGGAATTAAGGACCTGGGGACATCGGTTCAAGGTGAAGGGGAAAAGATTTAATAGGAATCCGAGGGGTACCTTTTTCACATAAAGGGTGATGGGTGTATTCTGGGCAACTTTTCGATTCAGAGGGAGCAAGCTGCCACGGGAGGTATTTGAGGCAGACGCTATAATAGCATTCAAAAGAAATTTGGATAGGTACAAGACTAGAAAAGGCTTAGAATGATATGGTTCAATCACAGGCAAGTGGGACTAGCTTAGATGGGGCTAATGAAATGGACAGAGAAATTGCATCTGGAGTTTAATCTGAGCAACTGAGGTTTACACTTTGGGAGGGCTAATGTAAGGGGAAAGTATACAAGACCATTAACATAGGAATCTTGGGGACCAAGTTCCCAGCTCCCTGAAAGAGGCAGCAAGTAGATGGAATGATAAAGAAGGTGCATGGTATGCTTGCCTTCATCAGAACATTGAGTACAAGAGTCAGGAAGTCATGCTGCAGTTTAAAAGAGATGTTGGGGGCAATGTTTTTACACAGGGAAAGGTAGGTGCCTGGAACACACTGCCAGGTGAGGAGGTGAAGGTAGATGTGACAGTGGCATTAAGAGACTTTTAGATAGGCACATGGATATGCAGAGAATGGTGCAATATGGACCATGCACAGGCAGATGCGATTATTTTAACAGCATCATCTTCAGCATGGACATTGTGGGCCTGTTCCTGTGCTGTTCCGTTCTATGTTCTTAAGTGCTGGTCCAATTTCTCATGGGCAGGAGTGTGCCCAAATGATGCATGTTATTTACAATTTAAAAAAAGTGCAAATTATTTTAGTTATTTCTTTCTTTACATTTTTATTATTGTAAATATTTTATACATATTTCTCACAACCTTACTCACTGCAATCCAAAATGCTTTATGCTTAATAAACTACTTGAAAACTGGTAAACTCATCGTAGATCCATGAAATCTGCCTTATTGCATTACTGACATAATTTGTCAGTAATTTATATGATATATATTATGTATAATTTGTGTTTCGAATAATGTGATTGGAACTGTTCTAACTGAAGTCTTAAGCATGTTGGGATTTTCTCCTTGCCTAAATTTTTGTGACATCTACTTGGTCTGTGGGGTTTAATAACTATTGCTTGATTTGACATAGGAGTTTGCTATAACAGTGACTAGGTTTTTGACTCAAAGGGCTATTAAAAGTCAATCATCTGACTGGGTCTACACCTACACATTGGCTAGAATAGATATGGAGAACAATCTCTAATACAATCCAATGTACTTCATGGTCACCTTTGCGGTAATTGGGTTTTTATTTAAATTATTTCAATTCCCCATCTACCGTTGTGCGATCTAAACTCAATTGTGCAAGGACTGATGAGATTTATGAGTTTCCATGCTTAATTCTGATTTAAGTTTCTTATGGAATATCTTCATTGTCCAGTAATCTGAAAAAAACATTGACAAATTGAAGTAAGTCTTATCTGCTTGTTGTTTCCTTTCCATGACACTACACACTTTCCAAAAGAAAATCCTATAATGTATTTATTGTAATTTCACTCATTAATGGAATTTTGCACCCTGCCACTGTGCCTGAGAGTGAAATGTTGCACTTCTATTATATGGGACATTAGTGTCCCGCACTTAGGGTTAGTGAGACCACATCTGGATTTCTGGACAGAACTAATTTCCTTATTTAAGGAAGGATGTCAATATGTTGTAAACAATTATTACAGAACTAGGTGAGTTTAAAAAAGGCCTTCCATCACAGTGATCACTGTGGTGGGTGTTTATGTTAAGTTCTATCGTTCTTTTTTATTGTGTTGTGTTCTTTTAATTGTATGGCTGCATGGTAACTCAAACACCTTAATGGTGCATGTGACAATAAATGTGAATCTGAATCTGAATCAATTCAGAGCAAGTTTATAAGACTTATATTGGGAATGGCCAAGGTGTTTTGTGAGGAAAGATTGGAAAGGCTTGGCTTTCATCCTTTGGAGCTGAGAAGACTGAGAAAAGATTATTAAAAATATAAGATCCTGAGAGTTCTTGACAGGATAGATGTGGTGAAGATGCTTGTACTTTGGAAAATCTAGAAGCAGAGTTTACGGTTTAAATGTGAGCAGTCACCCATTTAACACAAAGGTAAGGCATGAATCTTTCGGCCTCTTGCCTCAAAGAGTGGTGGAAGCAAATTTTTAAAATATTTTTAAGGCAGATATAGATAGGACTTTGAAAATTAAGAGGGTAAAAAGTTATCATGGTAAGATAATATATGGAATTGAGTTTCTAATCAGATTGCTATCATTCTATTGAATGCTGAAGCAGGTTTGAGAGTCTGAATCTTCAGCTCCTGCTCCTAATTTGTTTGTTCACACAAGACTTGATTTATGCAAATTATAAAGCCAGAAATCTGCCATTCAAGCAGGCATGAATATGCAGAACATTTAATGGCCAGGTAATATAAAATCTAATTATTAGAAATGAATGGGTTATTACTCCATTTACTCAAACCTTCAACATTATTGTCATAAGAACATGAGCACGGGGACAAATGTGTTATCGCCGTTAATGCTGTTTATCCATCCATCATGTTGCACGCATTGTAAGATCATAATTTTCATAATAACAAGATCAAAGCGTAAAAAATGAAAAATTTCAAGCATGAATTCAATATGAATTAACCATGATAATATATTTCAATCTTTTGATTACATAGGTAGTATGCGGTTCAGTGAATGGATAATTTTATGCAATTTTCTGATCGAGTTCCAATAAGCAGTGGAAAAGGGCACTCTGCCCATTTTTGCATTTATTGGTTTACCGTCAAATTGAAGGTGGCATCAAACCACCATATTTAGGCAGATAGACAATGATATCTCATTACTTTTGCTTTGCCACAAGTGGTTGTTTTCTCTAGATATTATAAAAGCAATAATACATAAACTGACCATTTGGAAATCTCAAAGTTTCAGGATCTGCATTACCAGATGATGCCTGCACTTTCCACTCAGCTGGACCCTGCCTCCTTCCACTCGTCAGGTCTGGATTACCCATGCTCCCTTCCTACATTGCAGGGGTCCCGCTTCCATCACCCCCTCCTGCAGACCAGAGTTCCTGACCCCATGCTCCCTTCCACTTGCTTAGGTACTGGTTCCTGCTTCCCAATTACTCTCCAGGTCGTTAGTTGTGGCACTCCCCAATCTTTCACCTGGGCTCCAGTACAAGCATTCATTTTAAATTTGCCTAGTTCTGTAAACCTTCCTGTCTTAAGACTTAACTTGTTCATTGAAATGTTGCTGTGTAACATCTATTAAATAAGTGAATCGGACGTGTGTGGGTGTACTAATAATGTAACATCTGAAACTCTGAAAAGTCTGGCACCACAAGTCCCAAGCATGCCAGATTAACAGAGTTTATTGTAGAGTTCAACAGAGTTCAACAGAGATCAATTGGCTGCACGGTGGACTAAAACTGGGCTTCTTCACTACAACATGTATGTCATCTTTATTCATCAGGAAAATAATTATTGTTCCAAACACACTTCTGTGATCACCCTCAATTGTTTGCCATTTGATGCCATTGTGACCAGGTGTAGAAGTTATGATACACGTGGACAAGTGACTAGTTTTTGTCTGAAGTGCAATATGTGAACATGCAGTTGGCATACATGCCTAGAAGTTGTGTATTAGATAAAATCACAGCGCAGAGTGAATGCAAAAGTTGCGGAGGAAAAAAAGATTCTTATTGCTATTGTTTCCATTTTACTGTGACCTTAATTGACTTTTTCTAATGAAAGTGGTCAAACTACATAGTGTTAATTCAAATGTTCATGTGTGTTATTATATTTGCCATTTGGATATTCTGTGCTTCACATCAATTGCGAAATCAATCTAAGTGCTTAGTAACATTATCCTGGTATCCAATGACCATTTTTTAACCTTGCCCTTTTCTTACCCTATCCGGAAAGCTTCAATAGTGACTGTTATACGCCTCGTTAATGATGCAGTTGACACAGTTGACAATGAAGGTATTTAATTTGCTCTCATCTTTTTTCTTGTGAGAAAATAATACAGACAAGCAGTGTACCTCATATTAAAAATAAACCTTTTTGATACTTTGTTTAAACAATGCTTTAATATTGAGGGGAAATATTGGCGTCAATATATTTAACGGACTTTTTCTAATTTTTGTGATTCTGAAGAACAAGGAACAGTATTCATGGTTTAGTCACAGCATTGTCATGAGCTGGAAAGTTAGCCACTGTGTTTGATCCCAACCATAACATCCATTCTCTAACCTGCAACTCCATCCCTCTTCTTGTTCACAATCTGAGATCAAACTATTTGTTTACAAGCATGACCTTCTGTCAAATCCAGAGCCAAGGATTATCCCATAAAAGGCTATGTTCATGATTTAGCCAGAATCCCTGACACCCCCTTAATTCTGTGATATTACTCCTCTCTGCTCTTGGCACAGCTTAATAATTCTGTTTCCTAGTTTTGATACTAATAGAGAGCAGTTATTTTTGGTGCCTCGGCCAACAACGAGAACCCAATCAGGGTCATAGAGATATAGGCCTATGTTTAGTTATCATCTCACTGTGTGCAAATTGTTTTTTGAAGTCTACTCATTACACCCGCCATTCAAAAAATACTTTGTGGGGTGTAAATAACTTTGGGATGACTGGAGGTCATTAGGGAAGCCGTAGAGCATCATAGAGAGAAACAATATCATGCCCCAAGGCCTGTACAATCTATCAAGCACCCATGTTTATACTAAGCCTCCCTAATCCATTTCCCCTCTCCCCATTATGTAAGTACCAGCGTTTCTTTCTATATTTGATTATTCAATTTCTCTCTCCGGGTTTTTCTTTATCTCCTAGCCATGTAAGCTTGAGCTCAACCAATACATTGCTGCTAGGTTCCTTTGACCATGACCGGTTTCTTTCAGTCTGGCCATGGATTGACATTACAATTCCAGTCATCATATAATGAAACCAAGAGACTGAGGATGAGAACCGAACCAAAACCTTGCCTATCAATGTTCTCCAGAGATGTTGCCTGACCCGCTGAGCTAGTCCCCCACTTCAGTGTCATTTTTTAAAAGTAATAAAAAATTACTTTTTCCTAGTTTTATTTTATGTTGGCAGCCATTAATAAAAGAGCAAATGTCATGTTTATACCCTTTAATCTCAAAGATTTTTATGACATCTTATAGAATCAAATGGCAAAAAACTGAGCCATTCACCCTATTTTGCCTGCACACGCTCTTTTGCAAGAGCTTTATAAAAAATGCCATTTGGTCTTTTTAATTTTAATTCACGGCTCTATAGTATTCAATATTAGATAAAATGTAATGTTGTAATTCTTAGCTAATTCAATCTTATTGATCAAAAATATTGCCTTAAAATTGCCAACATTAATTTCAGACAATTTAATTGCACTGACAATTTTAAAATGTTTTGCTTTAAGTGATTGTTATCGGGAAAATATTTTGTGCTTCCAAAATGACCTGACACTTCGCGTTAACAGATCAGGGTAATTCTTGTTTCATATGAAAATATGTTTGTTTTACATTTTGGGGAACATTGGAATATGAAATTGTACATCATTGAAATGTGCTGCCGGTAACACCTACAGATTCAGCTACATAATTAAATCATCATCACAATTTCTCATTCATCCTTGAAGGAAATGGAACATTAACTAAGGAAAGGTGTATTAAGGTGAAAAATAAAATAAGGTAGCATCAGTTTATATTGCAAAGTCAGTAATGAATTATTAGCTCCAAATTTCCATAACCATGGTATTCTAGATATCTTCATGCCGCATTACTTACAGTTGGTCTGAACCCTATGAATTGGAATATTGGGTTCTGATTCTGTATAATTCATTATGACTTCACCTGGTGAGATTTTTTTCGATCTGTTGATGGGTGTCAGTAAACATTGTTAATACAAAGTGCAAGTTAAATTATTCAAAGTAGGCTTAGAGTGTAAGTGGTAAACTCATCTACTGTGTAATAGATCTATTTAACTTTCTTTAAAATAATTCTAAAGTGCCTGTCCCACTTTCCCGATCCGCTCACGAATTCTCCCACGTTTTCTCCTTGATTCAAACTCGGAGAATGTTCCTAACGGGTCCGTAGATTTATCGGAGTAAAATGATAGTCGGGAGGAGCAAAATTGCAACATTTAATGCCCCGAGTACCTATGGCTGACATAATGAGCTGCTATGATATATCCACGGACTCCTTCGCCCTCCTACGGACCCAGTTACGAACATTCTCCGAGTTTGAATCAAGGAGAAAACTCGGGAGAACTCGTGAGCAGCTCGGGAAAGTGGGAGAGGCCCTTTACATAGAGGTAGCAAAACAAATAGGAAAGCAATTGCACTGTGTACATGCTGTATTATAATGATATGTTAGAATGTTGTCTTTTAAGACTCACTTGTTTTTCACTTTCCACCTGACAGTGTCCCTTATGGAGGAGGGGCAGAACTACAACAGAGGTGACTACCAGACACTTGCATCTGGTTGTTAATGCACCCCAGTTTTTTTATTTGTTAAATAACCACTTGTCTTGTTTTTGCACTTGTGTGCATGCACGCAACATACGCTGTGAGGTTTGTGGTCATATCTCACAAAGCAGAATACAAAATAATCTGCAAGGGCATAAGTTGTCATTTGAATACCATATTGTTTCTTGTGACCTCCAGGCTGAACTCATTATGTTGGAATAATGTATTTCAACCTTAGTAATTCACTGAAATTAGTGTACAGCTGCTTAAAGGCAAAAGCAGTGACCTTAATACTAACCTTAAGTAACTGCTTAAAAAATGTCTGGATTTAAGCATCAATAATTCCTACTGTCATTAGAAATTTGTAACTGAATTGATTAATTGAAATGCATGATTCAACAGTGTGCTTCAGCCCTATTTCATCAATATCCAGCTTTTACAATAAAAAGTGACTGGCTTTCAACATGCATGTTGATTTTGGTTGGCCTTTGCATGAATTTGGCAATATACTTTATTCTGATATCACTGTGTTGTGAATGCCTTTTATATGTTAAAACACAAGTACATTGAACTATATTTCCTGCTCAGAACTAAGAGAAAGTAACAATCTGCTGTGCTCAACATTTAACAAACAATAAGTTGTATTTTTACCACTACTTCTTTTATTTTAGAAAATATAATTTTCTTACAATTCGCACTGTAGCTATGATGCTTGTATTAGTTGATAACGTTTTGAGGAGAAAGAGTTCCATTGTCGGGGATAAAATGCAACATTAAAACATTTTTTTAATCATCAAATATTCAAAAATGTTATTGTAACAAAGTTCCTTAGGGTAATAAGATTTGTGAGTAAAGTTGTGCACAATGTATTTGAAGGCACATTGTGTTTTGATTTAAATCCAATATTTTGGTAACTTATCCAATAGGATTAATCAAAGAAATGCACGATGTTCATACATCTACAAATAGCAGCATAAAAGATTAACTCCACTGATAGCTTACCTACAGAGCTATATTCATTAATAAATGTCATATTGTTTCAATGTAGCATATCACTGGGATACTTCAGACTGGATGCCAAGCAATCGACTGCCTAATATTGAAGAGATCCCACATTATGAAGTAGCTGACGTTGCGCCCATACATCATGAGAATGTAACGGCACTCGATACAGACTACTACCTCGGCGGGTATGACATTGACAATGACTTTCCACCTCCGCAAGATGAGGAGTTCCTGAGTCAGGACCAACTTCCTCCTCCACTCCCAGAGGACTACCAAGATCAGTACGAGATCATCCAGCCACACCGTGCCACATCAGCAACCAACACGTTGAGCTCCAATGGCCGAAGAAGACCACACTTCCATCCCAGCCAGTATCTTCCACCTCATCAGTTGCCAGCGGAAGGTGAGACAGTTGGTGCCCAAGGTGGGAGAGACTTTTGTGCGTTTCGTGCAGGTTCAGACAAACACTTGGAGAAAGTGATTATCGACAATATGGCAATTCCTATGCTCACGTCAACAAATGCATCATCGTCAGACATGTCAACGAGCTGTGGCTTTGATGACTCAGAAATAGTGATGAGTGACTATGAAAGTGGCGACGAACTCAATTTTAATAATCATATCTCTTTTGTAGAATCTCAGTACCAGACACAGGTATGATGACTATATGAGCTATTTCTAATTTTGGAACAAAATTGAAACATTCAAGACACACTGACAACCAAGTTGTGAAGTGGCAGGAATGTGAAGACCATTTCATGGGATATTTGCATCCCCAAGAAATGATGAACGCAAAAAGTAGAATGAGTTGTCTTTTTCAAACTGGGGTATTAATTTCATTGTTTTATGTCCACAACTACTTTTTCTAAAATAGCTCAAAAGAATTGTGTTTATTGTAAAGTAAATACAGCCTATGATTTGGTTTTAAGCTGAGTCCATATTGGAGCTAAAAATGCAGAAAAATATGACCATTAACATTGATGTACTTCTGAGGTATTGTTCCTGCAGGAAATGCAATGGATAATGTAGGAAAAGCGATCAATTGATGGTATAAAATGTTAATCATACAATCACAGTTTACGTTGATAATTCCAAAATGCTGGGGATGAAGTAATTAGTAATGGCACTTTCTTAAGAGTGATGAAGTAAACCATTTGGTAGTTAACAGCATGTTTTGCTGTTGATATGGTAGTATTTGTATAGGCAGACCTTCAAAAGAACTGCAATACTTGTTTAACAATGCATCTTGCACTGTTTTAATTCGTGGAATGTATATTTGTTCACGGTCCAAAAGTGGCTGATAGCAGTAAGTTAAAGCAAAGTATTAAAGCAAAATAGTTGCCAATAAAAGAATGTTCTACCTAAAATACCCCCCCACCTCTACCCCCCCCCCCAAACCAGCCGCCCCAACTCCCCACACACCCCCTACCACCCAGCCAAAATCCAACTCTCCTCTTCCTCAAGGTCGAAAATACTCCAATTATCATAACATTTTATGCCATCTTATTTCTATATCAAAGCACATAGAACTTAACTTGAAATAACAGTCTGCTGCCTGTACTTGCAAAAAAAAGTGCTGTCATGTGGTTACATTTTAGAACAGTCATGAACACTGGAGTGGGAGTTTTTGCAACAATAAATAAGTAAGTAAAATTGCACTGCAGACTAATGTAAAGTTGGAATAAATGTGCTATTAGTGATCTGGTCTAAGGACCCATTGGAAAAGCTCATGTCTTTTGACCATGAGGCACGTATAGCCTGAGGTGCATTGTTTTACTGCAAAAAAAGTGGAAGAAAATCTCTAGATTGAAATGAAATGAAAGTTACTTTCAGAGTTCAGCTTTCTGGAGTCTCTCTATGGCCTACTATTACGGCTCTAACCTCACAGCTATAGTTGTGTAATATTTAGAGATCACCTGTAAAATCTATAATTTACAAATTAATACTTTCAAAGAGATTTGGTTCAGATCTTATGACCTCATGTTTTCCAAATTAAGATAGGCTTTGTAAAATCAGATATTCACAGACGTGAAGGTGAAAATTCACTTCATCAAATCTCTCAGTGGCAAGGAATGTATTTCAATAGAAGATAATTTTAATCAATCAGTAGCAAAGCTGCTTTTTTACTATTTAATAATTGATTCAAATTTATCTTTTGACGTGTCAGAAGATTATTCCACGTAAAGTATTGCCATCAGTAAAACAGTGTTATCCAGTTTAAGACATTCTCCGAAATGCAGAGTAAAGGCTCCGCCTATAAATTCATTCCTGGATATTTGCACATGCAGAGATAGTACAGTATGTGGATTGAAATCTCAAGTAACGTTTATAACTAGAAAGTCAGCTGTCTCTTTTGATTATGGTTGAAGTAAGTTTGGTTCAATTCATTACATTTCCTGAAGACAAGTGTACGTCATTAAGCAACTGTGTCACAATTCGTACCTGGGACAAAATATGAAGAAACCCATATTTTTTCATGCACCTTTAGAGTCTGTTCCTGTATTCACAAAGCTACAATGCCACAAAAATTCCAAGAGTACAGTTCAATCTGGACTCTGATTTGTTTATTTGTATGTAAATTATCTTACAGCAGCTGTGGGTCTATGGCACTGCATTTTAGAAAGTTATAAAATTTGATGCTCAAGATTTCTAAGCTTTTTGTAGTACTGTATTAAACTGTCGTCCTGTTGTGTATTATTTTTTACCTGCTGTTAACAAGCTTTGTAAAGATGCAAGTTTATGTGCTTAAAAAGTTTGTATAAAGTGTACATAGATATAGATTGGGTTGTTTAAATTTTGCAAGCTTTTGTAGATATTTAATGTGTTCTGGGATGCCTTGATTTTTTGCTGATAAAAGTGAAATATCACTAAAAAGCAGAGACAGATTAGTATTGATGAAATGTTTTTAAAGAAAAAAGTTGTAAATTGATCAACAAAATCCATTCTGTTCATTTTATTAACACAAATACTACTTTTATCATAGCTGGAGCTTTTCAGTATGGTTAGATCAGAACCGGCAGCTGCTTAATTCTTTGGAATGAATTCAGCAAATGGAGCTTTTCATGTATTTTGTGGTCACAAAAAGGCAACATGCTAAGGATTGTGTCTTGAATGACTATAATGATTGTGCCAAGTCTTTAACAAAACATGGCAAATTATTGCAAAAGAATAAGATTGTTTCTTAAGTGTTACTAAAGGAAACCAGATGCCATCAGAACTTGGATCTAATTCAATGATCAGCTGTGTAATTGGTGTTGTTGGCAGTATTAAAAACTGTAGTATTTTACGATTCAGTAGTTGTGCATTGTACAGATTGATTTTTAATTGCCACCACATTTCTTAAGTTCATGTAACAATAAAATATGTTTTTAATTAGTTATTGAGTTATTGGGTCCATCCAATTAGGCTTTTCAGTTTTTTGTGTCTGTAAGTAGTTGTAGAGATGGTGGGTCTGAGAATCAGGGGGTAAAATGTTCAGGCATCAGCAGAGCCATAATATGAAAATAATTATTCTATTAATTCTATCACAAAGTCAAGTCAAGCATGAGGAACGTAATTAAATACACTGATGAACCTGATCCAGCAGAAGCAACTTCAGGTGCAAAGAATTCCCTAAATCCCAAATATGTTCCATTCTTTTAACATTACCTCATTAGTTCCTAACTTCTTCTTCTTGAGTATGGTGTGCACAGCCTAAAGTTGTAGGACGACTTGTTCTATTTGATCTTATTTGATTGTGCACGCCAGGCTGATTGTATTTGTCCAAACAGGGCAGACCACGTGCAAGTTGCAATCTCCCACCCCATTAGTTCCTAACATGATGCAGACCTGTTTCTGCATCAAGGAAAAATTGCTAAGTGTAGGAAGGAACTGCAGATGCTGGTTTAAACTGGAGCAGGAAGGAACTGTAGTTGCTGGTTTAAACCAAAGTAGGAAGGGACTGCAGATAAGACTAGATTTCAATGACCCAAGAGCACAAATGTATGCACAGAATTACTGTCATTTATTTTCATACCTATAACTATTAATGTTCAGTGCAAACTAACGTGCGAGTTCCAAATCTACTCACAGCTGGATCATAGCTGTAATTGTGACTCCTCAACACTGTAGCATGATCTCCATGACGATCATTTGAGCCGGATCAAACAACACAGATCCACGACTTTCATTGTGACAGAGAGGAATGGCTACATGGTGCGAGGTATATTTCAGGTAATTTGTGTTTCTGATTGACCTGAGTTAATTTGCATAAGTTTAATTGTTTTAAAATGCCTTCTAGTGATTTTGGATGCTCCAATTTTTGTATTTTTTTAATTAATTGTTGTAATTCATTATTTAGTTTTGGAATATGCCCAACTGGTGACAAAGTAATCCTACACGATTTATAGTCAGGAAACCCTCAAGGTTTGAGTAAGTTGAACAGCCAGACAAGCAATGGCTGCAGTTAGTTGCAACTCCGCTATGCTGGGACCACCGATAAAAACATTGCGGAGCCGCGGGTCTGTGGAGTAGCCAGCTGCGGGCGGCAGCGCTGACTTTAACATCGTGGAGCCTAGGATCTCTCGCCGAGATTGCCAGTGTTGGAGCTCCATCCAGCGCGGCCTGTTGGCTTGGAAGTCGCGGTCTCCGGTAAGGAGGCGGCCGTTCCTGGCACCCCAAACCACTGAAAGGGTTCTCCCGTCGCCGAGGCACCATCACCCAGGGAGAACGGCCTGGAACATCGGGCCTCCGTAGCGCGACTGTGGAGGCATCAGTAGGCTCAACTATGTGTGGACATGGGGATGGGGACTGGACTTTGTGCCTTCCCCCACAGTGGGAACGATTGTGGGGGGATGTTTTTATGTTTTAATGTTAAACTTCTTCTTTAATGCTATGTTGTATTTTTATTAGTGTGCTGCAAGCACATCTGAATTTCCCCTGAATAAGGGGATTAATAAAGTATTTATTATTATTATTATTATTATTATTATTATTATTATTATTATTATTCCCACAGCTACTCTGCCAATCCATTTCCAATATGAATTCCTTAATCATATCATATATCATATCATCATCATATCTATCTATATCATTTTAATGTGTGTATGTGTGTTTATGTCTGTCAGATTTGCCCTTTGATTTCATGGTTCGCCAAAACCACACTCTCAAACTCCTAACATTGCACTTTTACATTCATGGATTCACTCCTCATTACATTTAGACATTTTTATGTACACATTTTTAAATAAAATCATTCACCCCTCCCCCCCCCCCCCCCCCCCCCCCCCACACACACACTCACTCATTTTGTGGCCTCCTGCTGGCCAGCCACCATAACGGCCGCTGCTGCAGCTCGCTCGCCTCCAAAGGCGCCGCTATTTTTTTTTCTTCCGCTGGCGATTTTACTTCCTCCACTCCCCCCCCCCCCCAAGGCTGCCTCCCCCATCCCCCTCTAACCCTCCCCCCTTCTCTCCTCCCCTCCCCCTTCCCCCCATACCCTTCCCTTCCCCCTCTCTCCTCCCCCCCCCCCCCCACTCGGGGTCTGAAGCACGTTCGGGGACCAGACCCAACGGGTCTGCACTTGGTACTTTTAAAACTCTGTGTGTTTATGTCTGTCAGATTTGGCCTTTGATTTCATGGTTCGACAAAACCGCACACTCAAACTCCAAGAAATTTTCCATTTTGCTAGACATTACACTTTTACATTCACGGATCCACTCCTCATTACATTTAGACATTTTTATGTACACATTTTAAAATAAAATCCCCCCCCCACTCACTCATCTTGTGACCTCCTGCTGGCCATACACCATGACGGCTGCTGCAGCCCGGTCTCCTCCAAAAACGCCGTCATTTTTTTCTTTCGCTGGCGATTTTCCTTGCTGCTGCTCGGCTTATTTCGCTGCCAATTTTACTTCCTCCCACCCCTCACCCCCAAGGCCGGCTCTCTCACCCTGGCTGAAGCCAAAGATCGCCTCTTCCACCGCTGCTTTTCGCCGTGCTCCGAAATGCAGCGGGGGAACAGCCGATCTTTGCCTTCAGCCAGGGTGAGAGAGCTCCCCCCCCCCTCCCCCCCCCACCCCCATACTCAGGGACTGAAGCACGTTCAGGGACCAGAACGTTTGAGGACCAGGACAACCACTCCCCTCCCCCTCCCCCCTCCCCCCTCCCCCCCCCCCCCCCCCCCCCCCGTTCTCGGGGATGGAAGCACGTTTGGGGACCAGACCCAACGGGTCGGCACTTGGTCTAGTATACTTTTAAAACTGTGCATGAGTGTGTGTGTGTTTGTGGGTGTATGTCACATTCCATTTTTTTTTTCAGATACGATTTTTGGCCTTTGATTCCACGATCCGCCAAAACCACACGCACAAACTCCCAGATTTTTTCCATTTTGCTAGACATTACACTTTTACATTCACTAATGCATTCCTCATTACATTTAGACATTTTTATGTACACATTTTTAATAAAATCCTTCCTTCCCCCCCCCCCAAAAATGTCAAAATGTTAAAAAAATCATACAGCTTTCACCCATAGAATGTTGGTGATTTAACTTATAATTTTGGAAATTGACTCCCCCCTAAATTTGATCAATTATTTCCCCAAATTTTGTTAATAAAGTTGCTCACAAAACGGATTTTTCTTTTAATCAAACTGCTGCGGCAGCTGCAGATGTCACAATGCCCTTGCTCGCGGCACCGCTCGCTCTTGATTAAAGGAGATGCTCTCAACACACAGGTGCACTTTCCACCACCCCCCCCCCCCCCCCCCCCCCCCCCCCACTCAGTCTTTTTATCGCCACCCGCTATGCTGCAGACCAAAGATCCAGAGAGAGTAATGGCCATCAATGCCACCTTCTCATTGCCCTGCGCGACGATAACGGCTGCTGCCGCCCAGCTCTCCTCCACTTCTCCCCCAGGCCCGGCTCTGCCACGCTGGTGGAAGCCACGATCGGCTGGTCCCCCTGCTGCTTTTCACCATCCACACATTGCTCCTTGCCTTGCTCATGGCCCGCAGGCTCACTCGGGACCACGCTCGCCCGCCCACTCCACCCTCCCCCCCCCCCCCCCCCGTACTCGGGGTCTGAAGCGATTGGGAATCGGTCCTCTGTGACGACCGGCCAGGAGATAACCGGCTGGCTCCGGGGGTACAAAGAGGATGCGCCGAGGATGTGCGGCCAATGAGCTGAGGCTGACTCTGAGACCAACGGCTGCTGGGCGGCCCTACTCCTCTCCGCCTTCCCTTCTTATTCCCTCCCTTCTCCCCTCCTCCCTTCTCCCCTCCTCCCTTCTCCCCCCCTTCTCCCCCTCCCCCTCTCTCCTCCCCACTCTCATCCTCTCCGCTCCCTCTCTCCCTCCCTCTCTCTCTCCCCCCTCTCTCTCTCCCCCCTCTCTCTCACCCCTCTCTCTCCCCACCCCCCTGCCTACCCTCCCCTAAATCCCCTTCTCCCCTCCACCCCTCCACTACCCCCCTCAGCCCCCCTCTTCCTCCTCCCCTCTCTCTTCCCATCTCTCACTCCCCACCCTCCCTCTCCCCTCCACCCCCCTCTCGCTCTGTCTCTTGCCCTTCTGTCTCTGCCCCTCTCTGTCTCTCCCCATTCTCTCTCTGCCCATTCTCTCTGCCCTCACTCTACCCCCTCCCACCCTCTCTTAATAACATTAATATAATATTAAGGGGGGTAGTTAGCATGTGTGCAGTGGTAGTTAGTGCATGTGACGCCGCATGCAGACCCCCCCACCCTCCCCACCCCAACCGGGCGTTGGAGGAACAGACCCAATGGGTCTGCACTTGGTCTAGTATCAAAACTGTGTTTGTGTGGGTGTATGTCATTTTGCCTTTGAAACATATTTGCTCAAAAACCAGATGCAAATACTCTGAGATTTTTACATATTTCAGTAGGCATTTAACTTATGTTCAGATATCCACTCCTCTCTAGATTTTGGTCAATTATTTCCCAGATTTTGAATAAAATTGTTCACAAAACATAAAAAAAAATGTAAAATCAAACTGCTGCATGAGTCACAGTGCCACCTCACAGATCCAATCACAATGGATCTAATTTACATATATGACATCACAATGGGACAGGGGTGGGAGATTTGAACCTTCACGTGGTCCCACTAAAATCAAACTGCTGCATGAGTCACAGTGTCATCTCACAGATGTACAATCACAATGGATCTCATTTACATTTGCCATCACTATGGGACAGATGTGGGAGATTGCAACCTTCACGTGGCCCCACTAAAACCAAACTGCTGCATGAATCACAGTGCCATCTCACAGATGTACAATCATAATAATTACAGGCCAGATGTTAGACTAACTGACCTGTAATTCCCCGCTTTCTCTCCCTCCTTTTTTTAAAAAAGTGGGGTTACATTAGCTATCCTCCAATTCTCAGGAACTACTCCAGAATATAAGGAGTTTTGAAAAATTATCACTAATGCATCCACTATTCCTGTGGCTACCTCCTTGAGCACTCTGGGATGCAGCCTATCTTGTCCTGGGAATTTATCGGCCTTTAATCCGTTCAATTTACCCAACACCACTTCCCGGCTAACCTGGATTTCACTCAGTTGCGCCATCTTATTTGACCTCCGGTCCACTGCTATTTCCAGCAGATTATTTATGTCTTCCTTAGTGAAGACAGAACCAAAGTAGTTATTCAATTGGTCTGCCATGTCCTTGTTCCCCTTGATCAATTCACCTGCTCCTGACTGCAAGGGACCAACATTTGTTCTAACTAGTCTCTTTCTCTTCAAATATCTATAAAAACTTTTGCAGTCAGTTGTTATGTTCCCTGCCAGTTTCCTTTCGTAATCTATTTTCCCTTTCCTAATTAATCCCTTTGTCCTCCTCTGCTGGATTCTGAATTTCTCCCAGTCCTCTGGTAGGCTGCTTTTTTTAGCCAATTTGTATGCCTCATCTTTAGTTTTTATACTATCCCTGATTTCACTCGTTATCCATGGATGCACCACCTGCCCTGATTTATTCTTTTGTCAAACTGGTATGAACAATTTTTGTACTTCATCCATGCAGTCTTTAAATACCTTCCATTGCACATCCACTGTCAACCCTTTAAGACTCACCTGCCAGTCTATCTCTTCTGTGCCACTATCTGGTTGCCTATAACCCTTCCTTCACTTCCGCAGTCACCTCACTACTCAAAGAACGCAAACCAAACCCAACTCCCTGAACTCCTGGGACAAGCTTCACCGCTCTCCCAGCGCTGCTTGATGTTAGTCCTCCTCTCAGACCGCTCTATCTGCCCTCATGTTCATCCATCACTGTCCCATCACCAATTGTCTTATCCTATCCAAGCTACTTGAAAATGTTATAGCCTCCCAAGTTCAGACCCATCTTGTCTAGAATTTCATGCAGCTGTGCATTTCCTGGCTAATGTAGGCAGAGTCATCAGGAATGGGTGACTTTCACTCTGTCATCATCATCACTCAGTATATGCAGGACTGAAATCTGATGGGACTTCAATCGTCTGCACTGTCAGGATACATTAAAAGTCCCACCTATCCTGGTGGTAGATTAATGTTTCCCCATAGCCACTGGGCCAAAATCCTGGAAATCCCACCCTGTATCACATGAACTACAGAAGCATGAAGAGTGACTAACCAACATATTCCCAAGAATATTTAAAGGGATACAATAATGGTGAACTTAACAGTGATGCCCACATATTACGAATGAATAAATGGACAAAAGGTTAGGTGGGTGGAAGAAAGACCTGTCAGCTCCAATAACATTCAGGAAACGACACAAAGTGCTGTAAGTCAACGGGGTCAGGCAGCATCTCTGGAGAAAATGGACAGATGATATTTTGGGTCTGCTTCCCTAACACTACCTGTCCCTCCACCTATCTTTGTAACAAATGCAAACTTAGCAACAAAGCCACCAATTCCCTCATTCAGATCATGAACATATAAAGTCAAAAGTAGCAGACCCGATGCCGACCCCTGCGGAACACCATTAATCACTGACAGCTAACCCGATAAAGTCCCTTTATTCCCACTCTCGGCCTTCTGCCACTCAGTTAATTTTCTATCCATGTTAGTACCTTGCCCCATTACCATGAGCTCTCATCTTGTTTAGCAGCCTCGTGTCTGGCACCTTATCAAAGGCCTTCTGAAAATCCAAGTCCACTGATTCTCATTTGTCAATCCTGCTTGTCCCCTCCTCAAAATCCTCCAACACATAAGATCTCCCTTTAACAAAACCATGATGACTTCAACCTAGCTTATCATGTGCTTCCAAGTACCTCGAGCCTCACCTTACTAATGGACTCTAAAATCTTACCAACTGCAAAAATCAGATGAGGTCACCAATAATTTGCTTTCACTTGCCTCGCCCCCTTCTTAAACAGTAGAGTTACATTTAGTTTGTCTTTCTATGTCTACAATTTAAAGGGAACCATAAATATTGCATTCAACGGGGTACTTGTCTAGGGCATTAAGATTGAAGCATAATGAATGGGAATAAGGGTCACGTGTAGTCCAAACTTAGTGGAGAAGCACAGTCAAATCCTATTGACCTTAGTAAACTTTGTGAAAAGTTTTGAGAGCCCTGTGGTAATATCTTCTTTCTGTTTTGAAAATTCAATCTGAAAATTGTACCTTGCAACATTTGGCTGTTTTTCTGGTCAATTGTGGTCAGATGCGTTTCCTATTCCTGCAACTGTCTATTGAAATGCAGCAATTTTATCCAACTAACCCTTCCAGAGCAGTGATCAGCAAAAATTATTAACAGTTTTCCCTTGGGCAATTCCATCTTCCATCTTCCATCTTATCAACTACCATCAACAATCCACCTATCCTGTCCAAGCTCATTAAACATGCTATGGTCTGCCGATACAAAGCTTCTGAAATGAATCCCTTAAATCTGATTATAATTTCTGGCACAATTCCAACTTAGTTCTTATCTGAATCACTACAGACATTCTTTGTGGTTGTGATAAAGTTACGCTATATTTTCCCATCATTCCCACACTGTCTGTAACTATAGGTTTTTGAATGCACCATCTTCCTTCAGCACCTCTACTTCATCATCCAAATGTTAGGCTTTTTAAAGCTGAATTCATTTTTACCTGCTCAGGCAAAACTAGGCAATAGTTTCCTCTCTGCACCTTCACCAATGTGTGCCACCATAGAGTTATCTCTGGTCCAGTCCAATTACTCACCTTCTCCCCCTTGATAACATCTTTCAAAATTCAGTCAGCATATTGGCACTATATATAGCATTAGCCCTACAAATCTCTTGATGACTGCATTGTTTTAAAGGTGGTAGATTGCATTGTCCAGCATTTTGTAAGGGTTGTGGAGAAACTGAATGTCAGGGAAACTGAAATTATCATCAACGCATCACAAATTCTACAGGCACTGACATTATCCGTTTCCATGGCAATGGTCAGACAATGGACCAAGATTGTTCACATACTTGATCTCATACTTGACCACAATATGGACCTGTGACTTCCTTTATGTGTTAAAGTAAGTTGTATTATAGTGAACAAATGTTATCGGTATTATAATCCATAAAAGCTTGCAAAGCTCTGTGAACTCGGGAGGCCCCATAGTTTGTGAGGTGGTGAGTGTCCTAGAACATAGAACAATACACCACAGGAACAGGCCCTCTGGCCCACAGTGTTTGTGCAAAACATAATACTACAACCAAATCATATCTGCCTTCACATAACCATATCCCTCCATGCCCTGCATATCCACATGCCTATACAATACACAAATCTTTTAAAAGCCACTATCATATCTGCCTCAACCACTACCTCTGGCAGCATATTCCAACCCAATGTGTTAAAAAACTTGCCCACACATCTCCTTTAACTTTGTCCCTCTCACCTTAAAGCTGTGCCCTCCAGTATTTAATATTTCTATCCAGGGAAATAGGTTCTGAATGTCTACCATGTCTATGCCTCTTGTAATGTTATATACTTCTGTCAGGCCTCCCCACAACCTCTGATGTTGCAGAGAAAACAATCCAAGTCTGTCCAACCTTTTCCTGTAGCTAATACCCCCTGATCCAAGCATCATTCTGATAAATCTCCTTTGCACCATTAGCAAAGCCTCCACATACTTCCAGCAGTGGAGTGACCAGAACTGGATGCAATACTCCAAATGCGGCCTAACCAATGTCCTATAAAACTGCATGATTTCCTAACTCTTAATGCCCTAACTAAAGAAGGCAAACATACCATATACTTTCCTTACCACTGGATCTACTTCTGTTGCCACTTCAGTGATTATGGACTTGGACCCCAAGATCCCTCTGTACAAAAATGGTGTTAAGGGTCATGTAATTGATTGTATATTTACCTTTTTAATATTTAACATCCCAAAATGCAACACCTCACATTTGCTTGGATTAAACTCCATCTGCCATTTCCCCATCCATTTCTGTAGCTGAACTATATCTCACTGTATACTTTGATGCTGTATACTTCCTTACAGTCCGTGACCCCCATCTTCTTGGTGTCATCTGCAAGCTTACTAACCAACCTGTCTATGTTTATATTAAAGTTATTTATACATATTACAAAGAGCGGAGTTCCCAGCACAGATCCCCGCGTAACTCCATTGTTTGCAGACCTCCAGACTGAATATTGTTCTTCCATCATAACCCTCTGTCAGTAAGCCAGCTCTGAATCCATGTAACCAAGTTGTTAATGCTGTGCATCTTAATCTTCTGGATCAGTCTACCAACTTTATCAGATACCTTACTGAAATCCGCTTTGACAACATCCACCAACCTCCCCTCATTCATCACTTCCATCACCTCCTCCTTTCCTTATATTCCCCAAAGATGTTGTCTGATTCCATCCACTTACTCAGTAGTAACTTCAAGTAGTAAAGAAGCATCCCAAGGAAAGAGCAATGCTCAGCAACATTGGTTAGCTTTCTCACACAAAACACAGCCAACTTTTATTTCTCATCCCATTCTTAACAATTCTGAATCCTGAATTAGCAGCTGGGAAAATATCAAGAACATCCCATTCCCCAAATGAACATTGGCCTGCAGATGGCAGATGTTGCTCATTATTGACTGTTCACTTTGATATCACCATGTAGTTCCACATCAATGCTCTGTGTTCCCTGCCTGGTGTCCATAACCCAGGGCTGAACCTCCATGTCAGCTTCCATATCTCCACATTCACATGTGACACATGGGTATAGACAACTATCTTGGCTGACTATTAAAGATATAATATAATAAGAATATAACTGCAGATGCAGATATATTCAAAAAAGACACAAGGTACTGGAGTATCTCAGTGGATCAGGCAGCATCTATGGAAGACATGGCTAGGTGATGTTTTGGGCAGGGACCCATTTTCAGACTAATTGTAGTGGGAGGGGAGAGAAAGCTGAAAAGAGGTGAGAGCGGAAGGCCTGGCAGGACATGGGTGGATACCGGTGAGGTGAGGGGGTGGTTATTGGTAGATGGATGGACAAAGACCAGAGATGAAAAGAAGACAAGAGGAGAAGTAAATTGAAACTAGAGAAATGCATATAGGTGGAAGGGGATGGGGGGGAGAGGGGGAGAGGGGAAGGGGAAAGGGGGGCCTATTTGGATGGTTGGGAGTTGGGAGTCATGAGGAAATGGTGAATTGGAGAATTCAAGGTTCATACCATTAGCTACCCAAGTGGAATATGAGGTGCTGTTCTTCCAGTTTGTGTGTGACAATAGACAATAGGTGCAGGAGAAGGCCATTCAACCCTTCGAGCCAGCACCTCACTCTGGCAATGGAGGAGGCCCACCATTATCAGTCGTGCCATATGCTGTTACTCAGAGAATGCTGCTCTCAAGCTTGCCCATGGCTGCTACTTTCACAAGCACTAGCACACACGCTTGATGCCAGTATAATGTCTGCAGCTATCTTCTTTGTTGCTGCAAATGCAGCCTATTAAACTAGTCAAACTATAACATATTTTACATAAGATAGTAACCTTCAACTGAGCACCAGTATCTGTGAAAAATGTAGCATTCACTTCTTAGTTACACCCAGTTACATCAGAATGTTCACATGAATCTGTAAATAATTTCAGCAAATTAATAACATTTATTTTCATATTAGATGGACTATGTTTCCTATATTGCAACTGCCACCAGACTTGGAAAAAGTAAATGACTGTCTAAATATAATGAAATGCCATTATGGTTGCAAACGATACTATATATAGTATACATGGTGGTTCATTGATTTATTTTATTTTGTTGATGTACTGTAGGATTTAGTGTTAACAGTAGATGGCCTCAAAACACTATTTTAACTGTGGAATCAACAGTTTGGAAACAAATTACCTTTAGATCATGTTCATTCCACAAACTTGATAAACTAAAGCTAGTCAGGATTAGTTCCACTTTTGCAATTCTGATCACTTTTATCTATTGGCACAATTTTGCATTCTGCTTTTTGTGCAGATGAAAAAGTCGAAACATCTTTCAGGGGGATTATTATTCTTGAAGGATGTAAGTGTAATTTGGGCAGAATCATGCAGGATATTGATGTGATGATTTCACAGACACACATGTCTGTACGGAGTTTGTACGTTCTGCCCGTGACCTGCGTGGGTTTTCTCCGAGATCTTCGGTTTCCTCCCACACGCCAAAGACGTACAGGTTTGTAGGTGAATTGGCGTGGTAAATGTGAAAATGTCCCTAGTGGGATAGTGTTAATGTGCGAGGATCGCTGGTCGGCGCGGACTCGCTGAGCCGAAGGGCCTGTTTCCGCGCTGTATCTCTAAACTAAACAAAACATATACAGTGGAAATAGACATTGAGTCTCACAGAAAGCAGATTTCAAAGTCCTCAAAGCAATGTAAACAATTTAAAATATGAAAGCCTTCTTGATGCCACCGTCCGATTTGCTGCACTGAACAGAAGATACATAGTACTTGCAGCAATAACTTACGAACATGCTACTGATAATTCTTTCCTCCCACCATCACACCCCCCCCCCCCGCCAGATTATTAGAAAGGACTGTTCAAAAGGATATTAAAAGTATAAACTGTGATCTGGATGTGATAATCTTGATCGAACCTTTTTGAAATGGAGAGCCTCATACTAAGCAGTTATCAAAGCTTCCTTTGGTGTTACTCTTGATATTTTAACTTCGAGGAATAGATTCCAAGCCATTCTATTGAGTCACTTTGACTTTTCAATAAGATCCTCATTTTTCATAATTCTAATTTTGCTGATTATATTTTCATGCAGCGCATTTGCTCCTGCTATGAGTGTTTGTAAAATGAGAGTGTGACCCCTCCTGATGAATTTAATGCTTTCTATGCTTGCTCTGAGCAGAAGGCCAACAGAGTGCCGACATTTGTCCCATCAGACTCGAGTGTGTCTTTTCCCATGGTCACTGTTGCAGAAGATCCGTCTTCCTCAGGGTGAACCCATGGAAAGCAACTGGGCCAGATGGAGTCCCTGGCTGTGTCCTTAGGAATTGCATGGAATTAAATGTATCTCTATTCTACCCCCTGTTTCAAGAAGACTACTATAATCCCAGTACTAAAGAAAGGTAAGATTTCAAGCCTTAATGACTACCATCCAGTGGCCTTGACATCCACCATCATGAAGCACTTTGAGAGGCGGGGGTATGGCACACATTAAATCCAATGTACCAAAGCAGCCATGATCCATTGGAGTTTGCCTACCTCACACAACACGTGAAGAAGGACATACACCTGTACATACATTGATGACACAAAGTGGAGTTTGTCAAATGCTTCAAGTTCCTAAGAATAAATATCACCAGTAATTTGTCCTATACCGAGTCCCTTCAAATTAATGGCCAGGAGCACACACCAACACCTCTAGTCCCTTAGAAGGCTTGGGAAGTTTGGCATATCCCCAACAATCATGACTCCAACTTCTGCAGATGCACTATAGAAAGCATTTTATCAGGATGCATCACACCCTGACTTGGGAACAGCTCCATTCAAGCTCGCCATAAATTGCAGAGAATTGTGGACGCAAACCAACCTCCCTTCCATGGACTCCATCTACATTTCACACTGCCATGGCAAAGCCACCAGCATAATCAATGACTAGTCTCGCCCTAGTCACTCCATCTTCTCCCCTCTCCCGTCAGGCAAGAAGTACAGATGTTTGAAAACAAATACCTCCAGATACAGGGACAGTTTCTTCCCAGATATTATCAAGCAATTGAACTGTCCTCTCACCAGTTAGATTATGGTTCTGACCTCACATCTACCTCATTGGAGAACATTGAGCATTTTTTTAATCAGATTTTATCTTGCACTAAATGTTTTTCCCTTTACCCTGTATCTGTACTCTGTGGACAGCTTGATTGTATAGTCTTTTCTTTGACTGGACAGCATGCAAACAAAAGCCTTTTGCTGTACCTCTGTACATGTGACAATAATAAACTAAACAATACTAATTTTTTACATGTTTTAAGAAGGAACTGCAGATGGCGGAAAATCGAAGGTAGACCTAATATCTACCTAATATTTAAATGTGTTTACTTGCCTTTGCATTACTAAGTCTATGACAATAATCAATACAGTCTTGTTATTTAGTAGTTATCCAGTGATACTGGCCCATTCCACCCTCAGCCCCTCAGTCTTTTCCTTTAATTACAATGACCAAGACGGCGGTGGTGGCAGCCCGGCTTTGGAGGCTCGGCCGCGGGCCTAGTGGATGATAACATCGGAGGCATGGATCGCCTCAGCGCAGAGGGAGAACGAGGGAAGAAGACAAAGACTTTAAGACTTTTGCCTTCCACCACAGTGAGGAGGTGCCTGGTGAACTCACTGTGGTGAAAAATATGTGTTTATTATGTGTTTTATAAATTTTATTATATGGTATATGTTATGACTGCAAGGTAACAAAAATTTTGTTCAGACCGAAAGGTCTGAATGACAATAAAGTAATCTAATCTAATCTAATCTAACACGCATACATTATTTTATTGCAGTTAATATGGAACTTCAAATGTTTGTTCCAATGCTCCCCATTTGCAATTACTTTTACATTGAAGTGATTGAAATCAAAGTGAAGATTAAATGACATCAAAAAGTAAAACCTCCGGAATTGGTGATATTCATTACGTGGTTGGTTGGGCTCAGTATCAGCACAATTACTATATTAAACTTTGATTCTTTAGATGCCCTGGTTCAAGCTAAAACTAAAGTCAAATAATAACCTCCTCACACTTTAATTTCCCCTGCATGGTGGAGTTTCTTTGTCAAATATGCCCTTCTTTGAAACGTACAGCTCTTTGGAAACATTGCATGTTGTTCTTTTTTAGTTCATCAGTGATTACACTCCTTGAGGAACAATGTTCATCTGCCTCCCTTTCTCTTTAACCCATCAGTACCTGCAAAGAACCAGTTGGGAGTATTCCCACCACTAATCTAAGTTGACAACAGCAGAGCCTATCGTCATTGCAATTAGATGAATTGATGACGATCAGGGATCAAACCCAAACTCTGATAATAGTATTATTGGATACACTCCCTGTGGCAATGAGGAGGTGCTTTTAAACCAATAAAATTAATTACCATTTGTTTTTACAGACACAAAACGATGATCCTTGATGTCATGTTTAATATTACACTTAAGAAAATTATCACGATTTTGCTAACTTGAAACATTAATTACATTGAATCACCATGTTATCAGTATGAGATGCTTTTCCAATCACGGACACATTACTTACATAGAAACATAGAAAAATAGGTGCAGGAGTAGGCCATTCGGCCCTTCGAGCCTGCACAGCCATTCAATATGATCATGGCTGATCATCCAACTCAGTATCATGTACCTGCCTTCTCTCCATACCCCCTGATCCCCTTAGCTGACAAGGGCCACATCTAACTCCCTCTTAAATATAGCCAATGAACTGGCCTCAATTACCCTTCTGTGGCGGAGAGTTCCACAGATTCGCCACTCTCTGTGTGAAAAATGATCTTTTTCATCTCGGTCCTAAAAGATTTCCCCCTTATCCTAAAACTGTGACCCCTTGTTCTGGACTTCCCCAACATCGGGAACAATCTTCCTGCATCTAGCCTGTCGAACCCACTTAAGAATTTTGTAATATCCCCTCTCAATCTCCTAAATTCTAGAGATCTGAGTCCCAGTCTTTCTCAATCTCCCTACTCCCTCTAATTGTCAAATGTACCAGCGAGTACAACTGAAGTAGAACCTCTATCTCAAATCCGTTTGCTATGAAAGCTAGCCTTTTCCTTTTCCATTTAGATTTATACTGCAACTGCCAAACATTTGCCCATTCACCAGCCTTTCATAAATCCATGCTGAGCCTTGCGGTACCCCACTAGTCACTGCCTACCATTTGAAAAGGACCCGTTTTACTCTTTGCTCCAGCCATGCTGATTTCAAGTTGTATACTAATCACTTTCGAAAGCCTTCTGGAAATCCACTGGTTCTCCCTATCCACGCTGCTCCCATCTTTCGGAATAACTGACTCTAATAACTGACTCCAGCAGTTTTCCCCACTAACCGATGTTAGACTAACTGGTCTGTAATTCCTCGTTTTCCCTCTCCCTCCCTTCTTAAAAAGAGGGGTTACGTTTGCTACCCGCCAATCCTCAGGAACTACTCCAGAATCTAAAGAGTTTTGAAAGATTATCACTAGTGTATCCACTATTTCTGGGGGCTACTTCCTTAAGTACTCTGGGATGCAGCCTATCTGGCCCTGGGGATTTATCGGCCTTTAATCCATTCAATTTACCCAACACCACTTCCCGACTATCCTGGATTTCACTCAATTCCTCCTTTGACCCCCGGCCCCCTGCTATTTCCGGCAGATTATTTATGTCTTCCTTAGTGAAGACAGAACCAAAGTAGTTATTCAATTGGTCCGCCATATCTTTGTTCCCCATGATCAACTCTCCTGTCTCTGACTGCAAGGGACCTACATTTGTTTTAACTAATCTCTCTTCACATATCTATAAAAACTTTTGCAGGCAGTTTTTGTGTTCCCTGCCAGTTTACTTTCATAATCTATTTTCCCTTTCCTAATTAAGCCCTCTGTCCTCCTCTGTTGGTCTCTGAATTTCTCCCAGTCCTCTGGTATGCTGCTTTTTCTGGCTACTTTGTACGCATCATCCTTTGTATTGATACTATCCCTGATTTCCCTTGTTATCCATGGATGCACTACCTTCCCTGATTTATTCTTTTGCTAAACTGGGATGAACAATTTTTGTAGTTCATCCATGCAGTCTTTAAATATCTTCATTGCATGTCCACCGTCAACCCATTTAGAATTAATTGCCAGTCAATCTTGGCCAATTCACGTCTCATACCCTCAAAGTTACCTTTCTTTAAGTTCAGAACCAATGTTTCTGAATTAACAATGTCACTCTTCATCCTTATGAAGAACTCGACCATATTATGGTCACTCTTGCCCAAGGGGGCACGTACAACAAGACTGCTAACTAACCCTTCCTCATTACTCAATACCCATCTGGTAGTTTTCTCCGTCTGAACCAGGGGCCGCGGAGCGGTTTTGAAAGTGAGGGAGCCGGTGAGGGAGTGAAGCAACCGAGTGGGGAGAGGGTGTGGAAGTAGGGTGTGTCCCCTCCCAGGGGTAGGGACTTTTTGTAATTTGATGTATTAAAATTATGTTTTAGTGTATGTAGAAGTATGATTTCAATGTTTTTTGTATGAAGTATTTTTAAGAGGTAACTTTTTAAGAGGTAACCTTTTCCACACAAACGGTGGTGGGTGTATGCAACAAGCTGCCAGAGGAGGTAGTTGAGGCAGGGACTATCCCAACATTTAAGAGACAGTTAGACTGGTACATGGATAGAACAGGTGTGGAGGTATGGACCAAAAGCAGGTAGCATAGCTGGGACATGTTGGTGGGTGTGGGCAAGTTGCGCCAAAGGGCCTGTTTTCACACTGTATCACTCTGTGACTACATTATACCTCCACCATGCATGAATGCTTCAAAATGAAGTGACCGAGTTTTATTGCCTTATACCCAAGCAGAGAAACATAGAAAATAGGTGCAGGAATAGGCCATCGGCCCTTCGAGCCAGCACTGCCATTCACATTCTTAAGGGCAAGGCTGCTCTATCAAAGGGAGCTGAGGGAATGTTCTGTGTTCTGTTTCACAGAGACATGGCTCACCCCCAGCTCCCCAGACTCAGCGGTCCAGCCTGAAGGGTTCTCCATCCACCGCATGGATCGTACACTGGCATCGGGGAAAGGGAGAGGAGGGGGCGTCTGCCTCATGGTCAACGTGGCAGTCCTGTCCAACTCCTGCTCTCCACACCTCGAACATCTGGCAATGAGGTGCCGTCCCTTCTACCTACCGAGGGAATTCACCTCCATCATCCTGACCACAGTCCACATCCCACCCCAGGCAGACGTCCGTCTGGCACGGAGGAGCTGCACGCCGTGGTCAACAGACGTCTTACCTCGAGGCATTTACCACCATTGCTGGGAACTTCAATAAAGCAAACCTAAAGAAATCACTCCCCAACTTGCACCAACATGTCTCCTGCTGCACCAGAGGACCAAACACCCTCGACCACTGCTACACCACCATCAAGAATGCCTACCGCTCTATCCCTCGCCCTCACTTCAGTAAATCCGACCATACCATGGTGCTGCTTCTTCCTGGTACAGGCATCAATTAAAGAGCGCAGCCGCAGAGGTGAGGACAGTACAGAGCTGGTCGGGGGGGCAGAGAAACAACTACAGGACTGTTTGGAGTCTGTAGACTGGGCAATGTTCAAGGACTCGGCAACAGACTTGAATGAATACGCCACAGTCGTTAAAAACTTCATTAAGAAATGTGTGGAGGACTGCATCCCTACAAAAACCTTCCGAGTGTTTCCCAATCAGAAACCTTGGATGAACTGTGAGAGCCGCACTCTTCTGAAGACCAGACACCGGGCATTCATGTCTGATGATACAGTGGTCTACACAAAGTCCAGAAACAACCTTGGTAAAGCCATCAAAAAGGCCAAAAGGGAGGTTTGCTCGAAGCTGGAGGATGAGACAGATGTTCGGCAGCTGTGGCGGGGACTGAATGCAATCACCTCCTACAAGGCAAAACCAGGAGGCACCTCGGATGTCGGCGATATATCACTCCCTGATGAGCTCAATGCATTTTACGCACGCTTTGAAAGGGAGAACACCGATGTGCCTTCCCAAGCCCCCATTCGCTGTGATGGTATTTCAGTCTCAGTCACAGAGGCCGACGTCAAGAAATCCTTCAGAGGGGTGAACCCTCGAAAAGCGTCTGGAACTGATGTCATACCTGGTTGTGTTCTAAAAACCTGTGCAGACCAACTGGCTGGAGTTTTTACGGACATTTTCAACCTGTCACTTCTGAGGTCTGAGGTTCCCACCTGCTTCAAAAGGGCATCAAGCCCAAGAAGAGCAAGGTGACGTACCTCAATGACTATCGACCTGTGGCACTAACGCCTGTACTTCGAGAGTACAGATCATGATCATGGCGCAAATCAACTCCTACCTCGACAAAAACCTGGACCCACTGCAGTTCGCTTACCGCCACAACAGATCAACGGTGGACGCGATCTCGCTGGCCCTCCACTCCGCTCTGGACCACTTGGACATCAAAAAATTATATGTCAGGCTATTATTCATTGACTACAGCTCGGCATTTAACACAATCATCCCCTCCAAGCTGGTTACCAAACTCGCAGAACTGGGTCTCTGCACATCCCGCTGCAATTGGGATTCACAGTCTGTTCGTATTGGTGGAAATGTGTCAGACTCGATAACAATCAGCACAGGAGCATCTCAAGGCTCCGTGCTCAGCCCCCTGCTGTGCTCACTCTATACTCATGACTGCGTAGCCGGTCATATTGTGAACTCCATCATCAAGTTCTCTGACGACACCACTGTTGTGGGACGTATCACTGATGGGGATGAGTCAGAGTATAGAAGAGAGATCGAGCAACTGTCCATATGGTGCCAGCACAATAACCTGGCCCTCAACACCAGCAAAACCAAGAAACTGATTGTGGACTTTGGAAGGAGTAGGATGGGAACCCACAGTCCCGTTTATATCAACAGGTTGAGGGTTGAAAGGGTCAAGAGCTTCAACTTCCTGGGCGTGCACATCTCTGAAGATCTTTCTGGTCCGAGAACACTAATGCAATTATCAAGAAAGCACATCAGCGCCTCTACTTCCTGAGAGGATTACGGAGAGTCGGTTTGTCAAGGAGGACTCTCTCTAACTTCTACAGGTGCACAGTAGAGAGCATGCTGACCGGTTGCATCGTGGCTTGGTTCGGCAACATGAGCGCCCTGGAGAGGAAAAGACTTCAAAAAGTAGTAAACACTGCCCAATCCATCATCGGCTCTGACCTTCCTTCCATCGAGTGGATTTATCACAGTCGCTGCCTCAAAAAGGCTGGCACCATCATCAAGGACCGACACCACCCTGGCCACACGCTCATCTCCCTGCTACCTTCAGGTAGAAGGTACAGGAGCCGAAGACTGCAATGACCAGGTTCAGGAATACTGTAGCTACTTCCCCACAGCCATCAGGCTATTAAACCTGGCTCAGACAAAACACTGATCATTAATAACCCATTATCTGTTATTTGCACTTTATCAGTTTATTTATTCATGTGTGTATGTATTTATATAATGATATATGGATACACTGATCTGTTTTGTAGTAAATGCCTACTGTTCTGTGTGCTGAAGCAAAGTAAGAATTTAATTGTCCTATCAGGGACACATCAAACTCAAACAAAACTCAAACTATCCTTTATTGTCATTCAGACCTTTCGGTCTGAACGAAATTTGGTTGCCTTGCAGTCATATATATAATAAAAAACAAAACACAATAAACACATATTCAACATCCACCACAGTGAGTTCACCAGGCACCTCCTCATTGTGGTGGAAGGCATAGTCTTAAAGTCTTTGTCTTCTTCCCTCCTTGTTCTCCCTCTGCGCTGAGACGATCCAGGCATCCGATGTAGTCGTCCACTAGGCCCGCGGCCGAGCCTCCGAAGCCGGGCTGCCGCCACCGCCCTCGCCGGAACGCTGGAACCCCGCCACAGCTCTGAAGCCGGGTCCGCTGCTGGAACTCTGGAACTCCGCCACAGCTCTGAAGCCGGGTCCACTGCCGGAACGCTGGAACGCCACACCCACAGCTCAGAAGCAGGGACCACTGCCGTAACGCTGGAACGCCGCCACAGCTCCGAGGCCGCCAGCTCCGCCATTAGGCCTCAGCACAGACGGAGACGGTGACGGGGGACACGACAAGAAAAGTCGCATCCTCCCGAAGGGAGGACAATAAACTCACTTGAACTCACTTGAACTTGATCCTCCCCATACCTTCTCCCCATAACCCCTGACACCAGTACTAATCAAATATGTTGCCGTACAGTTTCAACAATTATGCTTTATATTTTTACTTCTGCAATAGTAACCATACAGAAGATTTTCAACATAAGTGCATTTATTTATTTTCCTAGTAAGTAGTTTATCTTTTACCACTGGAATTATGATTGGATTGGAAATTTATTATTTATTTCTAAATAAATCAGGTGCTTCTTACCCTGAGCTTTATTTCTATGAATCTTCAATTCACTCTAGAATACCTTTATTCACATTTTTAACAAGTATTTTTAAATGCTGACAATCACTGAAACCGTTGCAATTAGTCATAAAATTATTCTGTCTGCTTTTCTGTCCTTGATTTCTACTCTCTTCTTTCTACTCATCTGCCTCTATTTGATTTCTAAGCGGATGCATGACCGTTGTCCTGCTCCTGCAGTCTTTACAAGAACAGCAACAGTGTGGTGCAAATTACCCACACATGATAGACAAAGCAGTTCCTGAACATGCTTTTAAGCAGATGTTCTTTGGTTGGCTGAGTGAATGCCGTGTAGAGTGCACAAGTATCAGGTGTGCATCAAAATACTTTTGACTCCAGTTGTCAGCAGTCTTGTCCAAGAGTTCAAACAATTCTGACGGAGACCAGATAAACTAGTGATGTTGCTCAGGGCAACATCACCAAATATAAAATACAGGTTTAACCCATAGGAATGTTTTGAGCATCTACATGTAAATTTTAGAATTCCATTATTTGCCTTTATCCCTTTTATTAGAGGCCAGTGATTTCTGCATCTTCTGAAAATGTTCTCTATTCCTCTAAATAATTCCTCCTCACCCTATTCATGTTGTTTCAAATACACTTTGAGTACTTAACTCAATGATAATCTCATATCCTAGCTCCCATCTCATCTAGAAGATGTATATTTTTCACAGTGAAGTCTGGCTCAGCCAGTGGCACCACGGAATAGACTGGGTGACAACCAAGAATAGTTTGGTGACTACTGGAGAGACAGTTGACGGCTCGGAAAGACGGCTCCCGGGAAAGGCTGGGTTAGCACCCCAGTCTGTGTCTTTCGTGAGAAAGACACCCAACAAAGCTACGGAAAGGCCTAATGAACCATCATGGCCTAAACATCCATCAGGCGAGAATGAAATGCTTGGAGAAGGAGAAAGAGGTGCAGCACACAGGCCTTGAACCTGGTGAGACGCAGGAGGAGCCCGGCCGGGAGTCACCCCACAGAGCCCAGTCCCTCCATGCACTAGAGTCTCCCAACCCCTGCAGAGTGGTTATTAAGATGGCTAGATGCAGGAAGATTGTTTGTTGGGGAAGTCCTTGCTTAAGTGGAAAGACTTTCTTCACACAGAGAGGGTGAGTCAACTCTCTGCCACAGAGGGCCAGTTCATTGGCTATCAAGGGGATCCCAGGTACGGGATACTGAGTTGGATGATCAGCCATATCATATTGAATGGCGGTGCAGGCTCGTGTCCTGATGTTGTGTAAGACTGATCCGAAACGGTGCCTGACCCGAGGTGACCCCGAAACACCCGATGACCCCAGGTCACTTCACTGAGGATGCGTCCCAGCTCATCTAGAAGATGTATATTTTTCACACTGATGGGGATGAGTCAGAGTATAGAAGAGAGATCGAGCGACTGTCCATATGGTGCCAGCACAACAACCTGGCCCTCAACACCAGCAAAACCAAGGAACTGATTGTGGACTTTGGAAGGAGTAGGATGGGGACCCACAGTCCTGTTTACATCAACGGGTCGATGGTTGAAAGGGTCAAGAGCTTCAAATTCGTGGTGGTCCACATCTGTGAAGATCTTTCCTGGTCCGAGAACACAGATGCAATTATTAAGAAAGCTCATCAGCGCCTCTACTTCCTGAGAAGATTACGGAGAGTCGGTCTGTCAAGGAGGACTCTCTCTAACGTCTACAGGTGCACAGTAGAGAGCTTGCTGACCGGTTGCATCGTGGCTTGGTTGCCCTGTAGAGGAAAAGACTACACAAAGTAATAGACACTGCCCAGTCCATCATTGGCTCTGAACTTCCTTTCATCGAGGGAATCTACCACAGTCGCTGCCTCAAAAAGGCTGGCAGCATCTTCAAGGACCCACACCACCCTGGCCACACACTCATCTCCATGCTACCTTCGGATAGAAGGTACAGGAGCCTGAGGATTGCAACGACCCGGTTCAGGAATAGCTACTTCCCCACAGCCATCAGGCTATTAAACTTGGCTCGGACAAAACTCTGAACATTAATACCCCTCCATCTGTTATTTGCACTTTATTAATTTATTAATTCATGTGTGTATTTACGTATATAATTGTAGTCAATGCCTACTATGTTCTGTCGTGCTATGCAAAGAAAGAATTTCATTGTCCTGTCAGGGACACATGACAATAAACTCTTTTGACTTTGACATTCAATATGATCATTGCTATACATCTAAAATAGTAAGATTAAACCTCATTCCTGTTGTTTCCTCATATCCCTTGATTTCGTTAGCCCCAAGAACTAAATGTAACTCTCTCTTGAAAACATCCAGTGAATTGGCCTGCACTGCCTTCTGTGGGCAGAGAATTCCACAGATTCACAACTCTCTGCGTGAGGAAAGTTTGGCCTCATCTCAGGCCTAACTGGCGTACCCTTTATTCTTAAACTTTGACCCCGGTTCTGAATTCCCCCAACATCAGGAACATTTTTTTCTGCAATTACAGTAAGTGAAAATCTAGCAGGCAAGCAGGATGCTTTCTCCAACCACCCCAATTTGAAGTCCACTATCTTCCACCGTTTCTACCCAGTGTTTGGTACTTACTTCCAGCAGCCACTGGTTGTCCTCCAGGATGCACCGAGCTGCAGCCTGATCCATGCTGGGCGAATGTGGCACAGAGATTCCCACGGCAGCGGCGCAATGCTTCCAACGCCTCCGATGGCCCAGGACTCTTGCACTGAGGCTGCTCCATGGTTGGAGCTGCAGTGAGCGACTCGCTAGCCCGGGAAACACTCGCCAGCCCCGCTCCCCTTCCTCATCTGTTCTCGCCGCTGCTTCTGCTTCCAGCACCCATGGCCCCATGCAGTTCATACGAGTTTAGAAATTTTCGTGGATCACAGAATTTCTCACGACAGAGGGTGAGAAATTTGTGATCAGCGTGAGAATTTGGTGAAATGCGTGATTCATACACTCAATGCATGGGAGTTGGCAGCCCTGCCGCTCTATCCCCCTCTCTCCCTCCCTCTCTCTCCCGCTCTTTCTCCCCCTCTCTCTCCTCTCTCCCCCTCTCTCCACCTCTCTTTTTCTCCCCTCTCTCCGTCCCTCCTCCCTCTCTCTCTCCATTCTTCTCCCATCTCTCTACCACTCTCTCTCATGTCCCCCCTCTCTCTCCCACTCTCTCTCCCATCTCTCCCCTCCCCCTCTATCTCTCCTCTCTCTCCTCTCCCTCTCTGTCTCTCCCTCTCTCTCCTCTCACCCCCACTCTCTCCTCCCCTTCCCTCTCTCTTCTCTCTCCCCTCTCTCTCCTCTCTTCCCCTCTCCCCCCCTCTCTCTCCTTCCCCTCTCTTCCCACTCGCTCCCTCCCACCTCACTCCCCCCTCTCTCTCCCCTCTACCCTCTCCTGTCTCTCCCTCTCTCACCTCTCTTTCCCCTAACTCTCTCTCCCCCTCTCTCTCTCTCTATCTTCCCCCTCTCCCCATCTCTCTTTCTCCCCCACTCTCCCTCTCTCTCTCCCTCTCTCTCTCCCCCTCTCTTCCCTCTCTCTCTCCTCTCTCCCTCTCTCTCTCCCCCTCTCTCCCTCTCTCCTCTCTCTCTCCCTCTCTCCCTCTCTCCCTCTCTCTCTCTCTCTCTCTCATCTCTCTCTCTCTCTCTCTCTCTCTCTCTCTCTCTCTCTCTCTCTCTCCTCCACCCCCCCCCCATTTCTCTCTTTCCTCACTGTCTCCCTTTTCCCCTCTTTCTTTTACCCCCTCCCTCTCCCATTCTCTCCTACCCTCTCTCCTCCCTCTGCACTCCCTCTTCCCTCTCTCTTCCTCGCTTTCCCCCTCCCTCCCTCCCCCCACTCTCTCTCTTCCCCCTCTCTCCCACCGCACTCCACCCTCTCTCCCACCTCACACTCCCCCCTTTCTCCTCTCTCAGTCTCCACTCTCCCTATCTATCTCCCCTACCTCTCTCTCCCTCCCCTCTCTCTCCTCTCCCTCCCCCCCCCTCCATCTCCTCTCTCCCCATTCTCTCCCCCTCTGTCCTCTCACCCCCTCTCTCTCTTCCCTTTATATCCTTCCCCTCTCTCTCTCCGCCTCCCTTTGAGAGTCTCTGTCCCTTCGGCACAGGGACTCTAACAGCAGCGGCTCAACGCTTCCGACGCCAACGACGGCCCCGGACTCTTGCACTGCTCCATGGCCGGAGCTGCAGCGAGCGACTCGCCGGTCCGGCAAACACTCGCCAGCCCCGCAAACACTCCCCAGCCCGGCAAACACTCGCCAGCCTGCAAACACTCGCCAACCCCGGCTTCCCGCATTTGTCCCCGCTGGTGGTTCTGCTTCCAGCCTCCCTCAGCCCCGGCTCTTTAACACCCGCGGCGCATGCAGTTTATCTGAGTTTAAAAATTGTTGTTTATCACAGAATTTCTCACGACGGAGGGTGAGAAATTTGTGATCAGCGTGAGGGCGTGAGTATTTGTTCAAAAGCGTGATTCTCACGCTCAAAGTGTGAGAGTTGGCAGCCCTGCTAGTATGGACATTGTGGGCCGAATGGATTCTTGGGCTGGCAGCTGAGTCACTCAGGCCTGGTGGGCTGGCAGCTGAGTCACTCAGGCCTGGTGGGCTGGCAGCTCAGAAACTGCGAGATACTCTGCCCAAACAGGTGAGAGACTGTGAGAGAGAAGGGAGAGAGGGTGGAGAATCGATTTTAGACATTTTTTTAATCTTTTTCTGCAGATCACAGCAATGAAGGAGGAAAGTCAATCCTGGCCTGGGTCTCACAGGGAGCCAATGAAGGGAGGTAGAAAAATACTGGGGTGAGTTTAATACTTGCAGGGGGAATACTGACATGGGCCAAAGGTACTCATCCTGGGCTAGTACAGGCCTGATAGGCCGAAGGGGCTCTTTTATTTAAAAAAATCTGAGTGAAATCTCAGTGAAAGGCACTTTTTCTGGACGTTTCCTGGCCTGGCACGGGACTTTTGGCCAAATGCCCCTCCTGGGTTAATACAGGCATTTTGGGCAAAAGTGACTGGTTTCTCGGCTAATAGGGGCCTTGTGGGCCGAAATTAGTGGTTTGAGGCAGGCCAAACAACTCATTTAATTTCATTTCCATTTCAATTCAAGCACAGGGCAGCCGCACAGCTTATTGTAGCAATGTTACCAAATTTTGAGATTTTAAAAATCAAGTCTGCAATTTATCCCATCAGATAAAGCATGAAAATAAGTTTAATTTGACACCTAATTCACTTTCATATCTTCAGTATTAAAAAGGTTATGGCCATTTTCATACTCAGAAATTAGCATCTTGTTCCCCATTGCTTTTCCATTGACTTAACTCAAAAGCTGTGATCGACAGTCAAAAGCCCATAACTTTCTTAAAAATTAAGAGAACTCAATGACATTTTCAGTTATTATAGATTGAAGCATTCTGAAACAAATATGAAACAATCTTACTTGGATGACCAGAAATTAAAGTATATAATTAGTTAGTTACCTAATTGTAGCTAATTACAAAATTGACCGTTGCGACGGAAATAGTAATAAACACCCAGACTGCCTTGACAATTCAAGAACTGTAATATTATTGTATTATATGCTGTAAGTCCGTAACAGATAGGTAAAGAAATTCCAATTTCTAGCAAAAGACCAAGTCTTTATGGAGAAGATCAGCTGCTAGCTGGTACATTGGCATATCAAAATCAGTAGCATCATCATACTCCTCAGATTGCAACCAATAACCAACTCTGTACACGTTGTTTTTCTTCAACTTTTCAATTTTGGCATTGTAAACTACAAATTTTTGCTCTTCAAACCATGCATGGCAGGCCTTTCTGCCAACTACTTTTTCATTAAGAATGTCCTGTAGATCATCACGTTTGGAGTACAAATTTGGATAATCTCTGCGAATGCTGTTTAAATCAGTCTCTATCAATTTTTTTCCTAATTTCTTCCTCTCTTTCGTGTCCCGAGCATGCTCCTTGCCTTTCTGTCACTTGATGATTTCTGCTCTCCATTTCTTATGTTTTTTCTTCCATCTGTTCCTCTGCACTCTCCCCCATGTCGCTGCCTTACAGAGCACCTCCTCCCTACGTTGCTCCTCGAGATTATCAAGGTAATTGACTGTTCTATTCTTGCAGGCCCGCATCCTACATGACAAATAACACATGGTGGAGATTTCTGTTTCGATGAGCTAAACATCCCTATTATCTCTTCTGCATCAATGCTGTGTGATCTTGCTGATGCAGTCTCCTCCTTCAATTTCTCAGTTACATCAAGTTCAAAGTATTACTATACTGCCTCTCCAACACAGTGATGACAGCTTGAAGACAGCTCCTCATCTTTGAACTGAACTGTGGATGTACTGGTAGTTCCCGATGTTTTGTCAATCTGGCATCAAGATGTACCTCCTCACCGAAGAAATCTTCCCTTGCCAATATCAAGTTGTCTGGATTTTCTGTGGCTTCCTTTAGAGCAGCAATCACTCCTTTAACCACTTTGATGCCATCAACATGGTTGATCTGATTCTGGCTTGAAGTGTAGAAGCGCTTCATCCAAGGCCCAATCAGATATTTGCCAAGTAAGCCTAATATCTGAAGTTCTACTTTTGCTTCAGCCTGGGTGAAATCATGGAGGATGGCGCTTTTCAGCCCCCCACAGGATGTTCCGCTATTCAGCAGGGCAACAAAGGCATCATAATGTTCTATGAGGGTACACAAAAAGCTGGAGAAACTCAGCGGGTGCAGCAGCATCTAAGGAACGAAGGAGATAGGCGACGTTTCGGGCCGAGAGAGTTCTTCCAGTCTGAAGAAGGGTCTCGGCCCGAAACGTCGCCTATCTCCTTCGCTCCTTAGATGCTGCTGCACCCGCTGAGTTTCTCCAGCTTTTTGTGTACCCTCGATTCTCCAGCATCTGCAGTTCCTTCTTTAAAAAAATAATGTTCTATGAGCTTGCCACTAATACGAAACAGTATGTGCAATCTGTTGCCACAGTCCCGTGGGAGGACACCTTGGGGGATGTTCCTGATATCTAAAAATATGACAAATCCTTTTGGGTCCCCTTTTCCGTTTTTGTACCGAAGTTTGCTCATCTGCAGAATGGCATTTACTGCTAGACAGTCTTTCCCAAACAAGAATTGTCCTCCGATTGTTTCTGCATTTTTAGGGCTGAGCGAACTGATGTAGCAATGGAGTCAAGAGGATGCAAGTAGCAGTAGAGCTTGTTCAAATATTTACCCCACTCACTACACAATATCAGAATAGCAGCATGATTAGCTGCACACCTGTCACTCATTGTGTTCCGAAATGTTGTCTATTATTTTTTGTCTGGTATCTTGAAAATTTGCTTGCTCATTGAAATAAGTGTAAGTTTTACTCAAATTGTCAATTGATTCGCAAATATGTTGTGCATAGTCCTCAGCAGTCCCACCAGCCAATTTGTCCACTGCTGCAGAGAGACATTTGTTTGTGGTGGTGAAATGAACACTGTTAATGTGGGTATCTTCCTGGGTGGTTGCATCAAACCCCACAGTCAAACCCTTTGTTGCTAGGAGCATCTCTGCTGTTTGCAACTCAGCAATAGCTCCCAATTCTCAGGCCATAACTTCAACTACACTGCATTGAGGAACATAATCCAGATGAAGTCCACTCCGCTTGTAGAACTGGCTTATCAGGATTGGAATGTTTGCTGTGGGAGTTTTGATTACGATACAGTCAAACACATGCATCCTTGTTGATGAGGAGTAGGTTTTCTGGCCCACCTTTGCCTTGGCAATACTAACAGCCTGCAGAGTTTTGATTGTTTCTTTGAGGACAAGATTGTCAAATTCGAGGCGTCTCACATCCTCTTCCCTGTCCTTTAAATTTTCATGAACTTTTCTGTACTGGTGAATTGAAACAGATTTCCTCTTTTTCATACTGCCACGAAGCATCAGCAATTGTCTTTGTCCTTTTTTAAGTCTCAAAAGCTCTGCCTTGGTTTCAGCAAGCTCTTGTGCCAAAGTATTCCTACGTAATTTGGTTTTGAGTTCCTGAATCTTTCTGTCTTTTAAATCTATTTGGTATTGCTTTCTCTTTAAGGCTTAATTAACTATACATTTGGGAGTTTTCAACCATGCCCTAAGTTCACTGATCTTTGTGTGATACTTTGTTGAAAGAGCAGTCCTGGATTCAGACAGAAACTTTAGTCTTTTATTCAATTTCTGTTTCCCTGGTCAAAGACTTAGAAATTCTCTGCTACGTCTTGTTGAAACACAAGATGTCAATGGCATTGGTTCAGTTGAGGCAGCAGCTATCGTTGGCGTTGCTAGATTCAGTGGAGGATGCAGACTATGACTGTCATCGCCCATGTCCTCAGTGTCTTGAAATATGGGCACTTGGCTTTCAGCTGATGTCAAAGATTCAGGATCTTGAGCACCAGGCAGTGGAATGTTATCTAAAGAAAGGGTTGACTGCCTTCTGGAAGTTTAAAAGTTTCATCACAAATTTCCATAAATGCTTCAAGTTCCTTGGGATTGGTGAGTTCTTTAAACTTAAGCAAAGTCTGGTTTTTTTTTTTTTTTTTTTTTTTTTTTTTTTTTTTTTTTTTTTGTTTATTTTTGTTAGAAGTAAGTACAGTAGTCTGGTACTTAAGTACCTAATACATAATACATAAATACATATTTTCATTCTTGTACAACTTCATATTTTTGGTGCAATAATAAAAGAACAGTGAGAGAAAAGAGAAATAAAGAGTGTCGGAATAGATAGACAAGCAAGTAGAAACAGAAAGTAAAAAAAAAAAATAAAGGACAGAGGTGAGAAGTTAAAAGATTGAAAGAAAAGGAAAAAGTAATAAGAAATGAAAGATTAGGAGAGATCTACCTATCTCATATTTTTTGCCCATTCGTCACCCAGTTCTGAACCATTTAATTTCTAAGGTTATGTTATGTTGCACCATATGCTTGTATAAAGTTGATAAACGGAGACCAAATCTTTAAGAATTGGTCTACTTTGCCTAGTAAGAGGAATCTCATTTCTTCAAGATGTAGCGTTTCAGACATATTTGAGATCCACATTTTGAATGTTGGCGTAGGTGCGTTTTTCCAAAATTTAAGTATAAGTTTTTTCGCTGTTATTAGACCATAATTAAGAAAGGCTTCTTGGGATATAGTTTAGTTTACTTCCCTCTTCCATTGATCCAAAGATAATCAATTCAGTATTGGGGTTCAATTTTGTGTTAAATAGTTTTGTAAAAATTCCAAAAATTTCATTCCAAAATGTATACAGTTTTGTACAAGAGACAAAGGAATGTGCTATAGTGGCATTTTGAGTTAGACATTTGTCGCAGATGGGGGAAACATTTGAAAATATTTTATTCAGTCTTGTTTTCGAATAATATAATCTATGTAAAATTTTAAATTGAATTAGGTTATGTCTTACATTCATTGAACATTTGTTTACATATAATAGATTTTTATCCCATCTATCGTTCGGAATTTTTATCAATAACTCTTGTTCCCAGTCTCTTCTAATTGCTTCTGTCGTTGGTGTTTCTATATTTAGAATTATATTATATAAGTAAGATATTAAATTGCTTGATTCTGCCTTTCTATTCATTCCTTCCTCCAGTAGATCTGGGGTTAAAGTTTGATATCCTTGTATATACTTTTTCAAATAATCTTGAATTTGAAGGTATTTTGAAATATTGATTACTTTTCAAATTATATTTTAGTTGTAATTGTTGGAATGATAAAAGTTTTCCCATTTCATACATATCTCCCATCATTTTAAATTCCTATTCTTTCCCAATGGGTAAACGTTTTATCAATAATGGATGGTTTGAATGAGGGATTATTAGCTATTGGAGAAAGAAGCGATAATTTTCTTAATTTTAAAGTTAATTTTATTTGTTTCCAAATTCGTATTATACTATGAATAATTGGATTCTTCTTGTATATTACATTGTTCAGTTTTATCGGGGAAAGAAGGATCGCTCCTATATTATAAGGGGAACAATCCTCTTTCTCCATTCTTATCCAATCTACCTGTTGGGCAGAACTGTCCAACCAGTAGATTATATTTTTAATATTCACTGCCCAATAATAATACAATAAGTTAGGGAGTGTCAGTCCCCCTGATTCTTTAGATTTACACAAGTGTTTTTTTTTTATTCTGTGTGATTTATAATCCCATATAAAGTTTATAATATCAGAATCTAATTTTTTGAAGAATTTTTTAGGTATGTATATTGGTATTGATTGAAATAGGTACAATATTTGTGGTAAGAAGATCATTTTTATCGCGTTTATTCTGCCTATTAATGACATCGGCAGTGTCTTCCAAAATTTAATCAGCCCATTTAATTTAGTTAATAAAGGCATATAGTTTGCGTTGAGTAATGATTTATAGTTCCTAGTAATTTGGATGCCCAAATATTTAAATTTTTCTGTTGTAATTCTAAAAGGGAATTTCAACAGATGTGTCGACTCTTGAGGTTTTATCGTCATAATTTCGCTTTTGTTCCAATTTATTCTATATCCTGAAAAAGAACCAAATTCCTCTATTAAATTTAGTATATTTGGTATGCTAATTTGCGAATTTGTAATATATAATAATATGTCATCTGCATATAATGAAATTTTATTATTTGAGTGTTTGGTAATATACCCATGAATGTTCGGATGGCTTCTTATACTTTCAGCTAAAGGCTCTATCACTAGTGCAAAAAGCAGGGGCGATAACGCGCACCCCTGCCTATTGCCCCTTGTTAAGTGGAATTTCAGGGATAATATATTATTAGTCAGTATTCTAGCCGTCGGCTTATCATATAATAGTTTTACCCATGAAAATAAAATTATCTCCCATATTAAATTTTTCCAATACTTTGAATAAATATTGCCATTCTACTTGATCAAAAGCTTTTTCTGCATCCAATGAAATAATTGCTAGTTCTTCTTCAGTATTATGTGAGTACATTATATTAGACAAACCGTCTCAAATTGTTAAATGAGTATCTCTTTGGTATGAACCCTGTTTGGTCTGGATTTATTAGTTTACTAACATATTTACTCAATCTTCTCGCTAGGGTCTTCGTTAATATTTTTTGGTCTGTATTTAGGAGTGCAATAGCTCTATATGAGCCTGGGTCTTCTAGATCTTTATCCTTTTTTGGTATAAGTGTAATAGTTGATTCAGTTAGTGTTTCTGGTAGTTTATTTTCTTTAAAAATGTATATATATAAATCTTGCAACCGTGGAGAAATTATTTCGTAGAATCTTTTATAGAATTCATTACTGAAGCCATCTGGTCCTGGGGTTTTGCCGTTCTTCAACGAACTAATTGTTTCTTCTATTTCCTGTAGTGTAATCTGAGCTCCTAATGCCTCTTGTTCCACCATATTTAATTTTGGAAGATTACAATTATCTAAGAAATTTGCAATTTGAGTATTATTTGCAGAGGTTTTCGATGTATATAAGTTTTGATAAAATTGAGCAAATCTTTTATTAATATCTTTAGGTAGTGTTAGTAATTCCCCTTTGTCTGATTTAATTTTAGTAATTGTATTTTCTGTGTCCCTTTTTTTCAGTTGGCGTGCTAGGAGTTTATGAGGTTTATCACCAAATTCAAAATTTTCTTGTTTTGTAATTTGAAATAATCTCATTATTCTGGCCGATAAAATTTTATTTAGTTTATATTTTAGTATTATTATCTTATTATGTTTATCTATAGTTGGTTCTTTGGCATTTTCTGAATCTAATTGTCTAATTTCTTGTTCTAACTGCAATTGTTCAGTATTATTCTTTTTATTTTGGAAAGCTTGATATGAGATTATAATTCCTCTAATAAATGCCTTAAAAGTTTCCCATAATAAAGAGGGTGAAATATCTGGTGTATCATTTGTCTCAAAGAAGAATCTCATCTGCTCTTTTAAATATGTGCAACCTTGTGAGTTATTTAAAATTTGGGGGTTAAACCTCCAAAACGAATTTTTATCGGGCATTCCTTCTAATTTTAAAGAAAAAGTTAACGGGGAATGATCAGAAATGATACTATTATGATATTTAGAATTATATGTATATGGAATTAGTTTTGTGTCCACTAAGAAATAATCAATACGTGAATATGTTTTATGTACTGTTGAATAAAATGAATATTCCCTACTTACTGGGTTAGCGATCCTCCATACATCTGTTATATTAGAATTTTTCATGTATGTATTTAGGAGTTCACTCGTTTTAGATTTTATGTTAGTCCTTTTTTTGTTTTGCTGATTTATCCAAATATGGATCTAAAACACAATTCAAAGTCTGGTTAACAAGAGCCTTCACTCTTAACTTAACAGCACCAAATGAATGACCTTCTGCTGCCGACAAAGAGAAAAGTGAACTCAGCGATTTCTCTGTTTCAGAAAAACTTGTTCCAAACGAGGTATATAAGTACAAGATGTGTCCATTTTTAAGATCCCTCTTAGACTCGGGCATGACAGAGAACTTCACTTCAAGTTGAACTCTAGCTATGCCTGTATGGGCTTTTGGATTGACAATTTTGCATTTCTTCTTTGGAGACATCTGTTTACAATGTAAATTTAAAAAAAAACACTGAACAGCATTAACAGAAACAAGTTATTATTTGCAGTTTTAGCAAAAAAAAGGTAGAAATTATAAAGTTAAATGCTAAAACAAATAGTAAATACTCAACAAAAAAAATCATTGGTTTCATCTAAATTCAATTACTAGATCTAAACATCTATCCATTTCTTAAGAAAGTATAAACATTTTTAAATTGCCTGTGTCCAAATAACATTCACACAATAATTCACAATATAACATGATTTTTAAATCTCATTTTCATGAATTTATAGGCCAAATGGAAGGAATTTAGTGTTCAATTCCCGTTAATTTAATGGCCATTTAAATCAACTTGCGAGTGGGTTTTTGTGGAACGCGATGGATTGGAATGTTGCGGTTTGCGGTGAATTTAACCCACAGTCGGCAGGAAAAATACTGCCGGTTCGTATATATTTTTGTCCCCTTTTCGCAACATGAAAATTTGATTAAAGGCTTCCTAAGAACCACGTTTTTATGTAAAAATAAACTGTGTACCTTCTTTTGTCCCCTACATAAGGTCTGTACCGTTGTCGGCGTTCACAGCTTTAGAAGATGATTTTTAATTTACTCTTGCTAATAAATGATCCAGCGTAGGTTAAAAATAGTTTCATAAAACAAATGTCGGAGCGATTTCTCTTTAGCAACAAAATCCCCTGAGATGGATCGATTTGAATTGTCTGGAGAAAAACGGCATTTTAAACCCGCCTCCCTCTCAAATACGCCAAAGTCGTGCACAAGGGCAGTGGCAGAGCTGCAGCGCCGCTAAAGGTAAGTTTTGTAACATACCTACTTATTGCATTTTCATTTCACCTCCATTGCTGTTTCAAGCACAGGGAGGCGGAACAGCTCATTGCATTTTCATTTCACTTGCATTGCCATTGCAGTTTCAAGCACAGGGCAGGCTGAACAGCTCATTGCATTTTCATTTCACTTCCATTGCCATTGCAGTTTCAAGCACAGGGCAGGCCGAACAGCTGATTGCATTTTCATTTCACTTCCAATGTCATTGCAGTTTCAAGCACAGGTCAGGCCAGGCCAGGCCAAGCCAACCAGCTGATTGCATTTTCAGTTCACATCATTACCATTGCAGTTTCAAGCACAGGGCTGGCTAAGCCAAACAGCTGATTGCATTTTCATTTCACTTCCACTGCCATTGCAGTTTCAAGCACAGGGCAGGCCAAGCCAAATAGCTGATTGCATTTTCATTTCACATCATTACCATTGCAGTTTCAAGCACAGGGCAGGCCAAACAATTCATTAAGGGCTAACTAATCATTTATTGCAAGTACATTGCAGACTCACAGTTCAGATGATTCACAGCTTTGAATGAGAATCATGGCCTCTCCCTTGCAATCTTGCAGAGTGACCGATTCATGCCCAAGCATCCGGTGTTTTATAGTCCTGACCACACCCCCCCCCCCCCCCCCCCCCCCCCCCAGAAGGGGTGTTACCTTCATCGCGGTGATTGACTGGCAAGAGGATCTCAAGGTTTTTTTAAACACTCATAACTCTTTTATTTTTCATCAATGGGAAAAATCCTCGGGGCCAACTCAGCGGAGGAGGACTGTGAGTAAGATGGCCAAAATTCACAGTGATATATGGTAGCATTTTGTTTTCTAAAATCAATGTACAGGGCAGACAGCTAGTGGTCAAGATGAGACTTTTAATTATGTAGATTTCAGATTTTGGGGTAATGATTTATCAATTCCTTAAGGCTAATTTATTTAACCTGAATGGCCGTATCGCATGGGTTGGCTGCATTTAATTACAGTAATAATTTCATCGTTTTATTTTGAAAATGCTCATGTTTTTTTTTAAATAGTTCTGCACTTGGAATCAAGCCAGAGACTTGAACACAAAAATCTAGGCTGACATCAATGCATCACTGAGGAAGTGCAATATTGCCAAAGGTGCAATCTTTCGAATGAGACATTAAACCAAGTTCTGCTTGCTCTCTCAGGAAGATGTAAAAGATCCCAATTCAAAGTTTCAAAAAAGAGCACGGAGGTTACTGCCCTTGGAGCCTGGTTAATATGTATCCCTCAATTAACATGAGAAAACAGATTGTGCCACATTGTGTAAGCTTGCTGTGATCACATTACCTACTGTGCATCTCATGTTACGACTAATTACACTCAATAACTCCAAAGACGTACAGGTTTGTAGGTTAATTGGCTTGGTATAATTGTAAATTGTCCCTAGTGCAGGGGTTCCCAACCTTTTTCATCCCGTTTACCCCTGGCAACTTTAATAGCACTTAACAATATTATTTCACTTACATATGTACAACTAATGATGAACAGATACCGGTATACCAGAACCAATGTCATACAACTGTAACATGACCTCCCAACTTCAATACTCAATACTCTAACTGATTAAGGCCTTGGTGCAATGTACTCATGACAAGTCATAAGACTATGGTGTTAAACACAGTCACTTGACGATATGCCATAGCACCAGGACTAGCACCACAGTGCAGAAAGATAACAAGTTTATCCACATATGCATATGTCATGTGGTGGAGAGAACAATTTTGGTACTAATCCAAGATTTCTGGCACCTGCACAGATTGGCATATGGAGGTGGTGCGTGAGCAGAGATCCTGCAGTGCTTATTTACAAACTATTCCAGGATTTCAATGGCTTGTTCTGTGGAAAAGTGTGGCAGAAGATGTGCCGTGAAACAACATTATAGGAGGCTGTAAGTAGGAGGTCCGGCAGAGATGAGACAGAAAGGCTGTAACTGAAATTCCAAGTTGCCCTATCTGAGATAGAAATGCCACAGAACAACGGGTGCACACAGACAGCTGTGGGAGAAGCAGACTGCATAGGTTTAGAGAATTATGAAGTTGGAGACTGAGAGATATAATCTTAGTTTAATGTGCAGGAAGGAACTGCGGATCCTGGTTTAAACCAAAGATAGACACAAAAATCTGGAGTAACTCAGCAGGACAGGCAACATCCCAGGAGAGAAGGAATGGGTGACGTTTCGGGTCAAGACCTTTCTTCAGACTGAGAGTCACGGGAGAGGGAGATAGAAACATAGAAACATAGAAATTAGGTGCTGGAGCAGGCCATTCGGTCCTTCGAGTCTGCACCGCCATTCAATATGATCATGGCTGATCATCCAACTCAGTATCCTGTACCTGCCTTCTCTCCATACCCCCTGATCCCTTCAGCCACAAGGGCCACATCCAACTCCCTCTTAAATATGGCCAACGAACTGGCCTCAATTACCTTCTGTGGCAGAGAATTCCACAGATTCACCACTCTCTGTGTGAAAAACGATTTTCTCATCTGGATCCTAAAAGACTTCCCCCCTATCCTTAAACTGTGACCCCTTGTCCTGGACTTCCCCAACATCGGGAACAATCTTCCTGCATCTACCCTGTCCAACCCCTTAAGAATTTTGTAAGTCTCTATGAGATCACCCCTCAATCTTCTAAATTCCAGCGAGTACAAGCCGAGTCTATCCAGTCTTTCTTCATATGGAAGTCGTGCCATCCCAGGAATCAGCCTGGTGAACCTTCTCTGTGGCAAGAATGTCTTTCCTCAGATTAGGAGACCGAAACTGTACGCAATACTCCAGGTGTGGCCTCACCAAGACCCTGTACAACTGCAGTAGAACCTCCCTGCTCTTGTACTCAAATCCTTTTGCTATGAATGCCAACTTACCATTTGCCTTTCTTCACAGCCTGCTGCACCTGCATGCCTACTTTCAATGACTGGTGTGCTATGACACCCAGGTCTCGCTGCATCTCCCCTTTTCCTAATCGGTCACCATTCAAATAATAGTCTACCTTCCTGTTTTTGCCACCAAAGTGGATAACCTCACATTTATACACATTACACTGCATCTTCCATGCATTTGCCCACTCACCCAGTCTATCCAAGTCATCCTGCAGCCTCCTAGCATCCTCCTCACAGCTAACACTGCCCCCCAGCTTCGTGTCATCCGCAAACTTCGAGATGTTGCATTTAATTCCCTCATCCAAATCATTAATGTATATTGTAAATAGCTGGGGTCCCAGCACTGAGCCTTGCGGCACCCCACTAGTCACTGCCTGCCATCCTGAAAAGGAGCCATTCACTCCCACTCTTTGCTTCCTGTCTGCCAGCCAGTTCTCTATCCACATCAAAACTGAACCACCAATACCGTGTGCTTTAAGCTCGTATACCAATCTCTTGTGTGGGACCTTGTCGAAAGCCTTCTGAAAGTCCAGATATAACACATCCACTGGTTCTCCCTTATCCACTCTACTAGTTACATCCTCAAAAAATTAAATAAGATTCGTCAGACATGATTTACCCTTCGTAAATCCATGCTGACTTTGTCCAATGATTTCACCACTTTCCAAATGTGCTGCTATCCCATCTTTAATAATTGACTTTAGCAGTTTCCCCACTGCCGATGTTAGACTAACTGGTCTGTAATTCCCCGTTTTCTCTCTTCCCCCTTTTTAAAAAGTGGGGTTACATTAGCTACCCTCCAATCCTCAGGAACTACTCCAGAATCTAAAGAGTTTTGAAAAATTATCACTAAGGCATCTGCTATTTCTGGGGCTACTTCCTTAAGTACCCTGGGATGCAGCCTATCTGGCCCTGGGGATTTATCGGCCTTTAATCCATTCAATTTACCTAACACCACTTTCCGGCTAACCTGGATTTCACTCATTTCCTCCATCTCATTTGACCCGCGATTCCCTGCTCTTTCCGGCAAATTATTTATGTCTTCCTTAGTGAAGACAGATTCAAAGTAGTTATTCAATTGGTCTGCCATGTCCTTGTTCCCCATGATCAATGCACCCGTTTCTGACTGCAAGGGACCTACATTTGTTTTAACTAATCTTTTGCGCTTCACATATCGATAAAAACTTTTGCAGTCAGTTTGTATGTTTCCTGCCAGTTTTCTTTCATACTCCATTTTCCCTTTCCTAATTAAGCCCTTTGTCTTCCTCTGTTGGTCTCTGAATTTCTCCCAGTCCTCTGGTAGGCTGCTTTTTCTGGCTAATTTGTACGCGTCATCTTTTTCTTTGATACTATCCCTGATTTCCCTCGTTATCCACAGATGCGCCACCTTCCCTGATTTATTCTTTTGCCATACTGGGATGAACAATTGTTGTAGTTCATCCATGCAGTCTTTAAATGCCTTCCATTGCATATCCACCGTCAACCCTTCAAGAATCAATTGCCAGTCGATCTTGGCCAATTCACATCTCATACCCTCAAAGTTACCTTTCTTTAAGTTCAGGACCCATGTTTCTGAATTACCAATGTCACTCTCCATCCTAATGAAGAACTCAACCATATTATGGTCACTCTTGCCCAAGGGGGCCACGTACAACAAGGCTGCTAACTAACCCTTCCTCATTACTCAATATCCAGTCTAGAATAGCCTGCTCTCTCGTTCGTTCCTCCACATGTTGGTTAAAAAACTATCCTGCATACATTCCAAGAAATCCTCTTCCTCAGCACCCCTTCCAATTTGATTCACCAAATCTATATGTAGATTGAAGTCACCCATTATAACGGTTTTACCTTCGTTGCACGCATTTCTAATTTCCTGTTTGATGCCATCCCCAACTCCACTACTACTGTTAGGTGGCCTGTACATAACACCCACTAGCGTTTTCTGCCCCTTAGTGTTTCGCAACTCCACCCATATCGATTCCACATCCTCCAAGCTAATGTCATTCCTTTCTTTGTTAAATATTTTTATTATAGAAACATATTTAGGAAAGTTACAATGTTTTACATAAATGAAAATACATCATTATATACTTTCATAATATTAATAATATTGATATTATTATTAATATTAAAATTTAGGACTGTATGCTTCTATACGCTTTTTAAATTATTTTTTTATAAAGTAGGAAAAGATAGAGATAAATAATGAAGAAAATATGAAAGCGAATGGAGTGTTAATCATTAATCCGTCATTGGAGATATAGGCATGATTTATTATATATATTTTTTCATCCATTCTAATATTCAGGCCTCAGTCAAGCCCTCGTACCGAGCCGTTATGACTCTGTAAATATTCAATATATGGAGACCATATCCCTCTGAAGAGATCTAACCTGTCCATTAGGACAAGCCTCAATCTCTCCAGATGAAGAGTCTCCGACATTTCTGTATTCCACATTTTGATTGCAGGGGATGTAGGGCCTTTCCAAAATTTTAATATTAATTTTTTCCCAATTATTAACCCATAATCAATAAAAATTCTTTGATTTGTTGTTACTAATTGTTCTGTTTCCAGTATTCCTAGTATTATTAGCTTTGAATCAGGTGTCAAAGTTATATTAACAACATTAGAAATAATCCTAAATATTTCAGTCCAGAATTTTGTAATTTTTATACAGTTTGTAAATGAGTGTGACAAATTGGCTTCTAAATGTTGACATTTATCACATATGGGGGATACTTTTGGAAACATATTATGTAATTTGGATTTTGAATAATATAATGTAGTATTTTAGACTGTATGTGAGTGTTTAGCATTTAGCGAACAATGATGTATATGTTGTAAACTATCATCCCATACTTCTGGTCTAATAGTTTGGCATAATTCATTTTCCCAAGATTGTCTATGTATTTCTGTTGATGGAACATCACCTTCCAATAAGATATTATATATATATGAAATCATTTTTTCTGTATTCGGATGTTTATTTAAACATTCATCTAATATTTCTGTCTTTCTATTTCTGAGTTATTGCGTATTTGCTTTAACATAACCTCTAATTTGTAAATATCTAAAGTAATCTTTAGAGTGTAGACCATAAATTTGTTGTACATCTTGAAATGAAAGGAAGGAGATTTCCCTATAGAGATCACCGATCTTAATAATTCCATTATTTTTCCATTGTAAAAAAGCTTTATCCATCATTGAAGCTTTAAACGTAACATTATTTACAATGCTAAGAGATAGTGGTATAGATTTTAGTTTTAATGTTTTCTTTATTTGTTTCCAAATACGTATACTACTTCCTATTATTAGGTTTTCACTATAAGTTTTCTTAGCTAGATTAATATTAGCGAATATTATAGAACTAATTTCAAAAGGAGAACAATCTTCTTTTTCCATATTTAACCAAGTTGGTTGGTTATCTATTTCTTCTAACCAAAAATTCGTATTTTTAATGTTAACTGCCCAATAATAAAACATAAAATTTGGTAGTGCTACACCTCCGTTTATTTTTTATTTATATAAATGTTTTTTATTTATTCTATGGCTCTTATAATCCCAAATGAAGTTAGTGACTAGGGAGTCCACCTTTTTAAAGAAATATTTAGGGAGATATATCGGGATTGATTGGAAAAGGTATAATAATTGTGGAAGAAAAACCATTGTTATTATATTAATTTTACCTAACATTGAAATAGGTTAAGTTTTCCAATATAAGATATTCTTATTTAATTTATTCAATAATAATGGAAAATTAGCTTTAAATAATGAGTCAAATCTTTTTTCTTACGAAAATTCCAAGATATTTAATTTTTTTCATTTGTTATCTTAAAAGGGAATTGTTGTAATATGTGTAAATTATTTACCGTTATTTGGCATAAGTTCACTTTTATTCCAGTTAATACTATATCCTGAATAGGATCTAAATTCAGTTATTAATTTTAACAAATTACGAATACTAGTTTCTGGTTTTTGTGATGTAAAGTAGTACATCATCCGCGTATAAAGAAATTTTATTTTTAGTGTCTCTAGTATCGTATCCATATATTTCCGGATGTGATCTCACCCTCAGAGCTAGCGGTTCTATTGCCAGTGCAAACAGTAAAGGGGATAAAGGGCAACCTTGTCTACAACCTCGAGATAAATTGAATTTAGGTGATAACATTTGGTTTGTTATTATTCTAGCTGTCGGATTTGTATATAGCAATTTGATCCAGGGAATAAACTTTTCTCCCAGTTTGAAAGCTTCCATAACCGAGAACAAATAAGGCCATTCCACTTGATCAAAGGCTTTCTCTGCATCTAACGAAATAACTACTATATCTTTATTAATATCTCTTTTCGAGTATATAATATTGAATAATGTCATTCCTTTCTATTGCGTTAATCTCCGCTCTAACCAGCAACGCTACCCCACCTCCTTTACCTCTCTGTCTATCCTTCCTGAATATAGAATATCCCTGGATGTCCAGCTCCCAGCCTTGGTCACCCTGGAGCCATGTCTCCGTGATCCCAACTATATCATAATTATTAATAGCTATCTGCACATTCAACTCATCCACCTTATTACGAATGCTCCTCGCATTGAGACAAAGCCTTCAGGCTTGTTTTTACAACACTCTTGGCCCTTTTACAATTATAACCATATAACCGTATAACCATATAACAATTACAGCACGGAAACAGGCCCGCTCGGCCCTTCCAGTCTGTGCCGACCATTTGTTTTCCCCTAGTCCCAGCACTTACTCCAGCACTTTGCATTTTTTGTAAACTAGCATCTGTAATTCCTTGTTCGTCCATTGTACTGTACCAGATTTGCTAATTATACCCAAAAAGATTGGTTAACTAGTTGCGAGAAGGACACAAAGACCCAGCGATAAGTCGTGAGGGGAAAGATGGGGTATAATGGGGGGGAGAATGTTAGGTTATCCATATTACAAGGAGGAATTAAAAACAAAAGCATCATTTAACTGGAGTGAGATTACCAAATGTCCCATATGAAGGAATTTGGGAGTCCCAGTGAATGAAACACTGAAATCCAACAAAAGGTGCAGCAGATAATTAGACAGGCTAATGAAATGTTGGCCTGGGGCATGGTGTAGGGATTTTCTAAAGCAACTTTTCAAATCGATCACAGATGAGACTGCATCTGGAGTATTGCATAGATTTCCCTTCTCATTCTTCTAAATTCCAGAGTATACAAGCCCAGCCACTCCATTCTATCAGCATATGACAGTCCCGCCATCCTGGGAATTAACCTTGTGGACCTACGCTGCACTCCCTCAAAAGCAAGAATTTCCTTCCTCAAATAAGGGGACCAAAACTGCACACAATACTCCAGGTGTGGTCTCACTAGGGCCCTATACAAATGCAGAAAGACCTCTTTGCTCCTATGTTGGCTGCATTTAGGAAGCAGCATGAAGTGTAGTGCAACCCAACAGTATGCTTTCTATGGTGCATCTGTGGAAGTTTGTAAGAGTCATTGGAGACATGGCAAATTTCCTCAGGAAGTAGAGGTGTTGGTGTGCCAATGGGAGAGATTATCTTATTGAAATAAGTTTCTGAGGGGAATTGACAGGATCCAAGCCAAGAGGATATTTCCCCTGGTAGGGGTATTTAGAACTAGGAAGCATAGATTCAGAATAATGGGTTGACTATTTGAATTAAGATGAGGATTTTTTTAATTTTATATTTTCTACCTCAGAAAGCTATGGAGGGAGAGTCATTGATTATATTCAGGGTGGAGATTGACGCAGTTTTTAAGCACAAAGAAGTCGACAGAATGTGGAGAGAGTGGGCATCTGTTGTTGAGGCCATGATTAGATCGTCTGTAATTTTATTGAGTGGCAGAACAGGCTCTTGGCCAATTGCTTTACTACAGCTCATATTTCCAAGCTCTGACGCAAGGGAAAACCACTGAGGATATGACAAACGAGGGTGTAGGTTTAAGGTGAGAGGAAAGAGCTTTAAATGAGATTTCAGGGGAATTTTTTTACACAATGATGGTTAATATCTGGAACTTTCTGCCAGAGGAAGTAATGGAATCAGACACAATCACTATCAATAAGAAACATTTGGACAGGGACTTGGACAGGATATGGGCCTAATGCAGGCAATTAATATAAATGGACAAAAACATTGCCATAGACATTGGGTACTGGAGGGTCCATTTCTGCATCGTACAACTCTATGACTCTGACTGCCTCGCATTGATGTCTAATAGTATTACCACCATGGAATTTTCCTGTTATCAACTTGAAATTTAATTGAATCAGGTCATTAAATACTATGGCTGCAAGAACAGACTATCAGCAGGAAATTGCTGCAACCTTATCAAGAGCTCTTTGCAGTATGTTCTAAGACTGTGACCTCAACCACCTCGAGCAGCAGGCGGGAAAGCTACTGCATCCAAATTCCTTTTCAAGTTGCACAGCACACTGGTTGAGAAGTATGTTACTGTCCTTAATCACTCAGTCCCAATCTTGGTATTGTTTCTCTAATAGCACTGTAGGAATACTTCAATCATATAGTCTGTATGGTTGACAACACAATGCTACACACATTAGGGACAATTTACAATTTACTATTTCAGCCAATTAACCTACAAACCTTTATGTCTTTGGAGCGTGGAAGGGAAACCGGAGAATCCATGGAAAATAAACGCAGGTCGCGGGGAGAACATACAAACTCCATACAGACGGCACCCGTAGTCTGGATCGAACCCGGGTCTCCAGCATTGTAAGGCAGCAACTCTACAGCTGTGCCACCGTGTCACCCCATCGTATGTTAAATGTGGTCATACTTAGCATGTCTGTCTTTATTTAGATCCATTAACCCGTTTTCATCAAAGGGTTGGCAATGAACTTTAAGCTCCTGGGTGCACATCTCTCTGAAGATCTCACCTGGGGCTAGTACATTGATGCCATCGTAAAGAAAGTCCATGTCCACTTTTATTTTGTTTGAAGATTGAGGAGATCCTATATGTCAACAAATACTTTCTTGAACTTCTACAGGTGTCTGGTTGAGAGCACATTGACTGGTTGCATCACCACCTGGTTTGGCAACTCAAACACCCAGGAACAAAGAAGATTACAAAAAGTGGAAGACACCACCAGGCCTGTCAATCCTAACCTCTCCACTATAGAAGGAGTTTATAATAGGCACTGCTTGTAATAGGCTGCCAGCAGCACCAAAAACCCACACTACCCTGGCCACGCTTCATCTCACTCCTACCATTGGGAAGAAGGTGCAGGAGTCTGAAAATCATGACCACCAGGTTCAAAAATAGCTCCTTCTCAACACCCACCAGGCTCTTGAACACCACACAACACTAACCAATGAACTATGGATTGCCTTTGGTTGCCCAAAGGACTTCAACCTTTTTTTGCTTTACTGTTGGGGTTGTTAGATTATTTAATTTTTATTTATTATATATTATCTTTGCATTTTGTGTTACAGGCCTCTAATATTAATGCAGCTAAGAATGTAATTGCTCTGATGGGAGAGTGGAAAAAAGTGAGTGTCCAGGGTGAATATAGATAAATATTCCTCCTTATTTTACCTGGCTACAATCCAAGAAGCAACTGTTTGCACAATGAAGTAAATGACCGGGATATAAGAGCACTTGCATGTCTCCTCATCCCCTCCGACCTCCATGCGATCCAACGGATCATGAATGCATCTTCCTCTATATGCAAACTTAAGGAGTCATTGTGGACACATCTATAGCTACCTACCACAGGATGCTGCTCAAGATTGTCCAGTACTTGGGTAACAATTAATATAATAAAATAAAGCAGATTTCAGTTAGTCATTCCAAACTTCCATCTTTTAATATACAGAAGTCAGAATTGAGCTGTGAATGCAGTTATTGATAGAACAGTTGCCTTTGGTTCTGAGACAGATCTGCTTGAAAACAAGCTGCACGTATATTAGGATAATTCTTACTGTAAAACTAAAGGTGTGTTGACATCATAGTCCATTGTTAATGTGAAAATCTAGGTGATTATGAGATTTTCAATGCAATATTAATCTCCTGGGCTGCCGCGGAGTGATTTCCAATTCATCAGTCTGAAGAAGAGTCCTGATCCGAAAAGGTTAATCTATCCATGTTCTCCAGAGGTGCTGCCTTACCCACTGATTTACTCCAGCACTTTGTGTCTTATTAATCACAATTTAGTTTGCACACCAAGTTTGTTAAAATAATTAGTTGGATTTCCAAATTAATTGCCCATTAAACTCAGCACAGTAGTCTGGTTCTAGAAAACGTGGCACGAGAAATCGTGGATGCATTGGTGATAATTTTCCAATGTTCTATAGACTCAGGATCAGTTCCTGTGGATTGGAGGGTAGCTAATGTTATCCCACTTTTTAAGAAAGGCGGGAGAGAGAAAACGGGAAACTACAGACCAGTTAGCCTGACATCGGTGGTGGGGAAGATGCTGGAGTCAATTATAAAAGATGAGATAGCCGCACATTTGGATAGCAGTAACAGGATCGGTCCGAGTCAGCATAGATTTACGAAGGGAAAATCATGCTTGAATAATCTGGAATTTTTTGAAGATGTAGCTATGAAAATGGACAAGGGAGAGTCAATGGATGTAGTGTACCTGGACTTTCAGAAAGCATTTGATAAGGTCCCACATAGGAGATGAGTGGGCAAAATTAGGGCACATGATATTGGGGGTAGAGTGCTGACATGGGTGGAGAATTGGTTGGCAGACAGGAAACAAAGAGTAGGGATTAATGGGTCTCTTTCAGAATGGCAGGCAGTGACTAGTGGGGTACCGCAAGGCTCGGAGCTGGGACCGCAGCTATTTACAATATACATCAATGATTTGGATGAAGGGATTCAAAGTAACATTAGCAAATTTGCAGATGACACAAAGCTGGGTGGCAGTGTGAACTGTGGGGAGGATGCTATGAGAATGCAGGGTGGCTTAGACAGGGTGGGGGAGTGAGCAGATGCATGGCAGATGAAGTTTAATGCAGATAAATGTGAGGTTATCCACTTTGGTAGCAAAAACAGGAAGGCAGATTACTATCTAAACGGCGTCAAGTTGGGAAAAGGGGAGGTACAACAGGATCTGGGGGTCCTTGTACATCAGTCTATGAAAGTAAGCATGCAGGTACAGCAGGCAGTGAAGAAAGCAAATGGCATGTTGGCCTTTATAACAAGAGGACTCGAATATAGGAGCAAAGCGGTCCTTCTGCTGTTGTTCAGAGCCCTAGTGAGACCACACCTGGAGTATTGTGCGCAGTTTTGGTCCCCTAATTTGAGGAAGGACATTCTTGCTATTGTGGGAGTGCAGCGTAGGTTTACAAGGTTAATTCCCGGGATGGCGGGACTGTCATATGCTGAGAGAATGGAGCAGCTGGCCTTGTACACTCTGGCGTTTAGAAGAATGAGAGAGGATTTCATTGAAACATAAGATTGTTTAGGGTTTGGACACACTAGAGGCAGGAAACATGTTCCTGATGTTGGGGGAGTCTAGAACCAGGGGCCACAGTTTAAGAATAAGGAGTAAGCCATTTTGAACGGAGACGAGGAAACACTTTTTCTCACAGAGAGTGATGAGTCTGTGGAATTCTCTGCCTCAGGTGGAGGCAGGTTCTCTTTCAAGAGAGAGCTAGATAGGGCTCTTAAAAATAGCGGTCAGGGAATATGGGGAGAAGGCAGCAATGGGGTACTGATTGGGGATGATCAGCTATGATCACATTGAATGGTGGTGCTGGCTCGAAGGGCCAAATGGCCTACTCCTGCACCTATTGTCTATTGTCTATTGTGTATGGTGATTAAGAGACTAAAGACCTTCAAAATGACATGATCATTGTCAGTGTAATACCAATCGGTCTCATTTATCCTGAAATTTAACTACTAAAAAAACAAATGCTTAATTATTTGATGGAGGATACTATTACATTTTGAAAACAGTCATTCTTTAAAAAAATATAAAAGCACTTTACCTTGTTATATCCTTTCATTCTTACTTGAGGAAGGGCCAGACTATGTCTCCCACAGGACTAGTTCTGCCATCTGTTGATAGTGTACATCATGTCCTGACTAAAACACAGATGGAAGCAGAGTGGAAGCTTCTGTTTCTATCAGACCCATTAGCACATGTACAACTTAGGATCAGAAACTAGGGCATCCAAATGTCTTTCCTAATCAGAAGCTCCTTACCAGACTTTCAAAGTAATTAAGTCTGCAAGAAACCTCCCATAAAAGCTGAAGAGAATACTAGAGACCACTTGCTAAAACAAGAATGTGAGTTCCATTGAGAAAATAGCTCCAGTGAGGATTTGTCTAGGAAGGAACTGCAGATCTCCAGTGAGGATTTATGGTGCACCAATCACTAATTTAAATTACTGTGCTTCTGGTTGAGTAACAGAATGTCAATGATTTGAAAAGCTAGTTTCATTTCCTACTACACTTTTATCTGATGTTGCAACTGACATGCTGTTTGAGTGAAATCATGTTAAACTAACTTTCTTCATCCTTTTTTACTACACCGTGTTCCTCCATCATCCAGTTAGGTTCAGTTCAGTTTAGTTTCATGTCACGTGTACCGAGGTACAGTGAAAAGCCTTTGCTGCGTACTATCCAGTCAGCAGAAACACAATACGTTGAACTACGCTCATCTGATTCCATTCAGCTATCCTGGGCAGCAAGTGAATTGAGTGCAATCACCTTTATTGGCATTACTCCTGACTTTCACACTGCCAGGTTTGGACGTCCCCCATTGGTACAGGTTAAAGTGTGTTCAGTACAGCATGCAGAAATCCCATTAGAGTGTAATGGTTTGTCATATTTTAGATATTATCTTTGCTAAGCTTGTGTAATATGAAAGGCAAGATTATTTGTAGTGCTTGCATTTCTATCATTTCATTTTCAGAAAGTTTTGAGTTGTACTTCAGAAATAAACAGTTTTGGGAGAAACTACTCCAGTGCCTGTGCAGTCAAAGGCATGAATGCCAGAGAAGGAGCAAATAAAATCCAGAACATGCACAAAGCAAACCTGGAGGTACACAGATAGAGGCACTGAAGATCACAGAATTAGGAATAGGTGATGCATGGAGGTATTGGAATCCAGCATAAGAATGTTAAATATGATACTTCATAAAGCAAAAGCACAAGTGAAGTGAATAAGAAATGGTATAAAGGTACGGGGAATAGAATTTTGAGTAGATTCATGTTTTCAATAGACTAATGAGCAGTTCTTATCCTGCTGCTCTTGCAAATTTCAAGAACTTTTGACCCCAATCAGAAAGCTTGGATCACAGATTTTCCATGCCCCAGGGCACTCCATGTCCCTAATATTCCAGGACAGCCAGTTATCTGGTATTATAGACTCCCAAATATTTTCTCTAAGATGTATGTAGGAAGGAACTGTGGATACTGTTTTACTCCGAAGATAGACACAAAATGCTGGAGTAATTCGGAGGGACAGGCAGCATCTCTGGAGAGAAGGAATGGGTGACATTTCAGGTTGAAACCCTTCTCCAGTATGATGTTCCAGGATTCTCATGATATTCAGTGACTTCCAATTTCCTTGCATTCCAGAGACCCAAACTGTAAAACCTGATGCAAAGCCTTCAGCCTCCAGCTCTTCCCCCCCTCCCCCACCCCCCCCCCCCCTTCCACCCACAGTCCATCACTCCGGTTCAGTCCATGATACTGGGTAGTAAATGCTCAAAAATGGATAGTGCAATGTCCATTGCATAGCACACGTGGCCAATAACACATGGGTGTTAGCACACCTTTTAATGAAGTTCCCATAACCATATTAGTCATTGGCATCAAAGTACATTATTCCTTCTGTGCACTTTGTAGATCGGTTAGATTAGAGATACAGCATGGAAACAGGCCCTTTGCCGCTCCGCTTCCACGCTGACCGGCCATCACCTGTCCACTCGTTCTATCCTATTCACTAGAGACAATTTACAAAAGCCAAATGACCTACAAACCCACACATCTTTGGAATGTGGGAGGAAACCGGTCGCTCACAGGGAGAATGTGCAAACTCCATACAGACAGCACATAGTCATGATCTAACACGGATCTCCGGCGCTCTAAGGCGGCAACTCTACTGCTGCACTACTGTGTGGTCCTAATGTGTAAGTATTTCTAGACTATATATGTTTCCTATGATTGAGTACTTTTTCTGCTCCTTCTAAAAACCGCTACTTCTCATAAACACAATTACATTTTATGCCTAAAACTCTTTCCAAAACTCTAACCCAAACCTTCTAATTTTACTTCGGAGTCACGGACCTGCAGGTAAAAAACAATTAACCTGAGGTCAGATTTTTCTTTCAGCGACTCTGTGGGACAGAGTACCCCATCAAGGGGCTGCCTCGAAAGACTGACTGTGGACCGCGGGACACGGGCAGTCAGTGGCGGCAGAACTCACTACAAACCCGGAAGTCGGGCAAGCCCGTTGACCCGGCAGGGTCCGGGCTCGGAGACTTGCCATTCGCAGGTAGCGACGGCAGAGCAGCAGCTCCGACTCAACGCCGCAGCTCGAACACCGCGACAGCCCGCAGGAACGTTGGACTGGCAGCACAACGATAATCCCGCATGGAGTGGATGGGGAGCACTAGCTCCAATGTGACACACTTCAGCAGGAGTGTGTCACATTGGAGCTCCTAGCAGGCTCTCCTAGCAGACCCACGGCAGTACCCTTTACAGGGCTGCCAAATGCTCACGCTCTTCGCAGGGGAGCAAAAGGAGTCAGGTCTGGGCTGACTCTGAAGAGGGGGTGTTGGCAGAAGAACACAACATGCTGTGGGTGCAAGAAGAGGAGCTACTCGGGATGGCATCCAAGTTGCGATGCTCTCACAAAAAGGGCGACCATTTTAAACAGGCAGCCAGTTTGAATTACTCAACAACTAATCTAGCTCCAGGAATCTGTATTTCCCTCAATGTGCCTGCGGCATATCCTCAGACTACTGGCCTCGGGTATTACCAGCTTTGCCAGGTAGGTAGATGGAAGATATGTCAGAGGAGCACCAGGAAGCTCTGGCATTCTCCTGTATGGTCAATTGAGATCAACTACTTCAGGAAGAATGCCATCCGACCCACAATAAACCCCAAGTTTGCGGGGTTGTGTAGAACCAGCAGTGCACAGCCGCCTACTCTGTTTCAGGAACAACCTGCTCACACAGCTAAAAGACCTCGACAAAGAGACAATAGCCGTCGTCATGATTAAGGTGCCAACCGCTACCAGGTCCTCACATATTTGGCGGCAGCACCCCTACGCATCCACCAGCAGGCTGCGTTATCACACCGAAAGAAAAGCTGGTGAAAGCTCGAAGGCCATACAACCTACACGAAGGTCTTTTCAGGCCATGTCCCAGAACGGCCTTCCTGGAAGATGCGCCAACCCCACACCGCAACGCCTCCACCTCCCAGGAACCAAGGAAGGAGAAAACCAACACAGCACCACCGGTAATCATGGAGGTAGGTGAGTTTAGTTGCCTTCGGAACATAGCATGTGTAACTTCTTCACAGGTTGGGGGAAGGTTACACTTGTACAGGGAATAACTTCTGATCTTTCATACTGCACAGTATTCAGCGATACAAAATTGAATTTGTTGACAAACTCCTCCTTTCCGGTTCAACATGCGCCGAGCCAAAAGTTTGTGCTTTTACAAAAAAGAGAAAGTGGAAGTTCATGCGGAACTGTTAAGACCATATACAAAATGAGTAATAGAGAAAACCAAACATGAGTCTCTTGAGTTTGTATCAAACATCTTCATCTAAAATAAAAAAGATGGCGGATGCCGCATCATTTGATTTGACACAACTGAATACTTTTGTGCAGTACACCCACTTAAAAATGGATTTTTTTTGCTAAAACAACTGCTAAAACAACTAGTTTCCAAAGGGTGCTTCATGGCTTGCATCAACGTAAAAGATGCATACTACTCAGAACCAATAGACAAAGATCTCCGCAGATATTTGAAATGTATCTGGATGGGAGCTCTGGCAGTATAAAGCGCTGCCTAATTGATTAACATCAGCCCAGACTGTTTCCAAAAATATTGAAACCAGCTTGACGTTTCTTCGGAAACAAAAAACATACTATCATGGCATATCTAGATGACATCTTATTGTGTGGATAACCTTGGAATTGGCTAAATTGGCTGTCTCAGCCACCAAGCTCCTATTTCAAAAATCGGGGTTTATTATCCATCCAGACAAATCCAAGTTAAATGTTTTACGGTGACTATGGATTTGGGATTCACGATTGACTCTGTTCATATGTCTGTCACCTTGCCAAAGGGCAAAGCAACAGACTTGATAGAGGCATATAACAGCCTTGTTTGCGTAAGTAAACCATCTATTCGGCAAATAGGCAGGGTAATTGGAAAGCTTGTGCCTTTCCCAGCCACAATTTGGACCCTTACATTACCAAAATCTTCAAAGGGCCAAAACTATAGCACTCAAAACACCATGCTGGCCATTTTGACAGACCAACCAAAGCAAATTGGAAATTATGATGGTGGATTAGCAATGTTCGACATTGCTCTAAATCCCATCACAGTCTCAAACCCTACGGTTGTGTTACAAACTGACGCCAGCACTCACAGCTGGGGAGCAACCAATACCACCTCAGGTTGCTGTGGTAGATGGAATACACATGAGTTAACCTTTCTTCAGGGATCACCTGTGACAAGGGAGAGTCATCTGTGCCGTGACCGAATGAACCCATTTGGTGCGAAATTTGGAAAAGACCTCTCCTGGAATTGGGCTGTCGGACCGAACCATGAATATCATCGCGGCATCATGCAGAGAGTCCACCAGGAAACAGTACCTCACCCATATCAAAAAATGGGATGTGTTTTATACCAGGCCAGTCACAATTTGCAACACAGCCATCATCACGGTTGTGCTGGAGTTCCTGGTAAGTCTACACTTTGATGAAGGCTTGAGTTACAATGCCATCAATTGCACAAAAGTGCCCTATCCTCATACCTAGGACAGGAGCTAGAACACCATGGAGGAGTATCTCACCCTCTGGTGTCAAAACTCATGAGTGGATTTTAACACAAAATTCCCCAGGCCTCAATATACCCGGAACTGGGATATTGGCATTGTCCTGACCTATTCAGAGATTGGGCACCAGCCACGTCCCTCTCACTAACACGTATAAAATAGTGATGCTGATGACACTTGTAACGGTGCAGCAGGTCCAGTCTCTGCACAAACTAGACTGGACGCCATGGTAACATCCCAAAAATAAAGTACCCTTTCACATTTATGAGTGACCTAAACAAAACAGGCCTGGGTCATCTGGCCTCAAATTGGAGTTCCTGGCTTATCCCGTAGATAGACGCCTATGCATAGTGAACCACCTCCTACATTAACTGGAGGTCACCAATAGTCTCAGGGGAACGGAATTGGCTCGATTGATAAGTTCAAACATCCTCATCACAGAGTACCATGCAGACCATATCAAGATGGCTCAGGGTGGTGCAGCAGGGGTGGACACTGATATTTTAAGACTCGTTCCACCAGGACTGCAGCTACATCGTGCAGCGACGATGATGGAAGTCCCATGGGTCACGCCCTTGCAACGGCGGGTTGGTCTAATGAAACAACTTCCAGCGGTTATAACAAACCTGTGGCCACGACTGGGATATCTACAGACACTATTTTAAATTCTGTATTATAATTTCCCCGAATTTAGGAGTTATTATTATTATTGTTAAATAATACATTGTTTGTTTTTCAGCACTGTACAAGTCTGAAATACGTTAACATACTTCCTCCATTGGTTATTATGGCAGTGTGTGAGCATGGATTCGTTTCCAGGACATGAAATCACAGAACCTTGAAATCTTCACGAAGTCACTCACGTGACTCCGAAGTAAAATAGTAAGATTAAACGAAAACTTACCAGTTCGAAGTTTGATCCTTATTTTATGAGGAGTTACGATGACAGATTTCGTGCCCTCCGCTCCCAACCCTTTATTATCAGGTCAACTGGTATGTTAGTTCTCTTATCTTACTATCTTCAGTCTACTCTGGTATCTGTGATTTCACACCGCTGCTTTGAAGAATGTCGCACATGCGTGCTGGTGGGGTCTTCACGAAATCCCTCATCGTAACTCCTCATAAAATAAGGATCAAACTTCGAACTGGTAAGTTATCATTTAATCTTACTATTTACATTGTGTTGTCTCTAAGCCAGGAGGTTTTCAGTTTTGTGTCTAAAACTAATTAGGTCTTTGATGACAGAGGCTTCTCAGTCAATAATCTTAATTAACCTCTGCATGTCTTAGTTAAAATTATCTTCAGGCAATAAAGACAGTCCTCGAGTTGTGTAAATATTCCATTCCCAAGAACTGTCAGTAATCTAATGTCTCCAGAGGTCAGAAACAACTATTTTTTATAGTAACCAACATCATATCTAAATGTATTTATTACAATTCATTCATTTCATTGAATACTCACCCTAACACTATGTGTAATTAAACAAATAGAATATGTACTATATCCAGTCATTATTGAATATTATGAAATAAATTATTATTATTATTATTATTATTATTATTATTATTATTATTATTATTATTATTATCTTGAAACAATGCTTTACAATGATATGAGAACATTTGTGTGAAGTTAGATTTCTGTAAAAAAAAAACCCAGGGAGCACTATATATTCAATTGTTAATAATATTTGTTTTATTAACTTTAATCTTCTTGTGGAGTGTGGTGAATCTCTGGATATCTCCAGTCTGGAGGTTTGTGGGTACGAGATTATTAGGGGGTATTTAAAAAGAAATAAGATAACTTTCGGAAACATCAGGCAACTGAGGATTGCGAAGAATTGCCACAAAAGAGGTGGCAAAACATTTGACAGATTAGCTCTGATCAAATTAAATGGCTGGCAGGTGGGGAGGGGGGGGGGGCAGGTTTAGGGGGGAGGAAGGGAGGAACTGTGTGGCCCTCCCTGCTTATCTTTTCTTATGTTCTTTTGTATAAATGGAGAACACAGTCATATTGTGCTGAGGTCTGCAGTGTAACTTGTAAACTTTCAGTCTATGTTGTGGTAAATTAGCAGAATTACATCTATCACCTGGATTGCAGAAACGTGCCAAGTCAATAGATATTTCTAAAGTGGAGATTGGCTGATTTTTGATTAGTACGGGTGTCAGGGGTTACAGGGAGATGGCAGGAGGATGGCGTTGAGAGGGAAGGATAAATCAGCCATGATTGAATGGTGGAGTAGATTCAATGGGCCGAATGGCCTAATTCTCCTCCTGTTACATGAATATATGTAAGAATATGTGAAATTCTCTGCCTCAGAGGGTGGTGGAGGCAGGTTATCTGGATGCTTTCAAGAGAGAGCTAGATAGGGCTCTTAAAAATAGCGGAGTCAGGTGATATGGGGAGAAGGCAGGGACGGGGTACTGATTGAGGATGATCACATTGAATGGCGGTGCTGGCTCGAAGGGCGAAATGGCCTACTCCTGCACCTATTGTCTATTGTCTATTAATAAAAAAATCTAGCCATGGCTGTTTCTATAATTAATGGCAATATGCATACAATTTTTCTTGCGCTGCATACAAAATGCATCTTTTAATCAAAGAGACATCAAAGATAAATAGAAAGGTGAGAATTTCTTAATGAATGACTGCCTTTAAAAGAACACTCACTTATTTTACATCCCAGAACAATTCTGATTTTGCCACAAATACATTTGCTTGCTCTCTGGTGACACAACATGTCACTGCAATAATTCACTGCTCCACAGAGTGGCAGAGTGCAGCATATCCTTGATCATTTGATCAGGTAGTGCACACTGAGATCAGCTCAATCTATAATGTTATTGTGAATTTGTTCGGAGGTGTGGTGCTGAGTATTTACACTCTACACCTTGAATCTGTTTGGCCTTAAACCAGTGGCAGGGATGAGGAGAGAGAATGGATGTCCTGCAGTCTATATACTGACTGTATTTTAACTTCTGTTCTGTTTCTGTTCATGCACAGAGGGAATAAAAAGCCATTTTATTAAAATAAAGTTTTTAAATGCAACTTTTCATATCCAAAATATATTAAAGTCACATATGCTACAGAAGGTCACTTATCATATTAAGTCTCTGCAAGCTATCATAGCAAACCCATCAGTCCCACTCACACATTTATATCTCCATAATCTTTTCTCTTTCCCATGATCATAATGTTAATATTCCTACCATTCACCTCCATGAGGGATAATTTACAGTAGCTAAATGACCAACAACAATTGAGGAGGTGGGAGGAGACCAGTGCTTTAGGTGAAGCTGCCATGGGCATAAGAAGAACTATATACAATAGACCACGGATATATCTCCAATGAAGAATATCTTGCTTAATACTCCACTCATTTTATTGATTTTCTACTTCTATTTTATTTCTTTTTATTATTTCTCTTTACTATTTTCTTTCTGTTATACAATAATTAAAAGTATAGAAGCATAAATAAGAACGACTGTAAACTTTAAAAATATTAAGAATGCATGTGACGAATAATATGTTTCTTCTTTTTGATTTTATGTCATTCCTTCTTAATATGTATTTACTTCTAATAAAAATATTTTACAAAAAAAAAGGACACTGAAGATTACAATCAAATCCAGGTCATTGAAGTTGTGAGGAAGCATCACTATGTGCTCCGCTGCTGTACAGCCCAATTTAAGGTTACTGATAAATGGGACTTTTACGTCCCTTGACAATAATACAAATGCAAAAGTATCACTCTGTCTGGTCAGGGAGAGTGAGGAGGTCATAGAGAGGAGTAATAGAGAGGAGGTCACTCCAAGACCACGGGAGGCAGACAAGTGGGTCACGGTTAGGAGGGGCAAGGGGCAGAGGCAGGGACTAGAGAGTACCCCGGTGGCTGTACACCTTGGAAATAGGTACTCCTGTTTGAGTACTGTTGGGGGTGACAGCCAACCTGGGGGTAGCGACAGCGGCCGGGCCTCCGGCACAGAGACCAGCCCTGTTGCTCAGAAGGGTAGGGAAAAGAAGAGGAGGGAAATAGTAAAAGGGGGCTCTATAATTAGGGGGTCAGATAGGCGATTCTGTGGACACAGTCAGGAAACCCGGACGGTAGTTTGCCTCCCTGGGTCTGGGATGTGTCTGACCGTGTCCAAGATATCCTGAAATGGTAGGGAGAGGAGCCTGAGGTCGTGGTACATATAATTACCAATGACATAGGTAGAAAAAGAGAAGAGATCCTGAAAGGAGAATTTAGGGAGTTAGGAAGAGTGTTAAGGACCGCAAAAGTAACATTCTCAGGATTACTGCCTGTGCCACTCGACAGTGAGACTAGGAATGGAGTGAGGTGGAGGATAAATGCGTGGCTGAGGGACTGGTGCAGAGGGCAAGGATTCAAGTTTCTGGATCATTGGGATCTATTTTGGGGAAGGTGTGACCTGTACAAAAAGGACGGGTTGCACCTGAATCCGAGGGGAACCAATATCCTGGCAGGGAGATTTGCAAAGGCTACTGGAGAGGCTTTAAACTTGAACAGTTGGGGGGAGGCTCAAATAGAGAAAGCTAGTAGACAGTGTGTGAGGCAGGAGGCAGAGAAGGGAAGCACTCAGACCCAACATGTAGGGGAGAAAGAAGAAAAAGATAATAAACAGAGAATAAGAGGTGGTGGGTTTCTTAAATATGTATATTTTAATGCTAGGAGCATTGTAAGAAAGACGGATGAGAGAGCCTGGATTGACACCTGGAAGTATGATGTTGTGGCGATTAGTGAAACATGGTTGCAGGATGGCTGTGATTGGAAATAGTAAGATTAAATGAGAACTTACCAGTTCGAAGTTTGATCATTATTTTATGAGGAGTAACGATGAGGGATTACGTGAAGAAGCCCCGCCTGGCGCTTGATCGGCATACTTCAAAGCAGCGGCATGAAAAACACAGAACATAATAGTCGGAGTAAGATAGTAAGGCTCAACATAGATTTAGAACTACCAGATGATCATTTATTTTATGAGGGGCGGGAGTGGAGGGCACGTAATCCCTCATCGTTACTCCTCATAAAATAATGATCAAACTTCGAACTGGTAAGTTCTTGTTTAATCTTACTATTTTACTTCGGAGTCACGTGAGTGACTACGTGAAGATTTTGTATCTTCTGTGTTTTTTATGTCGTAGAGTCATTCCATACTACAGTCCGGCTAGGTCAACACATAAATGAGTAAATAACCTTTTACCAGAATTCAGTTTTAGTTTATTTCATAAATCATTTAATGATAAAAGAACAAATAATAACCCCTTTTATACCTGGGGAAACTCACTACAAAGTGATAAAAGATATAAAGTGATAACATAAATCGATAATATAAATCGATAGTGAAACAAAGCAGGTGATTACAGTGAACCCAACACCGCGTTTCCAAAGCCTGTCATTGTGAGAACAGGTTTATCGTAGAACTTTGAAAAAGTTTCTTCTTTACACCACCCTGCGGCTTCTAAAATGTGTTCGAGCGGTACGTCCTGTAACTTCGCCGCGGACGTAGCTGCAGCCCTGGTGGAGTGAGATTTAAACACATCAGTGTCTACTCCCGCTAAAACTAACACCTGTTTTAACCATCTAGAAATGGTTTGTACTGATGCTTTTGTGTGTGGTTTCTTATGCGTAATAAATAACGCTTTTTCATCACCTCGAAGACTCTTGGTGACTTTTATATATTGAGTCAAGTGTCTAACTACACACAACGTTGGATCAATAGGGTAAGCTTTAAACATTACCTTAGCTTCAGTTCTTCCTGGTCTGCTTTGTTTGATCAGATCATAAACGTAAAACACAATGTTATCTGAAGCCACATGCATACAATCTAAACGTAGCATTTGCAATGTTTGCACTCTTTGTGCTGATACCAACGCTATTAACATTACTACTTTAAATGTTAATTTTTCCAAAGGCATAACTGTGATTGGAGTCCATTGCCTAAGAAAAGTAAGTACAATGCTGACATCCCAAATTTCTGTATATCTTGGCTTGGGCGGATTTTTATTAAAAATCCCTTTCATAAATCTGGATATTAATGGATGAGATCCAATTGATTCATGGTCAGAAATTTGTCCTAAATAGGATGATAAAGCACTACGAGCACTATTAATGGCACAATAACTCAAGTGCTGCTCAAAATACAACTGAGCAAGGAACTCCAATATGTTTGAAATGTTCACAGTATGATAAGATATATTTGATCGTCTGCAAAAAACTTCCCATTTCTTTATATGTGTCATATATTGTTTCTTAGTGCTATCTTGCCATGATGAGACTATAATATCCATGGTCCTATCCGTCAGTCCAAGCCCTTGCAGTGGTCTGGTCAAAACCTGCAGATTAACAAATTCATATGAACATGTAATGGATGAATTTATTTTCTTACTGGTTGTATTAACAAATCACTGCAGCTAGGAATTGACATACATGGTTCCTTAATCGTATTTAACATCAACGGGAACCATGGTTGTGTGGACCAATTTGGAATCACCAACAGTCCTGTGGCAGAATCTTGTTCTATTTTCTTAAGACATTACCTAACCAGGCCAAATGGAGGGAAAGCATAAAAGAACATATTTCCCCAATGTAGCAAAAATGCATCTATTGCTACCGCACCCGCACCGGGTTCCCAAGACACATATTTAGGCAATTGATGATTTAATCTTGATGCAAACAGATCAATGTCTGGTAACCCATAGCGAATAACAATTTTACTGAAAACTTGTGGGTTCAACATCCATTCTGTGTTGTCTTTAAATACCCTTGATCTGTTGTCTGCCACCACATTGTATTTACCTGGGATATAAATTGCTGAAACCCAAATTTGGTGCACAATACATCAATGCCATATCTGATTGACCAGACAATCACATGATACCGATCTTACTCCACCCATGTGATTAATATATGCAACAGCTGTCTTATTATCTAATTGTACCTGGACATGCAGTTCTTTTTTTGTAGAACAATAGGCTTTTAATCCATAAAATGCCCCCAGTAACTCCAAATAATTAATACCATATGTTTGGAGAAACAATTCCTCTTGGACAGTCCATCTGCCCCCATAGCTGGTAAATTTATCTGTTGCCCCCCCATCCGAGAGCACTTGCATCTGTTTGTAAAAATACTTCAGGCTGCTGTATTAAAATGTTTTTAGCAGCATGTGGAACATTTTCAATCCACCATTGTAATTCCAATAAAACTTCTTTTGTTAATTGCATAGGCCTGTCAAAATGGCCTGCTCGCTTTTTTAAAGCTTGCGTTTTGTCCCTTTGAAGGTTTTGGTAATGTAATGGACCAAATTCCACTGCAGGAAATGCTGCTACTAATTTACCAATAACCTTTGCTACCTCTCGGATGGAGGGATAAGGCTTGTGAATGAGGCCCCAACATACAGTTGAAATATCAAGAATCTTGTCCGTTGGCAAAGTTACTAACATAGTAACTGAATTAATCACAAAACCTAAATAATTATTTTTTTGTGCTGGCTGCAGCTTGGACTTAATTGGATGAATCAGGAACCCTAGTTTTTCAAATAAAGTTATAGTTGCTGAAACTGATTTTCCAGCTGATTCCTGACTATTACTGACAATTAAAATGTCATCCAGATAAGCCATAACGATGTGCTTTTGTGCTCTTAATTGAGCTAAAGCTGGTTTCAACAGCTTTGTAAAGAGCCTAGGAGCTGAACTTAACCCATTAGGTAATGCTTTAAATTGCCACAGCTGTCCCAGCCAATTAAATTTTAAGTACCTCCGAAAAAAACCAATGTATTGGTACGGAATAGTACGCATCCTTTAAATTGATTGTAGCCATATAACAACCTGCTGATATCAAATGTCTTGCAGTGTTAAACGTTTCCATCTTGAAATGTTTATACTGGACAAATGTATTAAAGTTTGTAAGGTCCAGAATAATTCTACAACCACCATATTTTTTATCTCTTGGAAAGATGTTTGACACAAATTGGTGTGGATGCTTAACAGTTTTTTCAATAACACCTTTTTTAAACAATTTGTCAATTTCCACATTAATTTCTGCTTCCTCAACAGCAGAGAACATAAAACCATGTATAGGTTTATATTGTACCGGAGAATCAACACCTTCTTTAAATGTTATTGTAGCTCCTGAAACCGTTTGTAAAATAAACCGGTCAGATGTGATGCAAAGCCATTCATCATAAAACATTTGTAATCTCCCACCAACTAGAGATTCGTCCAAAGTTCCTTCAAGAACAGAATAAAGTTTTTGTACCTCTCCATATGAACGTGGTGGTCTCCTTCTCCCCATATATGGGTGAACATTAGGCTGTGTTGGATGGTAATATCTCCTTACCATATTCCTGCCTCTGTTTGTTCCAAAATCAGATCCCCTTCTTGGTGTATTGTACCTTTTTTGTCCAAAAACGAAAGGTCTCATGTAGCTAATAGATTTAGCCTCTTCATCCATTTCTCTTATTTGTTTTGGCAGGTTTTCTCCAAATAAATAACCAGGAGTTTTGAACACCACTTGATCGGCACAGACCTGCAAATCTAGGATGAAATATGGGCCAAGTCGCAATTTTCCTCATACAATTGATTTCATAAAAGGAATTGCACAATAAGCCCAGTGTATCTCTTTGGATTTTGATCATTTCTGACCCTTCCATTTGCTTTCCAAAAGCAGTAATGGCAGCTGAAATCAGTTTGAGGATTCTTTGAAACCGTATTTCTTGGCCTCTCATGACTGATGACATACGTGTCCATATAGTCGAATTCACCATAGGTACCTTCAACGAGGTGCAATTTTCCGGTGTTTTATATAATTCTGCTGTTTCAGCCATAACAGAATCTTGAAGTTGGTGAGATACCATATAATTAATGCTGGCAGCTAGGTTTTCTTCCATAGCCTCACCACTTCCTTCAGGTATAGCAAAATCTTTTGCCATATCAAGCACATATGGCCTTTCCTTTTTCCTTTGTGGTGTGCACTCATAATACACATCACCACTTTCAGGGTCTGTCTCTTGCAGCCCTGATACTCCTGAGATTTCATCAAAGGAGACTTCCTCCACCCTTAATCCTGGGTCTGGAGTTTCATATTCCCAATTTGGCACATAGCCATATTCTGGATATTCAAAACCCTCAGGGTCTGTTTGGGAAAACTCTGGGTTCTTTGACCCTTGTCTTATAATATTTTGGAGCACTTTCTCCATATGTTCCATTTTAAGCCATATAGCTTTATTATCCGGAGGACTTTCATTATCAGAGTCATCATCAGAAACCACGGGCCTCACAGATTTCTTTTTTCTTTTCTTAGGCACGTTTTCCTCCGTGGTTTTAGTTTCTGGAGCAATTATAGTCTCACTAACGGGTGAATCAACGGCCACCGGTATCGGGGCCGGCTCCGCACTAAACTCTTGTCCCGACTCTTTAGCCTCTCCCCGGGACAATATTTTTACCCGCGAAACCTTCCTCTGAGACTTCTCCATTTTGTTTCAATTTTTTACTTTCTCTTTGCTGACTCTGTATGCCAGCGTGACTCTGGTTTTTGTAAAAAAATTTACTTTCACTTTTCTGGTTCTATTCTCCAGCGTAATGGGTTTTAGAACACCCTAAAGTGAAATCAATTGCACTTACCTGCGGGCCCGTTCTTACCGCTGAGGGGAGCTGCGCTCTGCAGCTCTTGCTTCTGCCGTCAGCGTTGACGTAATGCCGATCAAGCGCCAGGCGGGGCTTCTTCAGGTAGTCACTCACGTGACTCCGTAGTAAAACTAAATATTCCAGGATTTTGTTGCTTCAGGTGTGATAGAATTGGAGGGGCAAGAGGTGGAGGTGTTGCATTGCATGTCAGGGAAGATATTACAGCAGCCCTTTGGCAGGATAGATTAGAGGGCTCGTCTAGGGAGGCTATTTGGGTGGAACTGAGAAATGGGAAAGGTGTAGCAACACTTATAGGGGTGTATTATAGACTGCCTAATGGGGAGCGAGAATTGGAAGAGGAAATATGTAAGGAGATAGCAGATATTAGTAGTAAGCACAAGGTAGTGATTGTGGGAGATTTCAATTTTCCACGCATAGACTGGGAAACACATTCTGTAAAAGGGCTGGATGGTTTGGAGTTTGTAAAATGTGTGCAGGATAGTTTTTTGCAGCAATACATAGGAGGTACCTACTAGAGAAGGGACAATGCTGGACCTCCTGTTAGGAAATGAGATGGGTCAGGTGGCGGAGGTATGTGTTGGGGAGCACTTCGGGTCCAGTGATCACAATACCATTAGTTTCAATATAATTATGGAGAAGGTCAGAACTGGACCAAGGGTTGAGAGTTTAGATTGGAGAAAGGCTAACTTTGAGGAGATGCGAAAAGGATTTAAAAGGAGTGAATTGGGATATTTTGTTTTATGGGAAGGATGTAGTAGAGAAATGGAAGACATTTAAAGGTGAAATTTTAAGAGTACAGAATCTTTATGTCCCTGTTCGGTTGAAAGGAAAGAGTCATCATTGGTAAGAGCCATGGTTTTCAAGGGAAATTGGACACTTGGTTCGGAAAAAGAGAGAGAGATACAATAATTATAGGCAGCATGGAGTAAATGAGGTGCTTGAGGATGACAAGGACAAAGGACATTTATTATCACATACACCAAATGGTGTAGCGAAATTTGACTTGCCAAGACAGCACACAAATAAAGACAAGACACAACATTAAAGAATTGAACAATAAACATAGAAACATCCCCCCACAGTGGGAACCACTGTGGGGGAAGGCAGCAAAGTCCAGACCCATCCCCTGTTCACCCATAGTCTTGCCAGAAAGCTGGAGCTCCGGCATCGGGTGAACACTCCACAGCGGCCTGGAAATGTCTGGAGTGGCCGCTTCCTCCCTGGAGACGGCGGCACCCGTAGTCCTCAGGCCACGCTGGGTGGAGCTCCGACTCTGGTCTTGAATCCCAGGCTCCACGGTGTTTTAAATCCAGCGCCGCCCGCGGCTGGTCGCCCGCAGCCACAGCTCCTCCGGCGTTGGAGTCGGCGGCTACAGCACTCCGGAGCCTACCGCACGGAGACCCGGTCAGGCATCGCCTGCTCCGTGATGGCATCTCCGCGCTGTGCCGCCGCCGAAGCTGCAGTCCCGGCCAATCCCGACAGGAAACGCCGCTCCAGACCGATGGTAGGCCGTGAGGAGGGGGGTGAAGAAGCAGCTTGGACGCATGTTGCCTCTCCGACTAGGTGGGGATAAAGTTTCCACCTTCCCTACCCCCACCCACCACATAAAAGACTAAAAGACCTCCAAAACAAACACTTTAACTCACTAAAAATAAAAAAATAAAGGTGAAAAGACTAACAGCTACTGGCAGCGCTGCCATACTCGACAGTGCCCCCTACAGGAGCATAAAGAATGTAAAAAGAATCTTAAGAAAGAAATTAGAAAATCTAAAAGAAGATATGAGGTTGCTTTGGCAAGTAAGGTGAAAGTAAATCCAAAGGGTTTCTACAGCTATAGTAATAGCAAAAAGATAACAAGGAATAAAATTGGTCCATTAGAGAGTCAGAGTGGACAGCTATCTGTAGAGCCAAAAGAGATGGGGGAGATATTGAACAATTTATTTTCTTCGGTATTCACCAAGGAGAAGGATATTGAATTATGTGAGGTAAGGGAAACAAGTAGAGTAGCTACGGAAACTATGAGGATCAAAGAAGAGGAAGTACTGACACTTTTGAAAAATATAAAAGTAGATACATCTCCAGGTCCTGACACGATATTCCATAGGAAATTGAGGGCATTAGTGTAGAAATAGCAAGGGCTATGACTGAAATATTTCAAATGTTGTTAGAAACGGGAATGGTGCTGGAGGATTGGCGTACTGCGCCAATTATTTAAAAAGGGTTCTAAGAGTAAACCTAGCAATTATAGACCTGTTTGTTTGACGTCAGTGGTGGGCAAATTAATGGAAAGGATACTTAGAGATAATATATATAATCATCTGGATAAACAGGGTCTGATTAGGAACAGTCAACATGGATTTGTGCCTGGAAGATCATGTTTGACTAATCTTCTTGAATTTTTTGAAGAGGTTACTAGGGAAATTGATGAGGGTAAAGTGGTGGATGTTGTCTATATGGACTTCAGTAAGGCCTTTGACAAGGTTCCACATGGAAGGTTGGTTAAGAAGGATCAATTGTTGGGTATTAATAGTGGAGTAGCAAGATGGATTCAACAGTGGCTGAATGGGAGATACCAGAGAGTAATGGTGGATAACTGTTTTTCAGGTTGGAGGCCGGTGACTAGTGGGGTGCCTCAGGGATCTGTGTTGGGTCCACTGTTGTTCGTCATATACATCAATGATCTGGATGATGGTGTGTTAAATTGGATTTGTAAGTATGCAGATGATACTAGGATAGGTGGTGTTGTGGATAATGAAGTAGATTTTCAAAGTCTACAGAGTGATTTAGGCCATTTGGAGGAGTGGGCTGAAAGATGGCCGATGGAGTTTAATGCTGATAAGTGTGAGGTGCTACATCTTGGCAGGACAAATCAAAATAGGACGTACATGGTAAATGGTAGCGAATTGAGGAATGCAGTTGAACAGATGGATCTAGGAATAACTGTGCATAGTTCCCTGAAGGTGGAATCTCATGTAGATAGGGTGGTAAAGAAAGCATTTGGTGTGCTGGCCTTTTAAATCAGAGCATTGAGTATAGAAGTTGGGATGTCATGTTAAAATTGTGCAAGGCATTGGTGAGGCCAATTCTGGAGTATGGTGTACAATTTTGGTCACCAAATTATAAGAAATGTCAACAAAATAGAGAGTACAGAGGAGATTTACTAGAATGTTGCCTGGGTTTCAGCACCTAGGTTACAATTAAAGGTTGAACAAGTTAGGTATTTATTCTTTGGAGTGCAGAAGGTTAAGGGGGGACTTGATAGAGGTCTTTAGACGTATGAGAGGGATAGACAGAGTTGATGTGGATAAGCTTTTTCCATTGAGAGTAGGGAAGATTCAAACAAGAGGACATGATTTGAGAATTAAGGGACAAAAATTTAGGCGTAACATGAGGGGAACTTCTTTATCAAAAGGTGGTAGCTAAACGAGTGCTTTGTATCTGTTTTCACCAAGAGGGCTGAATGTCGGATCAGGCATGGAAATCGCTATCAAAACATGGGGGGGGGGGGGAGGAACCCGGGGACACATGCGCATACACACACACACACACACACACGCACACGCACACGCACACGCGCGCGCACACACACACGCACACACACACACGCACGCGCACACACACACACACACACACACACACACACACACACACACACACACACACACACACACACACACACACACACACACACAGGGCTTCGGAGGCTTCAGCCGTGGGCACTGCGGATGGTAATTATGGGAACGACGGCCCAGGCTTATGGCCAGCGTGGAGAGACAGCGCTAAATCCAGCTTACTCTGCCTGTCTCGCCAGGTTAACCTACAGCCCTGCCTGGATTGATGGGATACAAGTCCGGAGCCATGGAGCTAGCGCTGCTCCTCCGCATTGGCCATAAGTCTGGGCCGTCGTTCCCGTAAGTCCAGGCAGGGCTGTAGGTTAACCTGGTGCGTTTTTCCAGAATTTAAGTATGTTTTTTTGCCGTTATCAAACCATAGTTTAGGAAACATCTTTGAAATATGGTTAGTTCATATGATTAGTTCAGAACAGGCTTCCCTCGCTCCGAAGATAATCAATTCTGTGTTTGGGTCCAGTCTTAATTTAAATATTTTTGAAAAGCTTTCAAAAATTTCCTTCCAAAAATTCTGATGTTTTGCACAGGAAACAAATGAGTGTGCTATTGTTGCCTCTTTAGTTAGGCACTTATCACAGAAGGGAGAAACGTTTGGAAAGATTTTATTTAATTTTGTTTTTGAGTAGTATAATCTGTGTACAATTTTAAATTGGATCAGTGTATGTCTAACGTTAATCAAACATTTATGTACATATGACATATAATCTTCCCATCTGCCCTTGGGAATTTCTATAGCCAATTCTTGTTCCCATTCTTTTCTTATACCTTCTGTCGAAGGTATATCTATATTTAGAATAGTATTATAAAAATATGATGTTAAGTGGTCCAATTCTACCTGTCTATTCATGCCTTGTTCTAGAAGGTCCAACTTTAAATTTTCAATAATCTTGTGAGTGTTTTTTCAGATAATCTCGGGTTTGTAAGTATCTAAAATATTGGTTGTTTTCCAAATTATATTTAAGCTGTAAGTCTTGGAATGGTAAAAATGTTCCCTCTTCATTCAAATCTCACCAAGTCTTAATTCCTAATTGTTCCCAGAGGATGAACGTTTTGTCCATAGTCGATGGCTTAAACGCCGGGTTGTTAGCTATCGATGAGAGAAGCAAAAGATTTCTTAATTTAAAAGAGGATTTTTTTTGTCTCCAAATTCGTATTGTGCTGTGAATCATCGGGGTTCTTTTATATATTGTGTTCTTCAATTTTATTTGGGGAGAAAAGGATCACTCCTATGTTAAAAGGAGTGCAATCCTCCTTCGCCATTATTGTCCATTCTGCCTGTTGTGATGAACTATCCAACCAGTACATTATATTTTTAACGTTCACTGCCCAATAGTAGTATGTAAAATTGGGAAGTATGAGTCCACCATATTCTTTAGGTTTACAAAGATGTCTTCTTTGAATTCTATGGGATTTATAGTCCCATATGAAATTTGTAATGTATGAGTCATTTTTTAAAAATAAGTTTATAGGTATATATGTAGGTATTGATTTGCTAAAATACAGTATTTGTGGAAGAGATATCATTTTAATGGCATGTATTCTGCCTATTAAGGACATCGGTAGTGTTTTCCAAAATTGGATTGACGTTTGTAATTTAGTAAGTAAGGGCAGATAGTTTGCGTTAAATAGAGATTTATATTTTCTGGTAATTTGAATACCCAAGTATTTAAATCTTTCTGTAGTAATTCTAAAAGGGTATTTTAAAAGATATGTTCAGTCTTGTGGTTTTATCGTCATTATTTCGCTTTTATTCCAATTTATTCTATATCCTGAAAAGGAATCAAATTCTTCTATTAAGTTTGGTATGCTAATTTGTGATTTTGTAATATATAATAATACATCATCTGCATATGATGATATTTTATTATTAGAGTTTTTAGTATTGTAACTGTGAATATTAGGGTGCATTCTTATATTTTCTGCTAAGGGCTCTATCGCCAGGGCAAATAGAAGGGGTGATAAGGCACATCTCTGTCTATTGCCCCTGGATAGTTGAAATTTCGGGTATAATATATTATTAGTCAGTATTCTAGCTGTAGGCTTATTATATAGTAATTTTATCCATTGGATAAAATTATCTCCCATTTGAAATTTTTGTAATACTTTAAAAAGGTATTCCCATCCCACCTGATCGAATGCTTTTTTTGCATCCAATAAAATAATTGATAAGTCTTCCTCTTCTATCTTATATGAGTGCATTATGTTAAAGAGATGTCTCAAATTATTAAATGAGCATCTCTTAGGTATAAAGCCCCTTTTGATCCAGGTTTATTAATTTACTAACATATTTACTTAATCTTCTTGCTAAGGTTTTGGCTAATATTTTCGGATCTGTATTTAATAATGCAATGGCTCTATATGACCCGTGGTCCTCTAGATCTTTATCCTTTTTAGGTATTAGTGTTATAGTCAACTCCGCTAGTGTTTCAGGTAGTTTCTGTTCTATGAATGCATATGTGTAAAGTTTCTGTAGATGTGGAGAAATTATTTCATGATTTTTTTAATAGAATTCATTGCTAAATCCATCCGGTCCTGGTGTTTTACCATTTTTCAAAGACTTTATTGACTGTTCTATTTCATTAATTGAAATTTGAGCTCCTAATTCTTCCTGTTCCATCACATTAAGTTTTGGGCGATTATACTTTGCCAAAAAAGTTGTGATTTTAATACTATCTGTTGATGTTTTTGATGTATATAATTTTTTGTAGAATTGGGCAAATATTTTGTAAATGTCTTTGGGTAGTATTCTTAAATTACCCTTTATCTGGCCTAATTTTTGGAATCGTATGTTCCTTTTCCCGTTTTTTCATTTGTCGTGCCAGGATTTTATGTGGCTTGTCGCCAAATTAAATTTTTTCCTGTTTTGTGATTTGGAATAGTCTAATGATGCTCTCAGATAAGATTCTATTCAAATTAAATTTCAATATTAATATCTTATTATGTTTATCCATAGTTAGGTCTATGGCGTTGTCTAAGTCCAATTGTCTAATTTTTTCTTCTAAAATTCAATTGTTCCATCTTATTTTTTTATTTCGAATTGCTTGATATGAAATTATCGATCCTGTGATAAATGCTTTAAACGATTCTCATAATAATGAGGATGATATACCTGGTGTATCATTGGTCTAAAAAAATAAATCCATCTGTTGTCTTAGATATGCACAACCCCGAGGGTTGTTTACTATTTGGGGATTAAATCTCCAAAATGATTTTTTATTGGTCATTCCTTCTATTATTAAGAAGAAAGTTAACGGCGCATGATCTGAAATGATACTACTATGGTATTTTGGATTTGATGTAAATGGGATTAGTTTTGTATCTACTAAAAAATAATCAATTCGTGAGTAGGTATTGTGTACAAGGAATATTCAAGGAATTCAAGGTAGGTATTGTGTACAAGGAATATTCCCATCCAGTTGGGTTTGCAATCCTCCATATATCTGTTATATTTGTATTTTTTATGTATGTATTTAAGAGTTCACTAGCTTTAGATTTAATGTTTAGCCTTTTTTTGTTGTGTTGATTTATCCAAGTAATTGTCGACAACGCAATTGAAATCTCCTCTAAATATCACATTTTGATAATTCTGAGATTAAATTCAACATTTTGGGACTTCCGGTGGCGCCATGGAGGGCTAGAGAGTAACGCCAGCCAGCTCCATAGAAAAAACGAGGTAAAAAACGGGGAGAAAAGACATAAACCTCCGCATCGTCGAGTGACTACACAGACTATCGCCAGGTGGCTCAGGGTGGTGCTGGATGCAGCAGGAGTTGCTACCGACATTTTTAAGTCTCATTCCACCAGGGCTGCATCCACATCAGCAGCGAGAGCCATGGAGGTGCCCATGGACCACATTCTCGCCATTCCGGGCTGGGCCAGTGAAAAAACTTTTCAGCGGTTCTATAACAAGCCTCTGGCCGCCCCTGCGAAATTTGCAGAAGCTATCCTGGGAACTGCTCAGTAAATGCCTGTCCCCGAATTAGGGGTTTGTTGTTTATTTGATTAATAAATTGTGTTGATTTTTCAGCCAGTTTCGACTGAACTCCATTAACAGTCTTCCTCCATCAGAATGGCGGCAGTGTGATAAGCATGGACGTTGTCCAGGGCATGAAAAAACAGAGCTTTGAAATCTTCACGAAGTCACTCACGTGACTCCGAAGTAAAATAGTAAGATTAAACGAGAACTTACCAAGGTCTTAAAATAGTAAGATTAAACGAGAACTTACTAAGGTCAACCAGGTAGTTCTACGGTTTTCATCTTACTATTTTTAGTCATGGGTTTGGTTCTGTGATTCCACACCGCTGCTTTGAAGGAGGCCGCGCATGCGTGTTGGCGGGGTCTTCACGAAATCCCTCACCGCGACTCCTCGTAAAATACAGATCAACCTTCAAACTTGGTAAGTTCTCGTTTAATCTTACTATTAAACAAAGCATCAACGTACAATTGATAGATGTGTTACAATATTAATTTTATGTCTACTCATAAGCTGGTTAATAGGACTATTGATGTGAAATCAACCAGTGCAGATTACGCAGAGTACAAAACATCCTGGTAGAAGGGTAAATTTTACTCTGTGTGGTCCATCTGGTCTCTTGACAGCCTCAGTGAGTCTGATGTCCACTGAATCTGTACAATAAATTACACAGGGATTCCATATTCGTTGCCTGTAAGGTTTTTGGGCTGGTGCCATGGAGAAGCAGAAGAATAAATATAATCTGTGGTTTGGAACTCTGTCAGCTGCAGATAGCTCAGCGAAGAGGAAATGGAAGAGAATCATCATGTGTTACCAGAAGTCCTCAGGGGAAGCACTCATTTCCCCCACTCCTGACTCCCCCAAAAGATCACCATAAAAATGTACTTGTTTTTTTTAATGGAAGGCTCTAAGTGCCTCTTAATGAATGGTAGTTGGACAATACAATAATCCACGGAGATAGGAGAGCCAGCCTAGCAACAGCCACACTCAAAAAGACATTCAAGTCATAATTTCCGTCAGGATTAACATAATCTGGAGCCTTGCAACTGTTTTAGATTAAATATATTACATAAGTCATTGGAGAAAAAAAATATCACTGCAAAAATGAACTCCTTTATTACCATTTTCTCCTCGGAAATGGGTGTGAGGATGGACAGATTCTCCTTGTATTGTCCATGATTCCACTAATTGCATGACATCTCACACTATGCTTTAAGGCTCGTTTTCTATTTCTGGACCATGTATTGTATTGTACATTGCCCGTGATTATGAAATATTGACAAAAAGGGACTTCAATGTGATTCATTATTAGACTTTAATTTAACCGTGCACAGTTAATTTGCAGTCATATGCCATCCTGAGTTGCCCTTGAGACAATGGTGTTGATCCACAGCAGACTTTCGGATGAAAGTCCTCTTTGTGTGTTGCTAAGGAGGGAGTTCTGCAATTTTAAACCGGTGTAGTGAAAAGTATTGCACTTCCAATTAAAGATGTGCGTGATTTGAAGGGAAAATTTGAGAATTATGGTATTTCGTGCACCTGCCTGCCTTTGAGATTTGAGAAGTTCTTTCATAAGCAAAAGATTTGAGTACAGGAGCAGGTTCTTGTTGTACCTGGAGTATTGCGTGCAGTTTTGGTCTCTCTGTAGTGCAGAGAAGGTTCATGGGATGTCACTGGATAGACATACTCTCTGGCTTATAGAAACTTACACTTAAGTAGATGTTGTTCCCGATGTTGGGGAGTCCAGGACAAGGGGTCACAGCTTAAGGATAAATGTTAAAGTTGTGAATGAGTTGCCACATCAGTCAGCTGCTTTGCTGAATGGTGTCTACTTTCTTGGGTGTGGTTGTTATTGTATTCATCACGGTAAGCTGACATGCATTTTGTCATTCTTGGCTTGTATCTTGTAGATGATAGAAAAGGTTTATGGGAGTCAGCAGGTAAGTCTCTTGTCACTGAATCCCAGTTTCTGACCTGCTTTCATAGTCACAGTATTCAATTGGTTTTTCCAGTTCAGCTTCTGATTAATGACAGTTCCCAGCTTGCTGGTCTTCTGGGATTATACGTCATGGAAAACTGGTTCATTTCTCTTTTGTCAGAGGTGGTTACTGTTGGATGTTTTCATGCACAATCATTACTTGTCATTTATGAATGCATGTCCAAATGTTGTCCAGGTCTTACTGCATGCAGACATGGTATGCTTCACTATGTGAAAAATTCATTGGAGAAAAATATAATGTTCAAACAACTGAAAGTGTATGGGAAAAGAGCAAGTCTCTAAAGAGCTCCTACACTGATCTTCCAAAATTAAGTTGTTACTACTGCAGAACCATCTTCCTTTTGCCCGGTACATCAAAGCCATTCAGCAGTCCTTCTGCCTGGACCCTACTGACCAAACCTATTTTGGTCAAATGATGCCTTCATGTTAAAGATAGTCATGGTAATTTTACCTCTGGAATTTATATTTTTAGTGAATGATTGGACCAAGACTGAAATCTAAACCTTTAGCTAAACAAATATGATCAATGTCTGGTGTAAACAAGATACATGGCAGCTGTAAAGCCACTGACCTCGGATTTATTTGGAAACTATTTCAGTTCTTCCTGTATGTATTGATGTTGCATTAATATGTAACTGAGGTAGCTTGCTTTTAAAATGATTAGGTGAAAAGCCTAGGTAACTTTTTACTTAGAGTTGTAAGTTGGCAAAAATAATCTGTCTTTGATATATGACACCTTTTTTTTAATCAATTTTAACATAGTTCAATGTACTTATAAACTGGATTTCAAGTGTAAACTTTTACTAAAGCTCTTGATATTGGAATTGTCTCCATTAACTGAGTATTGGAGTGAATTTTTCAAAGTACACATATTGCTCTAATTCTGAGATTGCGTGTCTGCTGTCAACTGTACCACTCTCTGAGTAGGCACTTGTGTTATGCTATTCCCAAGAGCTGTTATTCCACTTGGCTTAAGGATGTCTGGTGATGCCAGAGATCCTCTCTGGTGAGCACCCTTTCTTCTCATGCCTGCAATATATTGCAGTTGCCAGAAATATTAAATTAGGTGTCAGAAAGACTCAGCTGGTTAAGAAACATTTGTAAAGTGTGAAAAGAAAGCAACATTTCAGACTGATAGCCATTCTTTCAGGTCTTTCAAGTGCACTTTTGCTGAAGTTGTGGAACCCGTTATCCATCGTGACATTGCCTTTTCAATGAATTATAGAAATAGGCTTTGGCGTTGTAATTTTTATTACAGAATGATTTGTGATTATGAGTTCAGACATTCAGGTCATCCAGACTCAGACAAGCTTTGGTCTATTGAAATGAATCAAGGAAATATTACACAATTCATACCATGTAGGAAGGAACTGCAAATGTTGGTTTAAACCGGAGAAAGACATAAAATGCTGACGTACAGTGCATTCAGAAAGTATTCAGACCCCTTCACTTTTTCCACATTTTGTTACGTTACAGCCTTATTCCAAAATTGATTTAATTCTTTTTTTTAATTGTCAATCCACACACAATACCCCATTATAAAAAAGCGAAAACAGGTGTTTAGAAATTTTTGCAAAGTAATTAAAACGAAATAACAAAATATCACATTTGCATAAGCATTCTGACCCTTTACTCAGTACTTTGTTGAGGCACCTTTGGCAGCGATTACAGCCTCAAGTCTTCTTGGGTATGACACTACATGCTTGGCACACCTGTATTTGGGTAATTTCTCCCATTCTTCTCTGCAGATCTTCTCAAGCTCCGTCAGGTTGGATGGGGAGCGTCGATGCACAGCTATTTTCAGGTCCCTCCAGAGATGTTCGATCGGGTTCGATGCCGGGCTCTGGCTGGGTCACTCAAGGACATTCACAGACTTGTCACAAAGCTACTCCTACATTGGCTTGGCTGTGTGCACAAGGTCATTGTGCTGTTGGAAGGTGAACCTCCACCCCAGTCTGAGGTCCAGAATGCTCTGGACCAGGTTTTCATCAAGGATCTCTCTGTAATTGCTCAGTTCATCATTCCCTCCATCCTGACTAGTCTCCCAGCTTCTGCCACTGAAAAACATTCCCACAGCATGATGCTGCCACACCATGCTTCACCATAGGTATGGTATTATCCAGGTGATGAGCTGTGCCTGGTTTCATCCAGACATGACGCTTGGCATTCAGGCCAAAGAGTTCAATCTTGGTTTCATCAGATTCAGAGAAAACAACCCTTTTGGTCAAACTCCAAGCGGGCTGCACATGCCTTTTACTGTAGAGTGACTTCCGTCCGACCACTCTACCATAAAGGCCTGATTGGTGGAGTGCCGCAGATATAGTAGTCCTTCCGGAAGTTTCCCGCATCTCCACAGAGGAACTCTGGAACTCTGTCAGAGTGACCATCGGGTTCTTGGTCACCTCCCTGACCAAGGCCCTTCTTCCCTGATTGCTTAGTTTGGTCAGGCTGCCAGCTCTATGAAGAGTCCTGGTGGTTCCAAAGTTCTTCCATTTAAGAATGGCAGAGGCCACTGTGCTCTTCGGGACCTGCAATGCTGCATAAATTGGTTTATACCCTTCCCCAGATCTGTGTCTCGACACAATCCTGTCTCGAAGGTCTACGGACAAATCCTTTGTCTCATGGCTTGGTTTTTGCTCTGACAAGCACTGTCAACTGTGGGACCTTATATAGTCAGGTGTGTGCGTTTCCAAATCATGTCCAAACAATTGAATTTACCACTGGTGCACTCCAATCAAGTTGTAGAAACTTCTCAAGGATAATCATTGGAAACAGGATAAAACTAAGCTCAATTTTGAGTGTCATGGCAAAGGGTCTGAATACGTACGTAAATGTGATATTTCAGTTATTTATTTTTAATTTGCAAAAATTTCAAAACACCTGCTTTTGCTTCTTCATTTTGGGGTATTGTGTGTAGATTGATGATAAAAATGAATTTTATGAATTTTAAAATAATGCTGTAATGTAATAAAATGTGGAAAAAGTCAAGGGGTCTGAATACTTTCTGAACGGCAGGCAGCATCTCTGGATGGAAGGAATGGGTGACGTCGAGACCCTTCTTCGGAGAATTCATACGGATCGCTACATTCAAATTCTTCACACAGGTTGCTAATTTGTGCAATTCATTTTTGAAGAGTGCTTTATCAGAATACTTACAGCATAATTCAATAAATTCTGTTATATTCTGGTTAGCTTATTTTTTATTTTCACTAAGCATTGTATCCAAATAATTCTCATTTCAAACCAAAGATAGGACTTACAATTAAAATAGAATATATACCCTGTGAATTATAAAGATTGTCATCAGTTATAGGGAAACAATAATATTTTATTTCTTCCTCCCATTCCCCAAGTATTGACCATATATTCTCAAAAACTCCAAAACTGATGAGAAGTTAAATTGGCAAGATCCTGATGACATTAAAGACTCAGCAGGCAATTATCCCTAAATCCTAAGTCTTCTTGAATATTGTATGACTCGGGTAAGGTGCCAAGAACACAGTTTCAACAAGGCCCTGAAGTTATATGATACATCCACGAAGATGTAGGAAAAAAAAGTCTAAATATAAACTGCCACCTCAGTTAGTTTGTCCAAAATGGAAGATGACAAAACAAGATCAGCAATTATCTTGAGGAACTGAGTTACTATGTTAAAATAATTATCTCTCCAGCAGTATCGATGCGGCATAAATAGTAAGTTGGAAAGAATGCACTGAACTATTCATCAAGTACAAGCAAGCATTTCTGAAGAAAATAAAAGTGATCTATTCAATAATTAGCTTTTGTCTCCAAGTTGCAAACATTAAGTTAAACCGTTTATAAACGTTTGGGTTAATGGTTGAATGATACAAATGAACATCATCATACCCATTGCCAAGCAACTGAGTGGAAGCCTGATTAGGGATTGGTGGCTGCTAATTAACAGTTACATGTCAATAGCTGCTTTTCATGAAACTGCCCTGTCAATGTGAAAACGCCTGAAGTGTAAACAATGGTGCCCTGACTAATGTAATCCATTTGAACTCCAGAACTCTGTCACAGTGCAACCCCCTCCCCCCAAAGTCTGCATCTTAGTTTGTCAGCTAAGAAGCTAATGAAACAATGCACTGCAATTGGGAGTCCATGTTCAAGAGATAAAGCGATATAGTTTAAGATGGACAATGCCATCCAGTCTTAAAACCCTGGCTTGTGTGAAACCTGGGGTACACACAAGGCTGGAGAAACTCAGCGGGTGCAGCAGCATCTAAGGAGCGAAGGAGAAAGGCGACGTTTCGGGTCGAGACCATTCTTCAGACTGGTCAGGGATCAGGCAAACGAGAGATATAGACGGTGATGTGGAGAGTTAGCGTACAATGGCTTGTTCCCTTTATCAACGATACTTTTTTGCATATCTTTCATTCATTGTTCTTTATCTCTCCAAATCACCATCTATATCTCTCGTTTCCCTGATCCCTGACCAGTCTGAAGAAGGGTCTCGACCCGAAACGTCGCCTATCTCCTTCGCTCCTTAGATGCTGCTGCACCCGCTGAGTTTCTCCAGCCTTTTGTGTACCCTCGATTCTCCTGCATCTGCAGTTCCTTCTTTAACACTTGTGTGAAACCTTGCTGTTTGGGAAATACATACTTATGCCAGGTTTTGAACCGGAATTGTAACTACTAAAGCAAGGAATGGTACACAAATTATGACCCCAACGTTCTCAGCTCTGCCCACCCCAATAGATCTTTATTAAATGTCCACGCAACCATACAGGATCATTTGTGGACATTGTAAATTACATCTTATTCTGAAGAATAATCAGTCTGAAGAACGGTCGCGACCCGAAACATCATCTATGCCTCTCTTGCAGAGATACTGCCTGACCCGCTGAGTTACTCCAGCTTTTGGTGTGCATCTTATTCGGAATTCTGTTTTAAACTGGTGTTTCAGGGATGTTAATGAATATTCAAAATAAGATTGCAATATAGTCATTGGCAAAAACAACACACTGTTACTTTCGATATACATTAAATGCTGAAGTAACTCAACGGTCAGGCAGCATCTCTGGGGAAAAGGACTACAGTATGTGATGTTTCAGGTCGGAATCTTTCTTCAGTCTGAAGAAAGGTTCCGACCCGAAACGTCACCTATTCCTTCTCTCGAGAGATGCTCCCTGACCCGCTAAGTTACTCCAGCATTTTGTGTCTATCTTCGGTATAAACCATCATCTATAATTCCTTCCTACACTATTACTCCATTCCTTTTAACTGAGAGTGCTCCAGATTAAATTGTAAGAACTGGCAACGAGAGGCGTTTCACCAGCGGTCAGTTTCGTTGTATGTGGGAATGCCAAGCATCTTACACTCGTCAGCCAAAATATGTTTATTCCATCCTGTTAAACCTATTGTTGAATATTAGCATTTGAGAAAAGGAAACCTGCCTCAAGCACTGGTTGAAGGAATGTACTGGTTTGTTAATATTGTAATAGGTACCGATTTATATTTACAAAATTTTAATAAAATATTGGAGAGGATTGTCTTCTAAAATTCTCACTTTAATTGTTAATTCAATAGCTTTCCCACTGCACTGAATGGTTCAAAGCAAGAAATACTCTGGAATGCCTATGAAAGTTATTTTATAACTAAGATATAACTTTATAACTTAGAATAAAGGAGAGGTCATTTAAGGCTGAGGTGAGAAAATACTTTTTTACACAGAGAGTTGTGAATTTATGGAATTCCCTGCCACAGAGGGCAGTGGAGGCCAACTCACTGGATGGATTTAAGATAGAATTAGATAGAGCTCTAGGGGCTAGTGGAGTCAAGGGATATGCAGAGATGCCAACTGGTACGGATTTCCCGTAATTTCTACGGAAAATTGGCCAATTAAGGGCGGTACGATTTTCATATCGTAAATCCCGGATTTTGCCGATTTTAAGTTAGCACATACTTGTTGTGTGTGTTTGGGACTGTGTGAGTGAGTGTGTGTGTGTGTGAGTGTGTGAGTGCCAGTGATGGAAATGGGGGGGTACGCAGAGGGACGACGTTCTCCTACGTTCCAGTTTCCAGTTTCCATCCTGTGCATGAATTCCCAGCTCTATCCTGCGCTACTTAATCCAAGGACGAGCGAACAATCGGACAGACGGGCGAAAGGAACGATCATAGATGACATTTCGGATTGAGACCCTTCTTCAGACCATCAGGGGAAAGAGGAACAATAGGTACAGATGGCACTAAGGACAAAGGAATGGAAGATATGCCTCCCGTTTCCCTTTCCCTTGATTGTCAGTCTGAAGAAGGGTCTCTGCCCAAAATGTCACCTATTGCGCTCTATGATGGTTGCTTTTGTCCGTCTGTCCATGCATTCACTCACTCTTGGTGCCGGCGCTTCTCCGCTCAGACTCCGACACACACACACACGCAGATCGGCGCGGGCCGGGACCAGGAGCAGGGTGCAGGATGACATCAAATGGGTGGCAGCTATAGAAAAAGTACGGAAATTATAAGGGGGGTGGGGGGGGCTGGGGTGGCTCAGTGGGACGGGCGCCGGCTCTGGGGAGTGGATGACTTTTCTGGTCGAGATCCTTCTGCAGATAATCACAAGTACTCTCACCGACGAGAGTTCAGTTCAGTCTGAAAAAGAGTCTTCTCTCCAGTCGCTGCCTGTCCCGTTGAGTTACTCCAGCTGTATATCTAACTTAAATTTCAAGAGTTAAATAAAAAAACACAGAGTGCTGGAGGAACTCAGCGGGCTTCGCGGCATCTGTGGAGGGAATGGATTACGAGTTGTTTCGGGCCAGGGTTCTTGTTCAATAGGAAGGAACTGCAGATCAAAGATACTAGAGCGGATACTAGTATCTTTGCTGCAGATCAGGCATGATATTCTTCCGATTTAAATCATAATTTCGATTATATTGTTTTCCTATTTTTATTTTTTCGCGCCCGATTATTTGGTGGCCAATCAACGACTGTCTCTAAGGGGGTTGCGTCCAATCACCGACCAGCTACCCTTAAAATTCCCGTCCAATCAATAAATCGGTCCCTCCCCGCCCAATCAGCCGCCGTCTCCAAGGGCATTGTGTACCAATCACATAATGCGCTGGTCACTTGGCAGCCAATCAGACAATCTCCTAGGGGCCTTTTGATCAATCACCGACCTGCTTCCCTCACTAAAGCAGACGATGGCTGCAGCCAACACACACACACAGACAGAGACCCCCCCCCCCCCCCTCCTTCCCAACCTCAGCTTCACGGACCCAGAGTACCCTTAGTTCCTAAACCCATTTCCATCACTGGAGTGTGTGTGAGTGTGTGTGTGAGTGTGTCTGTGTGTGTGAGTGTGTCTGTGTGTGTGAGTGTGTCTGTGTGTGTGTGTGTGCGCGTATATATGTGTGAGTGTGTGTGTATAAACATATCAAGACATATTGATAATGAACTCGTTCATCCAGTCTTTCAATAGAGCATTTTCAATGGTGAGTTAATACATGTTTATGTAATACCAACTAATGAACATACAGGTATGTTAATGTTAACATTATGCGCTATCGCTTGCCTGTGGGAGCCGCGCTTGCCATCATGCAGAAAAAAAATTGCTTCGCGCAAAAAATTACTGATTTTGTCTCCAAATTACTGATTTTTAGCCTTATGATTACTGATTTGTGCTCTGGAAGGTTGGCATCTCTGGATATGGGGAGAAGGCAGGCACGGGTTATTGATAGCGGACCATCAGCCATGATCACAATGAATGGCGGTGCTGGCTCGAAGGGCCGAATGGCGTCCTCCTGCACCTATTTTCTGTTTCTATATTCACAACATGCCGGAGTAACTCAGTGGGACTGGCAGCACCTGTGTAGAGAAGAAATGGGTAACGTTTCGGGTCGAGACCGTTTTCAGACTTAAAACGTCACCCATTCCTTCTCTCCATAGATGCTGCCTGCCCGCTGAGTTACTCCAACATATTGTGTCTATCTTCGGTGTAAACCAGCATCTCCAGTTCCTTCCTACGCGTTATTTTATAACTGGTTGTTTCCCGGTAATCCCCCCCCCCCCCCCCCCCCGAAGTATGGCAACGGTGACTTGTCGCAGATTCACATGCTCTGGCTCTGCCTTTGTTAAACATAGTTCAATTTGGGTTCCATCTCTGCTCGTCCGACGCGCACTGTGATTCGGACAGCAACTTTATGAAGCAGATGCAATCAAAAACCGCATTGATCTATTTATCCGGTGCACAATAGAAACCACTCCTTTGACATTTCATATGGGAGGTGGATCAATTTGAATCAATTTCAATCCAATTTGAATTTGAATACATCATCTAGCACAAGACAAATAGTATTTTTTGCAATTGGAGCGAGTAAACTCAATCTAACATTGATATCCAACGGCCTCAGATAACTTGCTCAAGGCAATTTTTTTTATGACAGCGAAGCTCCTCAGGGATCTTTTCTCTGTGTCATTAACTCCACCGAAATATAGGTTGTCACTGTTGTATTCAATACCTTGTACCTTGTAACTTATACGATGCACGTGGGTGACAATATCGCCGAAACGTTGATCAACGTAGTAAATGTTAAGAAATGTCTTAAATGGGAACAATCGGCGTAGCGATTTGAAAGCTTATTCAACAGCCGCCCGACACCATTTCCAAGAGTTCGGGCCAATTATTCATCGTCCCAATCCTACCTCTCAAAGCCGTAAAAAAACTTGAAATCAGTTGAAAGCATTGACCCAGTGCCCTTATTTTCTACAGCGTGAGGCGTGGGGGGGGGGGGGGGGGGGGGGGGGGGGGGGGGCTGAGTCCGGTCAGATTAGTTGTACATGGACTGGGCCAAAATGATCGTGAGCGAGCAGATCGACCGGTCATCCACATACAGGTGTAGACATAAGGAACTGCAGGTGCTGGAATCTTGAGCAAAACGCAAAGTGCTGGAGTGACCCAGCGAGTCAGGCAGCATCGATGGAGGGAATGGATGTGCAACCATTCTGAAGAAGGGCGCCGACACGAAACGTGGCATGTCCCTTCCCTCCCCAGATGCTGCCTGTGTGTTACTCCACCGCGTACTGTTTTGCACATACAATTGCATCTATAAAACCTCTTGCTTCTGTGTTAAAAAGGGATTTTGTTTGAATCTGACAAAAAAATGAGCAGGTGGCTATTTAACTTGGTGAGCATTGCGGCGAGTGTTATAAATGAAAACCCATTCCACACGGTGTGACATTGACAGTGGTGCTGGGGGGAGGAGTGACGTGCACGTTACTCTGCATTCCTCCACTAATCTTCATCTCCTCAGGCGAGCCTGGGGATACTCGCTTCGACTCCAGCATTTCGGGGACGGGGACGATTGCCACGTATGAGTTCTTCCAGAACTAATTGAGTCGACTTGCAGGCTGTGGCGTGGCGTGGAGGCTGGCGAGAGAGGGGGAGAGAGAGAGATTGAGAGAGCTGGCGACCCAAGGGTTAGTACCGAGAGAGCCCCCTGCCCTGTGATAGAGCCTTGACGGCCAGGCTAGAGCGACAGCCCCAGAACCGTGCAGAGAAAGAAACAAGACCGACATTCAGGAATTTAAGAGGTGGGTTGGCACGCCCACTCTGAATTCATCAATAGTGGAGGCAATAACTAGCTGGCGTAACAGCTCTGCGCGCATTAAGAACATCGCCTCATCAGCGGGGCCAGTCTCCTTCCAAATGGCAACAAGGCGGAAAGGATTTTGCTATATTTAGAAGTTTTCGTACGCTTTCCAACCACCCGTGCCAAAGCTGTCGGACGTGCGGCGCAAACTTCCAGACATGCCCGAGAATGTCTCGGTGAGGAATTACTCCGCTTTCGCCCGGTCTCCCGCGTTGGAAGGTACTCCTCGGCCGGCCTGGGCGGTGACAGCGCTCTCCAGCGTGCTGATCTTCACCACGGCAGTGGACATCCTGGGTAACTTCCTCGTTATCATGGCCGTCTTTCGAAATAAAAAACTGAGAAATACCGGTAAGTTAGATCGCGCCTCACACCGCAGCGAGATTACGATCGATTCTCTTTGCAAACTTGATGTGAAATTGCACTTTTGCAACAGAGCGCCCGTTTATTAATGCGACGCCTCCCAGTTAGTTTTTAAACTTTGTATTAAGTAAAGATGGGGCTCAGGGAAAAGGCGAGTTTAGATCTAAGGTGGAGGTGGTGTCTCTTATAGGTCAAAGCCGCCTCAGCTGAAATAGAAATGTGCATAGTTATATTAAACCACCATCCACGTGATTACAGCATCAAAATCGGCTTTGATGGAAGTGCTGTAAGCAAATCCTAGACAAAGGGGTAACTTGGATAAATAAGCGTTACATTAAAATATCTAATGACTTAAACTATTTCGACAAGCAGAAGGTTCCAGCTAGAAAGAGTAAAAAGTGGCATCGTTTCGGTAAATACTTGAGCCGGCGCGTGAGGTGTGTACAGATCATCTCAGCGCTTCTCAGCTGCTGTAACGATCGTGGTGGGACCTCCGGATGAGCCTCCTGTCTGCTCACTAGAAGTATTTTGCTGACCAGTTATAGATAACTCAGTAGACCGATCCTTAGACAACTGCACTGTTGAATCGACATCCCTGCTCGTTGGCTGGCGGGAAAATGGTGGAAAACAAATTATTCTAATAAGAGTGTTGGAGGGTGGTAGAGAAAAATATATAATGTTACCATTTATATGGTTTATCAAATTCATACATTTCTAAAGGACAATCTAAGAACCAGTTTTTCTCTTCATATCTTGATTTTATTTGAATCTTTTTAATTTATCCATGGCATCTTTTGACATTCCAATACCGTATATCCTCTGGAACAATCTTTGAATATTTGGCAAAACCATTCCTTGGTTTTCATTATTTGCCCCTACATTGGAACTGATCCAACATGCCTTTGTTTTCCTCGTTCTGCTCCCTGGCAATGATGATGATTATGTACCAGTTTTACCGATATCAATGATGTATAGTCTAAGTTGTGCTTTGAAGGTAGAATAACGCAAGTAGTACTTTAACATATAAAAACAAATTTGTAAAGCAGAATAGTTACTCACTAACTCACAGAATAGACTGAATTTGAAGGCTGGTTGGAAAATGTAATAAAATGGCAAATCCTTTTTGGAGTCACTCTGCAGTCATCCCAAACGTTGTAAACACTTACATAACTGCTTCAAAATATGTTCGCATTTTGATTTGGTAGAATTTACCATCTCCATTATTGTAACATTATCAATTAAAAACGAGTTATTTTATTTTAAGGTTTACTATTTAGTTTTGTGTGTGCAATATGCAGCACTAACATTTCATCAGTGTCCATCCCCACATTGATATGTGTTCAATTGAATCATGCTACATGCCACCAACGTACAATACCAACTATATGTAAATTTTCCTTATCTTCATACTATTGTACATACTGTGTTACAATAGGGGGTTGTCTTTCCAACATTGCTGCATCTTTGAAGGTATCCTTGAATATAACTAAAAACACTGCTAATTATTTCATCTATTATTGCCGAATGAGTTCACGGTTGGGCTTTGTATGAGAAGACTGTATGACACGGACTAGTGAACTTACACAGAAGAAGAAACTTTCAATCTGCATCAATTGCCTCATAAACTGAACTCACCCTGAATAATAGACGTCGATAGGCCATAAAAGTAGCAAAAGATGGCTCGATAACAGCTTACCTTTTGTTTAGATTTAGTAATAAATTTCACTTTCTATTACTAAGTCATTGACTAGCACTATAAATATTTTCTACTCATTCTCTAGATCCAAAGTCAAAGTCAAAGTCAAATGTATTAATCACATGTACCAACTAAGGTACAGTGAAATGAATTTGCCATGCAGTGATACAGTTGGAAAAAGGAACACACAATACACAATAGAATTTAACACAAACATCCACCACTGCATTCTTCACTGTGGTGGAAGGCAACAAAGTTCAGTCAGTCCTCCTCCTTTATCTAAAGCTTCTCCACTTCAGATATATTTGGCTCGAAGATGCAACCAACCTCTTAGTCAGCTTTGCTTGACTTGGAAAGTGAATGGGCAGGCATTGTTGCATACAAGTTTGTAAGCATGTGGCGTCTGTGACTGACAAGAGAAATGTGAGGAGCATAGACAGTTATGATATTGCAATCTCTCAGGAGGACCATACATCAAAATGTTCTCACAGTGTCCTTCCAGTGTGTTGTAATATATATGCAGAAGGCAGACAGGGTGATCAAAGTCATCATTTCTGAAGTAATAGATGCAGGGACTGGGCTATTTCAGGACACAGTTCACATCGCGTGTGAGAGTGAAATTAAGGACTGTTATTAGCCCATGTATTACGCTTGTAGTTATACCACAGCATATTCTTCTGTGGCCATAGAAGCACATAAATAAGCTTTAGAACTGAAGTTGCACTAATAAAACCCATAGCATAACATATCCTGCTCAGAAATACATTAAGAAAAAATAGCATCAGGATAGGCTGACATTTAAATGTGCTGGGAAAGGTTTTTTCTTTAGATAATGTATACCAAGACTGGGGACAGGAAATTAATGAATTAATGAACACTCCCCTGCCAATTGAATTGCTTATTTATTGTGTGTACCATTTGCAGCCCGATTTAAAAGAAACTGCACTAAGCTGCCACCCTTAAGTATATCAAGGACTATTTTTAGTGACATGTTGTTTGGAGGATCAAACTCTAAAATGCTGTGTGTTTTCCACTGCCTATGGCAGAATTTATGCCATGACATGCATCAGAGGTTGAGTGGATAACCTGAGTAAAACTAAAGTAGTAATCCAAATCTTCATGACCATTAGCAGAGCATGCATGTTTTCACCAATCGTACCTAAAATGTGAATGCGTGATAGTTTGGGAGATTAACAAAGACTGGGCACTTAGCAAAGGTTATTAGTAATGGTATCTTCAGCTATATCCATGCACCTTGCTACATCTTCACTCCCATTTATTACCGCCATCTTTGGTTCTCTATATTAGTGATCCTTTGGATTGTGAAATTAGGGTGCATGGAATAAACCTGGCTTAACCAGAACCTTTTAGTCAGATACCTATGGCACAACTTTAAAGAAATTTGTACCACAAGTGCGAGACTGCCCACTGTGCAGTCAGCAGGGGCTCAGAACCTGGCAGTGATGTGAAACTGAGAGCTCAAGGACTGCCATAGAATATTTATCATGGCTCCGTTTTTGATTGGGGGCTTTGGTTATCTATAATGCTCTGAGGAAAATAATTAAAGGTGTTAATCTGTTACTTGTACTTCAGTCATACGCTTGTTTACGCCGCAATAAATCAGCACAGTTATTCAACCAAGCAATGATAGTTTTATGTAATTCTCCAGCATACTAAAGTAAAACCAAATGAGATACAGGGATACGTGATCAACTGGATCCTTGAGTTGTTATGTTAACAAGGAAATTAGTACATCTGATGCAAGTTGAATCTTAACATTAAAATGTTCAGGATTCTTTTATGCAAACTTCTGCCTGTCAGTTTAACAGCTGTTTATTGAAATAAAGCAGTTCCAAGATAAAAGTCTTCTCTTTGCAGATTGAAAACTATGCTGATAAATTAACCTAATTTATCTGCTTCAGATATGAATACATGTCCATTCACCTTCTAACAAAAATTAAAATCTTTGAAAATAGAAAGAAAGAAATATCAAATAATTGCTGTCTGGAAGACCACCAACAGGAACAAAATAAATTTCACATAAACTCTTGATCAGAAAGAAGATGCATTTTGATAGACATAAAACATGCTATAAGTACTGAAGAAGTAACTGATGGTACCCAAGGGGGTATCTGTCGGGACTAGCTACAGGATGTATTATAATCATCGTGGATATATGAAAGCTTAGAAAACAAGCTGCGATATTTAACCTGAGAGAAATCACAGTGGATGAGGTCCCGGTAATGGTTCAAAGTACAATGGCAACAGAATGCAAAACAAAGAATCATATTGCAATACTTAGTGTTACCTCTACTGATATCCACTACAAGCAATTGAGTTGAAACAATTCAATTGATTAAACAAGTTTTGGATATGGTTGCTGAAATGCTTACACCAAAGAAACTTCTGTTTTATTGTGCCATGTCAGTGCACAGTATAATGATTTATTCCAAAGGATTTAGCTGTTTGTTGGAATAATAAAGCCTAAGACATTAGCAGCATGAATATGGCAAAAATTAGTTATTTGTTCTCTCACATCCTCCATATCAAAATACAATTGAAGTGAATGGAATCAGACTGATTGTGAGGATAGTTGAGGCCACTGAGGCCCAACCTATTAACATCTCCAGCATAGGTTTTATTTCAGATTTCTAGCAACTGCAAAGTCTGATATTTCACACTTATAGCGTTGCTTTTTATCTCTCTTCCATTCTCATTGATGTCCATTTACATCTCCTCCAGTCAGATCAATTCCAGTTAACAAACCTTCATCACCCAACTCTTAAGGGCCTGTCCCACATGTGATTTTTTTCGGCGACTGCCGGCAACAGTCACAGTTGTAGCAGTTCGGCGACTGGAGCCCCCCACGACAATGTCTACGATAACCTACTACCTAGTCGACGTCAAGCTACGGACAGCTACCGACAACCGGTGACCCATTAGGACGCCCACCTACGACCACACCTACAACCACACAGGCGACAACCTACGACAACCGAAGTCAACCTACGTCCACAAGCTACAACCCTGTCGGTGACAACTGAAGACAACTGAGAGAATTCAGTCGGCGGTACATGTCGCCGGTTGACATAGGTTGACGTAGGTTGACGTAGGTAGTCGCCACTGGAATTCACCAAAGTCAGCACCCGGCGACAACCTAAGTCACCTGGTGACAACCGTTGCCATCCTGGCGACAACCTGCGACAGCACCTACGAGAGGAGAAGACAAGCTACTTAAAGCTACGTCAAGCCCACAGTCGCCAAAAGGTTTAGAACATTTCAAAATGCAGTGGCGACAAGAAAAAAGTTATGACTCTTTAGGCGACTTGAGGAGACAACTCACGAACATACAGGCGTCACCCCGCGACCATGTGGCGACAGCCTAGTCGCCTGTAATTGCTGAAATAATCTCTAAGTGGGACAGGCCTTATAGTCAACACTGCTACTTGTGTCATTCAATCTCTCTTGATCTTCACCCCATCACAGTTATCCTCTTTGTTCACACTATCCTTTCCCTTTTCTCTGCAACATAAAACATGTCCAATTTCTATCTTCTCCAGGTCTGACTGTAGGCCATGAAATTGTGATGTTAGGTGTTGCTCGATCTGCTGAGAATGTGTAATTTGTTTTGTTTTCACTGCCCATTTTCAGCATTTGCACTTTATGCTTTATTGGGCATTTATGTGTGCTGCTTAATGCCTGTATTCTGAACAGAGAGAATGACTAACAATGCTTTAGAAGCAATTAAGTCACAGTTTGCTGAAGCTAAAATGTCTCCAAATTGGATTTTGTCTTTTACAACAGCTGTTTGATGTATTTGTGCCTTGGTGCATCATTTGAAATATATGGTAAAGTTTACATTCTTCTTGAAATCACCAATACTCCTTAATAACATCAGAATATTGACCATGTTTCAAGCACTCAAGATAGGATCATCATCACTACTTTTTACATAATATTTTGAAATCATTTAATGAAAGTTCAGGAAACCATTTTTTGAAGTAGGGTCTTTTTGATCATGTTATACTTGCGAATGGGGTAATTGGCCACATGACGTTTATCAAGTGATCTGCCCACTTTATTCCAACATAATTAATTTGATCATAGTATGTAAAATTTTGTCAGAGAATATTAAGATGTCAGTGTGAAATAAATTGCAACATAATTTATAAATCAAAATCTTTCCAGCATAATTCCTGAAATAATTCTAGATGACCGTTAAATACCTCTTACTCCAAAAAGCAGGAACCATCCAGGGTTTTAATCCCTTTTCTTCCTTCTCACTTTTTGTGAATTCACTTTAAGATTTCACTTTAAGATTCGTGCCATCACATATCTCTAATTTTCATCACTTCTCATGTTGTCTGTCATCTTGTTCATTCTCTTGTCCAACAAACCTCATCTAATTTGAATCCCCGTTAATAAACAAAATGACTGAGAATAATCCAGATGTGGCCAGTTCCCTTGCTAAAATTGGATTTTCAGGAAACCAAACAGGTAATATATATTATGGACACATTTATAATACTGCAGCACCAGAATATCTCACTATAAATCAGTCCTCCTTTCCAGTGAAGGTCGTTCCCACCCATCCACACACTTACAAGAATGCTGTCTGGATTAGAGGATATTAGCTGCAAGGAGAGATTGGATAGACTTGGATTGTTTTCTCTAGAACACACGAGGTTAAGGGGAGACCGGAAATAAGTATATAATTATGAGAGGCATGGTAGGGTAGACAGTTAGAACCTTTTTTCCCCAGGAAGCAAATGTCAAAGACTAGAGGGCATAGCTTTGAGGTGAAAAGGGCAAAGTCTAAGGAGATGTACAGAGCAAGATTTTACACAGAGAGTGGTAGGTGCCTGGAATCCACTGCCCTGGATGGTGGTGGAGGCAGATAGGGCAGTGATGTTTAAGAGGTTTTTGGGTTGGCCGATGGATAGGCATAGAATGGAGAGGGTACACAAAAAGCTGGAGAAACTCAGCGGGTGCAGCAGCATCTAAGGAGCGAAGGAGATAGGCGACGTTTCGGGTCGAGACCCTTCTTCAGAATGGAGAGGCGTGGATCTTGTGCAGGCAAATGAGGTTAGTTTAGCATTGCATTATGTTCGGCATGGACATTGTGGGCCAAAGTGCCGATCTCTGTGTTATGCTTCTCTGTGATATATGTTCCAGTTTTGAGCAAAGCTCTTCTCCAGTGTTTTTCTTTCCTTTCTCAATATGACCCATTCTTCTCCAGTTGCCATTAGTGCTATCTGGAAGAGCAGTGGTTAATCCTGAGGAAATCTTGATATACCAGACAAAGCTCCTTCTAAACATTAAGAATTAATCACTGGGATAACAATGTCTAATTGTGTAATTGTTACCTTTCCTTTTAAAATTTTCCACAAGTGAATGTTACAAATGCATGTCAAAACAGAAAATAAAATAAATATTCTCCAGATTAGCTGTGGACAGTGTGGAGAGAAAGAAAAACAGAATTAATGGACTGGATCATGCTAATTAGCTAGATTATGATGGAATTTTGCAGTTACTTCATGTCCATAAATTCATGTGATAGGAGCAGAATTAGGTCATTCGACTAATCACATCTACTCTGCCATTCAATCATAGCTGTTCTATCTCTCCATCCTAACCCCATTGCAAGATGGCGCCAGCCTGCGGCGACTTTTGCGGATCACCAGAACAGAAAAGATTTACCTACAACTTCAATCAACTCACCTGCATCAGGAAAACGGCAGTAATCGGTACCGTTTCAGACAAGCTGCTTGGGCAGCTGAAGGCGGTGGCAATTTTGCGATCTCCCGCAGCTGCGGGAACCCCGGACTTTAAATCTTCCCACGCTGGCTGTGAAACTTCCGACCCGACTGATGATTCCCAAGTACGGTACCTGGAAACCCCGGGATGACCTCCAGAGCCGACGGGCTGGATCTCCCAGAAACAATGAAGCTGGAGCTGCCGACTTTGGGGGAACCCCCGTTCGTTACGGAGCTGGAGCTGCCGTCTGTGAAGGAATTCCCATTCCAGCGCAGGTCCGCAGAAACAGCAGGTACAGTCAACTCAGTACCTGGAAACAAAGGGGAAGCCTCCATTGTGTCCGGAAACGTGGCCGGTGGGCAGGACTTCAGGTCAGACTGAAGCGCAGGGGACTTCGGCCCCCTCTCCCTGCTATCCTACTGGCCAATGTACAGTCCCTTGAAAATAAAGTGGAGGACTTAAGGGCAAGGCTGCTTTATCAAAGGGAGCTGAGGGAATGCTCTGTGTTCTGTTTACAGAAGCATGGCTCACCCCCAGCTCCCCAGACTCAGCGGTCCAGACTGAAGGGTTCTCCATCCACCGTATGGATCGTACAGTGGCATCTGGGAAAGGGAGACGAGGGGGCGTCTGCCTCATGTTCAACTCTACGTGGTGCTCAGACGTGGCAGTCCTGTCAAACTCCTGATCTCCACACCTGGAACATCTGGCGGTGAAGTGCCGTCCCTTCTACCTTCCAAGGGAATTCACCTCCATTATCCTGACCGTGGTCTACATCCCACCCCAGGCAAATGTCTGTCTGGCACTGGAGGAGCTGCACGCCATGGTCAACAAACACCAGACGTCTTACCCAGAGGCATTTACCACCATTGCTGGGGACTTCAATAAGGCAAACCTCAAGAAATCACTCCCCAACTTCCACCAACACGTCTCCTGCTGCACCAGAGGACCAAACACCTATGACCACTGCTACACCACCATCAAGAATGCCTATCGTTCTATCCCTCGCCCTCACTTTGGTAAATCCGACCATACCGCGGTGTTGCTTCTTCCTGCCTACAGGCAGCAATTGAAGAGCGCACCCCCAGAGGTGAGGACAATACAGAGCTGGTCGGGGGGGGGGGGGGGGGGGGGGGCAGAAGAACAACTCCAGGACTGTTTGGAGTCTGTAGACTGGGCATTGTTCAAGGACTCAGCAATGGACTTGAACGAATACGCCACAGTCGTTACAGACTTTATAAAGAAATGTGTGGAGAACTGCATCCCTACAAAAACCTTCCGAGTGTTTCCCAATCAGAAACCTTGGATCAACTTTGAGATCCGCACTCTTCTGAAGTCGAGACACCGAGCATTCAAGTCTGATGATACAGTGGATTACAAGAAGTCCAGATACGACCTTGGTAAGGCTATCCAAAAGGCCAAAAGGGACTTCTGCTCCAAACTGGAGGATGAGACAGATGTTCGGCAGCTGTGGCGGGGCCTGAATGCAATCACTTCCTACAAGGCGAAACCAGGAGGCAGCTCGAATATCGGCGAAACATCACTCCCTGACGAGCTCAATGCGTTTTACGCACGCTTTGATAGGGAGAATACTGATGTGCCTTCCCAAGCCCCCATCGCTGTGATGGTATTTCAGTCTCAGTCACAGTGGTCGACGTCAGGAAATCCTTCAGAGGGGTGAACCCTCAAAAAGCACCTGGACCTGATGGTATACCCGGTCGTGTTCTAAAAACCTGTATGGACCAACTGGCTGGAGTTTTTATGGACATTTTCAACCTCTCACTTCTGAGGTCTGAGGTCCCCACCTGCTTTAAAAAGGCATCAATTATACCAGTGCCGAAGAAGAGTAAGGTGACGTACTCAATGACTATTGACCTGTGGCACTAACGCTGTGGTGATGAAATGCTTTGAGAGGTTGATCATGGAGCAAATCAACTCCTACCTCGACAAAAACATGGACCCACTGCAGTTTGCTTACCGCCACAACAGATCGACAGTGGATGCGATCTTGCTGGCCCTCCACTCTGCTCTGGACCACTTGGACAACAAAAACTCATATGTCAGGCTGTTATTCATTGATCACAGCTCGGCATTTGATACAATCATCCCCTCCAAGCTGGTTACCAAACTCGCAGAACTGGGTCTCTGCGCATTCCTCTGCAATTGGATCCTCGACTTCCTCATTCACAGACCACAGTCTGTTCGTATTGGTGGAAATGTGTCAGCCTCGATAACAATCAGCACGGGATCACCTCAAGGCTGCGTGCTCAGCCCCCTGCTGTACTCACTCTATACTCATGACTGCGTAGCGGTCACAGTGCGAACTCCATCATTAAGTTTGCTGACGACACCACTGTTGTGGGATGTATCACTGATGGGGATGAGTCAGAGTATAGAAGAGAGATCGAGCAACTGTCCATATGGTGCCAGCACAACAACCTGGCCCTCAACACCAGCAAAACCAAGGAACTGATTGTGGACTTTGGAAGGAGTAAGATGGGGACCCAGAGTCCCGTTTATATCAACGGGTCGATGGTTGAAAGGGTCAAGAGCTTCAAATTCCTGGGCGTGCACATCTGTGAAGATCTTTCCTGGTCCGAGAACTCTAATGCAATTATCAAGAAAGCACATCAGCGCCTCTACTTCCTGAGAAGATTACGGAGAGTCGGTTTGTCAAGGAGAACTCTCTTTAACTTCTACAGGTGCACAGTAGAGAGGATGCTGACCGGTTGCATTGTGGCTTGGTTCGACAACTTGAGTGCCCTGGAGAGGAAAAGACTTCAAAAAGTAGTAAACACTGCCCAGTCCATCATCAGCTCTGATCTTCCTTCCATCGAGGGGATTTATCGCAGTCGCTGCCTCAAAAAGGCTGGCACCATCATTAGGGGCCCATACCATCCTGGCCACACACACATCTCCCTGCTACCTTCAGGTAGAAGGTACAGGAGCCTGAAGACTGCAACGACCAGGTTCAGGAATAGCTACTTCCCCACAGCCATCAGGCTATTAAACCTGGCTCGGACAAAACACTGATCATTAATAACCCATTATCTGTTATTTGCACTTCATCAGTTTATTTATTCCTGTGTGTATGTATTTATATAATGATATATGGACACACTGATCTGTTTTGTAGTAAATGCCTACTGTTCTGTGTGCTGAAGCAAAGCAAGAATTTCATTGTCCTATCAGGGACACATGACAATAAACTCACTTGAACTCACTTGAACTTGAACTTGATCCTCACCATGCCTTCTCCCCATAGCCCCTGATACCAGTACTAATCAAATATGTTACAGTTTCAACATTATGCTTTATATTCTTACTTCTGCAGTAGTAACCATATAGAAGATTTTCAACATAAATGCATTTATTTATTTTCCTAGTAAGTAGTTTTTCTTTTACCACTGGAATTATGATTGGATTGGAAATTTATTATTTATTTCTAAATAAATCAGGTGCTTCTTACCTTGAGCTTTATTTCTATGAATCTTCAATTCACGCTAGAATAATTTTTAACAAGTATTTTTAAATGCTGACAAACACTGAAACCATTGCAATTAGTCATAAAATTATTCTGTCTGCTTTTCTGTCCTTGATTTCTACTCTTTTCTTTCTACTCTTCTGCCTCTATTTGATTTCTAAGCGGATGCACGACCGTTGTCCTGTTCCTGCAGTCTTTACAAGAACAGCAACAGCATGGTGCAAATTACCCACACATGATAGACAAAGGAGTTCCTGAACATGCTTTTAAGCAGATGTTCTTTGGTTGGCTGAGTGAATGCCGTGTAGAGTGCACAAGTATCAGGTGTGCATCAAAATACTTTTGACTCCAGTTGTCAGCAGTCTTGTCCAAGAGTTCAAACAATTCTGACAGAGACCAGATAAACTAGTGATGTTGCTCAGGGTAACATCACCAAATATAAAATACAGGTTTAACCCACAGGAATGTTTTGAGCATCTACATGTAAATTTTAGAATTACATTATTTGCCATTTTTCCTTTTATTAGAGGCCAGTGATTTCTGCACTTTCTGAAAATGTGCTCTATTCCTCTATTGAATTCCTCTCCGCCCTATTCATGTTGTTTCAAATACACTTTGAGTACTTAACTCAATGATAATCTCATATGTATTTTGAATAATGTTGTTCTTCACATTTACAAATCATCTTGTTGAGTCAATATAGATTATGCTTTTAATCTGGAGGAAATAATGGAATTTGTAGTACCTCTTAGTTTCTGATCATATGAATCTGCTAATAGCTGGACTCGGGGGGAAAAAAACAATTTGGTAAAAGAGGAATCAAACAGAAATTAGGTTATTTAATTCCATATGCAGAAAGACCAAAGCCTGTTTTGGTTGTGAGCCCTGAATGACTATTTGATCCCATCCCTGTACTAACATGGCAGATAGACACAAAATGCCTGCCTGTCCCACTGAGTTGCTCCATGCCTCCAGACATATTGTCTGTCATGCTGAGTTACTCCAGCATTTTGAGTCCTCCAGAGATGCTTCCTGTCCCGCTGTGTTATTCCAGCATGTTGTGTCTATCTTTGATGTAAACCATCATCTGCAGTTCTTTCCTACACACAAAAACGGCAGATATGTAGGAAGGAACTGCAGATGCTGGTTTACACTTTGAAAGTGTGTGTATTCTTCACTGTGTCGGATGCTTTCATGTCATTTTTTGCCTGTAAAACAAGGATGGTGCACCAAATTTCTGGATCACATTTTCAGTTATTTCAAGAATGCATTTGATCAATATTTGTCAGATATATTAAATGGAATTTTTAAAGTATCTGAATCTTTTGATTAGCCAGATTCCCTGGTGGATGTCTGAGTTTGAACATAACTGTGATTTATAAGTAATCCCATAGAGGTATCATTCGCTGCCTGGTGAAAATAATGTATGATGTCAACAGTTATCTTATAGAAGGATAAATTTGCATAAATTAAAAGATTTGCATAAATTAAAAGATCAAGAAGTCTTAGAGCATGAGAATTACACTGGACAAAAAGGCAACTCGTGACAGGAGTGCAACATGGAATGCAGCATGTTAGATGGATTTTAGGAGGGTTTAGGATCCAATACTCAAATAAACATTACATTAAAGTTCAGTGGGTACCAATACTAACTGGAAGATCAGCTTCCAATATGAAGAGACAGGATGCAAAGGTTTGTATTTATTGGATGTCATAGAGGTGGAAGGGGCATTGAGCTATTTCAACCAAAACTACCCAGATTTTGGAGTGAGCAATGAAGAAATAATATTTATCGTCACCCTCCAAAGAATGCAGTCAATTAAGATTTCTGAAGCATGAATTCCCTTCCCAGTTGGCATTATTTGTCAGCTTGATGAAGGAGTTCTGCTATTCACCAACAGTGATAACACCAAAATAACAGAACATGGATCTTAGTATGGTATTTGTTAAAGTCCTTCATGGTAGGCTGATCCAGAAGATTAAGATGCATGGGATCCAATGACCTTTGGATTCAGAACTGTCTTAGTCGTAGAAGACTGAGGGTTGTTGTAGATGGGGTTTATCCTGGCTGAAGTTCTTTGACCAGTGGAATTCCACAGGGATCTGCGCTTGGAGCTCTATTGTATGTGATATGTATATTGGACGTAAATGTAAATGGGTTGATTAATAAGTTATATGTATGTGTGTTTCCATAAATACAGCACTCAGTAGTGAAACTGAAGGTCACAAACTTCTAAAGTATAAAGTGTAAAGTATCCTTTATTGTCATTCAGACATTTCAGTCTGAACGAAATTGTGAACCTTGCAGTCATAACATAGAATAAAATAACAAAACACACACTTAACACAGTTTAACATCCACCACAGTGAGTCTACCAGGCACCTCCTCACTGTGATGGAAGGCAAAAGTCTTAAAGTCCTTGTTTCTTTCCTCCTCGTCTCCCTCTGCATTGAAGCGATCCAGCTTTTGATGTAGGGACCCCACCGGGTGATGGTAAATCCTGCAGCTGCATCCGAGCTCCGCAAACGGGCTGGTTCAAACTCCGCAGCCCGGGGCGGTAGAAGCTGCTGAAGCTGCCACCCTCCAGTCCAGCGGATGAAGCTGTCATTGCAGGAGCTCCAGAAAATGGTTCATCAACCTGGGAACTGCGAGCTCCCGACATTGTCGTTCACTGGGCCCGCGGCCGAGCCTCCGAGGCTCCGAAATCGAGTCGCCGTTGCAACGCCACCACAGCCCCGAAGTCAGCCAGCCCTGCGTTGGTAAGTCCTGCCTCCGATTTATCTCGGAGCCTCGAGGTTGGTCCCAGTTGGAGGCCGCCAGCTCCACGATAGGCCTCAGCGCAGACGGAGACGGGGGATACGACAAGAAAAGGTCACATCCTCCCGAAGGAAGAGACTAAAAAGAGTTTCTTCCACCCCCCCCCCCCCCCCCCCCCCCTCCCCACACATACACAAACTAAAATAAATGAAATAAACTAAACAACAGGACAAAAGAAAACAAAAAAAAGACAAAACAGACGGACTGCAGGTGAGCCGCAGCTGCTTGGGCAGCGCCGCCACTTCCGGTAGTTACCTAGGTTATCTTCCTGTTTTTTATGTATAATCCAATTGTTTCGTATCTTGTAAGTCATATAGATCATGGTGTATAGCCCAAGGAAGAACAAAAAGGGAAGGACTTGAACTTTATTTCGCCTTCCATCACAGTGAAGAATGTGTAGGAGTCACTGTGATGGATGTTTATGTTAAAATGTGTTTTTGAATCTGTTGCTTTTTTAAATTGTATGACTGACCTGTCAATTCAATTCAATTCAATTCAAATTTAATGTCATTGTACAGATACAGGTATGGGTACAACAAAATGCAGTTTAGTGTCAGTACGTAGTGATAGCAATGTTTAGATAAGTACAGATAAATAAATACAGAAAAATAAATACAGATGTGGGAATCTATCGGCGGGACTCCGAGTTCAGCAGTGCAATGGTGTTATTGTAGAAGCTACTCCTCATCCTGCTGGTGCGGGACCTGAGGCTCCTGTACCGCCTCCCCGATGGTAGGAGGGCAAACAGTCCATGGTTAGGGTGGGAGGGGTCCTTGATGATCTTCCCAGCCCGTCTCAGACACCGTTTTCGGTGGAGGGCATCCAAGGCAGGGAGCGGGGCACCGATGATGTACTGGGCGGTTTTCACCACCCGTTGTAGTGCCTTCCTGTCTGCTACTGTAATGCAACTGCTGTACCATACCGTAAAGCAGGTGGTCAGGATGCTTTCAACGGTACAGCGGTAAAAGTTGGTCAGGATCTGGGGGGACAGTTGGGCTTTTTTGAGCCTCCTCAAGAGGTAAAGGCGCTGCTGCGCCTTTTTGATCAGCTTGGAGGTGTTGAGGGACCAGGACAGATTCTCCGAGATGTGTACCCCGAGGAATTTGTAGTTGGAGACACGCTCCACCTCAGTCCCGTTTATATGGATGGGGGTGTGTCTGCCCCCTCTGTTTTTTCTGAAGTCGACAATGATCTCCTTCGTCTTCTGGGAGTTGAGGACGAGGTTGTTATTGGCACACCAGGTTGTCAGGTGCTGGACTTCCTCCCTGTAGGCTGACTCGTCGTTGTCGCTGATCAGTCCCACCACCGTGGTGTCGTCGGCAAATTTTATGATGGCGTTGGAGCTAAACTTAGGGATGCAGTCATGGGTGAAGAGAGAGTAGAGGAGAGGACTGAGCACACAGCCCTGTGGCACGCCAGTGTTCAGTGTTATAGTGGAGGAGGCGAGGTTGTTGATCCTAACAGACTGAGGTCTGTTAGTGAGGAAATCCAGTGTCCAATTGCAGAGGGAAGTGGAGATGCCAAGACCGCTGAGTTTGGTGATCAAGCTAGCGGGTATGACATTGTTGAAGTCGGAACTGAAGTCAATGAACAGCAGACTGATGTAGGTATTATTGCTGTCCAGGTGGGTCAGGGCAGAGTGTAGGGCCGCCGATATGGCGTCCTCTGTTGACCTATTGGTCCGGTAGGCAAACTGATGGGAGTCCAGTGTGGGGGGGAGGCTGGCTTTGAGGTGAGCCAGGATCAGCCGCTCGAAGCACTTGGCGATGACAGGGGTGAGTGCCACTGGCCGGAAATCGTTGAGACTCCCTGTCGCTGATTGTTTGGGCACTGGCACAATGGTAGATGTCTGAGGCAAGTGGGGACGACACCCTGGGCCAGTGACAGATTGAAAATGTCAGTGAGGACCAGGGATAGTTGTCCAGCACATGCCCTGAGCACCCGCCCGGGGATGCCATCGGGGCCGGCAGCTTTGTGCTCATTCACCTTGCTCAGTGCATCTTGTACAGCAGAGGTGGAGAGACTGAGGGGTTGTTCATGCGGGGGTGGAGCAACTTTGATGGCTGGAGTTTTGTTGTCCCGGTCAAAGCGGGCGTAGAAATGGTTTAGCTCGTCAGGAAGGGAGGCATTGTCTGGGTGGGGAGTGTTAATTTTATGGTAATCGGCAATGGATTTTATTCCTTGCCACATGCGCCTGGGGTCAGAGTTATTTCGGAAATGCTCCTCGATCCGCCGTTTGTGATTGAGTTTAGCATTCCTAATTCCCTTTTTCAGATTGGCCCTGGATGAGCTGTATCCCTCAGCATCGCCAGATTTGAAAGCGGTGTTACGAGCCTTCAGCAGGAGTCTGACCTCCCTGCTCATCCACGGCTTCTGGTTAGGGAAGGTCTTTATCTCTTTGTGGGTAGTGACGTTGTCCGTGCAGAATTTTATATAGTCCAGAACGGTTGAGCTGTATGAGTTGATGTCCACTTGGGAGTTGAAGGTGGCCTGGGTGGCAAACAGACTCCAGTCTGTTTGCTGAAACTGTTCCTGTAAGACAGAGACAGCCCCCTCAGGCCAGACCTTCACTGTCCTCGCGGAAGGTTTCACACGTCTGATCAGAGGTGTGTATTTGGGGAGCAGGAACAGAGAGAGGTGGTCAGACTGTCCCAGGTGGGGGAGGGGGAGGGCTTTGTATGCTTCAGTAATATTGGTGAATACTAGGTCCAGAGTCTTGTTTCCTCTGGTTGGGCAGGAGACATGTTGGTGGAATCTGGGGAGTACAGTTTTAAGGTTGGAGTGGTTAAAATCACCTGCAACAATAAAAGCCCCCTCTGGGTGTGCAGTTAGTTGTCTGCTGATAGCAGCCTGCAGCTCTTCCATTGCTAGCCTGGCATTAGCGTCCGGGGGTACATAGACTGCAGTGATAACAGTCGATGCCGAAAATGTCGGATGGATTTTCCGCAAGGTTAATGTATTGTATATATTTATCATTCGAATAAAGTATATTTTGAAATTAAAAAAAAAAACAAAAAAAAAAAAAACAGTCGATGTAAATTCCCTGGGCAGATAGAAGGGCCTGCACTTTATCATCAGGTATTCCAGGTCAGCAGAGCAGTGACTACCAATCCTGACAGCATCTGTACACCATGTGTTATTCACATAAATGCACAGTCCGCCGCCCTTGGTCTTACCGGAGTCCTCCGCTGTTCTATCGGCCCTGAAGACAGTGCGCCCCTCCAGCTCGATGGCGTTGTCCGGAATGTTGTCGGTGAGCCATGTTTCAGTGAAGACCATGGCGTTGCAGTCGGCGATCCGTTTGTGTGTGGTGATCCGCAGCCGCAGTTCGTCGATTTTACTCACCAGGGACCGGACATTTGCGAGGAAAATGCTGGGCAGAGCTGGCTGGTGCGGGTTTGATCTCAGCCTAGCTCGACAGCCTCCGCGCTTCCCACGTCTTTGTTTGCGGTCCCTGCGCCGCCTCCGGGCACTTCCTGTCGGGGAAGCTGGCCCACTAGACCACGGTGTCCTGGTAATCTCCGGCGGCAGTTGAAAGTCGCTTCTGCGGCTCGTTATGTGTAGACGGCCGAGCTCCAATAGCTCCTGACGGCCGTACAGAGTCCTCGCTCGAGTGCACCGGGCGAAAACTAGGTTAATTAATAACAGAACTAAAAAAAAATTGCCAGTGAAATTTCACTACACCAATTGGTGTATGTGACAATAAATGAAACTTATGAACCCTTATGAAATAATGAGATGAAGCAAAAGTAAATGAATCTGTTTTTACAAAGAAAAATAACAGATATGTCCCTTTTTTGCCATTTTTTGTGATATTTTTGAAGCAGGATTTCATCAAATCCTTTGGCTAATTTATACCAAAAAGATTACATTAATTTTGCAATTAAATAACTGCAAAATTAATGTAAGCCAAATTCTGATTATGTTTATGATTTTTATCATTTATCACCTGATTTCTGATGCCTAAAGTTTTCGCAGCAAAACGTGAGTAGCAGTGCCCCTTTGGTCACGTGTGAAATGTGTGATTTAAAAGTGATCTTTATTATATTCATTGTTTCTTTGTAATTATTTATATTTTGTGCTTAAACTTTCCATTGAAATCCTTAATAATGAATAGAACTTAAAATCATGAAATAAAATTCTAGTCTGCTCACCTATTTTAATGTTTAATTCTGTTGTCCCTCTCGTTTTCTGACCTCGTCAATGCTCTAAAAACATTTTTTGCACTCGTCGCAATTAAAAAAAACTCAAACAATGCGATTGTAATGACCCTGACCTGAACGATGGACTTCACGGTGGGTTACATGCCGACATTTTGCAAGGGAGCTTAGAAATCAAAATAAGAGACAGTATCCAAGTGGTAAGGTTGTGGGCACTGAGGTCTGAAGAACGTTGTGTTCACTTTTTTGTTGCTTGGGATCATTGGTTAGTAAAAATCTTATTGCACTTTTTCATTCTTTTCTCGTAAATGTTGCTTTTAGTTTACTTGCAAATGTTTCAATTCCAATAAACTTTCATCGCTAGTTGCTATGCTGTTGTAACGTGTGTGCACTCTAGCGAAGTGAATCGAAAGTGATTGGGTTCTAGATAACATTGAAAGTATAGTTCTGTCTACATAGATGCCTTTGGTTCTGGGTAAATTTTGAGTAAATTAGCATCTATTTCGATGAAAGGTTACTATATTCTTTCTCATTTATGTATATTTAAAAAAATAATGTTCAATTTTTTAAATTTTGAAATAATTCAGTTTTGGTCAAATTTTGATTGATTTTGATTACAAATTAGCGCAAAGGGATCATAGGTAGGCCCGTTTTTAATGCTGTGGTAGTTCGTTATAATCTAATAACTTTCAGATTTGGCCACCCATGTCACAGGTTGGTACCCTTATTTACACAAACACCCATATACTGTATATATATATGTGTGTGTGTGTGTGTGTGTGTGTGTGTGTGTGTGTGTGTGTGTGTGTATCATAGTCATAGTCACAATCATAGTTATACTTTATTAGCCAAGTATGTTTTGCAACATATGAGGAATTTGATTTACATACAGTTATACTAATAAAAAGCACCAGAACACACAAAATACATTTTAACATAAACATCCACCACAGTGACATTCCTCACTGTGGTGGAAGGCGAAAAAAAGTTCAATCTCTTCCCTTCTTTGTCCTCCAGCGGTCGGGGGCCTCTAACCTTCTGTTGACGGAACGATCTTAAACCCCTAGCCAGCAGTGGGACTCCTCGTCGGGTGATCAAGCTCCTGCATCCGGGGAGGGAAATCTCAGCTCCCCCGCGCCGGGCAATCTACCCCGGGTCGGGGCTAGTCCAACGTCATGCGGTTTTGGAGCTTCTTGACTTGGTCTCTTCCGAGACTGTGAGCTCCTTGATGGTAAAGTCCGCAGGCCGCGGTTGGAGTGTCGATCCTAGGCAAGCAATTGGCTCCGATGGTAAGTCCATGCCCTGCGGTGGTGCTCAAAGTCAGTCTCGAGCAAGGCTTCCAGCTCCACGATGTTAGGCCGCTGAGTGACCGGAGGTACGACCCGGAAAACAATCGCATCTACGGCAAGGTAAGAGATTGAAAAAAAGTTTGTTTGTAATATACACACTAAAAATTAAAAAAAAAAGACGAAAAGGACAGACAGACTGTAGGTGAGGCTGCCATCGTAGGTGGTTCCGTAAATATAGCACTCAGTAGTGAAACTGAAGGATATTTTCCTGTTTTTTATGTAATATTCCCATTGTTTCATATCCTGTATTTTAAATAAAAATCTCGTTTGCTCACCTAATTAGCGATGTCTCATTCTGTAGTCCCTCGAGTTGTCTAAAGTTGTCACTGCTATAATGTATTTTTTGTACTCGTCGCGATTAAAAACAAAATTTAAAAAAAAAGTGATTGTAATGACCCTGGCATGAACTACGGGCCTTGTGGTGGATTAGGTGTTAACATTTTGTAAGGAAGCTGAGAAATCAGTATGAGAGAGTGTCCCATATGTCTAATATGTCTTAAAAATACATTTTTGTTCTTTTTTTTCCCAAATTTTGAAGGTATTAAATTTTGGTCGATTTTGATCACAAATTGCTCAAAAGGATCATAGGTAGGCCCATTTTTAATGCTGAGGTATTTCATTACGATTTAATAACTTTCAAATTTGGCCATCCATGTCACAGATTGGTACCCTTATTTATGGATATATAAGGTAGACACAAAATGCTGGAGTAACTCAGCGGGACAGGCAGCATCTCTGGAAAGATGGAATGGGTGACGTTTCGGGTCGAGACCCTTCTTCAGACTGATGTCAGGGGAGTGGGCATGACAGAGATAGAATGGAGTCAGAGACAGTAAGACTGGTGGGAGAACTGGGAAGGGGGAGAGGATGGAGAGGGAAAGCAAGGGCTATTTGAAGATCGATAAGTCAATGTTCTTACCGCTGGCGTGTAAGCGACCCAAGCAAAATAAGATGTGCTGTTCCTCCAATTTTCGCTGGGTCTCACTCTGACAATGGAGGAGGCCCAGGACAAAAAGGCCAGATTGGGAATGGGAGGAGGAGTTGAAATGCTGAGCAACCGGGAGATCAGGTAGGTTAAGGCGGACTGAGTGGAGGTGTTCAGCGAAATGATCGCCGAGCCTGCGCTTGGTCTAGCCTATGTACAGGAGTTGACACCTGAAACAGCGGATACAGTAGATGAGGTTGGAGGAGGTGCAAGTGAACCTCTGCCTCACCTGGAAAGACTGATGGGGTGCTTGGATGGAGTCGAGGGGGGAGGTAAAGGGACAGGTGTTGCATCTGCTGCGGTTTCAGGGGAAAGTACCCGGGGAGAGGGTACTTTTACATATATATTCACACACACATACATAAACTTGGACATAAATATAGATGTAGTATGTTTGCAGACGACATGAAGGATGCGGACAGTGAGAAAAGCTGTCAAAGTATACAGCAAGATATAGATCAGCTACAGAATTGGACGGATAAATGGTAGATGGAGTTTAATCTGAGAAACTGTGAGGTCTTGTACTTTGGGAGTTTGAATGAAAAGGGAAAGTATACAGTTAATGGCAAGATCTTTAAAAGCATAAATGAACATGGGAATATTGGGGACCAAATCTACAGCTCAATGAATGTGGCAACACATGTGGATAGAATGGTAAAAAAGGTATATGATATGCTGGCTTTCCTAGGTCGTGGCATCGAGTAGAAGAGTCAAAAAGTCAAGTAATAACTGTATAGAAGTTTGCTTAGGCTGCATTTGGATTATTACATGCAGTTCTGGCTGGATCTGGAGGCTTTGGAAAGGGTGCAGAGGTTTATCAAAATGTTGCACGGATTTGGGGGTATTAGCTACAGGAAGAGGCCGGACAGACTTTGATTGTTTCTCTAAAATGCCGGAGGTTGTGGGTAGACATAATAGAAGTATATACATTTACAAGGCACAATAGACAATAGACAATAGGTGCAGGAGTAGGCCATTCAGCCCTTCGAGCCAGAACCACCATTTAATGTGATCATGGCTGATCATCCCCAATCAGTAGCCCGTTCCTGCCTTCTCCCTATATCCCCTGACTCCGATATCTTTAAGAGCCCAACCTAGCTCTCTCTTGAAAATATCCAGAGAACCGGCTTCCACCGCCCTCTGAGGCAGAGAATTCCTCAAACGCACAACTCACTGTGAGAAAAAGTTGTTAACTTAAAATGTGGATTATGGAAATATCAGAGACCTTACATTTGGAAAGAACTAGACTTGTCTTATTTGACAAACAAGAATTATTTGATAGATTTTTTGAAGGGGTAAATTGGTTCAGCACCGGAATCTGACTGAAACTCAAGCTCAGGATTAGATGTTAAAGAAGGGCCTGCAGATGCTGGAGAATCGAGGGTACACAAAAGGCTGGAGAAACTCAGCGGGTGCAGCAGCTGAGATGAATAGTTATGCTTTATAACTTACGGACGTATCTCCCAAGTTGTATTATTGATAAATTAATTCATTCTTCTTTATCATGCCTTTATTTTTTATTTCTTACTTTCTATCTCTGAAAAAAAAGTAAATAGAAGCAGTTAATATACAACTGATAAAGGAGGACAACTATTATTTTGATAGCTGGATTCCCACCTATTAGCAACGTAGGATTGATATATAAGAAATGTTTGTATTATGATATGCATATGCTTCTAATAAAAATATTATTAATACAAAAATAAAAGTGTTTCCTCGTCTCCGGTCTAAAAGGCTTACCCCTTATTCTTAAACTGTAGCCCCTGGTTCTGGACTCCCCCAACATTGGGAACATGTTTCCTGCCTCTACCGTGTCCAAACACTTAATAATCGTATATATTTCAAAAAGATCCCCTCTCATCCTAAATTCCAGCGTATACGAGCCCAGCCACTCCATTGTCTCAGCATATGACAATCCCACCATCCCGGGAATTAACCTTGTAAACCTACGCTGCACTCCCTCAATAGCAACAATGTCCTTCCTCAAATTAGGGGACCAAGACTGCATACAATACTCCATGTATGGTCTCACTAGGGCCTTATTCAACTGCAGAAGGACCTCTTTGCTCCTATACTCAACTCCTTTTGTTATAAAGGCCAACATGCCACTCGCTTTCTTCACTGCCTGCTGTAGCTGCATGATTACTTTCATTAACTGATGAACAAGGACCCCCAGATACCCTTGTACTTTCCATTTTCCCAACTGGACACCATTTAGATAGTAATCTGCCTTCCTCTTTTTGCTACCAAAGTGGATAACCTCACATTTAACCACATTAAATTGCATCTGCCATGCATCTGCCCATTCACCCAACCTGTCCAAGTTACCCTGGAATCTCATAGCATCCGCCTCACAGTTCACACTGCCACCCAGCTTTGTGTCATCTGCAAATTTGCTAATGTTACTTTGAATCCCTTCATTTAAAACATTGATATATATTGTAAATAGCTGCGGTCTCAGCACCGAGCCTTGCGGCACCCAACTAGTCACTGCCTGCCATTCTGAAAGTGACCTGTTAATCCCTACTCTTAGTTTCCTGTATGCCAACCAATTTTCTATCCATGTCAGCACTCTACCCCCAAGACCATGTGCCCTAACTTTGCACACTAATCTCCTATGTGGGACCTTATCAAATGCTCTCTGAAAGTCCAGGCACACTACATCCACAGGCTCTCCCTTGTCCATTTTCTTAGTTACATCCTCAAAAAATTCCAAAAGATTAGTCAAGCATTATATCCTCTTCGTAAATCCATGCAGACACGGACCGATCCTGTTACTGCTATCCAAATGTGCCGCCATTTCATCTTTTATAATTGACTCCAGCATCTTCCCCACCACCGATGTCAGGCTAACTGGTCTACAATACCTTGTTTTCTCTCGCCTGCCTTTCTTAAAAAGTGGGATAACATTAGCTACCCTCCAATCCACAGGAACTGATCCTGAATCTATAGAGCATTGGAAAATTATCACCAATGAATCCACTATTTCGAGAGCCACTTCCTTAAGTACCCTGGGATGCAGACCGTCAGGCCCTGGGGATTTATCAACCTTCAGTCCCATCATTCTATCCAGCACCATTTCCTGCCTAATGTGGATTCCCTTCAGTTCCTCCATCACCCCAGATCCTCTGGCTACTAGTATATCAGGGAGATTGTTTGTGTCCTCCTTAGTGAAGAAAGATCAAAAGTACTTGTTCAACTCATCTGCTATTTCCTTGCTCCTCATAATAAATTCACCTTTTTCCTGTCTTCAAGGGTGCAACTTTGGTCTTAGCTAATTGTTTTCCTCTTCACATACCTAAATAAGATTTTACTATCCTCCTTTATATTCGTGGCTAGCTTACATTCATACCACATCTTTTCTCCCTGTATTGCCTTTTTAGTTATCTTCTGTTGCTCTTTAAACATTACCCAATCCTCTTACTTCCCGCTCATCTTTGCTACGTTGTACTTCTCTTTTATTTTTATACTGTTTCTGATTTCCCTTTTCAGCCACGGTCGCCCCTTCCTCCCCTTGGAATCTTTCTTCCTCTTTGGAATGAACTGACCCTACACCTTCTGTATTATTCCCCGAAATACCTGCCATTGTTGTTCCACTGTCATCCCTGCTACAGTATCTTTTCAGCTACTCCCTCATTGCTCCATAGTCCCCTTTATTCAACTGAAACACTGACACCTCCGATTTACCCTTCTCCCTCTCCAATTGTAGGTTAAACTTCACCATATTATGCTCACTACTTCCTAATGGCTCCTTAACCTCAAGTTCCTTCATCAAATCCGGTTCATTACATAACACTTAATCCAGAATTGTCTTCTTCCTGGTAGGCTCCAATACAAGCTGCTCTAAAATCCATCACGGAGGCACTCCACAAACTCCCTTTCTTGGGGTCCAGTACCAACCTGATTTTCCCAGTCAACCTGCATGTTGAAATCTCACGACCGTAGCATTACCTTTACTACATGCCAATTTCGATAGGAGGTATGCCCTTGAATATTCAGTTCCCAGCCCTGGCCCTCTTGAAGCCATGTCTTTGTAATTCCCACAACATCATACTTGCAATTTCTAACTGAACCTCAAGCTCGCATACTTTATTTCTTATACTTTGCGCATTCATATACAACACTTTAACCTCGGTATTCACCTCCGCTCTCGCACCGCTCGCAATTGGCCCTGACCTTACTCTCTTATCCCTTCTTGAACTTTCCTTCCCATTAATTTGAGAGTCTTTTGTAACTTTTCCTGTACTCACTTCCCTTTCAACTCCATCTTTATACTCCCAATTTGTCAATCCCCCCCCCCCACTATTAAATTGAAACCCACATGTGTAGCCCTAGCAAACCTGCCTGCCAGAAAGTCGGTCCCCCTCCAGTTAAGGTGTAACCCATCTGTTTTGTGCAGGTCATCGCTATCCCAGTGATCTATAAGTCTAAATCCTTGCTCCTTGCACCAGCACACTGATAGGAAAGACAGTTAAGGGGCTGTTCCACTGCGGCAACCTAATCTGCGAGTTAAGAAGTGTGCCTTCGACCTTCAAGCTCGAGGGCACTCGACTGGAAAACCTCGAGCTGGATCGACCGACCGCGCACACACAAACACATCACAAAAGCAGAGGCCAGGGAAAGCAGGGGAGCGCTGTCTGAAATTCACACCTGCGATGAAGAGGAAGGTAAACGGCTGCCACAGTTACGGTAAGTCCTTTGGAGAGCGCTGGGGGGGGGGGGGGAGAGAAGGGGAGAGAAGGGGAGAGAAGGGGAGAGAAGGGGAGAGAAGGGGAGAGAAGGGGAGAGAAGGGGAGAGAAGGGGAGAGAAGGGGAGAGAAGGGGAGAGAAGGGGGGAGAAGGAGTGAAGACACTTTTAAGAAGTATAATAAAGTTTAGCAGGCATTCAACCTACCGGTAGGTCTTCCTTGGGCCTGAAAACTCCAATGAGCCAATCAAAAAGCCCAGTCAGCGAAGGAGATTGCCTACGGCTGCCCTCGAGTGCCTGTAACTAAATAACGACCCCACTCCACTGCACTATGAGTCAAAAAGAATCATGCCGACCAAATTTTACTTGCGGAAAATGTTTCAACATGCTGAATAATTTTCCGTGACCTAGCTGAGGCTACGAGTATTCGGGAACTTCCTTCAAGCATGAAGGAGAGTTCCAGTGACCTCATAGGACCTCGTGTCGACCATGCTGCGAGTTTGGGTCGAGGGCAAACTCGTCTAAACTCGCAGATTAGGTCGCCGCAGTGGGACAGCCCCTTTAGTATCTTTTTCCAGGAAACGTCAACGACGAAGGCATAGCTTTAAGGTGACAAGGGGCAATATTGAAAGACGATATGCAGGGCATTTGTTTACACAGAGAATGGCGTGTGCCTGGAATGCACTTCCGGGGTGGTGGTAGAGACAGATAGCACAGTGTCATTTAAAAGGCTTTTAGGAAGGCACATGGACATGCATAGGGGATGGAGGAATATGGTTCACATTCTGGGCAGAGAAGGTTAGTTAAACTTGGCTGCATGAATGGCATGGAGATTGTGGGCCAAAAGGCCTGTTCCTGTGCTGTATGATTCTGTTTATGCTCCATAACTAATCAAATTGGATAATTATAATAGTCGCCAAGATGGAAAGAAAAAGCATTGTCTGATAATTCATGCACAGTCAGTGTTGCTAAACATGCATTCAGCTATTGAAATTGAGTTTTATTAAGATGAATGCAACCAAAATTTGCAAACAGAACATAACAAGCAGTTGCAACTGTACTGCATCTGGACCAAAAACAATTATTTTCCCATTGATTTGTGCTGATTGCTTTGCAGTAGATTACAATAATGTACCATGAATGAGCAGGGACTGACATCAACTTCTCAACTTACATTTTTTACTAGAATTGTGCATTAAGTTGTAGCCATATTTCCTCCAGGATAAACTAGTTGAATTAGGTTCAATGACAATTAAAAGACGTATGGATAGTTATAGATATGGATAGGGGGCGTACAGTTTGCAAGGATCCTGTTTTGTGGATTTTAGCTCTGCATTCAACACCATTGTGCCAGAGCTACTTTCAGCCGTTGCCCCTACTTGCCAGCCCTTGTCCCTCTGTACTGCTTATCTGCCCTCTACTCTTTCAGTCCAGATGAAGGGTCCGGACCTGAAATGATGATTGTTCATTCCCCTCCGCAGAAGCGACAACCTTCCTGAGTTCCTCCAGCAGATTGTTTGTTGCTCCAGATTCCAGCCTCTGGATTCTCTTGATTCTCTTATATTTATACCCCCTCTTGTTTCCACTTTTGGACTCATTGTTCTCTTTGATAACCCTCTTAACCCTGTCCTTTCCTAATCATTGGACAGTGATCCTAACATATAGCCTTTCCATTCAACATTAGTTTGCAAACTTAGAAGGCACCGATGAGGAGCAGTCCTGGTGTTCCGGTCTCCAGTGTTTCAATGGATTTAGCCATTGTTGCATTAGACAGCCTATAATTTTCCCATTATCTGTTACATCTGGCAGATATAATTTTCCAAAATAATCTCATTGACTTCAAAGAAATTAACCTTTGATGTAAATATATTATCAATAACATACATTTATTTCAGTGATGGGCCAATTTTTACCCACTTAAAAATCAAACAATAATCTGAAACTCAATCAAAAATATTCAAAAATGCTTTGTTACTTAATGCAATGACTTTAAAACATGTATGGATGATCATTCCTTTTAGGAGGTTTTCAATTGTGTTCATGAGAAGATTGGTGATGAGGGATCAGAGGAAATATATCTTTCACATTCATTTTCTTTATGAATTGAAATCACTGAAAAAAGAAACAAAACCATAGATGTCGACTTTGGGATTAAATCTTTGGATAATGTGCAAGCTCATCCTTTCAGTTGTCTCTCGGGTGATAAATCCTTTTCCAATTTATCTGATTGGTAATCTGTAGAGATAGTTAATAAAAGTACTACTATGTCAATTCTGGCTGGTTGCTGCTGCTGTCTGGATCAGGAAATTAAATTGAAAATGTCCAAGCACATTGTTATAGGATTAATTGGCATATTGTCCTAGGATCAATGCGCAAACACATTAATGTCCTTTTCGGAATAAAATCTTTGGACAACGTGCAAATACCTTGTCATAAGATGAGCCCATAGACTGATTGACACAAAAAAAACAGTTCTTCAAAGGATTTTAAGGTTGCCAATATTTTGTTCTGGGAAAGGGATGACTTACCCAACAAAGGATCACCTACAACACCAGTGACTAGTGGGTGCAACAAATTACATCCAGGCTTTCAATTGTCTCTCAGGTGATAAACCCTTTTCCAATTTATCCGATTGGTAATGTGTAGAGGTAGTTAATAAATATACCATGTCAACTCTGGCTGGACGCTGCTGCTGTCTGGATCAGAAAAGTAAGTTGAAAAGGGGTCAAAAGAAGGCTGTAAAGGCGTATAGGGTACACAAAAGGCTGGAGAAACTCAGCGGGTGCAGCAGCATCTAAGGAGCAAAGGAGATAGGTGACGTTTCAGGTCGAGACCCTTCTTCAGACTGGTCAGGGATCGGGGAAACGAGAAATATAGACAGAGATGTGGAGAGATAAAGAACAATGAATGAAAGATATGCAAAAAAGTATCGATGATAAAGGGAACAAGCCATTGTAAGCTGTTTGTGGTGTGAAAATGACTAGGGTGGGGGAGGGAGATAGAGAGAGAGGGAATGCCAGGGCCCGAGGGCTGAGGGAGAGGTGGGAAGGGGAGGAGACAGCAAAGGTTAACAGAAGGCGTATAGATAGGGTAAGCAAACAAAGGAAAATTAAATACAATGGTTTAGAAATGTGAGTTTGCCAATTCGAAGGGATTCTAAGATGTAAGCAATTTGAGTGGCCTCATGCATGATTTATGTAGGACTTGTTGGGAATCAATTAAATAATGTTTCCAGTTATTGGTGTGGGAATTTAATGCAAACATAGGAAGGTCATACTTAGATGTATAGGGCCAATCGTATAATAGTTAGATCGCATATGGATTACTCCTTATTCAAAGAAGGATATTACTTCGCTGGAGGGTACACAAAAAGCTGGAGAAACTCAGCGGGTGCAGCAGCATCTAAGGAGCGAAGGAGATAGGCGACGTTTCGGGTCGAGACCCTTCTTCAGACTGGTCAGGGATCAGGGAAATGAGAGATATAGACGGTGATGTGGAGAGATAAGGAACAATGAGTGAAAGATATGCAAAAAAGTCTCGGTGATAAAGGGAACTAGCCATTGTAAGCTGTTTGTGGTGTGATTACTTCGCTGGAAGCTGTTTTACCTGGAATAAACAAAAGCAGGTAAGTGGCAGAGTTGCTGCCTACAGAGATCCCGGTTCGATCCTGAATACGGGTGCTGTCTGTATGGAGGTTATACAACTCCCTGGGACTACATTGGTTTTCTCCAGTTTCCACCCACACTCCAAAGATTTACAGGTTTGTAGGTTAATAGGCTTCTGTTAATTGTAAATTGTCCCTAATGTGTAGAATAGTGTTAGTGTATGGGGTTATCGCTGGTTGGCATGGACTCGGTGGGCCAAGCGGCCTATTTCCACGCTGTATCTCTAAAGTCTAATGCAACTTTGCTTATGAGGAAAAGTCAGATGGTCAATGCTTATAAGCATTGGACTTTCAAAGAATGAGAGGGTCTTGATTGTAAGATATTGTGAGGATTGGCATGATTTATGTGATGAGGATGTTTTCTTATGGCTGAATTTAGACTTGGGGGCTGCAGTTTAAAAATAAAGGATCAGCCATTTAAGTTAAAGATGAAATGAAACTTATTTTCTCTCGGGATGTTATGAGTCTTTGGAAAACACTTTCTTAAAGAATGATGGAAATGGACTCCTTGAATATGTTTAAGGTAGATGTAGATAGCTACTTGATAAACAAAGGATAAAAAGAGTTAAAGAAGGAACTGCAGATGCTGGAGAATCGAGGGTACACAAAAGGCTGGAGAAACTCAGCGGGTGCAGCAGCATCTAAGGAGCAAAGGAGATAGGCAACGTTTCGAGTCGAGACCCTTCATCAGACTGGTCAGGGATCAGGGAAACGAGAGATATAGACAGTGATGTGGAGAGATAGGTTCCACACCAGGTCAACACAAATGGCCTCATTCTTCAGAGAAGGGGATTTCCCTCCCCCACTGTAGATGAGGCTCGCACCAGGGTCTCCTCCATACCTGCAACACTGCCCTCTCTCCCCATTTCCCCCACTCGCAAACAGGGCAGAGTCCCCCTGGTCCTCAACTTTCACCGCACCAGCCGGCAAATACAACACATAGTCCTCCGCCAGTTTTGCCACCTCCAACGTGACCCCTCCACTCGCCACATCTTCCCATCTCCCCCCCGTCTGCCTTCCGCAAAGACCGCTCCCTCCGCAACTCCCTTGTCAATTCTTCTCTTCCCTCCCGCTCTACCCCTTCCCCGGGCACTTTCCCTTGCAACCGCAAGAAATGCTACACTTGTCCCTTCACCTCCCCCCTCCACTTCTTTCAGGGACCCAAGCAGTCCTTCCAGGTCTGACAGAGGTTCACCTGCACCTCCTCCAACCTCATCTACTGCATCCGCTGCTCCAGATGCCAGATGATCTATATCGGTGAGACCAAGCGGAGGCTTGGCGATCGTTTCGCCAAACACCTCCGCTCGGTCCGCAATAACCAAGCCGACCTCCCGGTGGCTCAGCACTTCAACTCCCCCTCCCATTCCGTATCCGACCTCTCAGTCCTGGGCCTCCTCCACAGCCAGAGTGAGCAACACCGCAAGTTGGAGGAACAGCACCTCATATTCCGCTTGGGGAGTCTGCATCCTCTGGGCTTGAACATTGAATGTTCTCAATTCTGTTAACCCTTGCTGTCTCCTTCCCTTCCCACCTCTCCCTAAGCCCTCGGGCCCTGGCATTCCCTCTATCTGTATCTCCCTCCCCCACCGTAGTTGCACTAGCTTCTCATTTTCACACCACAAACAGCTTACAATGGCTTGTTCCCTTTATCATCGATACTTTTTTGCATATCTTTCATTCATTGTTCTTTATCTCTCCACATCACCGTCTATAACTCTCGTTTCCCTGATCCCAGACCAGTCTGAAGAAGGGTCTCGACCCGAAACGTTGCCTATCTCCTTCGCTCCTTAGATGCTGCTGCACCCGCTGAGTTTCTCCAGCCTTTTGTGTACCCCAGGTTTCACACAAGCCAGGGTTTTAAGACTAGATGGCATTGTCCATCTTAAACTATATCGTTTTATCTCTTGAACATGGATTCCCAATTGCAGTGCATTGTTTCATTAGCTTCTTAGCTGACAAACTAAGATGCAGACTTTCTGTGGTTATTCATAAGGTTGCTACAGCACTTTCTTGCAGAACTTTTGGAATGACAGACAGAATTTCATATAATTGCCAGCAGGATGTTATTATTCAAAATGGAAAATGCTCTGTGATTAATATAACAACAAAGAGACAATCAATAGAGTGGAACAGTATGTTTGCTTTTTAACAGTTATATATGCCTGGAATAATTGTTAAGCGTGTGAGAGAATAGAAAGTATTGTGCTGTTAATTTAACAGAAGTAGCAAGGATATCTGTACACCAAACACAAGAAACACATAATTTATTGTACATAGTTTTGACGTTTTAATTAATAAGTTGTTTTTATTTGCATTTAGATAGTTCAGATATTTTGACAATTTATATTTATTGTTTTCTCAAATAAAGGAACTGCTATGAAAGGGCAATATTTACATCAATCATCTGTTCTTCTGCCCTGCTTTGTGTTGAAATACATGGTTATGATTTTTTTCTTGAATGTAATGATAAATTTATAAAATAATTCTGTCTGTCAGTTTGAAGGCCTGTAGTTATTGAAGTTCTTTTGTCCTGACTTAAACAAAAGAATGTATTGATAAATCGAAAATAGCTTCTCCATCTTGAAAATATAGGTTTTATGAAAATATAAAAATAGCATTACAGCTATTTCTCCTACTGTGCGTATAGTGCCAGGAAACATAGAAGATAGGTGTAGGAGTAGGCCATTCAGCCCTTTGAGCCAGCACCACCATTAAATATGATCATGGCTGATTATCCAAAATCAGAACCCCGTTCCTGCTTTCTCCCCATTTCCTTTGATGCTGTTAGCCCTCAGAGCTATATCTAACTCTCTCTTGAAAACATCCAGTGAATTGGCCTCCACTGCCTTTTGTGGCAGAGAATTCCACCAATTCACAACTCTCTGGGTGTAAAAGGTTTTCCTCATCTCACTCCTAAATGGCCTCCTCTTAAACTGTGACCCCTGGTTCTAGACTACCCCAACATCGGGAACGTTTTTCCTGTATCTAGCCTGTCCAATCCCTTAAGAATTTTATGTTTCTATAAGATCGCCTCTCATCTTTCTAAATTTCAGTGAATATAAGCCCAGTCGATCCATTCTTTCATCATATGATCCAGTGAACTGAATGGCAGATTGTTGGAGAGCTCCAGAGGGTGCTGCCAGGGGCTCTCTCAGCCACCAATAGTTCTCTGTGGGATCTGTCCGCTTACATTTAGTATCTTCTAACCTGATGTGCCTATCTGCCGTGGTTACCAATTAAGAAAGTATGCTGTTAAATGGTGATTTAATTGATAAATGCTGAAATTATTTAATAATCATTAGGGGCATAGTTGGTAACTGATTAAAAGTAAATAAAGTTCAATGCAAAAGCACATCAATTGATTTTCTTATGTATGCCAGGCAAAATCTACACACTATTTCAGAATTAAATGTTGAGTGGATTAAGTCTCCAAATTATTTAATTTGCATAGTGCATTTTCACAGTCATTTTATTTAGCTTCTAAAATGAAATGGGAACAGATTCAAACATAGGACACAATTGTTCCACGTTCTTTCTCATTAAGTAATTAAGTGTTTAAAAGTAGCAACTGTCTGTACTTTTTTTTTGGTGGGGTCACATTAACACTTCATTTGCTCATGTTGTATTTTCATTTTTGCATAAATCATTTTTTTGGTGCGTCAGAATGATTCATTCATCTGGGATTCTTAAGACTGATGGAGCGGGGAGGGGGAGAAAGCTGGAAAAGAGACACAGGCCACCTATGGCCACCCATCTTTCCCTCCACAGATGCTGCCTGACATGTTGAGTTCCTGCAGTGCTGTTTTTTTGCTTAAGATTTCAGCATCTGGACTCTCATGTGGAATCTTATGGGCCTGTTCCACTTTGGCGATTTTTCAGCGGACTGCCGGCGACTGTCAAGGTCGCTGCACTCACTGAAAAAAAAACAACACACACACACACACACACACACACACACACACACACACACACACACACACACACACACACACACACACACACACACACACACACACACAGACAGGCTGGGGCCTGGGAAAGCGGCGGAGTGCTGTCTGAAATTCACACGGTGCAAAGCCAAGGTGATATAGACACACAACGCAATGAACAGGAAGCTTAAGACGGTACCACAGTGTAGGGTAAGTCCTTTAAAAGAGGAGGAAGAAGAAGGAGTGGAGACACTTTTAAGAAGCCAGACAACTTTTAATAAGCCAGAGATGCACAGCTGTGAAGTTTGGCGGTCATTTAACATTACCGGTTGGTTATCCTTGGTTCTGAAAACTCGTGCTTACGTTTTTTTTCCCCCCCAATGAGCCAATGAAAATGCCCGGTCAGCAAAGGTGATTAACTAAAACTACCTATGACTACCTCAACTACCCATAACTACATGGCGACCCCACTCCATCTGCACCTACGACTACAGGATTATCGACTTTCTCCATGGCGACCAATTATTGGTCACAGAAAAATTTTCAACATGTGAACATTTTTAGGCGACCATACTGAGGCCACGACTAGAATGCGGAATCTCCGCACGACCATGAAGGAGACTCACCAGAGACCACCAGCAAACGTGGCGACCATGTGGCGATCATGAGGCGAGCGCAGAATCTCCTGCACTTGCCTAAAAAGTCGCCTAAGTGGGACAGGCCCTATAGGCATTGTCACTTTGTCAAAAACCATTATTCAATGGAAGTCGCAAAGTTAAATTACCAAGCTGTTTCAAAACTGTTCCATGTTTAATCTTTAGTTTCTTATTAAAAAAGTTGCCATGAGTGAATTGAAATTCTCAAATTATTGACATAATACAGTTGTAATATGTTCTAAGTTTTCCAGAAGGTACACTTTTGAAAGAAATCCTAGCCACAGAAATGTAAGGACATTAAAAACCACACATCCATTTAAAATAATGTTTACAAATACACAGGACAAGATGTTAAAAGTCCAAAGTGCGAAATATCATCCCAATGGTGATGGAAGCTTTCTGCACTCATCTATGCTCATCTATGTTGAGAAAGGCTAGGCAGACACATCATTGGGGTTATCAAGTGGGCACCTACTTTCATCGATGTTTCACTGATTGAACCCACAATGTCTCCAGTAGGTGCATTCTGGCGTCCCAGAACCACCCCCCTCTGCATCTGTCTAGTCGGTTATTTGGGAGACCAAATGGGGTCTTTCCTCTTCAGCCAGAGCCACTGGCAACTCCGCTCTGCCACCCGTGATGTTTCTTTGATGGCCTTGCATAGGGGTTGTCTGCTGATCCCCAGGTCCTTCATCAGTCTTAAGGTAGATGTTGCCATGAATCCTAGACATCCAACTTCTCCCGAGCAGATCTTAGCTCTCTAGTCCTGCTGTTCTGCCTCCTCTGCAAGCTCTGTATAACGCAGTTTCTTTCTTTTGAAGGCTTCCTGCACAGCATCCTTCCAAGGAACTGTGAGCTCCACAAAATACACCATGCGCTGAGAGTTCGACCAGAGCATGAGATCAGGCATCAAGTTGGTGATGGCTATCTCTGATGGAACTGTAAGCCGTTGGTCCACATCCACCAGCATCTGCCAATCCCGGGCTGCCTCCAATTGTCCAAACCTGGTCCTTGGTGGAATTTTCCATTGCCTTTGCCCCCCCCCCGAACAAAGGCAATTGTCTTAACTGGGTTGGTTGTTCTGGGCGGCAGGGCATTGTTGGTTGTTCTCCTGCTTTCCAGAGACGCTGCCAGGCATTTGAGCACTTGATTATGTCGCCAGGTGTACCGTCCTTGGGAGAGGCTTACTTTACACCAAGTGAGGATGTGCCTAAGTGTGGGCTAGGAAGGACATCATAGGTTGCCTGAATGAGGAAACTTATCCTGCTCGCCTCCATCTCCCACATGTCCTTCCAGCTGATCTTCCTCTTTTCCACACTCTCCCATCTCATCCACTGGCCCTGTTTAGCTTGCAACACAGCCTTGGCACACCTTTTCAACTCTTCCTGTCGGCGGACCTCGGCCATGATCAACTTCCGGCGCTCCAGTGATGTTGCCTTGTTCCAGCAAGGTCACTTATATTAAAATGATACACAATTTAAAAATAAATTATTTAGTGCCATATGAAAACATTTCTCAATTCTTGGCTATGTTTCGACTACAATTAATTATTTTGCAGATAAAAATGGAGGCCATTTTATCCACAATGAGATTCCCTCAACAACATGGAGGTGATCTTTTTTATCGATTTAATTTATTTTTGATGCTGCTAATTTATGGGAAAACAGTGACGAATTTTCAGACAGGAAAGCAAGAATATGTATTTCTGTTTTCTAAATTATCATGCGATCTTTAAAGGACTATATGTCCAAATTGCAGTGAAGGCACATGCTTCAACCAAAATAGAGCAAGGTTTTATGGGAATTCTGCCTGAACCAAGGAAAAGTTGGGAGAACAACAGTATTGGCTTGGCATTGCAATACTTGTTGTCATCAATGATTCAATCGGCTGACATTCTAGCCATGTAATACCTGACCAGGTATTGGCTCTCTCTTACTTCCTTTGTGGGATGAAGGCATTACTGGCAAAGCCTGCATCTATTATCCTCCTTGTATTACAATGTGGCTGTGAGCCTCTTTCGCAACTGCCACCACTGACTTGGTAAATTGGGAATTCCAGGACCGTGTTGCTGTATCAATGAAACATTGAAGGAGTGGTGTGTATTTCAGGGACAGTGTGTATTTTTGGATGGTCGTAAATCCTGTAGATGGTGCACAGTACAGCTGAGATGCAGAAATAATGGAACAAACAGATATGATACTGGCATTTAAGTGACATTTGATAGGCTCGTGGAAGTGCAGGGAATAGAGGGTTATGGATCATGTACAAGCAGATGAGATCACTTTAACTTGGCATCTTGTTTGACACAAACATTGAGGCCTGAAGGGCTCGTTCATGTGCTGTACAGTGAACCTCGATATAACGGAACATGGGCAGAGGGAATGGTGCCCGTTATTGCCGATTGTCTGCTATAACTAAGTAAAAGATTATCATTGTATAAGCAGTAGAAGCAACTGCAGTTGCTGGTTAATACACAGTGCTGAGGAGTAACCCAGCAGGCCAGGCAGCATCTTTGGAGAACATGGATAGATGAAGTTTCGGGTTGAGACCCTTCTTCAGACTCTCAGTCCACAACTTAAATGTATGGGAGTTGCTTGTTCAGCCTGCTAGCAGCCGAGGGATAGGAGAGGATTGATGCAGTTCATGGTCAGTGGGCAGCCGGGGTGCAGGTATGGGTCAGCAATAGTAGTGACGCCGACAGGTACGGTCTGGAAGCAGCTGAGGAATCTGTGTGGGTTGGTGGTGAAGGTCGGCAGCCCAGCCTGCAAGCGGTCGGGAAGGCTGGGGGTGGCATTGGAAGCTTGGGCTGGAAATGGTCAGGTATGGCCAGGGCAGCCGGACCTGGATGTGGCTGGGGGCGCAGTGTGGGCCGCGAGTGCCATTGGCAGCCCAGCCTGGCGGTAAAGGTCGGTAGGTCGGTCTGGTAAAACAAAAATCCGTTCTAAAGTGGTCCGTTTAACATTAGGGTTTACTGTTCTATGTTCTAATGGCAATCTGCTGGACGTGTGTGTCCTAGATGATGTTGGGCTTCCCAAGCTCAAGTAATTTGAGAATATCCTGTCACACTCCTTGCTCATGTTCAGTATGTGACAGAAAGATTTAGGGATACAAAACCTGAGTTATTTGCATAGAATACCCAGTTTCCGGTTTGCTCTTAAAGCCAAGTAATCTCTCTAACTGGTACCATTTATCATCAGGCCAACGAGGACCCACTCGCGATGTTAATGACAGAGAATTCAGCAATGGTAGTATCATTGAATGTTAAAGGGAGATAGTTAGGAATTCATTAGAGATGGTTATTACCTGGTTCTCAACTGGCACAATATTCCAAGCTGAACATTGGCCAGCTCTTGCTTCTGTGGGCATGGACTGCTGCTTTATCTGTGGAGCTTTGAATTGTATTGATCACCGAGCAGTCATTTGCGAATATCTTCAATTCTGACTTCAGGATGAAATGAAGCTGCTGATGGTTAGGCTAGAAATGATGGTTTTTAACAATCACAAATGACCTCAGTTAAACTGGTTGAGATAATTTTCATCTCCTCGTGTGTCTATTGATCACATGACATTTAATCAATGAGGTTGGTTGCAAACTGTAATCAATTTAGACAAGCTCTAGATTTCAAGTGTCTAATAAATATCCAGTAGTGTTATAGGCAGAATAAACTGCAAAACTAAATGTTACATCTGTTCTATAAATATTAACATAATTATTTTGGCATTTTCTTAATCATAATACGTAAAGCTCACATCTGTTCAACAGAAATCTAAGAAATAAGCAACAAATGATGACAAATGCTTGCAATCTGTGTAATTGACCTTAGCAGCAGATGATTTTTTTTCTCATGCTTCACATTATGTGACTAATACCTTGAAATTATTAAAGAAAGATCAACTAATTGGTGGTCTGACTAATAAAGAAGTTCCCTTTTATAGCAGTCATCAGAGGAAAATCATTATTTATATTACTGAAAAGTTGTACATTGTTTTGAAGAAGCCTTAAAATAGTCGTCTTGAAAAGGAGACAGAATGCCCCATTGCTTCTTCTTGTTATTCTTATTATTATTATTCTTGCGTATTGCGTGCACAGCCTAAATTTGTAGGACAACTTGTTCTATTTGATCTTATTTGATTGTGCACGCTGGATTGATTGCATTCGTCGAAACAGGGCGATCCACATGAAGGTTGCAATCTTCCACCCACCTCATTGCTGAAAACCTGAGACAGGAATGATAGCAGCTTGCCTGAGAAAGTGCAGATTACCAAGGGTGCATACATTATTGTAAATGTTTGCAAAACTGTCTAAAATTTGATGAAGAGTTGCTTATACCTTTTAGTTTGCATTGAAACTGTTTTAAAAAAATCTTGTGTGTAGCTCTTTCCAAAAATCCTCATCCCAGAAATGAAGCCTTCCAACTGTGCTAGGAAATGCAGAATTTCTGGTTTAAAATTTTGTGAGGGAAGATATTGTCCTAGGTCATCGTTTGACGGGCCAAATTGCCTAATTCTGCTGCTATCACTTATGAACTATGCATTGAGGAGAGGTTAAATGCATCCAAATTCATGTAAACGCATCAATAACAGCCAAGTTCTAAGGTTAATAGTAAGATTAAACGAGAATTTACCAGTTTGAAGTTTTTTTTTGTAAGATATTTTTATTAGAAGTAATTACATATTAAGAAGAAATATAAAATCCAATTAAAGCAAAAGAAAATATTAACGTCACATACATTCTTAATATTTTTAAAATTAACAGTCAATCTTATTTGTACTTCTATAATTTTCTTTTTTATTTTATAGCAGTAGGAAATAAAAAAGAGAAAAAGAAAAGAAAAAAAAGAGAGATAAACTGATTGAGTGGAATATTAAACAAGATATTCTTCAATGGAGATATATTTATGATCTATTGTCTATAATTCTTCATCCATTCATACATTCAGGCTTCCGTCATGGTTTCGAACTGGACCATCTTAACCCTTTAAATATTCAATAAATGGAGACCATATTCCTCTGAACTGGTCCAGCCTGTCCATCAGGGCAAGCCTTAATCGTTCCAAGTGCAACGTCTCCGACATTTCTGTAATCCACCATTTTAGTTGTGGGGGAAGTAGGACCTTTCCAAAATCTTAGTATTAATTTTTTACCAATTATTAAACTATAACCGATAAAAATTATTTGTTGTGTTGTTAATATCTGATTTGTTTCCAGTATTCCCAATATAATTAGTTTTGAGTCTGGAGTCAACTTTGCATTAACTACAATTGAGATTATCTTAAAAATCTCTATCCAAAAATTACTGATTTTTATACATTTTGTAAATGAATGCGTTAAATTAGCTTCTAATTGTTGACACTTATCGCATATTGCAGACACATTTGAGAAAATTCTATTTAATTTGGACTTTGAGAGATGTAATCTATGTATAACTTTAAATTGTATCAAGGAGTGTCTAGCATTTAATGAACAATGATGTATATATTGTAAACTTTCATTCCATACTTCTCTACTGATTACTTGACCTAGTTCATTTTCCCATGCTTATCTATATTTATCCATATTTGGTAAATCATTTTCCAATAAAATATTATAAATATATGATATTAATTTCTCAGTATTCGGATGTTTATTTAAACATTCATCTAAGATTTCTGTCTTTCTATTCCTAAAATCCAGTGTATTTGATTTAACATAGTCTCTAATTTGAAGATATCGAAAATATTCTTTAAAATGTAATCCATAATTTTGTTGTAATTCCTGAAATGAGAGAAATAAGTTTTCCCTATAAAGATCACCGATCTTATTTATTCCATAGTTCTTCCATTTTAAGAAACCTTTGTCCATCAGTGAAGGTTTAAAAGAAATATTGTTTACTATTGGAAGAGCTAGTGGTACATTCTGTAATTTTAATGTTTTTTTTAATTGTTTCCAAATACGTATTCCACTTTCTATTAATGGATTTTCTTTATAAGTTTTCTTATGTATTGGAGTATTAGCAAATAAAATCGAACCAATTTCAAACGGGGTACAGTCTTTTTGCTACAAAAAGTAAATTAAAAGAAATACCCCTAGAGCCTGCGAGAGCGGGGGCGCAAGATGGCTCACCGATTGATAACACGGTTACAGACCCAGGAACGGAAACGACCATGGACAAGGAGAGCATGGCACATGAGACATCCACAACAGCTGCGGGACACAAACTTCAGGTGTGCATCTGTGGTTGGGAGAAAAGAACATCAATGATGGGCTTGAAGATCCACCAAGGGAGGAAAAAGTGCTTGAGAGAGCAGAGACATGGGCCTCGCATTGACCAGTACTTCTTACGAAGCAACCAGTCAAATCAGTCGAATGAAGCACAGCGACGGGACACAAACCAAAGTTCGCAGAGCATCAGCACCCATGTCACTGAAGAGGGTGATACAAGCACAGAAATGCCGTGGAGGAGCCCACGCAACAACTACAAAGACCTCCATTGGAGGGAAAGATCAAAGGGCATAAACCTGGAGTGAAGTGGCCCAAAGCTGTTGAAAAGAAAGAGTGGGAGACGGTCAACAGTGACCTTATACATATCTTGGAGCAACAAGTGGGCACAGCAGTGGAAAAGCTTGAAAGGATGGGCAACATAATCTACAGCTATGGAGAAGAATGGTTTGGGGTGAGTAAAGGGAGAGGTGGAAAGAAGTTACCAACACCAATCAAGTCCAGGAGGCAGCAGGAGATTGAGAGGCTAATCAGAGAGAGGAGACAGTTGAAAAAGCAATGGAAAAAAGCAACTGACGCAGAGAGAGAAGGTCTCATGCTAGTCCAAGAGGACATCAAGAGCCGATTGGCAACCTTGCGAAAAGCAGAGAACATGAGGAAACTTCGCAAGAATAAAGAACACACAAGAACACGGTTCTACAAAGACCCTTTCAAGTTCATCAAAGACCTCTTCGCAAAGGAAAAAAGTGGAACTTTGAAAACATCAAAACAAGAATTGGAGGAACACCTGGAAAAGGCCCACCAAGACACGAAAAGGCATGAGAAGTTAGTCATCCCACATGACATCCCACCTATTCAACCACCTGAATTCAACCTGGACACCAGCCCTCCGAAATGGAAAGAGGTAGAGAACACTGTCCGGCGAGCAAGAGCAGCATCAGCTCCGGGGCCAAACGGAGTACCATACAAGCTCTACAAGAATGCACCGGATGTGTTACGCTTTCTATGGAAGCTCATGAGGGTGGTGTGGAAGAAGCAAACAATACCTAAGGTGTGGCGAAGGGCCGGCGGCATACTAATACCTGAAGAAAAGGATGCATCAGACATCAGCCAATTCCGGCCAATATGTCTCCTCAACGTTGAGGGAAAAATCTTTTTCAGCATTGTATCACAAAGGCTATCCACCTATCTGGTAACAAACAAGTACATTGATACATCTGTACAGAAAGCAGGAATTCCAGGTTTTTCGGGCTACTTGGAGCATACAAGCATGATCAGGCACCAGATCCAAGCAGCTAAGAAGGACAAGAGAGACCTACATGTGATCTTCCTCGATCTGGCCAATGCATTTGGTTCAGTTCCACATGAACTCCTTTGGGAATCTTTTGCCTTTTTTCCATGTACCAGAGCTCATCACCACACTGGTCAAGAACTATTTCCAAGACCTGCAGCTGTGCTTCACAACAGCTGAATTCAGTACAACATGGCAGCGCTTGGAAGTAGGCATCATGGCAGGCTGCACAGTCTCACCCTTGGCCTTTACAATGGCCATGGAAGTCATCATCAGGGCCTCAAAATGGGTGGTGGGCGGTGAACGAACCAGAGCTGGGCTCCGTCTGCCACCCATCAGGGCATACATGGACGATATGACAATAATAACCACTACTGCAGCATGCACCAAGCGGCTACTTGGAAAGCTGCAGGAGAACATCAAGTGGGCCCGAATGAAAATCAAACCAAGTAAGTCTCGAAGCATCTCCATAGTTAAGGGGGTGCTTAGAGACACAAGGTTCTGCATCGGTGACGACCTAATACCAACAGTGTCTGAGCAGCCAGTAAAAAGCCTGGGCAGATGGTACAACGCAAGTTTCAAGGACAAAGAGCAGGTGCAACAGCTAAGGCAAGAAATTGTCAACGGCCTGGAGATCATCAATCAGACCCTACTGCCTGGGAAACTGAAGCTCTGGTGCCTACAGTTTGGACTCCTTCCTCGGACAATGTGGCCACTGACCGTTTATGAAGCTCCAATAACAACTGTGGAGAAGATGGAGCGAACCATAACTTCATACGCGAAGAAATGGCTCGGTGTCCCACGATGTCTAACTAACATCGGCCTCTATGGCAAAGGGGTCCTGGAACTACCTCTCACTAGTCTAACAGAGGAATACAAGTGTTCCAAAGTAAGACTCCAGATGACACTGAGGGACTCTAGAGACAAGACCATCAGTGCTGTTGCGCCGCCCCTAATAACCGGCCGGAAGTGGACACCATCTGATGCAGTACAGCAAGCTTCATCAGCCCTGAGGCACAAAGACGTCGTGGGGCAAGTGCAGCAGGGAAGAGGAGGCTTTGGCCTTACGACAAGTAAACCAACTTGGCGAAAGGCCACAACATCAGAGCGGAGGACATTGGTGGTTGAGGAGGTGCGGCGACAGGAGGAGGCCGCAAGAAGTGCAAAGGCGGTCTCGCTTGCCAAACAGGGGCAATGGATGCAGTGGGAAGGTGTGGAGCGGAGGAAGATCAGCTGGAAAGAACTATGGGAAATGGAATCAAGCAAGATCAGCTTCATCATCAGAGCGACATACGACGTCCTTCCATCACCAAAGAACCTCAATCAGTGGTACGGCGAGGATCCAACCTGTGCCCTCTGCCCAACTCCAGCGACCCTCAAACACATCATGGTAGGCTGCAAGACCAGCCTCACGCAAGGGAGATACACGTGGAGGCATAATCAGGTATTAAAAAGCCTGGCAACAGCCCTTGAGAACAGGCTGTGTGCGACGAACTCCTTGCCTCCGAGAGCAAGCAACCCCTCCCACTTAAGGGCGAAAACCTTTGTCCGAGAAGGACAGAAAACATCCTTCCACTAGATCAGAAGAAGGAAACCTATGCAGGGCCCGTGACTGGAGGATGCTGGCGGACATCGGCCGACAACTAATCTTTCCACCTGAAATTGCTTTGGTGATTTGGTGTTCTGGTCCCTTTCACAGAAGACTGCTTACATCATAGAGCTCACAGTTCCATGGGAGAACTCTGTTGTGGAGGCCTATGAGCGTAAGAAGCTGCGCTACACAGAGCTTGCAGCAGAGGCAACACAGCGTGGCTGGAACATCAACGTTTATCCAGTTGAAGTGGGATGCAGAGGATTTGTTGCGTCATCTACCATCAGACTGCTGAAGGAGCTTGGAATCCACGGTCAGGCTCTGCAGAAGACCATAAGATCACTCTCAGACGCGGCTGAAAGAAGCAGCTGTTGGATTTGGCTCAAGCGGAAAGACCCATGCTGGGCCCCAAATGCGTCATGGTGAATCTTTGAGGCAGTTTGACACGGGACACACGCTGAGGGCTGATCATCCTGCAGCGGGGCCGCCCTTGTGGAGGGTGTATAGTGATAAAAGGCCGAAACACCCAGTGATGCAAGGGTACACTACTGATGATGTGTCCTGTGCCCAGCTGTCCTGAAGGTTACCCAGGCCAAGATATACGTATTACGTACCCCCCACCCCCCCCCGACCCCCCCCCCCCCCCCCCCCCCCCCCCCCCCCCCCCCCCCCCCTGATGTTGAGCGTCCACCACTCTCAGCAATCAATGAATGTCGTGAAATGCTCCCCACCTACTGGCACAAGGGACTTCTTAACATCTAGTCCTGTGTATTTGATTCTTCTTTTTCCATCTTTAACCAATTTGGTTGTTTATCTAGTTCACCCAGCCAAAAATTCATATTTTTTATATTAACTGCCCAATAATAAAACATAAAATTAGGCAGTGCAAAGCCACCATTTATTTTTGATTTACATAGATGCTTTTTAATTATTCTATGATTCTTATAATCCCAAATAAAATTAGTAACCATGGAGTCCACTTTCTTAAAGAAATTTTTAGGAAGATATATCGGGATCATTTGAAACAAATATAGTAATTGTGGAAGAAAAATCATTTTTATCGCGTTAATCTTACCTAACATTGAAATAGGTAATGTTTTCCAATATTGAATATTCTTAAATAGTTTATTCAATAAGGGTAAAAAATTAGATTTAAATAATGAATTATATCTTTTTGTTACATAAATTCCAAGATATTTATTTTTTTCATTTGCAATCTTAAAAGGGTATTGTAATATATGTAAATTATTTCCCATTATTGGCATAAGTTCACTTTTATTCCAATTAATTCTATATCCTGAAAACGATCCAAATTGAGTTATTAAATCTAACAAATTAGGAAGACTAATTTCTGGTTTTGTGATATAAAGTAATACATCATCTGCGTACAATGAGATTTTATTTTCAGTTTCTTTAGTTTCATACCCATATATTTCAGGGTTTGATCTCACAGATTTTGCTAATGGTTCTATTGCAAGTGCAAACAGTAGTGGAGATAAAGGGCAACCTTGTCTACAACCTCGGAATAAGTTAAATTTAGTTGTTAACACTTGGTTAATTAATGTTCTAGCTGTTGGTCTAGTATATAGTAATTTAAACCCATGTTATAAACTTCTCTCCCAATTGAAAAAATTCCATAACCGAAAATAAGTAAGACCATTCAATCTGATCAAAAGCTTTCTCTGCGTCCAACGAGATAATTGATAAATCCTTCGTAATATTTCTTTTCGAGTATATAATATTAAATAATCTTCTCAGATTATTTGAAGAGTATCGTTTTGGTATAAATCCCGTTTGATCTGAATGAATTAGTTTATTAATCACTTTGTTTAGTCTTTGTGCTAATATTTTTGTTAATATTTTTTGATCAGTATTTAAAAGAGATATAGCTCTATATGACCCTGGGTCATCGAGATTTTTATCTAATTTAGGTATAAGGGGTTATAATAGATTCATTTAATGTATCTGGTAATTTCTGTTGTGTGTAAATGTGTTCATATAGTGTCTTCAAACGTGGGGCTATCATGTCATAAAATATTTTATAAAATTCTGCTCCAATACCATCTGGTCCTGGAGTTTTACCATTTTTTAATGATCTAATAGTTTCTTCAATTTCTTTAGTAGTTATTTCGACATTTAATAATTCCCTATCTTCTAAATCTAGTCCATTTAGATTACAATTTTTTTTTTAAATGTTTCTACTCCTATACGATTTTCTTTTGTTTTAGCTGAGTATAAATTTTTATAATATTGCAAACATCTTTCGTTTATATCTTTAGTTTGTGTTAGTAATTCTCCTTTATCTGATTTGATCCTATATATTAATTTTTCTCCTTCCAATTTTCTTAACTGACGAGCCAGTAGTTTATGTGGTTTATCACCGAATTCAAATTGAATTTGTTTGGTATATTGGTATAGTTTTACAACTTGATCTGACTGTATTTTATTTAGTTTATATTTCAATGCAAAAATTTTATTATGTTTGGTCGTAGTTGGATTAATGGCATTCTCTGTATCTAATTGTTTAATCTCTCTTTCCAATGCCTGTTGTAGCTTCCTATTCTCTTTATTATAAAATACTTGAGAAGATATCATAATTCCCCGAACATAGGCCTTAAAAGTTTCCCATAAGAGGGATGACGATATTTCTGGTGTATCATTTGTTTCAAAGAAGATCTTGATCTGTTTTGTAATATATTCTTGAGTTATTTTGTCCTTTAAAATTTGTGGATTAAATCTCCAATTATCTTGTTTTTCCATTTTACCCGTTAGTTTCATCTTAAAAGTTAATGGTGCGTGATCTGAAATTATAATATTATGATATTTTGAATTAGTTTTAAATCCACCAGAAAATAATCTATTCTTGAATAACTTTTATGCACGGCTGAGTAAAATGAGTATTCGCGTCCTGTTGGATTTTGCAATCTCCATACATCTTTAATATTACTGGTGTCTATATATGCATTTATTAACTCACTGGAGTGTGATTTAAGTTTTCGTTGTTTTGATGATCTATCCAAATAAGGGTCAAGTGTGCAATTTAAATCTCCTCCAATTATTAGATTATGTTGTGATAATTCTGGGATTGTATTAAATAATTTTTTTAAAAATCGCGGGCTATCAAAATTTGGGCCATATATATTAACAAAAATCACCTTTTGTGTATATAATTCTCCTATTACAATAATATATCTACCATCACTATCTGTTATTATTGAAGTATGTTTAAATGCAGTACCGTTACGAATTAATATTGCTACACCTCTAGATTTGTGTGTAAAAGAAGAGTGATATACTTTATCAATCCATTTGGCTTTTAGTCTATGTTCTGCCTCTTTTTTCAAGTGTGTCTCTTGGATAAACGCAACGTCTATTTTAAGTGCTTTTAAATATTCTAATACCTTACCCCTCTTAATTGGTTCATTAATACCTTTAACATTCCAGCTACAAAATGTTATTCCTCCATTCCCCATATTTGTATGTAGGTCTTGCATCATTTATCTAAAGGGATGTGTACCAGAGCAAATGGTACAGCTCGACACACCAGACCCAACACCTGAACCCTGAACAGACAAATTTCAAGACTCTTGATTTTCTCTCATATATATATCTCCTTTGTATTAATTGATGATTCCACTCAGATAAAAAGTAATAATAGTAATAATTAGAAATGATAGTAAAAAAGGGATAGATTAAGAGATTAGTAAAGTGCTCAAAGAAAGAAAGAACTACATCTAGTATGTGTGTAGTTAGTGTTAGCCATACTAACATGGCTAGCAGTCTAAGGACTTCCGTGTTGAATGTTAAATGTTATCCATCTCCATGAGTTGGCGTGGATAAGCTTTTCCTATTGAGGGTAGGGAAGATTCAAACAAGAGGGCATGACATGAGAATTAAGGGACAGAAGTTTAGGGGTAACGTGAGGGGGAACTTCTTTACTCAGAGGGTGGTGGCTGTGTGGAATGAGCTTCCAGCAGAGGTGGTGGAGGCAGGATCGATTTTAACATTTAAAAGTAAAGTGGATAGGTATATGGACGTGAAGGGAATGGAGGGGTATCGTCTGAGTGCAGGTAGATGGGACTAGGGGAAAACAAATGGTCGGCACGGACTGGAAGGGCCGAGAGGGCCTGTCTCCGTGCTGTAATTGTTATATGGTTATATGGTTATATGGTTATATGGTTATGATTCAGTAAATTAATATTACAAAAAAAAAGAGATTATTATTAAAACCGGGGATATTAAACTATGATATATAAAAAGTTCATAATCAGGTATAATGGTATATATGCGTAGTACTTAATAGAAAATTATAATAATATAAACATATAGAAGCGAGAAAGAGAAAAAAAAGTTAAAATAAGATGTATATTTATATTTACTATTTACTTAATTCTAGGTTAGTCGGTTATAATTAATTATTAATTATCAATCAATGATCAACAATCAATAGTCAACAGTCAACAATCAATAGTCAATAGTCAACAATTATTAACTCTAATTATTAACAATACCAGTGTGTTAGATTTAATATATGTTTGTGTATGTTAATATATGTTAATTATTAGGTTAGTAGCATTACTATTCTAAATATTAGTATTCATGGAACAGTCTTCAATCCAAATCTCCTTGATTCTCCCATCCGTCTCCTTCTCCGTCTTCTTTGGATGAAATAAGTCCATAGTTTATTATAATCTTCAGCCAATCTTGGAAAATATTTATTTTCTATAACCTATCACAGGATACAGACTTACTGCCGCGGTAGTATTATCAATCTTAAGTTGGACATGCACATGATGCCTGTTGGTACAAAAAGCCTTTAACCCATAGAGTGCACCTGAACTCTAAATAGTTATTGACGTGTGATTGAAGCATGGATGCTTCCTGCAGATCCCATCTGTCACCGCAGCTTGAGATGGTATCAGTAGCACCCCAACCTAGTGCACTGGCATCAGTCTGCAGGATAATTGATGGTGTATTGACTAAAATTGTACCAGAGTAGCACTGAATATTGGCTATCTACCATTGTAACTCAGTTAGAGCATCAGCTGGTAGCTGCAGGGGTCTATCAAAATGACCTCTCTGCAGCTTAAGTGCCTGTTCCTTTGCATGCTGTAAATTTTGGTAGTGCAAAGGCCCGAATTGAGCAGCTGGGAATGCTGCCACTAATTTTCCAATTACGCAAGCCACATGTATGATAGAAGGGTGATTATCAACAATGAGTTTCCTGCAGGCTTCAATTAACTCTAATTGCTTGCCCTGAGGCAGAGTCACTGACATGTGTACTGAGTTAATGGTGAACCCCAAATAGTCAATTATCTTAGATGGCACCAATTTAGACTTAACTGGATGGATAATGAATCCCAACTTTTTGAAAACGAGTTTTGTAGCCGACACAGATAATTCAGCTAATTCAAAAGTCCTCCCAATGACTAAAATGTCATCGAAATATGCCTTGACAATATGATTCTGTGCTTTGAGTAACCCTAGGGCTGGTTTGAGCAATTTTGTGAATAGTCTGGGAGCCGAAGTTAATCCATTAGGCAAAGCTTTAAACTGCCAGAACTGATCCATCCAGTTAAACTTCCAAAAATGACTGTGCTGCTCATGAATGGCCACTGAATAGTAAGCATCTTTTAGGTCAATGCTTGCCATATAACATCCCCTGGAAAGCAGTTGTTTAGCAGTGACAAAGGTTTCCATTTTGAAATGTTTATACTGCACAAAGGTGTTAAGCTCTGTCAAATCTAGGATAATTCTACATCCTCCATCCTTCTTTTGCCTCGTAAAGATATTGGACACAAACTCTTAAGACTCACGCCTTGCCCTTTCAATTACACCTTTTTTGAACAAAGAGTCTAGACTTTGTGCACTAATACACTCCTGTTGTGAAAACACAAAAGTTCAGCCAGGTGTGTGCCGAGTGGGTGGAGGCAAGTCGGAAATGAACTCAATTTGAAACCCTTGAATACTATGCAGTATAAACGGGTTAGATGTTATCCACTGCCATTCTTGTAAGAAAAATTGCAATCTCCCCCCAACTTGTAATGTATCCATCTCAGTCACACCTACCTTAGGATTTAATGGCGGTAATGTCGCTGCTTCTGCCCCCGAGGTCTGGGGTGTAGGACTGCTGGAGGGCGCCGCATCTTGAACATGGCCCGGCTCAGGCCCTGCCCTAAAAAAGGCCTCTGTGTAGGTTGCTCCGCACCACGTCCGCCATAGCCAGTGAACCGTTTGGTATGCACAGGAGGGTAGGGATACAGTCTGCGGAAAGACAACCCCTTTGGAGGGACCTTCATGAGGCCAACAGTCTTAGACTCATCATCAAGTTCCTTCACCTGTTTGGTCAGGTTTTCTCCGAACAGGAGGTTTGGGGGTTGAACATTCCCCGTTTACACAGTCCAGCAAATTTAGGGTTAATGGCAGGATGGATGGCATTTTTCCTAATACAATTAATTTCAAAATGTGCATTCCACATTAATGCCATCACGTCCTCCTGGGTATCCGAGAGAGGCGCCCCCTCCACTGACTTTGCAAAGGCCATGATGCCCGGGGCTAGTAGCCAGAGTACTTTTTGTAATTTAGCCTCCTGGGCTCTGACGCCCCCTCCAATGTGCCCCCAAATAAATTGGTTTACAATGGGGACACTCAGTGAGGCCCAGTTTTGTGGAGTATTGTACCTGGCAGTGGTCTCCTCCATCGTCTGTTCTTGCAGAGTATGGGAAGCCGTGTAATTTATGTTCTTGGTGAGCTCTGCATCCAATGGCTCACTGGTGAGGGCTGGGACCGCAAATCTGGATGCAATAGACAATACACCCGATGGTCCCTCTAGCCCAACTGTGCCTCTGTATTCTGGGTCAGCATAGAACTGACCTCGTACGCTCCCGTCATCTGACATGGAGATATAATGCAGCCCTGACACAGGCGCTGCTGCGTCGGGTTCTATAAACTTCCCGGGCTTCAATAGCTCCGTCCTTTGGATCATATCGTGCTGCAGTAACCTCTCCAAAAGGCTCTCCAGATGGGCCAGCCTGCCAGTAACACAACCGTTAGGAGGGAACTCGTCCACCTCCTGGCCCGACTCCTCAGAGCCCAGGGCCCTAACAGATTTTTTGTGGCTTTTCTCCCCGTGGAGTAGCCAAGGTGCTTTCTGGCCGCACCAAATTTGTGGTTGCTGGCTGCTCTGCCAGCGGCTCTATAGGCGAATTTGGCAGTCGCACGCTGCCTGCAGGCCCATGGTCTTTTAAACTTACCCGCTGGAAGGAGTGACGCACCCACTAGTCGGTCGTTGCGCAATGCATCAGACGTATTGACGCGCACGCGTGGGGACGGCCTTCTTCGCGTAGTCACTCGCATGACTCCAAAGTAAAATTCAAATGTAGTAAAATACTAGACTAAATGGGACCCGTTGGGTCCCATGTTCATATGGGAGGACTGGTCCCCCAATGCAATATTCCACCTCTCCACCAATTCCAATATTGGTGGCCAGTGGGGGTGGGGTGGGGGGGGGGGGGGATTTCTGGAGCGCTAGTATGGGTGTTGTGAGCTGAAGAGACTGGTCTCCAGAGGGCCAGTATGGACATTGAAGGCCAAATGGATTCTTGGGGTGGCAGCTCAGTCCCTCAAGCCTAATGTGCTGGCAGCTCGCTCTCACAGTTTCATACCACTTTAAGCAGGGTGCAAGGCCACCAAATTCAAGTGCAGTTTCATACCACTTCAAGCAGGGTGCAAGGTCACCACATTTAAATGCAGTTTCATACCATTTCAAGCAGGGTGAAACCACCATAAAACTACACACAACCCCACACTCACAGTTCAGTAGACATTCAGTGTGTTAAGTTGATCCACAGCTCAGACAGAGCCGTGACCTCTCCATCCCCCATCATACAGAGACTGAGCCACACCCACACATCTGGGTTTTATAATCACTCCCCCCTCCCACCGGAAAAGCTGTGGCCTTCATGGCGTGATTGACAGGAGAGAGATTCTGAACATTTTTAAAACACTGATACCACTTTTATTTGGCCAGAGATCACAGCCGTAAGTGGCAGCACTTTTCCTAAAATCAATATACAGTGCAAACAGGAAATTGTCAAGTTTGGACTTCCAACCATTTGCAGTGCTTTCACTTCAACCCAAACCCCCACCAACCATTTGCATTGCTTTCACTTCAACCCAAACCCCCACCAACCATTTGCAGTGCTTTCACCTCAACCCAAACCCCTACCAACCATTTGCAGTGCTTTCACCTGAGCCCAAACCCCCACCAACCATTTGCAGTGTTTTTACGTCAACCCAAACCCCCACCAACCATTTGCAGTGCTTTTACTTCAACCCAACCACATTATCATTTGCAAACCACATTAAGGGCACTTAAGGTCAGTAAAACCACTCTGTTCAGTGTATTTCGCAGCTCAGACTGAGAAACGTGACTGTCTCACTTCCTCCATCTTGCAGAGACCGACTGAGGTCGAACACTTCTGGGTTTTATAGCCCCTACCCCCTCCTGCCAGCAGGGGCAGCAGAGAGAATCTCAACATTGTTTAAACATTAATAACTCTTTTATTTTTAATCAATGGGAAAAATCCTCTTGTCCTGCGCAGAGGAGGGGGACTCTGAGTAAGATGGCCAAAAATCACAGCCGTAAGTGGCAGTGTTTTTTCTAAAATCATGAAACCGAAAAAACAGGAAGTGGTCAAGATCAGACTTTTAGTAATATAGATTGTAATTGTGATGCTATTAGTGTGATTTTTCTCACCACTACATAAAATCATGAAAGCGTGCCAATAGGTTAAAGATAGATTATGTAAAATATCCAAAGAAACAGAGCAAAATTGGAAATCCTAGATGTGATTGCGATACAGCAAATCATTTTTCTGATATTCCACTGAAATCTCTACTGGAATCCACAGGGCTGGTGAGAAATGCACACCCAGAGTTACCTCAAATTTCAACCTCCACCTGATTCAAAGTGCAATATATAACTCAAGCCCTATCATTTCTTGCATTATCCTACTCCAATGATTGAATGTACACATGTTTGAATGTGGGGTTCAAAGAAAATTGAAATCTTAAATTTAAAAACAAAAAAGATTTTAAAACTGCAGTGATGAAACATCGGCAGATAACAGATTTGCACTTCAATGAACTAACTGGGATCTATTCTGCCACAGAATGCAGGATCCATAGTCGAATATCACATTCATGTTGCCATCAGTTTTGGGTGGAAAATTGGAGGCTTATCAAAAAAACAGCCCTACATTTTAATGTGATCTGGCTAGTGGACACATAACTGTACTTCTTATTTGTTTTCTCTTTTTATATATCTCCTAACAAAAATGTCTTCTGCAATTTAAACATCTTTACTTAATTATTTATTTGGGAATTTGGAGTTTGTGTTTGTTAAATGGGTGAAACTGTTTTAGCCATTTTTTATACATAACACCCAATTCCTTTTAAAAAACATTTCCATTAAAATCCACCATAAAAATGATTATGTGTTGAATTTGAGAATCTCCTACATGACTTGCCTGTTATCGACTGATACAGTGTGGGAACAGCCCCTTCGGCCCAACCTGCCCATACAGGCCAACATCATTCAGGCATAACACAATCATTCCGCAGCAGCTGGTGGAGAAGTTGGAGTTATTGGGGGTTGATGCTGGCACATGTAACTGGGTCCTGAACTTTCTATCACAATGGCAGCAGACAGTCAGGGTGGGCAGTAGGACATCAAAAACCATAGCCGTGAGCGCTGACTCGCCCCAAGGCAGTGTCCTAAGCCCTCTGCTGTTTAGTCTGCTTACACACGACTTTACTGCTAGACTCAACAACAACTTCATCAACAAGTTCGCTGTTGACACAACAGTGGTGGGTCTCATCAGTGACAATGGTGAGTCGGCGTACAGGATGGAGGTGGAGCTGCTCACAGGATGGTGCAAATCCCACAACCTCATTCTCAACATGGGAAAAACGAAGGAGATGGTGGTTGACTTCAGGAGGGCAGGAAAACGCCATACATCTCTGCACATCGATGGAGCTGATGTGGAAAGGGTCAGCAGTGTGAAGTTCCTAGGACTCCACCTGTCAGATGATCTGACGTCCACGACCAACACCACAGCACTGGTCAAGAGAGCCCAGCAGCGACTACACCCTCTCCGAAGACTACAGAAAACAGGTCTCCCCACTGCACACCTACGAACTTTTTATAGGGGGACAATCTATGGCATCACCTCCTGGTTCGGGAGCTGCAAGGCGTACGAATGGCACCAACTGGACAGGATTGTGAAGACCACCAGCAGGATTATTGGTGCTCCACTCCCTTTATTGCTTGACATATACAGGAAGAGATGTATTAGCAGAGCCATCTCCATCATCAAAGACCCTTACCACCCATCGCATCACATATTCTCCATCCTGTCATCTGGGAAGAGGTACAGGACCATCAGCTGCAAAACCAGCAGGATGCTCCTCAGCTTCTTCCCGCAGGCTATAAGACTGATAAACGGACTTTGCCCCCTGCCAAAGTATCGGGCACCAAACACCAACCTGGACACACTGAAGCAGAGCCATTGTCGTGCCACTGCCGATCGGAACTCGTGATATATCTACTTTTATTCTTTATTTCCATTTATTTTTTACCACACACTGAATGGACACTGGTTGAGAAATGCTTTTTCGTTTTCCTCCGGGTATGCAAGTACTCAGAAAAATGATAATAAAGATATACAATACAACATGTCCCAGTTACACTAGTCCCACCTGCCCGTGTTCATATCCCTCCAAACCTGTCCTATCCCTGTCCCTGTTTAACTGTTTCTTAAATATTGGGATAGTCCCTGCATCAACTACGTCCTCTGGCAGCTTGTTCCATACACCCACCACCATTTGTGTGTAAAAGTTACCCCTCAGATTCCAATTAAATCTTTTCCCCTTCATTTTAAACCTGTCCTCTAATCCTCGATTCACCTACTCTGGGCAAGAGATTCTGTGCATCCTCCCGATCTATTCCTCTCATGATTTCAGCGCAGACTATCAAATTATGAACGGTGCAAAGTCTGCATCATTCTATCTAAAGAACCATGGGTGAGACCTGTGTTGTTTCTCAAAACCGTATAGTTGCATTGCCTGTAGATAGTGAATGCACCTCTCCTGGCTCACAAAGCAAGAAACACTATGATCCAAATGCAGTAGCTGACAAAATCTGACATTTCATTAACTCTCAAATACACATGTTTATAGGGTGTATTTTCAATCCTGGGTTAAAATGATGTGTTGCCATGTTGGGAACAAGAGCTCTTCCTACTTGAATATATCACTGTTCTCATAAAAGATACTGGAGTAACTCAGTGGGACAGGCAGCATCTCTGGAGATAAAGAATGGGTGACGTTTCAGGTCGAGTCCCTTCTTCAGACAATATTCTCATAGTCTGTTCAGCTAGGGCACAATAAATTATCACACTTTGCAAAGAATGAAATGGGAAGTAATAAGATAATTGTAGGAACTTGGTAAGAAAATAGAAACACTAATAAGATTCAGAGAGCAGTACAACTATAATAATAAAATCATTAATAGTAAGATTAAATGAGAACTTACCAGTTTGTAGTTTGATCTTTATTTTATGAGGAGTTACGATGAATGATTACGTGAAGAAGGCCCGCCAGAGCGCCTGCGCGTCATACTTCAAAGCAGCGGCGTGAAATCACATTAACTATAGTCGAAGTGATATAGTAAGACCCAGAAGACTAGAACTACCAGATGATCTTTGCGATTATGAGGGTCGGGAGCGGAGGGCACGTAATCCCTCATCGTAACTCCTCATAAAATAAAGATCAAACTTCAAACTGGTAAGCTCGTTTAATCTTAGTATTTTACTTCGGAGTCACGTGAGTGATTACGTGAAAATTTCAAAGCTCTGAGATTTCATGCTGTAGATACAGTTCCATATGACACCCTGCCTTGGTTGACACAAGATAAATAAGTAAAGTTTTGAACATTGTTTAAATTATACAATGAACGTCTTAAACAATAAAAGAACAGTAATAACCCCTCTTTCGTAGGGGAAATTACAAAGGCGAACTCAAACAGAACCCAAAACAGCATGCCCAAATCTTTGCTTTGCGAGGACAGGTTTATCATAAATCGTGAAAAAGGTTCCTTCACTGGACTATCCTGCGGTGTGGATTTGGTCTATTGGCATGTGCTGTGCCTTTGCTGTGTACGTTGATGCCGCCCTGGTGGAGTGATTTAAACACATCAGTGTCTACTCCAGCATAATGCAAACCTGTTTCTGCCATCTAGAAATAGTTTGTACTGACACCTTTGTATGAGGTTTTATGTGGCTGATGACCATCGCTGTTTCAGAGCCTCTGAGACTCTTGATGACCTTGATATATTAGCTCAGGTGCATAACTACACATAGTCTTAAGTCAATGGGTATATTTTAAGCTTATTTTGGTTCCATCCATCCCTGGCTTGCTCTGTTTGATTAGATCCTATAAATAAAATGTAATATTATCTACAGAAGAATGCATGCTGTCCAGTCGTAACTTTAGCAATATCTGGATCCATTGCACTACCACTAGCACCATGAACATGACCACTTTGAGCGTTAACTTCTGGAAAGGCAGAAATATAATTGGAGCCCATTGCGAAAGCAGTATGAGAAACATACCCACATCCCAGACTTCCGAATATCTAGGTCTGGGAGAGATTTGTTAAAATACCTCTTATAAACCGGGCCACCAATAGATGAGATCCAACAGAGTTTTGTACGGATCCTTGCCCTAAATAGGAGGACAACGCACTTTGAGCACTATAGGTTAACTGCTTGTCAAAAAATGCAATGTAGCAAGGTACTCCAATACATCCGGAATGCCTGCAACTTATGATAAGATCTATTTGACTATAAACCGAACATCTCCCAATTCTTAATATGAGCTACATATCGTTTTATAGTACTATCTCTCCAGGCCATCGTAATCACATTGACGGTCCTACTCGATAGTCCGAGTCCCTGGAACAGTTTGGTCAGAAGATACAAATCAACAGATTGATACGCTCATGTAAAGGGGAACTCTCCTCCTGTCCCAGTGTGAACCAACAAGTTGCTGTAATTGGGGATAATCATGATTGGCTGTGTCATCAGTCTCGGAACCAATGGGACCATGGCTGTGTGGACCAGTTAGGAACTACCAAACGCCTAAGCATAGTCATGCTTTATTTTGGTGAGACATTGATTAAATGAGGCAGAATGGGGAAAACTTAAGAACGTACATCCCCAACGTAGTGAGAATGTATCCTCCGCTACTGCCCCTAGATCTGGTTCCCATGCCGTATTTAGGTAACTTGTGATTTAACCTGGATGCAACAGATCTATGTCTGGCAATCCAGACCGGCTGACAATCATTTTGAAACTTTTGGATTCATCATCCATTCTTTGTTTGTCATTGAATTTACGTGACCTGGTGTCTGCCACTTTCACATTATCTCTACCTGATAGGTAGATATCTGAGACCCAGATGTTTCTCGTAATGCACCAGTGCCAGATGAGGTTAGGCAGATTGTCACAGAATAATGACCTAATTCCACCCCATGTGATTGATATGCAACAGCTGTGGTATTATCAATCTGAAGCTGCACATGCAAATCATGCATTATTGAGCAGAATGCTTTAGGCCATAGAATGCACCCAGCAATTCTACATAGTTTACCCCATGCCTCTGCAGGATAAATGCCTCTTTCACATTCTATCTGCCACCACAGCCAGACTCGCCATCCCGAAGCGCTCACATCAGTTTGTAAACGAAGGTTATTGAGTCAGAATGTCTCTAGTACATCGCGAGACATTAGTTACAGTTTTGGCCGTAGGCAAAGTACTGACATGTTAATTAAATCAATGATGAACCCCAAATAGCCAATCATTCGAAATGGTACTAATCTGGATTTAATTAGATGGGTGAGGAACCTAACCTCTCAACAGGCGTTTGGTAGCTGAATATTATGCATCATTCAGATCTATGGCTGCCATATAACACCCTTTTGATCCCAGTTGCAATACTGAATTTTTTTATTTTAAACCGTTTATACTGGACCTTAGGAGTTAAGTCTGATTAGGCCCAGAATGACTCGACACCCACCATCGTTCTTTTGGCTGAGGAATATTGGACACTAATTGTTAAGGCTGCTATGCCATCCTTTCAATTATCCCTTTTTCCCCAATGCCCGACTAGGTGTATTTTGTACGGGTGGACGTACTTCTGAGATACCTTATTCGAGATCCCTGATTACAATCCAATATTCAATTACCCCTTCCTGATCTGAAAGGGTATGGTTTTTGAGGTGGCATCCTGGTCTCAGTTTTTGTCTCATCGTCCATGTTTTTCCCTGGATATTAGAGGATCTGTGCAAGGCTGTGAACCGTGGGTTGAGCGTAGGCTGGATGGTTATTCGTGAATATTAAATTCTAAAAAGTGGGCATTACACAGCAGGGTCCATATCCTGCTGTGTTTAGATAGTGGTGCCCTTGTACCATTTGTCCAAACGCCATTGTTCCTGCTCCAACCAGTTTTTTAGGACTTCTGCAGCCTTAACTCATGTGCCCTCATGATGCACTCCTTTAGAGCGATGCACAGTTAACAGATGTTTGATATGTCTTGCGAAGTTTCCTCCATTATGGAGTCCTGGAACTGGTGAGAGGCCATTAAATCGCTGGCCAGATTGTCATTCCTGGCTTCGCCAGTTCCCGCCGGTATGGCAAATTGCTGGCCACATCCGGCACACTCAGAGCATAGCTCATGTGTTTTGGTGTATGCACATAAGCAGTGACACCAAACTTCAGGGTCAGATTCATACTGCCCTGGCTCTCCTGGCTGATGCTTATGGGAGGTCACACACACAGCCCTAAACAAGGTGCTGCTGTGCTGGGTCCCCATGTCTGGCTCTCCCGGCACATGCTCACGGGAGGTCACCACTTCAGGGTCAGATTCATACTGCCCTGGGTCTCCCGGCACATGCTCACGGGAGGTCACCACTTCAGGATCAGATTCATACTGCCCTGGGTCTCCCGGCTCATGCTCATGGGAGGTGGTCACACACACAGCCTTAAACAAGGTGCTGCTGTGCTGGGTCCCCATGCAGACTTGTAGGCATATTATGCTTCATATGTGTGTAGCTCTTCTGCTTAACGGACCTCTGCTAAAGGTTGCTGCTGAAAGCTGCTGGGGACCCTAGGGTATAAACCCCGGCTGGAACTCCTACTGGTTGTATTATTTCGGCTATGAGGTGTTCCACGTTGTCCAGACATCCCCAATGTTCATTTTTAGGGAAAATACTTTCTGGCCTCACTCATCAGTGTGACAGACCTGGACAATTTACTCTTGGACTGCCTCCCGACAGGAGTGGCCACAGTGCTTTAAAGCACCGGTGCTGCTGCTGCTGGCTGAACTGCCGGTGGCTCTAAAGTCGGCGTCTCCAAAGCCGTCGTCATCCGCTGATCATGATGAATTTCCCCTACTTTTGAGGCTGGCAGAACTCCATCTGCCACAACCTCAGCCTTAATAAGCTGTTGTTTCGTCAAATGCCTCGACATCACGATGACCCTGGCAAGGGTAATTACCGGAAGCTGGACCTGTCCAGCGACGACGTGTATTTTTCAAGAGGGGACTTCGCTTTTTGATGTCTGGACTGGGCTCCTTGCACCATCTGCATACCCTCTTAATTACTCCAGCGCCGCCTGCAGTTTTTTGAACCAGGCTCCCAGTTATAGCTCGGGAGTTTGGAATAATTCTGCATAGAATGTCATTTTCTTACATTTGTACGGTAGTCTTTTATTTTAGTGAAATAAAATCCCTCGGTGAGCATAGAATAAGGTTCAGTGTTTGTGGATCCAGGGTGGAGCAGATGGCTAGCGGGGATATCTCTCACCCGCTGTTGAGGGGATACAGTGAACAATTGCTCCGTCAGCTTGATTCCCATCCTTGCATTACACGCAGGCGGTGTAGCAGCAGAACAGACCTGGGACGCGTTCTCTCCGACCCCTATCCACCTCCCCTTGCGGACTGACCGCAGCTAGGTTTTACTCTATAGGCGACATACTCGCCTTATTTTCATTATTTTCATTTTTTCCCCTTAGGAAAATGTCCCTGCTGGCTCCTGTAACCAGCCTTATGGGACCTAGTAAACCGCAGCAAGTTTAAAACACTTAACTGCGGGTGTTTTACTTACTGCTGGTGGAGCTGCGCTCTCCAGCCTGTCGGTGCGCCAAACGCGTCGGCCATAATGACGCGCAGGCGCTCTGGCGGGCCTTCTTCACGTAGTCAGTCACATGACTCTGAAGTAAAGAAGAGATCGAAGTGATAGCATGTAGTGCTTGGGTTAGGTCTGATATTCTGTTATCATTCACATATGTTCATTTGTGATTTATTGGTGTTCTGCATGAAATATTGGGATCAAAATTAAAATTGTATCCAAGCATAGATGCAGTTCTGCAACAACACTCCAATTTAAAATTATGAACAAAGAGCCAATCCTTCATTATTACAACTGCATGTGCATAAGCGAGTGCATGTTGTGTGTATGTAATTTGTTCAATAAAATGAAAAATCCAAATTACAAAATAATCCAACATGATGCAGGATGTTCATTTATCCATAAGTAGCTTTGCCGAATGCACAAACTTCGGTATAATAGCAATAATGAACAGAACCAAAATGCGATTCTAAAACTCTACCTACCCGATTCCAGTCAAGTACGACTGCTTATAATTAGCTGTTTTACTTAGGGATCTAAAAGCAAATATATCGTTTAAAAAAATGTGTTGGGAGGTACTAACTGAAAGTGCTGGAAATACTGAGCAGATAAGATAGCATCTGCAGAGAAATCTGAATTAAGAAAAGTTGCAGAGAAGGGATTGGGTGGTGATGGCAGTATTGTGGAACGATGTATGTGATGGGGATAGAAACAAAATGCTGGAGTAATTCAGCGGGATAGGCAGCATCTCTGGAGAGAAGGAATGGGTGACGTTTCAGGTCGAGACCCTTCTTCAGATGGGGAGATGCGGAGAATTGAATGACAATGAAGAAGGGTTCCAACTCAAAACGTTACCTATTATTTTTCTCCAGAGATGCTACCTGACCCACTGAGTTACTCCAGCATTTTGTATCTATCTTTGACAGATGTGGTGCTGGTGCCAGCTGAGAGAGGGGAGAGATGGCTTGTTGATTATAGCTGATCTGTCTGGAGGAGAAGATGATCGGTGGAAAAGAATGAGAATGGAAGAGAGAAAAAGGATATGTTAGAACAATATGAATGCAGATATTGAAAATTTGAAGTAAAATAGTTACTGAGATATTGAGCAGGTGAAGCCACATTTGTGAGCTGATTAAAATTGAGTTCATGTTACAAGTTGAGATAATAGGAAGCCTAGATTATATAAACTTCAATCAAACATTGCAAATTATTAGAAATAAATTGACTAAATGGATATATTTTATTCATAGGAAACTCTCATCTTACTTAAGCATCTGTAGATAAATTGACTATTATATGACGTTTTATAACAATGCTTGATCAAGAACTAGTCATGGAAATTACAGATATAATAAATGAACCAAATTAAATTAGTTGTCTTTCTGATTATTTCAAATGACTTCTACGTAATGCAGCTGTTCTTAAACTTATGAAAAGGTTTTAAATACACCTGCCATCATTCCTTTAATGATGAAATACATCTACACATTGCATCTTGATTTTCATCTCAGCAGAAATCTTATTCTTCTGATGTTTAGTTACAGTTATTTGAGGGCTTTGTAAAAGATTGACACAGAGCTCTGTTTTATATCACTAGATCTAGCATAGTTATTGTTTTAAGGCAGAAGTATAGGTCATGTTTGCAAATGATGTCATGTTATATTCCACTTTATTATTTGCTCACTAGTAGGAAGGATGTACAAATTCTGTACGTCCCTTCCCCTCATCTCTCTCTCTCCCAACTTTCTCCCTGTCAAAGATAATGTGCAAAGCTTCAAGAAGACAGCAAGGGGCAGGGATGGGTAGAGTGCTTAAAAATGCTTAAAGTGCTCTAATGCATTATAATAATTCTGTGCATTAAAGAAGGTGGAAACTGAGCATGTGTAACTGACTCTGCAGTCTACTTTAGTCAGATTCTGTTCTCTGTTGTCAAAGGATAAATGGCAAACGTAAAACAATAAAGTAAGGTCAAAATAGTAACAGGACATTTGCTTATCTGTAATGGTGTGGAATTGGGGCTGTGTTTACTCTGATGTGACTTTCTGAGGTGTATGATGTATATTTGTTATAAGACCATTTCGAAGAAGGAAAAGTTCTAAAGTGCCTTTTGCAATCAACAAAACATCAAAGGAAAATTCTGTATATAAGAATCTTGGTTCGTGGAGCAATCTCCTATCTACTTCCCTCAGCAGATAGTGCAAGCCCTGCTGAATTACCCCAGCAGCTCATTGTGTGCTCAAGAACAGTAGATGCATGGCTCACCACATGCAGGTTCCCCTACAAGTCACACCCACCATACTGATTTGGAAATGTATTGCCTTGCCTTCATCATTGTTGGGTCGGAAAATTGGAGTTCCCTGGCCAGCAACACTGTGGAAGTGTCTTCACTAGATGGACTAGAGTAATTTGATGATGGCTCGTCGCCAATGGCAATTAGGAATGGACAATGCATGGTGTCTTCTCCGGTGACGGGGGAGGGGATTTTGTGTCTTGTGTTTTGGGGATTTGGAGATTGATCTCAAATCAACTCCTGTGGGACATTAAAAATTACAAATTCATTTCAGTTGCTAATAAATCCATTGGACGGGGAGACAGAATGATCAAAATGTTAGTTCTAAAGTGAAAAACATATTTGTTTCTAACCTAGTCGAGGAAGCAAAATACAGAGTTTTGTTTCACCAAGGCAGTTTACTTGGGTTTTACTGTAAAGTGTGAAGACATTTACTTTTCATGGAGATTATGAAATTTAACTTTGGTTTAATGATAAATGGACTACATGATTTAAGTCCAATATTTCTTATTGCAATGGAAAAATAATTATCTTATTTGACTGAACTACTTATCCTACACAGTCATAACTAACAACACAGAATAAAAGAAGCTGGGACATATTTAGTAGGCTAATCATTTAACTCTGTGTCTAGCAGTTCTATCTAATATTAACAAACTCCAATCTCCCAATCTGGAGAATATTTATTAACACTTGCACCTGTTTTACACCATATGTTTGCCTTTACCCATTGCTGTTAACATTGTTTCAGAGAAGCTGATGCATAATTCTCAAAAGGTGCAGAAGGCCAATGGAGTTAAAAATGAAACTTTTGTGGAGAGCCCCTTTCAGGGGAGCCATTTCATTCTCATTGACGGTGTAATGAAACAAAGTGGATTCATGACAGAAACAATAGATTTATAGATATCAAGGGAATCAAAGGACATGGGATGAATGCAGAAGAGTGATGCCGATGTAAAAAATCAATTATGTGTTTTAGTAAATGAGATGCAGAGATTTTCGTGTCTGTTAAGATGTGCGATACTGATTTAGTATTGTTTTGATATGCGCAGCAGAGATATATGTTTTAGGATACATGGAGCAAAAATGTAGTATACTTTACCCCAGCCATGTTAGATAATGGGCAGCAAAGGTTTGCTAGGTATTCAGGAAATAGACAGCAATGGTTTGCTGAATGTTTGTAATATTTCTAGCAGAGACCTTGTGCTTATTTTGACATAGACAAGAGAAAATTGGGGCATTTTAGGATATGGGTAGCAAAGATTTGGTGAGTGTTAGAACAAATCCAGTAGAATTTTAATAAAGATTAGGATATGGACAGTACATGTTAGTGCTTAGTGGCAGAGATCTGATGTGTTTTGGTATAGTCACTTCATAGCTTTTGTGCATTTCACTACCTGTGCACAAGAGTTTCACACATTTTAAGATAATGGCATCAATGATTTGTATGTGTTTGAGAATGCACAGTCAAAATTTGATGTCTGTTTGGATTAGTAGCAGGGATCTGTTAAATATGATCCCAGTGGGAAGCAGAGGTCAACTTTAATTTAATTACTAACTGCTGAGATTTAGTAGAATTTGGTCTTCCTATCGAGTAGAATAAATTTGTTCCATGGAAGGATACAACCAGTAGAAATTTGATGCTTGTCAAGGAAGAATACCAGCGATTTAATACATGATAAAGAGAAATTTACTATATGTTAGGATATAGCCAGAAGGGTGTGTTTTGGGTTAGGGCCAGGAGTTTTGGGGGACATGTTAGACAATGGTAGACTCAAAATGCTGGAGTAAATCAGCGGGTCAGGCAGCCTCTCTGGAGAGAGGAATGGGTGATGTTTCGGGTCGAGACCCTGCTTCAGACAATGATATGTTAGGTTTAGCTTTTGGCTTATTATTGTCATGTGTACCGAGGTACAGTGAAAAGCTTTGTTTTGCAAAATAATCAGATAATACCATACTATTATCGGGTCCGGATTTACGTGTAAGCTTGACAAGCTTAAGCTTACGGCCTCGAGATCTAGGGGGGCCTCGCAGAGTCGGATTTACCACTAGGCTTCATAGGGCCTCGAAATCTAGGCGGCCTCCAGCCAAGGCAGGACACCTGCCATTCAACTCTCACTCTCTCTGTCTCTGTCTCTATCTCTGTCTCTGTCTCTGTCTCTGTCTCTGTCTCTGTCTCTGTCTCTCTCTCTGTCTCTCTCTCTGTCTCTGTCTCTCTCTCTCTCTGTCTCTCTCTGTCTCTTTGTCTGTCTTTGTCTGTCTCTGTCTGTCTCTGTCTGTCTCTGTCTGTCTCTGTCTGTCTCTGTCTGTCTCTCTCTCTGTCTGTCTCTGTCTGTCTCTGTGTGTCTCTCCGTCTCTCCGTCTCTCCGTCTCTCCGTCTCTCTGTCTGTCTGTCTGTGTGTCTCTCCGTCTCTGTCTCTGTCTCTGTCTCTGTCTCTGTCTCTCTCTCTGTCTCTCTCTCTCTGTCTCTCTCTCGCCCCCCCCCCCCCCCCCCCCCCCCCCCCAATCCGTGTCCGGGCCGCTGGGCCTCCACTCTCTGCTCGCTCCTCATCCGCCGGCAAGGCAGGCCGCCTTGCAAATGCGCACTGTTACGGCTAGCGCGCCCTCCCCCTGCACATGCGCACAACCACGGCCAGCACATCGTTGGCAGCCCTGCGCATGCACACTGCCACGGCAACTGGTCGGCGCTCGGCACTTTCTCCCTCGCTTTGAATTGTGGGAGATCTGGCCGCCATTGCTGTCTCGCCGCCTCGCCGCGACCGCTGAAAACCAACGTAGAATCACTCCCTGACCCTGGATCTGGAGTAAATCCCTGGAGTAACTCTTGCTTCTGGTTTCCTGGTCCTCCACAAATATTCTAAATGGAATTTAAACTGAAGGTGGTGGATGGCTAAACAATAACAGCCTTTTGTATTTTATCTGTTTATTTATTATGTGTATATATATGGTCTATGGTATATAAACACACTGAACTTTTATCTCCTGTTCTGTATTATGTTTACATGTTCTGTTGTGCTGCAGCAAGCAAGAATTTCATTGTCCTATCTGGGACACATGACAATAAAACTCTCTTGACTCTTGACTTGGACTTAAGCAAGAAAGGGTTCTTGGGGGGGAAAAAAAGAGGTACCTTAAATTTATTTGCGTCTGGTTGGGTAACTATGGTAGGGTGAAGACTATTCCATGCTTTAATTGTGCGGAGGAACTCCATGAAGCAGCCAGCAGTTCTAGATAGAAGAAATTGGGTGACGTTTTGGGTAGAGACCCTTCTTTAAGCTCCCTCTGGTTTTAGTGTTTTTAGTTTAATTTTAAGATACAGCGTGGAAACAGGCCTTCTGGCCATTCGGCCCACCGAGTCCATGCCGACCACCCATGCACTAGTTCTATCCCACACATTAGCGGAGTAAGTCAAGAGTGTTTTATTCTCTTATTTCCCAGTTAAAATCCTTACTTGCAGCAGCACAACAGAATATGTAAACATAGTATTCTGTAAACAATGTTATAAACGAGAAAACAAAACAGTGTATATTTATATATGAATATCTATATACTTTTAAAACTGTGTGTGTGTTTATTTGTGTCTTTGATTTTTGGCCTTTGATTTCATGGTTTGCCAAAACCACACATTCAAACTCTGAGAATTTTTCCATTTCGCTAGAAATTACACTTTTACATTCACCGATCCATTCATTAAATCTCAAGTCAAAGATCTGCTGTTCCCTGTGGACGGCGAAAAGCAGCGAGGGAACAGCCGATCTTTGCCTTCAGCCAGCGTGAAAGAGCCGGCGTGTAAACTGGCCTGTCGGCCCGCGGCTGCGTCTCGACGGCCATACGCAGCGTCTTGACGGCCGTACGCAGAATCATGACGGTGTCGAGACGCTGGCCCGCAGCCTCATTCGGCATCACGCCCGCTCACTCCACCCTCCCTCCCTCTCACTCTCCAACCTCCCTCCCCCCCCCCCCCCCCCCTCTCCCCGCTCAACGTTCGGGGACCAGACTCTGTGTGTGTGTGTGTGTCACACACACAATTGTTGTCCTGGGATTAATAAAGTTCTATTGTATAGTATCTTGTGTGTAGGAAGGAACTGCAGATGCTGCTTTAAACTGAAGATAGACACAAAAAGCTGGAGTAGCAGAACAGGTCAGACAGAATCTCTGGACAAAAGTAAAATATAACGTTTTGGGTTGGGTCAGAAATAGGTTCCTGCACAACTTTGGAATTTGGAAGGAAACAAGAGGACCCAGAGAAAACAGAGGAAAAAAAGGGAAAAGGAGCAAACTCTGTATAGAGTTTGCTCCTTTTCCCTTTTTTTCCTCTGTTTTCTCTGGGTCCTCTTGACTGCACCCATATTCAGGATTAATTCTGGTTCTCAGGCTGTTTTAGGCAGCAACTTTATGGCCAATGTACTGCCCCATAGTCTTGTACTTATATATAAAATATACAGTAGCTGTAAAGGTAGACATAGCGTCACTTAGAGATTTAAGACTGAAAATGGATATTTTCATTTTCTTAGTAACCAAAGTTATCAACATATAATTTTTTGTGTGTTGGAAAACAAAATATAGTTGCACAGCTGGTAGACCTGCTGCCTCACACGCCAGAGATCTGTGTTCGATCCTGTCCTCGGGCACTGTCTGTGTTGAATTTGCACATTCTCCCTGCAAGCGTGCAGGTTTCCTCCCACATCCCAAAAACACAATGGCTTTGTAGGTTAACTTGTCTCTGTAAAATAGCCCCTAATGTGTAGGGAGTGGATGAGGAAAGTGGGATAACAGAACTTGAGTGAATGGGTAGACAAAAATGCTGAAGAAACTCAGCGGGTGAGGAGCATCTATGGAGCGAAGAAAATAGGCAACGTTTCAGGTCAAGACCCTTCTTCAGACTGATGTGAGGGTGGGGTGGATGGGAAAAAGAAAGGAAGAGACGGAGACAGTGGGTTGAGGGAGAGCTTGGAAGGGGAGGAGAAGGCAGGAATTACCTGAAATTGAAGAAGTCAATGTTCATACTGCTGGGGTGTAAACTGCCAAAGCGAAATATGAGATGCTGCTCCTCCAATCTACGGGGGGCCTCACTCTGGCCACGGAAGAGGCCCAGGACAGAAAGGTTGCATTCGGAATGGGAGGGGGAGTTGGTGCTGAGCCACCGGGCGGTCAGGTTGGTTATTGCGGACCGAGCGGAGGTGTTGGGCGAAGCGATCGCCAAGCCTACGCTTGGTCTCACCGATTTAGAGCAGCTGACACCTAGAGCAGTGGATGCAATAGATGAGGTTGGAGGAGGTGCAGGTGAACCTCGTCCGCACCTGGAAAGACTGCTCGGGTCCTTGAATCGAGTCAAGGAGGGAGGTAAAGCGACAAGTGTAGCATTTCTTGCAGTTGCAAGGGAAAGTGCCAGGAGAAGGGGTAGGTTTGGGTGGGAAGGGACAAATTGACCAGGGAGTTATGGAGGGAGCGATCTCTGCAGAAAGCCAACAGGGGAGGAGATGGGAAGATGTGGACAGTGGTGGGATCCCATTGGTAGATAAAAAAGTTGGAGAAAATCAGCGGGTAAGGTGGCATCTATGGAGCGAAGGTATAGACGACTTTTCGGGTCGAGACCGTTCTTCAGATTGATGTCGGGGTGGGGGACAGGAAAAAGAAAGGAAGAGGCAGAAACAGTAGGCAGTGGGAGAGCTGGAATGGGAGGGGATGGAGGGAGAAAGCAAGGACTATCTGAAATTAGAGAAGCCAAATTTCATACCGCTGGGGTGTAAACTACCCAAGCAAGTATGAGGTGCTGCTCCTCCAATATGCGGTGGGCATCACTCTCGCCATGGAGGAGGCCCAGGACAGAAAGGTCGGATTCGGAATGGGAAGGGGAGTTGAAGTGTTGAGTTACCGGGAGATCAAGTTGGTTATTGCGAACTGAGTGGAGGTGTTGTGCGAAGCAATCGCCAAGTCAGCGCTTGGTCTCACCGAGGTTGATCATACGCTGAATAATCCAAGCACATTTTTGCTTGGAAGTGGAAAGAAATAATATAAATTGCATTCATTGCAATGTGTAAAAAGAGTTGAGATACTGTATTATAATTTTGCTGCATGTCATTGTGGTATATATCATGTCTTGATTGGTGAATATGTTTAGTTTGTGACTTTATTTGAAGCAGAAATAATATGTGAATGCTTCATTTAGCATAATTCCGACTGGTAACAATGCACTTCGTCCGAGCACATTGGATGAGCACGCGTCATGCAAGCCGTCTTAAATGACCACCTAAACTGTCATTTGGCAACTTAAAAAGCTGCCAAGTTTGCCAAGCTGACAACAGAGAAAAAAAATTAAGTGAGATCACTGCAAGGTGTATAACATTTTTGAACACTCTCATAGGCCTTTCTTACATATGCTGTCAAAACACACTGTAGTCTATAAACAACCCTTCAGTAATTTTCCTTTCCATTTCAGAATAATAGTGTTTTAAGCCAATAACTCAACACTGCCATTGGCAATAAATAAATAAGTGCAGCTTTCCAGCCCCTTATCTCATTGGCCACGCTTGGCTGCAAATTGGTGTCCATCTGGTGGACCATCTTCCTCTAGTCATGGTGGTGGGGGATCGGGAGGGGCCTCACAAGTGGAACAGCTTAGGGCCTCTCTTCATCTAAATCCGGCCCTGACTATAATACAATAGAGCTCACCCCCTCCATGACACACTGGTCAACCTGAGGAGCACCTTCAGCAACAGACTGATTCCACCAAGATGCAGGACAGAACACCACGGGAGATCTTCCCTTTGACTATCAAACTGTACAACTCCTCCCCCTTCTGTCAGGGGGTAGACTGACTCCCCACTTCCGTCCCCAACCTTGCACATCCCCAATCCTTTCCACTCGGCACTTTAATTTCATGTTTCATTTATCTTGTTGTGTGTTATGACTGTTGGCAGATCAATTTCCCTGACGAGATCCAATCAAACTCAAGTACAATCGGTAGTGTGAAGAGAAAGATACAGAATGCAGAATATTGTTCTCAGCATTGTAGCATAACAGTTCCAGAAACAAAGTCCAATGTCCGCAATGAGATAGGTTGTATAACCGGGATTGTTCCCAAGCTTATTGAAGGACCATTCTGAACCCTGATTACATCGGGAAGCAAGATATTCTTGAGAGTGGGGTGCAAGCTTTAAAGCTTCAAACATCTGCCCGATGGGAGCAGAGAGAAGAAGGAATGACTGGGAGGGGGGGGGGGGGGGGGGGGAGGAATCTTCTATTTTCAAGAGGCAGTGTGAAGTGTGGTTAGAGTCAATGGTGGTCAGCTTGGTCTGTGTGACGGATGGGGATGCATCCGCGTTTGTCGGCACTGAGCCTGTATTCGCTGTACTAGAAGAATGATGTGAGACATTGAGATACAGAATAGTGAAAGACTTGGATACAATGGATGTGCAGAGGATGTTTCTACTAGTGGGAGAGTCTGGGACTAGAGATCATAGCCTCTGAATTAAAGGACGTTCTTTTAGGAAGGAGATGAGGAGAAATGTCTTTAGTCAGAGGGTGGTGAATCTGTGGAATTCTTTGCCACAGAAGGCAGCGGAGGCAGTCAGTGGATATTTTTTACAGCAGAGATAGATAGATTCTTGATTAGTACAGGTGTCAGAGGTATGGGCAGAAGGCAGGAAAATGGGGTTAGGAGAGAGAGATAGTTCAACCATGATTGAATGGCGGAGTAGACTTGGGCCATATGACCAAATTCTACTCCTATTTCTTATGACCTTATGACCTATCCACAACTATCTGCAATATCTTGTTGTCTAGAGCAGAACTGCTCCAAAATAAAGCTGTGATGCCATTTGGTTGAATGGCATTTTATGTAGTTTCAGTTGGCTGCCATCAAAAGAGTTCGGACATTATCAGTTCTGCAGATATCAATTGCATCATCAAGAGTTTCGGCATTGATGGGTTGATTCTTGAGAAGAACCATATTATGTGATTGGATGTCATGATAGATTTTATGTTTGGTTGGAAGCAGAGTTTAGAGTAGAGCAAGGCGATGAGTCCATAAGTTTGTAGGTTCTAAGAGCTGAATTAGGCCATTCGGCCCAGCAAGACTATTCCCCCACTCAATCATGGCTGATTTATCTTTCAGTCTCAATCCCATTCTCCTGCCTTCTTGCCATAAACCCTGGCGCCCTTATTAATCAGGAATCTGTGTAACGTCAGACCAGGTATGGTAATGGAGCTGATGTTAACTAATTGAGGTTTTGCGGCAGTGTGCAGATACAATATCTTTACATGGGTCTTTGAGTAGCTTTCTGCCAAACTCTAGATTCCGCTAATCACATTGGAAGCTGAATGGGCTTGAGGCTAAATGCTCTCTCTTTCCTATTTCCGCAGGATTGTGAAGGCCAATGAATAATGTTCAAGAATACCCAACATTCTGTTGAGATGTCCCAAAACTCTTTAAATTATAGTAAACCACAACGCTAACGTTTGGAAACATCTGATGAAATGTACGCTGATTGGTGACTCAATGTATTAATAATGACGGTTTTGAATCTGCAATTTTTCACTGAATGGTACAATATATTGACATCATTCAACAATAAATCTGCACCAGCTTGTGCATGGTTCATTGGATCAATGGTGTTTTATTGTCATGTGTACCCAAGTACAGTGAAATTCCTGTATTTGCAGACTGTTCAGCGACAATCCAACCATACATCAGGCACAATCGTACTAAGTATGAGAATGTAGGATGGTAAACTACACTGAGTTAGTACACAGGAGTCACCATGTTTTAGGTGCCATCTTGTATCCTTTAAATCCAGTTTTTTTCTAAAATGTGGACTTTTAACGCCCTGGTGGCGGCACAGGGTCGGTGTTGCGGGGTTTATCCTGGCCAGGGGATGTATTGATGTCCTCCACCGCTGCTCTGCTGCCCTGAGCCTCTGTAGGCTATGTCCGTTCCATGTGCTTGGCAACTTGGAATGGTGCCCGATCTATTGGAGCCCCAGGCTGTTCCAGGGCCTCCAGCGGCCCAGAGTGCCGATCGAGCATTCCGACACTTCCTCGACGTTGGCCCGTGAATGTATCATCCTTCACCTCTGACAGCCATCGCTCAGCCTCTGTGCTCTGGGGCGCCTTCGTCAGTTGACCCAGAGCACCTTCGAGGCCTGTTCCCAGCCCGCCTACCGGAATCAATCTTTCCTTCCATCTGCCAACCTGTAAGATCAGTGCAGTGATGGTGTTTCCATGGCGATCTGTAGCAGAGAGTGAGTGTTTTCACGGCGACTGGTAATGGACAATGAATGCATTTCCATGGTGACCTGCAACAGGCAATGCAAGCATTTTCACGGTGCCCTGTAATGGGCAGTGAGAATATATCTGCGGTGACTTGTCACAATGACCAGGGCATTTCCACAGCCACCTGTGACAGGTGTTTCCATGGTAACTGTCACAGGCAGCGATGGCATTTCCATGGCAACCTGCAGACATCTTAGGACATCTAGCACCTCCTTATAACGAACTGTCCTCAAGGCGTCGCCATTAACTGGTCAATCTTCATGGTCTGTACTGGAAGGGAACACTGTCCCAGCTGCAGGGTGGTGAACCACATGGATTGTCAGTGTTCCAGCTCATAAATTTCCCTGAGGGAATCAATAAAGTATTTATCATCATCATCATGGCCGTGGCTGACCCTAAAGTAATTGTCCATTGCCATCACATTATTCTGTCCACTTCCACATACAACCTGCCCTCCAGCTTTGCATTTTACCTCTCTTCTTTTTTATCTGACACCTTCATGTCTCCTTTTCACCTCTAGCCTTTGTCACTTACTCTACCCATCTACAAATCATCCCCCCCCCCCCCCAACAGTATCAACCTATTACCTCTGCTGGGCTTTGTCCCACACCCTCACCTCACTTTTCCAGCTTTCTCCCCTGTACGATATTCATTCTGAAGAAAGGTCTTGATTTGAACCTCGTATGTCCATTCCCTCCACCAATGCTGCCTGACCCCCCTGAGTTCCTCCAGCACTTTGATTTTTGCTCAAAATTCCAGCATCTGTAGTTTCTTGTGCTTCCAACCAAGAATTCTGTTGTATCCAAAATCCATCTCAATCCAAAATGATTAAGCTTCCCCAGATGGAATAACATTCAAGCAGGACATACCAATAAAAGAATGAGAAAATAAATTCAGTGGCACAGCAATGAAGTTGCTGCCTTACAGCATCAGAGACCTGGGTTTGATCCTGACTATGGGTGATGTCTGTACGGAGTTTGTACATTCTCCGTGCGGTGCGTAGGTTTGCTCTGGGTGTTCCAGTGCCCTCCCACACTCCAAAGATGTACCTCCAAAGATGTACCTCCAAAGAAGGAACTGCAGATGCTGGAAAATCGAGGGAGAAACTCAGCGGGTGCAGCAACATCTAAGTAGAGAAGGAGATAGGAAACGTTTTGGGCCGAAACCCTTCTTCAGACTGATGGGAGGTGGTGGGGGGGGGGGGGGGGGGGGGGGGGGGGGGGGGCGCGGAGAAGAAAGTAAAAAGGAGAAGGAGGAGCCCTAGGGCTGAGGGAGAGGTGGGAAGGGGAGGAGACAGCAAGGGTTAACAGAATTGAGAAAGTTCAATGTTCAAGCCAAGAGGATGCAGACTCCCCAAGCGGAATATGAGGTGCTGTTCCTCCAATTTGCGGTGTTGCTCGAGTGGAGGTGTTCGGCGAAACGATCGCCAAGCCTCCGCTTGGTCTCACCGATATAGATCAGCTGGCATCTAGAGCAGCCTGGAGAATGGAATGCGCGGAGACGACGGAGAGTGTCTGAGGTGTCTTGAACATAGGTGGGGAGGGATTTAACCAAGGGGGATAGGATGGAGTCAAGGTATGTGGAAATGTGTTCGGTGGGGCAACGACAGGCAGAGACAATGGGTCTGCCGGGGCAGTCAGGTTTGTGGATTTTCATCAGAGAACAGGGATTCCCCTCCCCCACTATAGATGAGGCTCGCACCAGGGTCTCCTCCATACCCCACAAAACTGCCCTCTCTCCCCATTCCCCCACTCGCAACAAGGGCAGAGTCCCCCTGGTCCTCACCTTTCACCCCACCAGCCGGCACATACCACACATAGTCCTCCGCCAGTTTCGCCACCTCCAACGTGACCCCACCACTCGCCACATTTTCCCATCTCCCCCCCGTCTGCCTTCCGCAAAGACTGCTCCCTCCACAACTCCCTTGTCAATTCTTCCCTTCCCTCCCGCTCCACCCCTTCCCCGGGCACTTTCCCTTGCAACCGCAAGAGATGCTACACTTGTCCCTTTACCTCCCCCCTCCACTCCTTTCAGGGACCCAAGCAGTCCTTCCAGGTCCGACAGAGGTTCAACTGCACCTCCTCCAACCTCATCTATTGCATTCGCTGCTCTAGATGCCAGCTGATCTATATCGGTGAGACCAAGCGGAGGCTTGGCGATCGTTTCGCCGAACACCTCCGCTCGGTTCGCAATAACCAACCTGACCTCCCGGTGGCTCAGCACTTCAACTCCCCCTCCCATTCCGTATCCGACCTCTCGGTCCTGGGCCTCCTCCACAGCCAGAGTGAGCAACACCGCAAGTTGGAGGAACAGCACCTCATATTCCGCTTGGGGAGTCTGCATCCTCTGGGCTTGAACATTGAATTTTCTCAATTCTGCTAACCCTTGCTGTCTCCTCCCCTTCCCACCTCTCCCTCAGACCTCGGGCTCCTCCTCCTTTTTCCTTTCTTCTTCCCGCTCTCCCCACCTCCCATCAGTCTGAAGAAGGGTTTCGGCCCGAAACGTTGCCTATCTCCTTCGCTGCTTAGATGCTGCTGCACCCGCTGAGTTTCTCCAGCTTTTTGTGTACCCCCAAAGATGTACAGGTTTGTAGATTAATTGGCTTCTGTAAATTGCAAATTGTACCTAGTGTGTAGGATAGTGCTAGTGTCTCTGATCGGAGCAGACATGATGGGCCAGAGGGCCTGTTTCCACATTGCATCTCCAAAGTCTAAAGTAAAATCTAAATGGTACATTCAAGGACTCTGGGGATTAACATAAAACTAGAAAGAAGGTGTAAATATTCCAAGGACAGAAGGCAAGCATTTTTAGGGGATTAGTAACTACAATAATTGGAAAGGACATTTCAGTTTCCGTAGTCGTGTAGTCGCCCTACAGGTCACGACTCTGCTTGACTCTATATTTCAAAGGTTTCAAAGGGTTTTTATTGTCACGTACCAATCAAGGTACAGTGATATGCGAATTACCATGCAGCCATACAAAAACAAAAGCAACAAGGCAGTCAAAGTTAACATAAACATCCACCACAGCAGACTCCCCACATTCCTCACTGTGATGGAAGGCAAAAAAGTCCAATCTTCTTCTTCTTTATTCTCCCGCGGTCGGGGCAGTAGAACCATCTATCGGGGCGATCAAAGCTCCCGCAGCCGGCGGTCGAAGCCCCCGCGTTGGGGCGATCAAAACTCCCGCATCGGGGCAGTCGAAACACCCGCATTGGGGCAGTCGAAACTCCAGCATCGAGGCAGTCGAAACTCCCGCGGCCTGGAGTCCCGAAGTCAGTCTCTGTGATGTTAAAGTCCACAAGCACTCACGGCTGGAGCTCCGAGATCGACCCCTGGCAAAGGGATCATGGGCTCCATGATGTTAAAGTCCGCAGGCTCCGCGGTGGTGTTTCTCGAAGACGGGCTCCAGCAAAGGCCGCCAACTCCTCAATGTTAGGCTGCAGTGCGAACGGAGATACAATATCGAAAAAAATTGCATTTCCGTCGAGGTAAGAGATTAGAAAAAGTCTCCCCCAACACCAACCCCCACATAAAACAAGCTAAAGAACACTAAAGACAGATATTAGGACTTCCGGTGGCATCAATGTGAGAGACGTCGCTGTTTCGCTCTGCTCCCAAAGAATGTTTTAATGTGCTAAAATATGAGTTGGAAGACGGGGGAGTTCTGAAAATAACCACCGGAGCTGCTATTTAATTGTGTGTTATCAGAAATCCTGCTGATAACAAAGAATAATTGCAGTTTTAAATGTAAAGACAGAAATCTTGCCAGAAGCCTGCAAAAGCAAAAGCCGCTTCAAGACCTGCTACAAGAGCCTACTTGAAATAAAACTGAAAAGACTCCTCAATCCCCTCAAACATCAGCTGGAAATTCAGAAGAATTTCTTCCTGAAATTCTTCTACAGAATTGCCTTTAATGGAGGAACAAATGGAACATCTGGAAAAGTCAGTATTAGCTTCAGTCGCTGAAGTTATTTCTAAAGTGATACGAGAGGAGAATCTCGCGCTGGACAAAAGCCTCTCTGAAAAAATTAAACAAGGTAATGATACGCTGATGGGGAAAATTGATGACTTAACCAAACGTGTGGTTGAAGTTGAGGAGGATTTAAACAAAAAAATTAAGCGGGTTGATAAGGATTGTAATAAAAAACTGGATGCAATGCTAAAATCTACTGAGGCGGCTATGGAAGGAATGGACAATACGATAACTGAGATGGCTAAGGAGATAAAGAGACTAAAAAAGGAACAAGAAAGCACTGGGAGGGAGCTTGCTAAAATGAAGTATGAATGTACGGACTTGGAAGCAAGATCAAGGAGACAAAATTTGAGGATAATTGGAGTAAAAGATGGAAAGGAGACTGGACAAAACTTTCAGGAGTTTGCTGCCAATTTACTCAAACAAGTACTTAAGCTGTCTGAAGCCCCGAGAATAGACATGGCTCACCGGGTCCGACGTAAGGCTCAAGCAAGCTTAACTGGCCCCCCAAGACAGATTATTCTGAAATTCTACGACATTTCAACCCTGGAAGGAATTATGAAAAAGATTCCATATGGTGTGAATCTGATGTTTGGAGAAGACAAACTACAATTCTTCCATGATTTTCCAGCTGAAATCATGGAAAAGAGGGACAAGTTTACAAACACAAGAAGGCTACTGAAAGAGGTCTCGGGAGTAAGATATGGGATAGTATTTCCTGCAAAATTGAGAATTACTTATAACTCTGTTGAACGTGCATTCACGGATCCAGAAGATGCATTTAAATATGCACAAAGTATCACAAAGGAGGTTTACTGATCATTAGGAGTTGATCACCTACAATAACACTGAGGAGAAACGACAAAGAAAGGATTATGTCTCTTTTTTTAAACATACAAAAAAGACTGCTCTTGTTAAAATGGCGAATCTTCCTCCAGGCGTTGTCTAGATATTTTATCTTTGGAATGTTAATTCAAGGTCGGATTTTATGTTTAATTTTAACAAAGGATAGACAAAGAAGAGAAACTGTGGTGGGGAAAATAAATTGAGAATATAGTGCAATATAGAATATTATTAGTGGACTTGTATATAGAAAATTATGATTTAAGAAATATAATTACATACTAACATAAAATATAATTAATAAAACTGTAATATTAAGACATAGCTTAACTATAGCTGATGTTTATTTCATGATGTTAATTATTTGCTAATAAGAATAATGAGTTAAATATGATTGAGAAGTAGTAATATACTAACATATTTTATGGATATAGTAGACAGTCTAGATTGCAAGTAAAGGAGGGGGGAGGAGACTTAGATACTTGGAAGTCATCCAAGGGTCTGAATCTGGTTAACCCCTTGGAACCTGCTGTTGCCTGATACAAAGGTTTGAGACTTAATTGTAATAAATCTAGGCATATTGATAGATATTGATATATAATTAACATAATTACTGTTATATCTAAGTATATAATGTTGGAAATTATTTTTTATTTTGTTTTTCCTCTTTGAAGATACATTCTAATCTAACTATTGGAGAGCGTTTTATTTTATATATATATATTTCTGAACTTTGTAACGCTCTCTCTTCCAATTAATAATAATTGGTCAAGGGGGCAGAGCGAAACATATAAAAACATCTACGGAAGTCAATAAGAATTTTTCTACCACCTGTTGGTGGTTTGTTTTTAATTATAATATCTTTATTTTTGGATATTATAATATCACTTTTTGTTTGTTAATTATCTTTTCACGACTCTACACTTTCTGGTCTTTTTCAAGGTTTATTCTGAAGGGGAGATACCAACAAAACGTAACAGCTGGGGATGACCATCCTTCATCTGAAGTTATAAGGTTTTTGGTTGCACCATATGAAGTAAAGGTATTAACATGATTCATAATGCAAGATGATAAAAGAAAACTGGAGGAATCACATTTTGTAGTTGGAATATAAGGGGTGCTAAGGAACCAATTAAAAAGGATAAGATCTTTGCCCAATTAAAAGCCTTAAACAGTGACATCATTTTTTTACAATAGACGCATCTGAAATATCAAACACAGATAAGACTGAAGCCAAATTGGATTGGGCAAACGTACTACTCTTCATTTACTGCTAAATCTAGAGGCACTGCTATTATCATTCACAAAGGTATACCATTTAAATTAAAGAATACAATAGCAGATAAAGAGGGGAGGTACGTCATTGTCACGGGAGAAATTTATTCTACTCCACTTACTTTGATAAATATTTATGCTCCTAACTTTGACAACACATAATTCTTTAGTAAAATTTTGGATATAATTTCAGAACTTAACCATCAAAATGTGATAATAGGGGGAGATCTGAATTGTGTTTTAGATCCATATTTGGATAAATCAGCAAAACAAAAAAGGACTAACATGAAATCTAAAACTAGTGAACTCCTAAATACATACATGAAAAATACTAATATAACAGATGTATGGAGGATTCATTTTATTCAACAGTACATAAAACATATTCACGTATAGATTATTTCTTAGTGGACACAAAATTAATTCCATATACATATAATTCTAAATATCATAATAGTATTATTTCTGATCATTCCCCGTTAACCTTTTCTTTAAATTTAGAAGGAATGCCTGATAAAAATTTGTTTTGGAGGTTTAACCCCCAAATCTTAAACAACTCACAATGTTGTACATATTTAAAAGACCAGATGATATTCTTCTTTGAGACAAATGATACACCAGATATTTCACCCTCTTTATTATGGGAAACTTTTAAGGCATTTATTAGAGGAACTATAATCTCATATCAAGCTTTCCAAAATAAAAAGAATAATACTGAACAATTGCAGTTAGAACAAGAAATTAGACAATTAGATTTAAAAAATGCCAAAGAACCAACTATAGATAAACATAATAAGATAACAATACTAAAATATAAATTAAATAACATTTTATCAGCCAGAATAATAAGATTATTTCAAATTACAAAACAAGAAAATTTTGAATTTGGTGATAAACCTCATAAACTCCTAGCACGCCAACTGAGAAAACAGGAAACAGAAAATACAATTACTAAAATTAAATCAGACAAAGGGGAATTACTAACACTACCTAAAGATATTAATAAAAGATTTGCTCAATTTTATCAAAATTTATATACATCGAAAACCTCTGCAAATAGCCTAATGGCGGAGCTGGTGGCCTCGGAGCTGTGGCGAGCGTTCGGAGCTCCGGTGTTCCAGCGGCGGCGGCGGCCCGGCTTCGGCGCTCCAGCAGTTGCTCCAGCGGGTGTTTCCAGCAGCGGCCCGGCATTGGCGCTCCGGCGGCTCCAGCGGGTGTTCCAGCAGCGGCCCGGCATTGGCGCTCTAGCGGCTCCGGCGGGTGTTCCAGCAGCGGCCCGGCTTCGGCGCTCCGGCGGCTCCGGCGGGTGTTCCAGCAGCGGCCCGGCATTGGCGCTCCGGCGGCTCTCCAGCGGGTGCTCCGGCAGCGGCCCCGGCTTCGGCGCTCCGGCGGCTCCGGCGGCTCTCCAGCGGGTGTCCCGGCGGCGGCCCGTCTTCGGCGCTCCGGCGGCTCCGGCGGCTCTCCAGCGGGTGTCCCCGGCGGCGGCCCGGCTTCGGCGCTCCGGCGGCTCTCCGGCGGCTCTCCAGCGGTGCTCCAGCAGCGGCCCGGCTTCGGCGCTCCGGCGGCTCTCCGGCGGCTCTCCAGCTGGTGCTCCAGCGGCGGCCCGGCTTCAGAGCTCCGGCGGCTCCAGCGTTCCCGTGGTCGATCCTGACTGGGAGCTGTGGTGGTGTTCCGGCGTTCTGGCGGCGGCGGCGGTGGCGGCCTGGCTTCGGAGGCCCGGCCGCGGGCCTGGTGGACGATGACATCGAAGGCCTGGATCGCCTCAGTACAGAGGGGGAACAAGTAGGGGAAAATGACAAAGACCTTAAGACTTTTGCCTTCCACCACAGTGAGGAGGTGCTTGGTGAACTCACTGTGGTGGATGTTAAATTATGTGTTTATTGTGTGTTTTGTTTTTAATTTATTACATGTTATGACTGCAAGGTAACGAAATTTCGTTCAGACCGAAAGGTCTGAATGACAATAAAGGAATCTGAATCTGAAATAATACTCAAATTTCAAATTTCTTAGACAATTGTAATCTTCCAAAATTAAATATGGTGGTACAAGAGGGATTAGGAACTCAGATTACACTACAGGAAATAGAAGAAACAATAAGTTCATTGAAGAATGGCAAAACGCCAGGACCAGATGGCTTTAGTAATGAATTCTACAAAAGATTCTACGAGATAATTTCTCCACGGTTGCAAGATTTATATATATATACGCTTTTAAAGAAAATAGACTACCAGAAACACTAACTGAGTCAACTATTACACTTATACCAAAAAAGGATAAAGATCTAGAAGACCCAGGCTCATATAGAGCTATTGCACTCCTAAATACAGACCAAAAAATATTAGCAAAGACCCTAGCGAGAAGATTGAGTAAATATATTAGTAAACTAATAAATCCAGACCAAACAGGGTTTACACCAAAGAGATACTCATTTAACAATTTGAGACAGCTGTCTAATATAATGTACTCACATAATACTGAAGAAGAACTAGCAATTATTTCATTGGATGCAGAAAAAGCTTTCGATCAAGTAGAATTGGCAATATTTATTCAAAGTATTGCAAAAATTTAACACTGGAGATAATTTTATTTCATGGGTAAAATTATTATATGATAAGCCGACGGCTAGAATACTGACTAATAATATATTATCCCCGAAATTCCAATTAGCAAGGGGCAATAGGCAGGGGTGCGCATTATCGCCCCTGCTATTTGCACTAGTAATAGAGCCTTTAGCTGAAAGTATAAGAAGCCATCCGAATATTCATGGATATAATACCAAACACTCAAATAATAAAATTTCATTATATGCAGACGACATATTATTATATATTACAAATTCACAAATTAGCATACCAAATATACCAAATTTAATAGAGGAATTTGGTTCTTTTTCAGGATATAGAATAAATTGGAACAAAAGCAAAATTATGACGATAAAACCTCAAGAGCCGACACAATTGTTGAAATTCCCTTTAAAATTACAACAGATAAATTTAAGTATTTGGGCATTCAAATGACGAGGAACTATAAATCATGACAACGCAAACTATATGCCTTTATTAACTAAATTAAATGGGTTGATTAAATTTTGGAAAACACTGCCAATGTCTTTAATAGGCAGAATAAATGCGATAAAAATGATCTTCTTACCACAAATATTGTACCTATTTCAATCAATACCAATATACTTACCTAAAAAAATCTTTAAAAAACTAGATTCTGATATTATAAATTTCATATGGGATTATAAATCACACAGAATTAAAAAAAAGCACTTGTGAAAATCTAAAGAATCAGGGGGACTGACACTCCCTAACTTATTGTATTATTATTGGGCAGTGAATATTAAAAATATAATCTACTGATTGGACAGTTCTGCCCAACAGGTAGATTGGATAAGAATGGAGAAAGAGGATTGTTCCCCTTATAATATAGGAGCGACCCTTCTTTCCCCGATAAAACTGAACAATATAATATATAAGAAGAATCCAATTATTCATAATATAATACGAATTTGGAAACAAATAAAACTAACTTTAAAATTAAGAAAATTATCGCTTTTTTCTCCAATAGCTAATAATCCTTCATTCAAACCATCCATTATTGATAAAACGTTTATCCATTGTGAAAGAATAGGAATCAAAACGATGGGAGATATGTATGAAATGGGAAAACTTTTATCATTCCAACAATTACAACTAAAATATAATTTGAAAAGTAATCAATATTTCAAATACCTTCAAATTCAAGATTATTTGAAAAAGTATATACAAGGATATCAAACTTCAACCCTAGATTTAATGGAGGAAGGAATAAATAGAAAGGCAGAATCAAGCAATTTAATATCTTACTTACATAATATAATTCTAAATATAGAAACACCAATGACAGAGGCAATTAGAAGGGACTGGGAACAAGAGTTATTGATAAAAATTCCAAAGGATAGATGGGATAACAATGTATTATATGTAAACAAATGCTCAATGAATGTAAGACACAACCTAATTCAATTTAAAATTTTACATAGATTATATTATTCGAAAACTAGACTGAATAAAATATTTTCAAATGTTTTCCCCATCTGCGACAAATGTCTAACTCAAAACGCCACTATAGCACATTCCTTTGTCTCTTGTACAAAACTGTATAAATTTTGGAATGATATTTTTGGAATTTTTACAAAACTATTTAACACAAAATTGAACCCCAATACAGAACTGATTATCTTTGGATCAATGGAAGAGGGAAGTAAACTAACTATATTCTAAGAAGCTTTTCTTAATTACGGTCTAATAACAGCAAAAAAACTTATACTCAAATTTTGGAAAAACGCACCTACGCCAACATTCAAAATGTGGATTTCAAGTATGTCTGAAACGCTACATCTTGAAGAACTGAGATTCCTCCTACTAGGCTAAGTAGACTAATTCTTAAAGATTTGGTCTCCTTTTATCCACTTTACAAGCATATGGTGCATCATAACATAACCTTAGAAATTAAATGGTTTAGAACTGGATGACGGATGGGGAGAAAAAAAAAAAACGAGATAGGTAGATCTCTCCTAATCTTTCTTTTCTTTACTTTCTCCTTTTCTTTCAATTTTTTAACTTCTCATCTCTATCCTTTATTTCTTTTGCTTTCTGTTTCTACTCGCTTGACTATCTATTCCGACACTCTTTATTTCTTTTTTCTTTCACTGTTCTTTTATTATTAAATCAAAAGTATGAAGTTGTACAAGAATGGAAATATGTATGTATGTATTAGGTACTCAAGTACCACATTATTGTACTTACTTCTAACAAAAATAAACAAACAAGACATATATTTAACACATACTATTAAATACAAAGGAAAGAAAGAATAGACTGGCTGTTGTCGAGGCTAATATTGCTGGCACCACCCAGTGGTTTCACTATATTTGCACTGTAGTGATATTTTAATATTCAAGCAGAGCTTGGATTCAACTTTGTTTGTGACTCGGTCATTTATCTAAATTTCTGGCTAAGTTTAAGAGTTGAAATACCCACAGGGGTTCTATACTCCAATAACTTCATGAGTATGTAATGTTAGTTTATGAATATGTCCTAAAGCATATGTCACCTTTCAATGTGATGCACGATGCTTATTAATATATTCATCAATAGGTTAAAGGGCCATAAATAATTAAGGTACAACATTAGATGATATTGTTAACTGACGTTTCTCTCTGTATGGCAGTGATTCCACTGAGTTTGCAGTGCATCTGAAATGACATTAACTCAGGAAAATACGACATTGTCAGAGTAGCTGTTATTGTTCTGAAGAGGGGAAAGGACTTTGTTGGAGTCACACGAGGAGGGACGGGCACGTTGCTGTGGTACTGCGTCTGGGTGAGAACATGGTCAAAGAGTGGGAGAACCCTAGCAGTGCGAGAGGGTTTCTTCGGAGAGAGAAGGAGAAAGAAGTTCAATGGTAGTCCATCCATTTCCTGTTGATAAACTTGATGCTGGGAAACTGAAAACTCCAGCGAATCCACTTGCCCCTTTCTGGAAATAGGTTGTATTTCATGTTGGATGAACCATTCCCTCAACCTGTCTGCTGAGCTAAAATCATGCAATAACTGATATTATGGAAACAAATCTCTTTGGTTTACTTGAGAACCCACATGTTGACTGTCAGATGATTTAACCTTCTAATTCCTTGTTAAAACGTGAATCAACAAATCATAGACAGAAACAATGAACAGCCTGCTGCACAACATTGGTAGATGGAAAGCAATGGGTCAGGCAGCTTCTGTGGCGGGAAATGGACAGATAACAGTTTGGGTCAGGACTCTTCTTCAGGTTGGAGTTTTAGGATCTCCAATAATCAAAAACAACCTACTTCTGGGCACTTTTGAAGGGTAGCACAGTGGTGCAGCTGGAAGAGCTGCTGCCTCACAGCGCCAGCGAAATGGGTTTGATCCTGACCATGGGTCTTGACTGTGCAGTGTTTGCACGTTCCCCCCTGTGACTGCTTGGGTTTCCTTCAGGTGCTTCACTTTGCTCCCACATCCCAATGATGTGCAGGTTTGTAGGTGAATTGGACTGCAAAATTGACCTCATCGTGTAGGGAATAGATACGAAAGTGGGAAATCAGAAATAGAGAGAATGTGTGATCGATGGTCAGCATGGACTCATGAACAGGCTAAAGGGCCTGTTTCTATGCTCTATCTCATTTAGCGGCACCTAGTGGTGGCTTTGGGGAATGCGAACCCTCGTTATTGGCTGGCGCCATCATGTGATCGCGGGTGTGTTTTCGCGGGCTTTTATTCCTCAGTCGACAGAGCTCCTCCCGTGTAGCAGGAGCTATTATATATTGGCTGACCCAGCACGCGGTTTCGCATACTTACTTTTTGTCGTTTACAAAGATTTGTTTTGCTCAACCTGCCTGTCACGCCAAACTCTAAACTAAACAAAGCGCCTTCACATTTAATTTACCTTCTTTCAACATGTAAAACACCTCCTATCAAAACAGCATTTCTGCACCAGGGGAGGAAATGCTGTCAAAAATGATACTTTTTAGCCTTTGTGTGACCAAGTGTATTGTTTACTTCCCATAAAAATAAATAATTAAATAACATAAAAGTCAATTATTTGGATTTCTGACAGTCATTCTGATAATTAGGCCTTTCATCTTAGGGAATGGAAGAATAACTTAGCAACCAAACATAAATGATATTTGTTCAAATTGAGATTATAATTATATAGTTGAATTTAATTGAAATAAGGTTAACAAACCTTGACAGCAACTTAGAAACAGAAGACTATTAATAGAAAAAGGATGTGACTAAGTACAGATACCTTCAGAATCTCAGGACATTTGAAAGCTCTTTGCAACCAACAAAATACTTTCGAGCTAATTTGATTTCATATTTTATATAGCAAGATCTCGCAAACAGCAATGTGACTAATTACTAGTTTTGTTTGAGGGGAAAATATTGCCATGAGAATGTGAGCTATGGAAGACAATTTCAGACATAGTTTTGGTTTAGTATTTCATCACCATGTGAAATCGTACAATGTTAGTTGGCAGGACTGGAGGGGCAGAGCTTTGTTACAGGAGGAGCAGGCTAGGACTATGTTCCGTCGAGCTCTGGAGGACGAAAGCTAATTTTATAGAGGTGTATAAGATCATCAGGGGAATAGATAGGGTGAATGCACCGACTCTTTTACCCAGAATAGGGGAATCAAGAACATGAGGACAGATTTAAGGTTAGAGGGGAAAAATAGGAATCTGAGGGGCAACTTTTTTCACACAGGGGATGGTGAGCAATCCACCAGAGGATGTATTTGAGGCAGGTTCTATAACACTATTTAAAATACATTTGGACATGTATAGGAACAATTACGATGGATATGGGCCAAACACTGGTAGGTGGAACCGTATGGATGGGGGATCTTTGTTGGCATAGCCAAGTTAGGCTGAAGGGCCTAATTCCATGCTGTGTGACTATGATTCCTAAATAAAAAGGAGACCTAAATAAAGAAAGGCACAAAAAGCTGGTGAAACTCAGCGGGTCAGACAGTATCTCTGGAGAAAATGAATATGTGATGTTTCGGGTAGAGACCCTTCTTCTAAAGTCCCTTCTCTACCCGAAACATCACCTATTCCTTTACTCCAGAGATGCTGTCTGACCCACTGAGTTTCTCCAGCCTTTTGTGTCTATCTTCGGTTTAAACCAGCATCTGTAGTTCCTTCCTGCACATTTCGAGCAAAATAAAGAGATTGGTATGTATGACAATTGAAGAGCAACATAAACATAAGGAGATCTGGGTTTCTCAAGAAGTACTGAGTTATCAAATGTTCAAACAAATATTTTTTTCAAGTACAAATTCTTTTGTATAGATGTTTATATGTCCAGCAAATCGTTTGCTGAATTTGCATTGTGCAGCAAGACAAACATGTGCTGGGTCCGTCTGAAAAGACACCAATGTTTTTTTTTGCATCAACCCCATCTCATTTGGCACCCAGCATGCATCACAATTGATGCATTTTTCATTCAATTCAGATGCAAGCAGTTTCTTGCAGTGCAGTGACAGCAGAGCTTCAGCCCTTAAAGCCCTGTCTCACGGTGCGAGTCCACCCACGAGTGACCCCAAGTGAAAGAAAAAAACAGACTCGTGGTTATGTACGAGAATCCAAATTTATGTTCAAGTGTTTAACCGAGTTCCCACAGGTATGTCATTTCTGCGATGTTCCAAGTTCCTCTCCCGAGTTACCAAGTTCCTCTCCCGTTACTCTTGAGCCAACCGTGAATGAAGGTATGTTTTAATAAGCAAGAGTGTTAAAGAAGACATCTCCATCCTGCGGCTTTGAGTTAAAGATATAATTCAGCGCGGCCTACAAAGGGAAAATGCGCACCGTCCATTGCCAGAGCAGTTATGATTTGTTTGAAACCCACATCACGTAGTTAGAAGGCGAAGGTTTGTTATATTTGGAGGGGCAAGCGAAATATAATGCTGATAGGTCTGAGGTGTTGTACTTTAGGAGGGCTGATAAATGAGGACATGTGCAATGAGTGGTAGCAACATTGGGAATATCATATCAACAAGGAACATTGTTGTACAAGTGAAAAAAAATCACTTGAAGGCAACATCGCAGCTGGATAAAAGATAGACACAATGCGCCGGAGTAACTCAGTGGGTCAGGCAGCATCTGTGGAGAAAAAGGATGGGTGTAGTTTCGTTAGAAGGGTCCCGATCCGAAACATCCCTCCAGAAATGCTGCCTGATCCGCGGAGTTACTCCGGCACTTTGTGTCTATCTTTGGTATAAACCAGCATCTGCAGTTATTTGTTTCTACTTAGCACAGCTAGATGTGGTGGTTAGGAAGATGGTGATACAAAAAGCTGCAACTGTTGTCATCTTGGGCAAAACACAAGCAACGTCTATGGAATCCTTGCTTTCATTAACCGAGGCTTAGAAGAGTCGCCAGGTTATAGTAAAATGTTCTAAAGCATTACAGTAAAACTACATTAATCTAACATTCTTGAGACTTCAGTGGCGCCCGAACAAGCAGATTTTCCGGAAAGGACACAAAGTGCTGGAGTAACTCAGCGAGCCAGGCTGCATCTCCGGAGAACATGGATAGGTGGTGTTTCGGGTCGGGGCCCATCTTCAGAGTCTGAACCGTGCTACCGGAGAGTACGAGTTTCTGGACGGTCTGGTGTTGCTCCCGCCTGACCCGCTGAGTTACTCAATCACTTTCTGTCCTTTTGTCTAAACCAGCATCTGCAGTTCCTTATTCCTACAGCAGATTTTCCAGTCTATTGAATATCCTTATTAATGCAGTAAGGCATCTTGTATTCACATTTTTATATATGTTTGACAGCAGAGTGCTACATTTTCTCTTGAACCCAAGAACTTTAGGGGGAGTGCGGGCATCAGAAGCAGGTGAGTTTGACGGGAGCGTGGGAGCCGCACGCAGCAAGTGGAATAGTGTTCGGGAAGCAGAACCCAGCGTGAGAGAACGAGCATGGGTATTGGGTCCCAACGGGAATAGGTTAAGGGCTTGAAGGGAAGATGGAGACAAAGACACTCACATTCAACAAGGACAGTAATTCTGCCATAACACGATCGTTGCTTTGCGAAGTAACGTCGTTTTTTTAATAGAAAATCATGTTATAGAAACAATCGTAGCAATGGGGAAAAGGTGTTTCACGCTTGCAATAATCAAGTTATTTCCCTGTGTGATTTTACAAACATGGTCTTTTGAAGAACTATAAGTTTATTTATGTTACTGCAAGCTAAAATACTGAAGGTTGTGTGTTACATTGTTTAATAGAATTTCATTGTTCAAATATCAAAGGAAGCGATTGTTTGTCAATTTCTATGGTCGCCCATGGTTAAAGTGACAGTTGGGCTCTGGTGATCGGGTTGGTCAAGAGATCATGGTGTCTCGTCACTGCTAGAAGGCTACATGGAAGCATTTTTGTCTGCTTGCTAATTTCCAAACTAACTGTAGTTCCCAACCATAATTGCGGTACATTTAACTCGTCAACTGACGGGAGATTTGAGCATTTAAATTGGCAAAGTTTATGAGTACAAGTGCTGGAAAATGGGATTAGTTGGCATGGACAGTGTTGACTGAAGGGCCCGTTTCTGTGCAGTATGAAGCAATAATGAAAACAGAACAGTACAGAAGAGCCAGGGTGTGTAGGAAGCACAGGCAGAACAGGGGCAGAGGGACAGGAGCAGAGGCTGTATGTGTGGGGAACTAGTGGTACTTCCCCAACTCTACCCCCACTCCACATCTCTTCGTCTCACCACACAGACCAAACTCCCCACCATCGACTACAACTGCATTTCATGTTGCTTTGGGAAAGCAGCCAGCTTAACTAAAGACCTTTCCTACCCGGGCCATTCTTTCCTCTCCCCGTTCCCATCGGAAGAAGAAACAGAAGCTTAAAAGCGTGCATCAGTAGAATCAGGAAAGTATTCTTTCCCTCTGTTATCAGGCTTCTGAATGGTCCTTCCATAAGTTGGGGGACCGTCCGATTCTCCTCTACCTCATTGTGGCCATTGGACTTTGTCTCTGGAATTCAGCGCTAAAATATTGAGAACGACAAGATCTGCATTTTGTTTCTGTCCCGATCTATGTACTTGAATTTAGTTTACTCTTATTTATGTATAGTATTATCTGATTTGACTGGATAGCATGCAAAACATAACTTTACACATGAAAGTAATAAATCTAAACCTAATGTTGTTTGTATCGGGTAGTTGTGCATCCTCGTGGTGGGTGGGTTTGTCGGTTTCTGAAAGCAATGAATGCTGAGGGCAAACCTTAACAACCTGAATACGGACTTCCAGAACGGTCTTGACAAAGTGGTGTAAAATGAATATTGAAAGCATGTACATACATGAGGTCAACAAAATATTAGACAATCTTGGTAAATGCTTGTGGGAAAGTGAATAGTGTGTCCCTCCCCCCCCACCTCCCGGATCACAGTCACAGTCATCGGTAGCCACAGTCACCCATAAATAAACCCACTACATCCAATATGTGACTTTTTTTCATCATGGATGACAATACATTTAAACTAAGTGCAAATTCAAATGAAGGTTCCTGCTCCCGCCTTCTGCTGTCACTTTCAATGCTGCTACTATTGGAGTCTGGCCTCGGGTAACTCCATTCCCACCTGGGAAATGAAAAGTTTCCATTGACGGTGCCACGGTAGACTCACGAGTCACTAAGGTAAACGCACGGGCCACTACGTCATTACAACGAGTTTAACTGTTTCAATTTTTAACTTGAACAGTAAATTTGACTCATGGAAAACCTCAAACATGTTTGAATTTTTTCACGAGTTAACAAGTTTCACGAGTTAACAAGTACCTGCCGTTGACGCCACGAGTCGCTAAGTTGCTCGCGCGAGTTTCGATTTTCCCGCTACGTTAATTGTACGTGATTACCGCGAGTGAAAACTCAGGGTCCCTCGTGGGTCAACTCGCACCGTGAGACAGGCCCTTTAAAGGCACACTTCCCATGTCAATTGAAGAGCAGCGATAGATGTATGGATTGGCATGGGAGAGAGTGAAGCTGCAGTGGAGAGTGAGAGGCAAGATTTATGCTAGGACAAATGTCCTTTGTAGATACAAGGAAATGCAGATGCTGGAAGCTTGTGCAAAATGCAGAGTGCAGAAGGAACTCAGCAGGTCAGGCAGCATCCATGGAGGGAATGGACTGACAACATTTCGGGTCGGAATCCTTCTTCAGAATGTCCTTTGTACCAGGGGATTTGTTACACAAGCCTTTTGTGGAGCTTGCCGAGAATGGAGGGTGTCTTGTTCTCCAAGAGCAACATTGCAATAGAGCAAAGATAACCACAAAATGCTGGAGTAACGCAGCATCTCTGTAAAAGGGTTTCGACCTGAAACGTCACCCATTCCTTCTCTGATGATGCCAGTCCTGCTGAGTTACTCCAGCATTTTGTGTTTATCTTCGGTGTAAAGCAGCATCTGCAGTTCCTTCCTACACATTCCAATAGGGCAATGCAGATAAATAAAAAAACAATCTCACTTGATATGTAAAGGTGATCACTATTAAGTACAATGTGGCCCCTAACTCACATATCCTTACTAAGACCGACATGTGCATGCTCGTTCACTCACACACCTCAAGACTGTGAATCTAGAATGCTGTAACTGATCATTGAGTCTTATGTTTCATCTCCTCGCTTTAAACCAAGGCTACTGGAAGTTGACAAAGGCCTGGTTGAGCTGAGTGAAATTCAAGCAATCTACAGATTATGGAATTCTAAAACAAAGCAGAGGATACTCTGCAGGTGAGGCCACACCGATGGGAAGAGAAACAGTTATTATTTTAGGTCAGAGACTCTTTGTCAGAACTGGGAAGAAATTCTCAGCTTATTCCCATGGTTACCCCAGTTGAACACTATCGGAGACACCTCTCCTCCCCCACCCTCCCTGTAACTTAATCTGTTTATTCTGCCTCTTCCTCAGTTCTGACGAAGGGACTTCAAGCTGAAATAACACAATTTCTCCTCCACGGATGCACCCTGACCTGCTGAGTATTTCCCACGTTTTCTGATTGAACTAAGAACTGTTTCTGAACAGAGTGGTGAAAGTAGTAATTGGACACCTGTTAGTCTTCTCTTCTTCTTGCGTATGGTGTGCACAGCCTAAAGTTATAGGACAACTTGTTCTATTTAATCTTATTTGATTGTGCATGCATTGTGATTGCATTCATCGAAACAGGGCGGACCATGTGAAGGTTGCAATCTTCCACCCTTTAGTCAAGGTATTCCAGCTGCCTCTGCAATGAATAATAACGATACAATATTTATCCCAGTAGGATAAATGCAGCTGATCTCAGCAGATTGGAAGACCATTCCAGATCCTAGAATGGGCTATTGGCCTGAATGAGACAAACGTTGTTGTGATCTCTTTGCAAGGTTCGCTTTTCCCTTACATACCTGAATCTTGGGTTTCATGCTCACATATGGTCCACAGCTAGCCACCCGAGGCAGCAGCTTCAACAGGTTGAGAATGACAGCCTAGGGCCGACCCTTTGTGACCATGCATCACCAACACCCCCAGAGCCTTGTAGGGAAAGGGAAAGACCCAGCGGACCACCACATTATATCAACAGAACATCAATGCCAATCTATAGGTCGTCACCAGAGAGCATCATCCAGGTGTTCAAAGGCAAAATATTCCGTTGTAAGTTGATGCCAGCTTTTCATTTCTTTGATTATATTTTCAATTTACTGTGTAATTACCGTGCTGAACGTATGTTGTGAAGGAAAGAGTTATTCTACAGCTTCATATGATCCTCCAACATCTACCATTATCTCATAATGATTTTAGTTTCAGTCACATAATAAAAGGTTTATCCTTGTTAGCACCATAAAGATATGCAATTTAAAGTGTTAGTTTGGAATGAATTCAGACAACTACTTTGATTTTGATATTGGTTGCTTTCTATCCTTTCCTTGATATAATATGTTTTCAATTCTTGAGGAGTTCGGGATTTGCCAGCAGACCTCGTATGATCACAGCCTGGATCCTGGGAAGACTGCGAAGTTGACAAATCTGTGCCTCTGCTATGGCATCACCTCTTCACTGAAATAAAAGCATGTGAAATGGCTTCTTCTCTGTTACTGGACTTGAGTGATATCTAATACTTTAATAAGCTGCAAACTAATATGTGGCAGTGGACAGTTGAAATAATCCTGACACTAAGAAATTGACAATAATGGTGACCCTGATCTTTGCAGTGAGAGCTGTTCTGGCATGATTGTGGTTGGAGACCCTTTCACAAAATGTCACGCAACTCTGCGATGATTGCTGTAAATGACTGCAGCCTGTGGAGGTGTTGTATGTCAGAGAGGTCAGGGCAAGCTGTTGTCAGTGAAAGCTCTCAGTGGAAGGGGTCTTTGTATCTTTCCGTATCTGTGTCTCCTCCCCCAGGATCCCTGTTCTTCTGTCTTTGCCTTAATTGCTCGCAATGCTTGGCCTGAAGCTCCCACTCTTAAACTGCTGCCGACAACTGTAGTATGCCACAATAAGTTAACAAGACAATTACATGTCCAAAAGCACTGGATGTCACATTTATCAAAGTGTGAGCACAATTTAAGGTGCACAAGACATCTCCTGTGATAGCAATTGCTTCTGATGTCCCCCATTGATTGCTGAGTGGTGCTTTCAATGGTGCCTGAATGGGAATGCATTGGAGATGAGTCTTTGCTGTGACTTACAGAGACAGCTAATTTGGGCTCTAAGTTTTAATTTATGACGACAATGGTGGAGCATTTGCACTGCACAACAATGGATGTTGTTTGATGTACGTGGCAACAACAGGGACATGTAAGGAGAGGCCCAGTCCAGTTTTGTGATTATTGTAATTTGACCCGGAAATGGTTAAACCAATGTTCAATCAAGTGAACACAGAAAGAAACTGCAACAATTTCCAGGCAATATTAGATTATTCAGAAAATATTTGAAGCAATTTCTTAAATTTATTTTTGTTTTGAAGGTATTGTTTATAAATGATCATTGTCAGTAGTTTACATACATGCTTCATCGTTTTCTCTAGAAATTTGACAGCTACATTTCTTAACTGCTCAGCTGTTGAAATGTTAAGAAAATTAGATTTAATTCTGGTTCAGAGCTTTGGCGCATACAAATTAATGCAAGTTAGCTCACACAGTGGATTTAATATGCATATAACTGGAAAAAAAAAGATGATTTATCCTCTATGTCAAGTTCCATTTAATTCTAGGATTTATTGATCACATTATTGCTGTTGATGTAAGCTGATTTTTTAGCAGTGGTGAATCACTAGGTAATATTAGTGTTTGTACTGAAATCAACCAAAACCTGTATATTCTGGGCATTGTACTCCCGCATACAATCTTGAAACTGTGAACTTGAAAAAGAATTTATGTGTCAATCCTAGCATATTCAAGATCTGTCTGCTAATACTCAATAGTGGATGGAGGGACACGTCAGGGAATGGGAGAGGATGGTTATGGTTTTCTTGGTGCTTTTTTAAAAGTAAGTTTTTGCAGCATTCTTTTAGGTACAACATTTTCATGTTATTTTTCAATTTAGTTTCAAAGTAATTTAGTTTAGTTTAGTTTTAGCTTAGAGGGATAACGCGGAAATAGTCACTTCCACCCACCGTGTCTGCACCGACAAGCGATCCCCGCACATTAACATTATCCTACACACACTGGGGACCATTTACACATCCACCAAGCCAATTAACTTACATACCTGCACGTCTTTGGATTGTGGGAGGAAACAGAAGATCTTGGAGAAAACCCATGCAGTCACGGGGAGAACGCACAAACTCTGAACGGACAACACCCATAGTTGGGATTGAACCGGGTCTCCGGCGCTGCAAGTGCTGTAAGGCAGCAACTCTACCACTGCGCCACCGTGCACCCCTGAATTTGTCCAATAACTTTACATGGCTCCCTGTTTCTCTTCCATTGTTTACGTTTTACCATTTAAAGTTCACTTCCTCTCCTTGTTCCTCTTCTCTAAGTGCAAAATCACACATTACTCCACCACAACATTAATTAACTGTACTTTGGATGTCCCTTTCAAACTAAATTTGCTACTTTGATTGATGAATTCAGATATTCTGATTAAGTATTTTATTTTCTTAATGTGCTCTCCCTATCAATTATTTTCTGTCCTTCATTCCAGATTCACTGAAGCAAAGTGAAGTTTAATATTGGAGATGTTCTGGGCATTCGTCACTCTGTTTCATTTTAGCCAAATTTATGTGGATGCTCTACGGAACATAAACAGGCCCTTCAGACCACTGAGTTTGTACCAAACATACCGTTATACGAATCTGATTTTATTCTCCCCATAGTCAAGACCAGCAAAGGGCGGATGAGCTCCTCGTGAGCCAACGGCCATCCACACTTCAGTAGAAGTTGCGATCACTGTCGTACATAGCGTTGTAAGGCACCGTGCCCGCTGATGTTTTCAGCGATTATGATGATGATGATATTCACATCAATTCCAATTTGTCCCCCAAGATTTGTCTACCAACTCATCTACACACTCGAGGCTAATGGCCGTAACTTGCCAAGCCACATGTTTGAGGGATTTGGGGGGAAACCAGCACAGTCACAGGTAGAATACATAGACAAAACTCCACATGGACAGAACCAGAGGTTAGGATTGAATGCAGTTCAGCAGAGCAGTGAGGCAGTACTTGATTCGCTGCATCACTGTGCCATCATATACTGACTATTAAGTCTACTGGTCTTTTCAACAGGCTGGGATTGAACTACTGTATAAGAGTGGGCCTAGGATTTAAATTATCCTCACACCTCCAGTAGTCCCTTCAGCACTCAACTTGCTTCATAGAAGTTCAGTTCAGAGCCCCTTGGATTTTCATGGCATGCTGGAACAGCAGGTTCAGACATTTTTGGTATAAGTAGGTCACTGAAGAAGGGTCTCGACCCGAAACGTGACACATTCCTTCTATCCAGATTTGCTGCCTGTCCCACTGAGTTACTCCAACATTTTGTGTCTATCTGCAAGCTATTATTAGACTTCAGTGAGATGGCTTCATCTCTTAATCCCCTTTCCATATTCTGAACTCACTGATTTGTCTGGTGTCGGGCTGCATCTTATTCAGGATTCCTTCATCATTATGACACAGATGCTAATCTTAAACAAGTCTCTAACACTTTTCCTATGGTGAAAATAATCTTTCTCTATCTTTAAATCTGGTACAGAGGAAGATTTACAGTGTATGCACACGTTAGTAACACAAGTTAATTTATTTATTTATTGATCTGTTCTCATTACTATATATAATCTGGGTGTATTGCATTTAGAGCCCTGTAAAGCTGCCACAAGTAAGAATGTTGTTATTCCGTTGTTGGTACATACTGTATGATGACTCTCTTGCCTTTTGCCATTCTTGGCCATTTATGCTCACATTTAATTGCTGCCAGGGTGGTAAATCGCAGCAGATTAGAACAAGTAATACTGTGTATTAAGCAAAATGCAGAGTAAAACTATATTTTTATAAAAGCAATATACTTTTCACTTTTAGAGTCAGTTTTTCAGTTTATTTTTGGGTAAAAAATGCTTGAATTAATGGGCGTAATGGATATTTTTCTTATTGTTTTGCAGGTAACGCATTTGTTGTAAGCTTGGCGTTTGCTGATCTTGTGGTGGCTGTGTACCCGTATCCACTGGTGCTCTTTGCAATTTTTCACAATGGATGGTTCCTCGGTGATATTCATTGTAAACTAAGTGGCTTTTTGATGGGTTTAAGTGTAATAGGATCAATTTTCAACGTCACAGCAATTGCAATTAACAGATATTGCTACATCTGTCACAGTCTGACTTATGACAAACTATACAGTTGTCGAAACACAATGATATTTGTGTTTCTCATTTGGACATTGACTGTAGTTGCATTAATACCTAATTTCTTTGTTGGATCGATACAGTATGATGCCCGTGTCTACTCCTGTACTTTTACTCAGACGATTAGTTCTTCTTATACCATTGCTGTGGTGATAGTTCACTTCCTAGTTCCTATCACAGTTGTGTCATTCTGTTACCTGCAAATCTGGATTTTGGTTATCCAAGTAAGAAGACGTGTCAAAACGGACATGGGACCAAGGCTAAAGCAGAGTGACTTCAGAAACTTTCTGACCATGTTTGTGGTGTTTGTGTTGTTTGCATTTTGCTGGGCGCCCCTAAACTTCATTGGCCTGGCTGTGGCTATAAACCCACAGAAGATTGCACCAAAAATTCCAGAGTGGCTATTTGTCCTCAGTTACTTCATGGCCTACTTTAACAGTTGCCTTGATGCAATTATATATGGACTGATGAACCAAAACTTCAGAAAAGAATATAAAAGAATCATAATGTCCTTGACGACGCCACGCCTTTTGTTTCAAGATACATCACGAGGAGGAACTGAGGCAATGAAGACTAAACCATAACCTGTAATAAATAACAATGATTAGGTTAAAGCAAACTCCTTGTAAAATCAATTTACTGGTCTGCAATTTCAGATTATTTCTGTTCAAAGTTCTACCTTGTTGAAAAACAGCAAAATGTGTTCTTTCACTGGATTTTCTTGTTGTTGAAAGTACTATTAGACAGTTCTGATTTTACTGTTTATTATTGAAATGATGAATGGTTCTTATAGTTGGTGGCGTTGAGCATGGAATGGCATTCTATTACTGCTCGAATTTTGTAATCTCAGCTCAATATGATTCAATAAATAAAGGAAAAATTCTGGTCACCAGCCATTCAATTTCCCCACAATCTTGCCAAAGTATTTTTTTTGCCCAATGAACACACCAGCCCACGTATATACTAACTCCAGGAATATTCCTTTTAGATAATATATACCTCATATTTGCACAGTTTATAAGGGTTTCTGTGGAATTTATGTTGTGGATCTGGTGAACACTTGCGATTGTCCACTTCCATGGTGTATACTTGACACAAGTTTAACACTGCTGTGCAGTATAACGGGCAAGTCTGGAGTAATGAGATTATATATTTTGTACATGAGCTGAATTAAACGTAGGTCTGTTTTCTGCAGTTCCATGGTGCCATTGATATAACAAATCCTTAAGTGTATTTGCACAAGCACACACACGTTCACATAACTAAACCTTAATGCAATAGCATTGCAGATCATTGTTATTTTAATTGCAATTTTTGATGGCAAGATTAGGAAAAATGCAAATGCTAAAGAACTGATACAATCACCAAATAAACATTTTTACTTTAATTGACATCAATGAAAAAAAATCAAGAAAAGTGAGAGGAGAAGAGACGATGAACAAGATTGCTTTTCATTGATTGCTTTTCATAGTGACCAAAGCTCAAAATGACTGAAAACAACCCAACAAGCAATCTGTAGGAGATATTCTGTGGGTCGAGCAGCAACTGGGCAGGAGGGATGGGGGGGGAGGGGGGGGGGGGGGGTGGAGAGAAGAGCTGGGGGGAGGGGGAAAAAGGAAAGGAACTGTCAATGTTTTGGGTCAAAATCCTTCATCAGAACATTCCTCTCCATACACAGATGCTGCTTGTCCTGAATTCCTCCAGCAGGCTGTGTGTTGTTCCAGATTCCATCATTTGCCATCTCATATTTCTAAAAATATACAATCCATTTATGTATATTTTGGACCATGCAAAAGTCTCAGAAAGACAGTTAATTAAGGAAGGGGATATTGATGGAATTTAGCTGATCATAACTGATCATAACAGATATTAAGTACAATCAACTGAATACCTTAAATACAAAGTAGATCACTTTTCATGTGCTAATAATTTTCTGAAATGTTATATGATATATTATTTGCATGAACAATTATTGACAATAAGCAATCATAAAATAAGTTTGCTGGAGTAGATTCTAAATTATAAAATGCAGAAAATTGATTATTTGTCCACCTCGGTAAATATGATTGACATGTCACGTTCTCTTTGTGATTTTAGTAATCTGAATGGCAATTATCATCTATTTTTTGCATTTCATGGTCATCATGTCTAATGTCTGGAAATCTCATTTACAAATTTCCTATGTCCCTATACTTGTTTCAACTCATGATGACTACAATGCACAAAGGAAGTACTTTTCATTGTGTAATACAATCAATTCAATTTAACTGTCCTAAAATCATCTGTAGTTTTTGTAGAGTGAGAAGAAAATTAATTTTCAACTCCATGCAATTGTTTTATATAAAAGTTGTGCAAATACAATTGTTTAATTATTATTGGCAGTTTAAAAGACATCCAATAACACTAAACAAAATTTTAAGGCGTTAGAAAATTTGTATTTCCCACTCAGAAACAGAAGAAACACATTCACAAGAGTTTTGAGGTGATTGCTCAGATTCTGACTGCTGAACTACATATCTCCTGCAACAGCTGATATTTATCACTGTGTTTCAATATGTGCTCCCAAGAATGAAACAAGCAGCATTCATACATGGCCAAGATCTAATTATGTAATTAAATAACAGGAAAGCCAAAACTAAATTTTTTGTACATATCCAATACAGATGCACCACTGATTTTCCTGCAACTGCTGGTTCAGCACCTCCTTGCATGTGGAAAAAATCATGATAGTGCACTTGAATTCCCCTCCCCCCCCCCCCCCCCCCCCACCCCCCCCCCCCCCTCATTGTTTGGCATGTAGGCCAGATGAGGAACCAAACTTGACTTCATCAGGACATGCGTGCCAATCAGCAGATCAAATTTGTCCCCAGCGCCCAGGGCTCTGGAGCCGGCAGATCGGTTCCCATAGATGGCTTCTGTGAACGAGCTGCGGGTCAATTTTACCCCCTGCGGCTGGGGCACTGGCATTCCGGCCACGCCAAGGCTGGTGGATCCGGTACATTTGGGCTCCTCTCGGATGCTGTGACCTCTGTTGGTCCAGCAATATGGATACTCCTGAAAGGCTCAAGAACCAAGGGTGCCAAAGAATTGATGTTGGATTTATTGTCTATTGTCTATTGACCTGTATTTTGTAGAAAATTGATGTTTTAGATTTTCTTTCTCATTTGTTTTGTTGCTCTGTCCTGATATCTTCTAATGTTCTTTTGTGAAAAGAAATCTTTTTCGAATATGTACTTTCACATTTGCAGTTGCGTATACGTTAAATAATTGCCCGATAAATCACACTCATGTAAAGTATCACACTAATGTTTTTTAAGCTCTTCTCTGAATCTTTGCATGAAATGGATGTAAATAATTAATGCTATTGTACAAACCATATGCTGACATGATCAAGGATTTTAAAATTCACTGAAGTTCCTTCATCATCAACAAAACCTGACACATTAGGGACTGTTTACATTGTAACAATTGAATAAGCATGCCCTGGTGTGGTTGGAGTTTTTGTGGGATTATCACTTGGTACAACAAGTGGATTTGTGGATTATTGAGAATATTGACCTGAACTGTGAACTATTGTTACTGTTGCTATATGCTTCAATGTAATTTTCTGTCTGGACCAAATCTAGCTCCTGTGTCAGAGCTATCAGTGTTTTTACAGTGTGTCACAGCTGTAATTTTATAGCAGATGGAAAATAGTGTCACATTGTACTCGCTATTGAAATATGACATGCTGAGCTATATTTAAAAACATTGCTTTATTAAAAATATTTTGTCAAAAATGAAACCACATATGCTTGACAATATATTTTAAACAAAATGGGCAAGAAATTGCAGCCATACCATCTAGCAGGCAATTCCAGTCTATGCTTAGTGACAGATGCTGGCACTTCATTACTTTGGGCTTTTTTGCTCCATAATCTATCTCTCCAATCCAAAGCTTGGTTAGGAGGATAAAAGTGAGGTGCTTTTTCTATTTTAATGTTTTTATCATCTCTTTATACTTTGTGTTATTCTTTTTGTTTTCTTTCTGTGTATATTTAATTATATTATCTTTTATGCAAGCTTATTGTAATAGCCCTTTTATTTTAAATCATTTGCACCATTGTAATGGTTCCCAAATGAATCTGAATATTCAATATCTAAAAGCCTGTGCATTACACAACCATCTGTGAGGAGTGACAAGGATTGGCTCCAAGCTTCATCTCCTGTTTGGGGGGCAGCTGGTTCCAAAGCAACACATTGTCTGAGGCCTACTCAATGTTAAAGCCTTGTTACAGCCCACACCCTGGCTCTTGGCTGTGGAGGATCAACATTGACCAGCGACTCCTGCTCGGGTAAGTACGGCTATGGAGTTTGGACACAAGGAACGGCAGATGCTGGAATCTTGCATAGAACACAGTGCTGAAGTAACTCAGGCAGGCAGCATCTCTGGAGGATACAGGTAGGTGATATTTCAGGCCACGGCCCTTCTTCAGACTTTAGAAGTGTAGGCTCGAAGAAGGATCCTTGACACAAAATGAAACCTACCCATGCCCTCCAGAGAGGCTGCCTGACCTGCTGAATTATTTTGTGTTCTACTCTGGGGAGTCTTGAGTCAGTGTAGGAAGGAACTGCAGATGATGGTTTACATGAAGATCTGTCTGAAGAAGGGTCTCAACCCGAAACGTCACCCATTTCTTCTGTCCAGGGTTTCCGCCTGTCAGGCCAGGACCTTCACTGTCCATCATTTGTGTTAATGATTTGGAAGACAATGTACTTGATTAGTGAGTTTGCAGATGCCATCAAAATTGGTGGCATTGTGGACAGTGAAGAAAAGTATCTAAGGTTACTGTAGGAATAGATGAACGTGGGCAAGGGAATGGCAGATGGAACTTAAGTTGAACAAGTATGAATTTTTGCATTTCGTGGTTAAGTCAGGGTAGGATATGCACAATGAATGGCAGGGTCTTCGGGAGTGTTATTGAAGAACACAACCTTTTGTTACGAATGTATAGTTCTCTCAAAGCACACCGTTCCCCTGCAACACAGGTAGACAGAACGGTTAAGAAGGGGTATTGTATGTTTGGCTCCACTGGCCATAGCACTGAGAATAGGAGTTGGAAACTCATGTTGCAATTGTACAAAACATATCAAGTATTCCATCACCTACCCATATTCTCTAGAAATGTTGCCTGATCGACTGAATTACTCCAGTCTCTTTCTTATTTGGAGTATTGTCCCTGGGGATTAGGCCACTCCTTGGGTCATCCCCCTCGGCTCTTGAGGGACAGGGACGATTGTCAGCCCACGGGTTTCCCGGTAGCTGCTCCGGGGGCATTCTGTGTGTTTGCCATGATTAATTAAACGACTTCTGAACCTGCCTGGCATCTGGCCTTTTCCTGACCTCGTCCAGGCCACTACAGTATCATGTGTAGTTCTGGTCACCACACTATGGGAAGGATGTGATTAAGCTAAAGAGAATGCAGAAAAGATTTGCAGGAATGTTATTGGACTAGAGGGTTTGAGTTATAAGGGGAGATTGGATAGGCCGAGACTGTTTTCACTGGAGCGAAGAAGGCTGATAGGTGATCTTATAGAGCTTGGTGAGCCAATAGTACAATCCCATTTGAGTGCTTGCACCTTCTTATTTCTAAGCTCTACCCATGTCCCCTCAGCGGACGAACCCTCCAATACGTCCTCTGAGTGCTGCTGTAACAGTCCCCCGACTGGTAGCGAAACTCCCCCATCTCTTTTGCGTCCTTCTCAATCACGTCCAAAACATCAAAATCATGGTACCAGTCATGTCCCTCTTGTAACCATGTTTCTACAATGGTTACATCATCATAGTCCCATGCACTCATCCAGCTCTAGGTTAATCTGCTTTACCCACAATGTCCTTGCATTGAAGTAAACATGATCCTGAGGTAGTGCAGTTGCTGCTCTAGTTCTCTAATGCAGTATGTAAGGAGCTGCAGCTGGATGCACCTTTCACAGTTGCAGTCCTCAGGGACACAACAAGTCTCCTTGACCTCGAACATCCCACTGGAGGAGTACACAATTGCCCCATCTGCCACCTTTACTGCACTGGACAAAGGAAAAATAAACAAACCATACATTATCTTGTTGTCAACCTCTATGCCGAGGCCTCTCAAGTCAAAGCCTTGCACTTACCCTCCACACTGCCACTCTCAACATGACCACTCCTGTTGTATACTCCCTTTAGGTGCCGTCACTCCAGGGTGCTCACCTCTTTCAGCTTGTGCAACTGAAACTCACCTCAGCTTGTTTACAGCACCTCATATTTCGCTTGGGCAACTTACACCCCAGTGGTATGAACATTGACTTCCCTAACTTCAGGTAACCCTTGCTTTCCCTATCTGTCCATCCCTCCCCTTCCCAGTTCTCCGACCAGTCTGACTGTCTCTTTTTTTTGTTTTTTGTTGTTGTTTAATTTTGTTAGAAGTAAGTACAATAGTGTGGTACTTGAGTACCTAATACATAAATACATATTTCCATTCTTGTACAACTTCGAATTTTTAATTTAATAATAAAAGAACAGTGAGAGAAAAATAAATAAAGAGTATTGGAATAGATAGACAAGCGAGTAGAAACAGATAGCAAAAGAAATAAAGAACAGAGATAAGAAGCTAAAAAGATTGAAAAAAGGGAGAAAGTAGAGAAAAGAGAGATTAGGAGACATCTACCTATTTCGTATTTTTGCCCATCCGTCACCCGGTTCTAAACCATTTAATTTCTAAGGTTATGTTATGTTGCACCATCTACTTGTAAAAAGTTGATAAAAGGAGACCAAGTCTTTAAGAATTGGTCTACTTTGCCTAGTAGGAGGAATCTCATTTCTTCAAGATGTAGCGTTTCCGACGTATTTGAAATCCACATTTTGAATGTTGGCGTGGTTGCGTTTTTCCAAAATTTGAGTATAAGTGTTTTTGCTGTTATTAAACCGTAATTAAGAAAAGCTTCTTGGAGTATAATTAGTTTATTTCCCTCTTCCATTGATCCAAAGATCATCAGTTCTGTATTGGGGTTCAATTTTGTGTTAAATAGTTTTGTAAAAAATTCCAAAAATTTCATTCCAAAATTTATGCAGTTTTGTACAAGAGACAAAGGCATGTGCTATAGTGGCATTTTGAGTTAAACATTTATCACAGATGGGGGAAACATTTGAAAATATTTTATTCAGTCTAGTTTTCGAATAATATAATCTATATAAAATTTTAAATTGAACGAGGTTATGTCTTACATTAATTGAACATTTAATTACATATAATAGATTTTCTTCCCATCTATCGTTCGGAATTTTTATCAATAACTCTTGTTCCCAGTCCCTTCTATTTGCCTCTGTCATTGGTGTTTCTATATTTAGAATTATATTATATAATAAGATATTAAATTGCTTGATTCTGCCTTTCTATTCATTCCTTCCTCTAATAAATCTGGGGTTAAAGTTTGATATTTTTGTATATATATTTTCAAATAATCTTGAATTTGAAGATATTTGAAATATTGATTACTTTTCAAATTATATTTTAGTTGTAATTGTTGGAATGATAAACGTTTTCCCATTTCATACATATCTCCCATCAATTTAATTCCTATTCTTTTCCATTGATTAAACGTTTTATCAATAATAGATGGTTTGAATGAGGGATTATTAGCTATTGGAGAAGGAAGCGATAGTTTTCTTGATTTTAAACTTAATTTTATTTGTTTCCAAATTCATATTATACTGTGATTAATTGGATTTTTCTTATATATTATATTGTTCAGTTTCATCGGGGAAAGAAGGATCGCTCCTTAATTATAAGGGGAGCAATCCTCTTTCTCCATTCTTATCCAATCTACCTGCTGGGCAGAAATGTCCAACCAGTAGATTATATTTTTAATATTCACTGCCGAATAGTAATACAATGTTAGGGAGTGTCAGTCCCCCTGATTCTTTAGATTTACACAAGTGTTTTCTTTGAATTCTGTGTGATTTATAATCCCATATGAAGTTTATAAAATCAGAATCTAGTTTTTTAAAGATTTTTTTTTGGTAAGAATATTGGTGTTGATTGAAATAGGTACAGTATTTGTGGTAAGAAGATCATTTTTATCGCATTTATTCTGCCTATTAAGGACATCGGCATTATTTTCCAAAATTTAATCAACCCCTTTAATTTAGTTAATAAAGGCATATAGTTTGGATTGAGTAGTGATTTATATTTCCTAGTAATTTGGATGCCCAAATACTTACATTTTTCTGTTGCAATTCTAAAAGGGAATTTCAACAGATGTGTCGGCTCTTGAAGTTTTATCGTCATAATTTCGCTTTTGTTCCAGTTTATTCTATATCCTGAAAAATAACCAAATTCCTCTATTAAATTTAATATATTTGGTATGCTAATTTGCGAATTTGTAACATATAATAATATGTTGTCTGCATATAATGTATATTCTGTATATAGTGTTTGGTATTATATCCATGAATATTCGGATGACCTTATACTTTCTGCTAATAGTCTGACTGTCTCTGACAACATTTTATCTCTACTTTGCTGTTACCCTCTCCCAGCTAACGATGATCTATTCTACAATAGTCTTTGAACTTCATTTCCTTTGTCCTGGTTTCACACTTTACACGTCCTTATCTATGTATCTCCCTCTCCCCTGACATCAGTCTGAAGAAGGGTCGCGACCCGAAACATCACCCGTTCCTTCTCTCCAGAGATGCTGCCTGTCCTGCGGTGTTACTCCAGCATTTTGTGTCTATCTTCAGTTTAAACCAGCATCTGCAGTTCCTTCATATACTACTCAGCTCGTTAACTCAGGATAGAATGGCCATTCCCTGCAAGTACGTCTTTAAAGATTATAATACTGTAGCTCGCTACTTAAGGTCATAAGTCATGTGGTATGATTAGAATTAGGCCATTCAGTCCATCAAGTCTACTCCACCATTCAATCATGGCTGATCTATCTCTCCCTCCTAACCCCATTCTCCCCATAACCTCTGACACCCGTGCTAATCAAGAATCTACTTATCTCTGCCTTAAAAATATTAACTGACTTGGCCTCCACAGCCTTCTGTGGCAAAGAATTCCACAGATTTGCTACTGACTAAAGATTTGTTTTCTGACTAAAGATTTGCCTCTGACTAACGATTTTTTTTCCTCAACCTCCTTGTTTGATTCATACAATGCCCTGCAAGAAAATAAGGAGTCTATAGGAAGCAGGTTCAATGTACTGAGGCATCCTCAACATGGCAGGAGCAAACCAACGATGACTGGGGGAACCACTGAGTACATTCATGTGCAGGAAACTACTTAGCTTTCCCATGTGATTGCTACGTCAACCACTCTGTCTATATTTTGATCATGTACTTCATTAATATGCCTTTCTCTCTAATACCATAAATCCTCTGCACACCACACAAACCTTTCATCGTCTCACCTGATGAAGCAAGTGCTTACCTTTTAGCACTCACAGAGTTTCACGCTCTGGGGAATATATTAGGATTCTGGGCACTTACCCAATTCATAAACTGGTAATGGATGAGCCTGCAGTCTCTGGCAATGACAGTCCATGTCTACTTCCCACCCCCATTGCTAACCATACGTGAAGCAGGGGAGCCCTGGTGGCTAAAACATTTCCTTGCACTGAAGAATGCAAAAGACCCAGCACTCTGCTAGTATTTCTAAAATTCCTCACATACTCACAAAACACAACCATTATTACAGTAATGTCATCGGGAGAAAAAACACATGCAACGTACAACAGATTTATTATCCATGTGTAGAATGAGTCTAATAAAATGTCAAGGAGAAAATAAAGGAGCTGTAAAAGAAGTGATCAAAAAACCCCACAAGCATCTAAAATAAATCTTCATCTCAATTCCTTGCAGCTCACTTTAAGTCCAAGTTCAAGTGAGTTTATTGTCAAGTGTCCCTGATAGGACAATGAAATTTTTGCTTTGCTTCAGCACAACAGAACATTTTGTTGACTACAAAACAGATCACTGTCTGTAGCTGTCATAATAATCTCCCCATTCACTTCACTGAAAGTTAGATGATATTTTTGTTAGTGTTAATTTTAATTATTTTCTGAGGCTTCAATGTGTGCATATGTTAATGGTTCATCTGGAGACTAAAATACAAATATTGAAATATGAAATGTAAGCAGAAAAAGCAGTAATTGCAATTAGTTGCAAAAGCAGTAATGCAAAGAACCATGTGTTGATCTTCTTGCAATAGCACCGATGTGAAATATAAAACTAAACTCCTAAATATTCATAGATTATGTTGTTATTAGATCCTATTATGTTTGGTTATCTTCTTGGCAGTCACTTGGGATTGATGATATTCTGGGTTCTATGATGGGTAATGAGATCCATTGTAAACCACAAATTCTTGCACCAATGGACGGTGGACAGACAGTGAGGAGTTTTTGAGGTAGTGCTTTCCTTTTGCACATGCAGGACTTATGTGTGCTTCTGCCCTGGAAGTTCTCAATGCAAATGCTACTTCTCCATCACTTTGAGCGGACACAGGCCAGAGAGTCCCAGAAGTCTGCAGGGATGTTGCATATTTTCAGGGAAATTTTAAGAATGTCCTTGAACCTTTTCCTTTGTCCATCTGTTCATCTCTGCCTACAAGAGAACTCAGAATAGAGGAATCTAGTGTCGGGCATGCAAACGATATGCCTCACTCAGTGTAGCCTAGTGTATAACTAGGGCTTTAGTACTGGGGATAGTGGTTTTGGACAGGAAATTGGCAGTAAATTAGGAGGATTTTGCAGAGACATTGCTAGTGGAATCTTTCCAATCCCTTCAGATGACCATTGTAGGGAGTTCAAGTTGCTGAACTATTGGAGAACAGGGATTGGAACATGTGGAACAGGATTTGTGCCAGATCTGATGTTTTACTCTCTAGCTCCCCTTTTCTCAACTGGCCAAAGGTTGTGAAAATGTATTGAAGAGGATGATGAATTTCATAGTGATTGTCTGCCTTTGGAAAGTGGTGACTCTCAGAAGTGGATCATGGTTCCCATTCTCTCACAGGAAAGTGTAGGAAGGATGAAGGTTTAGACCAGATAGACACAAAAAGTGAGACTAAGTTAGTGGCATCCCTGGAGAAAAGGAATAGGTGACGTTTCGGGTCGAGAGTTTGAAAAAGCGTCTCAACCCGAAATGTCACCTATTCCTTTTCTCCAGAGATACTCCAGCTTTTTGTGTCTATCTTTTCTCACAGGAAACCTTTATTATACAAGGAGTGGAGATGGAGTGGAGACAGTTTGGTAGAGGACCTTTGTCTTGAAAAGCTGAATGTAAGGCCCATCCTCCTGTATGGTTCAGTGATGTGTTGTTGGTGGCTTGGAGCTGGGTCTCTGAGTGTGCACAAATGCAACTATCATCTGCATCCTGTAGCTCAGCAACTGAGGCTCGAGTAACCATGATCCTGGGGCATAGTTAGCTGCACTCCTGCAGGAGATGAGATGCGATAAGACAGCGAGATTGAGAAATGTTTCGGGGCAGTGACGCAGCTGTCATCCTCCATGTTGTAGACCAGTTGTCAGTATCACAGTTTGCATACCTGAAGCAAATGTGGAAGGGAGATGAATTCCTGTGGACAGTTGAATTTGAGGAGGGAGTACCCTCAAACCTTCCCACTCATCAGTGAGGTCAGGGAAGGCCATGAATTAAGGCTGGTGCTGCTCTCTGCACTTCTCTCAGAGTTGTTGCATGGTAAAAATCACCATACTCTGGGAATCATACTGCAATTCAGAAAGCAGCTCCTTTGCCTTCGGGAAGAAACGGTTCAGATGTTTACTGGTGATGACGCAGCAACCCCTGGCTGGCACCTACCAGTGTGTTCATCTATGTGTGAGCACTAATCTCCATGCAGCAAAGCCTAGTCTCTCGCTTCTTTGGTCCATATGTCCCACTGGATTATAATCCTGCTCAGAGAAGCCATGTAGCTGCTGGAATGGAACAGCAAATCCACGTTAACACAAATCTTGTTTTGTAGGTGATTGTCAACAATACTTTGTACAATAATTATAAGTTATGCAGTAATTCAGCATGGAAAAAGACCCTTTGGCCCAACCCATCCATGCAGATCAAGATGCCCCATCTAAGCTTGTCCCATTTACCAGTGTATAACCCATATCCCTCTAAACCTATCCATGTACCTATCCAAATGTCTTTTACATGTTGTTATTTGTACCTGCCTCATCTATTTACTCTGGCAGCTCATTCCATATGCCCACCACATTGAAAAAGTTGACCCTAGGGATCCTATTAAATCTTTCCCCTCTCACCTTTAACATATGCCCTCAAGTCAAGTCAAGTCAACTGTATTTGTCACATACACATACAAGATGTGCAGTGAAATGAAAGTAGCAATACCTGCGGATTGTGCAAAAACAACTGAACAGAACAGAATCAGTATTTACATTTTAGAAAAAACATTTTAAAAAAAAAGACATAACACAACAGTAAATTAGTCCCTGGTGAGATAAGAGTTTACAGTCCTGATGGCCTGTGGGAAGAAACTCTGTCTCATCCTCTCTGTTTTCACAGCGTGACAGTGGAGGCGCTTGCCTGACCGTAGCAGCTGGAACAGTCCATTGCTGGGGTGGTAGGGGTCCCTCATTATGTTGCTGGCTCTGGATCTGCACCTCCTGGTGTATAAGTTCTGCAGTGGGGTGAGTGTAGTTCCCATAGTGTGTTCGGCCGAACGCACTACTCTCTGCAGAGCATTCCTGTCCTGGGCAGAGCTGTTCCCAGACTAGATTGGGATGTTGCCGGACAAGATACTTTCTACAGCCCCAGAGTAGAAGCACTGAAGGATCCTCAGAGAGACTCTGAATTTCCTCAGCTGCCTGAGGTGGTAAAGGTGCTGCCTTGCCTTACTCACCAGTACGGCAGTGTGTGTTGTCCATGTCAGATCTCTGTGATGTGGACTCCCAGGTATTTAAAGCTGCTCACCCTATCCACAGTAGTCCCATTTATCTCCAGTGGCATGTACGTCCTCGGATGTTGAGCCCTTCTAAAGTCCACAGTCAGCTCCTTAGTTTTTGTGACATTCAAGAGGAGGCTGTTGTCCTGACACCAGAGTGCCAGATCAGCTACCTCCTCCTGGTAGGCCTTCTCATCGTTATCGGAGATCAGGCCCACAGTGTCATCAGCACACTTGATGAAGGAGTTGGAGCTGAACCTGGCCACACAGTCATGTGTGTACAGGGAGTACAGTAGGGGGCTAAGGACGCAACCCTGGGGGATCCTGTGTTCAGGGTGAGGGGGTTTGAGGTATGTCTCACCATCTTGACCACTTGGGGCCTGGCGCTGAGAAAGTCTAGGACCCAGGCACACAGGGGAGTGCTCAGCCCCAGTTCCAGCCGCTTCTCAGCAAATCTGGTAGGGACTATCGCATTGAAAGCTGAACTGAAATCAATGAACAGCATCCTCACATAGCCCCCCTTTTGGCTGTCAAGGTGAGAGAGAGTGGTGTGCAGAACCTTGGAGAACGCATCATCCGTGGATCTGTTCGGATGGTATGCAAACTACAGCAGGTCCATGTTGCGAGGGAGGTAATCAGTTCTTGATTACCCTACTCTTTGAAAAACACTGTACATTAACCCTAAATATTTACCTCATGATTTTATACTCCTCTGTTAGATCGCCCCTCAGGTTCCTGCAGTCCAAGAAATAAAGTCCGAGTCTGCTCAACCTCATGTACGGCTCAGGCTTCAAAATCTTCTCTGCACTCTTTTCAGCTTAATGGCATCTTTCCTATCGGGTGACCAAAACACCCTGATCACAGAGTGGCCTCACCAATATCTTGTACAACTGCAAATCAAGTATTTTAGATTTCTCATTTTCTAATCTTGCAATATGTCAGAACTATTATAGCCGTGGAGAATAGCAAATTATACAGACCAGACTCCTCATCACTGTCTCCATCTATACTTCTCATGGCCTTGAGAAAGCAGCCAACACACTCAAAGACTTTTCCCACCCAGGCCATTCCTTCTCCCCACTCCCATTGGGCAGAAGATATGGAAGCTGATACGACTTCCGGTCGTGCCATGAAGCTGTAAGGGCGCAGCATTGAGCTCCTCTCCCGTTAAAATCGTGAAAAAGCCGTTTTCTGAGACAGGACCAATTTTAAAAAACTCACCGGAGCTGGTTGCGTCGCGTAAGTGACGTCATCAGAAATCGACGTGAAAAATCGGGAGTTTAACGGGAGGTTTAAATGAGCAAGGAGAAACGCTCACAAGGACCTAAGAAAGCTACTATCAAGCTTCAGGAAGTTTTGGAAACTCTGCAAACGACAGCAGAAAGCTCAGAAGAAGAGTCTTACTCCCAAGGATTCCAAAATAGCTTCAAAAGGAGAAATAAAGGAGAAGGAGGTGAAACAAATGCTAGCAGACATGAATACTACATTGGAGAAAATGGAGTTCAATCTTTCTAAAAAAATTGATACTGCTTGTTGTGAGTTAAAGGAGCTGAAGAAGCAGTATAAGGAGCTTGATAAAAAATTAACGGGAGAATGTGCCAGAATGGAAAAAGACTATAATAAGAAATTTGATAAGATGTATGAGAACATGAAAAAGTCTGATAAGCTGATGGAAGAAATGGAGGGCGAAATGAAAGAGATGTCTTTGGAAATACTGAATCTGAAAAAGGCACAAAAAATCTGAGGGGGAACAACTCGTTAAAATGATTGATAAGTGTTTGGACTTGGAGGCGAGATCGAGAAGGCAGAATTTAAGAATTGTCGGAGTAAAGGAAGGATGAGAGGGGCGTAGATCTCATACATGTACTTTCATTGCTGACTTACTTAAAGGAGTTTATAAACTGCCGGAAAATCCAAGAATTGATGTTGCTCACCGGGTTGGACGATTTCCAAAACGGGACAAATACTCCCCCATGACAGATAATTGTGAAATTCCTTGACATTTCTTCACTGGAAAATATACTGAATATGATTGTTCACGGGGAGAATGCTATATATTCTGGGGATAATATTAGACTTTTCCGTGATTATCCCCGTGAAGCCGTCTTGTTTACAAAGACAAGAAATATTCTGAAAGAAATATCCCGAGCGAGTTATGGGGTGGTTTATCCTGCAAAAATTAAGATTAATTATAAGGCTACCGAATGCTTATTCACGGTCCCCGAAATGGCTTTTACGTACGCACAAGATATCGTTAAGGAAATAGAGGATGAAGATGACGACAAGCATGAAGATTAAACTTTTTAATACAAGATCTTGCTCTAATTAAGATGGCGGAACTTTTCCAGACAGTTACCAGATATGCTTATCTGTCTGGAATGTGTTTTCAAGCGTACAGTCCATGTTTCACCTTGAATGGAAAACTTAAAGATAAACAAAGGGATGTTGAAGATACAGCATTAATGAGGGAATTAATGAGGGACATGGAATGGGACACTACGGACTGGAATATAAAATTGTTGATTTCAGAAAATCTTTAATTACTATATTTTAATAATAAATAATCAATTAATCTAACACATTTAATAATACTAATTATCTGTTAATGTAATCCTCAAATATGAATAACCCATGGAGCTGGGAAGGAGATAATGGGAGTATATATAAAATTGACTAATAAATTTAAACTAGTTCAAGGGAAATGAACTAATATTGATGATATATACTAATACACAGTAATTAACTAAAATGTTCATAATAATACTAACAAACTAACACTGTGAGTGAAGGAGGCACGGAGCATCATACACTTGGAAAAGATTCAGATGTGTGGCTTTGTTTAACCCCTTGGAACGTGCTTGTATTAAAGAATGGGATATAATGTAATCATTTTGGGTGGATATACATGGTAAAGTTTAGAATAGATCAATGTTAGATAAATTGGAAAGGCATAAATACTTATAGAACTGAACATACGTTGTGTTTGATTTTTGGTTTTTTATTTTTCTCCTCTTTTTCTGAATTTTTTCTGTTTTTAATTGCTCTGGTTTGATAAATTTATTTAAAAATAAATAAATATGGTTGCAATATTAATCCGTAAAGGTATACCTTTCAAACATATATCAACTATAGAAGATATTGATGGTAGATATATTGTAGTAGTAGGCGAGTTATACTCAAAAAAAGTGACTCTCCTTAATCTATATGGACCAAATACTTAATACTATTCTGGAAGGCACACAAAATAATTTAATAATTGGTGGAGACTTAAATTGTACACTAGATTCTTATTTAGACAGATCATCAACTCAAAGAAAATCAAAATCTCAGTCAATTGAATTTTTAAACTCATATATTAACACTACCAACATTAAGGATGTCTGGAGAATTGAAAATCCATCCGGACGAGAATATTCATTTTATTCACCTGTGCATAAAACATATTCAAGGATAGACTATTTCTTAGTAGATTCTAAACTTATTCCACTACAATTCGTAATATCATAACATTATAATTTCGGACCATGCTCCATTAACATTTATGATTAAACTAAACGGAATGGACAAGAAACAGACACTAATGGAGACTTAATCCTCAAATTTTAAATAAAAAAATATGTTGTGAATATCTTGTAAAACAGATTAATATGTTTTTCGAGGTCAATGACTAGCCTGAAATTTCTGCCTCCCTTCTCTGGGAAACATTTAAAGCATTTATACGAGGGGCATTCATCTCCTCCCAGGCATTTCTTAATAAAGAGAATAGGGCTAAACAGACATTGGAAATGGAAATAAGGCAATTAGACATAGAAAATGCAGGAGCACCTTCATTGGCAAAACATAATCAAATTGCAGCACTGAAATATAAGTTAAATAAAATATACTCTGACCAAGTAATAAAACTATATCAACATACAAAACAATTACATTTTGAATTCGGTGATAAACCACAAAAACTATTAGCATGTCAGCTTTGTAAATTGGACAGGGAAAAAACGATTCATAAGATTAGATCAGATAAGGGGAGAAATATTAACACTCCCTAAAGATATTAATGACAGATTTTCACAATACTATCAATATCTTTATTCAACTAAAGTGACAGAACAATCAACAGGAATGGAAGCATTTTTACAGAAATGTAACCTTAAAGGTTTAGATTTGCTAGAGCAAGAACTATTAGGTGCTGAAATAATGATAAAAGTTATCGAAGAGTCAATTAGATCTTTAAAAAATGGAAAGGCCGCAGGCCCTGATGTCCTCAGCTCCGAATTTTATTAAAAAAATGATGATCTGATTTCTCCACGCTTACAAACATTGTATAAACACGTTTATACTCAACAGATACTCCCGGAAACTTTAAACAAATCTACAATAATACTTATACCCCAAACTGATATGGATCTGGAAGACCCAGCCTCATATGGAGCAATAGCTCTCTTAAATACTGACCAGAAAATATTAACTAAAATCCTATCTCATAGATTGAGCTTAGTGATTAACAAATTAATACACCCCGACCAAACAGGTTGTGTCCCAAAACGTCACTTATTTTACAATCTGAGCCGATTATTTAATATTATATACTCAAATAGAATTGCTAATGCAGATCTAGCAATGATTTCGCTAGATGCTGAAAAAGCCTTTGATCAGGTAGAATGGTCATATTTATTTTCGGTGATGGAAAAATTTCAATTGGGAGAGAAATACTGCACATGGGTTATACTTTTATATTCTAACCCAACAGCTAGAATACTAACAACCCAAGTGATATCAACTAAATTTAATCTTTCTAGAGGTTGTAGACAAGGATGCCTGCTATCTCTATTATTATTCGTATAGCAAATGAACCACTCGCAGAAAGTGTCAGAGCTCATCCGGAAATACATGGGTACAATACTAAAGATACAATGAATAAAATCTCTTTATATGCAGATGATGTATTAATATATATTACAAAGCCAGAAATTAGTATTCCAAATTTATTATATCTAATAACTCAATTTGGTCAGTTTTCAGGATATAGAATTAATTGGAATAAAAGCAAAATCATGCCAATAACGGAACTCAATTTACATACACTACAACAATCACCTTTTAAAATAGTTGAGGAAAGATTTAAATATTTAGGTATTTATGTAACTAAGACGTATAATTATTTATTTAAATCAAATTTCCCACCTTTACTGAATAAACTTATCAAGAATATTCAATATTGGAAAACACTCCCCATTTCAATGTTCGATTGAATTAACGCTACAAAAATGATCTTTTTGCCACAATTATTGTACTTATTTCAGTCAATCCCGATATATATTCCAAATTCTTTTTTTAGGAAAGTAGACTCTACTGTTACACATTTCATCTGGGATTATAAGAATCATAGAATAAGTAAACAACATTTATGTAAATCAAAGATTAATGGAGGTTTAGCTCTACCAAATGTTCTGTTTTATTTTTGGGCAGTCCATATTAAAAACATGAATTTTTGGCTGGAAGAAATGGATCAACAACCAGACTGGTTAAGGATGGAAAAGGAGGACTGTTTACCTTTTGAAATCGGTTTGATTATATTTGCTTCAACAAAATTGCACTAAAAAAACTATAGGGAAAACCCAATAATACATAGTGGTACACGAATCTGGAAACAATTAAAAAAGGCTTTAAAATTGGATAATATACCACTCTGTCTCCCTATTGTAAACAATCCCTTATTCAAACCTTCCATGCTGGATAAACGTTTCACACAATGGAAAAATTATGGAATTATAAAGATGGAACATCTTTAAAAGAAAGGCACTTTTCTTTTATTTCAGGAATTACAACAGATTTATGGAATACACTCAAATAACTTTTATCGATATCTACAACTCAGAGATTATGTTAAATCAAATACACAAGATTATAGGAATAGGGAACCAGAAATCCTTGATGAATGTTTGAATAAGCATCCTAAAACAGAAAAACTAACGACTTATATTTATAATATCCTTTTAGATAGCGAGGTACCATCGACGGAATCACATAGACATACATTGGAAAATGAATTAAGCCAACCAATAACGAAAGATATTTGGGACAAAAGTTTACACTATATACATCAATGCTCGTTAAATGCCAGACATGCTTTAATACAATTTAAAGTATTACACAGATTACATTACTCAAAAGTTAAACTGAATAGAATCTTTCCACATGTCTCTCCTATCTGTGATAAATGTCAGCATCTAGAGGCTAACTTAACACATACTTTTGCAAATTGTATAAAAATTAAAAATTTCTGGATTGAGATTTTTAGAATATCTTCTGAAGTTATTAATAATAAACTGGATCCGGACTCAAAACTAATAATACTTGGAATATCAGAACAAAGTTTAACACTTACAACAAGCCAAAGACATTTCCTAGATTACAGTATAATAATCGGGAAGAAATTAATATTAAAATTTTGGAAAGGCCCTATAACCCCCACAATTAAAATGTGGATTATGGAAATGTCGGAGACCCTACACCTGGAAATAATCAGATATGCCTTAATGGACAAACAAGAACTCTTTGTTAGAATATGGTCTTCTTTCATCGATTACTTAAAAGGGTAGATTTGTTCGGCAGGGGGACCTAACTGAAACTTGGACTCAGGTTCAGATGAAAAGTTATACTCTATATTCCTTGATCTTATCTCCAATAATGTATTAATGGTAAATTATTCCATTCCTTATGATTTTTTTTTCTCTTTTTTTTCTCTCTCTTTTTTTATTACTCTTAATCTATAAAAAAAACTATTAGAGACAGAATGATTCAATTGATAATATTAATAATGTATGATTGATGTACACGAAATACTTCTACCATAATATGTGTTTGCCAATTTATTGCTTATCTCTAATAAAAATATATATATTTTTTAAAAATAATAAAATAAATAAATATGAAATGGTTCGCAGCCTTTCATGAGACTCTGTTAAGGGGACGGAGCTCAATGTACAACTACATCGATGGAAGTCCATACATTTTTTGCCACCTTAGGTGGCTTTTCGTTTTTAAGGTACTTTCTCTTAGATACCTTAACATCACTTTTTTTTAAGCACTGTCAAGATACCTATTTGTTTAATTTTTTTAAAATTAATTTAACATCATATTCTTTCTTTTTTTCTTATTAAGGTATCACACAGGAAGGAGATGTAAGATAAATTTAAAAGTTCGGGACGTCCACCCAGCACCCAGAGTTATTTGGTTGCACCATATGAGTCAAAAACACCAAACTGATATATAATGCAAGACGATAGACAAATAAAGAATGGAGGAATTACATTCTGCAGTTGGAATATAAGGGGTGCCAATGAACCAATTAAGAGGGGTAACATTTTTGCCCAATTAAAATCATTAAATTCTGACATAATATTTTTGCAGGAAACACACATGAAACAACAAACACAGATGAGATTGAAGGCAAACTGGATAGGTCAAACATACTACTCTTCATTTACTTCTAAAGCTAGAGGTACGGCTATTATTATTCGGAAAGGTATACCATTTAAATTAAAGAATATTATTTCAGATAAAGAGGGAAGGTATATTATAGTTTTGGGAGACATTTATTCAACCCCACTGACTATGATAAATATGTACGCACCGAATTTTGACAACACCCAATTTTTAAATAAAAGTATAGATATAATATCAGAGTTTAATTACCAAAATGTAAAAATAGGGGGGGGGACTTTAATTGTGTTTTAGATCCATATTTAGACAAATCAGTAAAACAAAGGAGGGGTAACTTAAAATCCAAGACTAGTGAACTTCTAAATACATATATAAAATATACTAATATAATAGATGTATGGAGAACTGCTAATCCAACTGGAAGGGAATATTCGTTTTACTCATCGGTACATAAAACTTATTCACGAATTGATTATTTTTTAGTGGATACAAAATTAATTGCATATATACAATTAATCCTTCATACCACACCAGTATTATTGCCTATCATTCTCCGTTGACTTTTCTATTAAAATTTGAGGGAATGCCGGGTAAAAAATCTTTCTGGAGGTTTAACACACAAATTTTAAATGACCCACAAAATATTAAATATTTAAAACAACAAATGATTTTTTTTTTTAGACAAATTAAACACCAGGTATTTCACTTTCTTTACTATGGGAAACTTTCAAGGTCATTTATCAGAGGAGTTATAATCTCATATTAAAATTTTCAAAATAAAAAGAATAAGACAGAACAGATGCTAGAACAAGAAATTAGACAGAGTTAGATAATGCCAAAGATCCAACTATGGATAAACATAATAAGATAATACTATTGAAATTTAAACTTAATCGAATTTTATCGGCAAGAATAATAAGATTATTCCAAATCACAAAACAGGAACATTTCCAATTTGGTGACAAGCTCTTAAGCTCTTAGTTCGTCAATTGAAAAAAACAAGAAAAGGAAATATCACTAAATCTCACTAAAATTAAATCAGAGAAAGGTGAATTACTAACACTACCTAAGGATATTAACAATAGATTTGCTCAATTTTATCAACATTTGTATACATCTAAAACTAAAATAGAAGAAAGTAAAATTATATTTTCTTTAGATAACTGTAATCTTCCAAAACTTGACCTTTCGGATAAAGAGGAATTAGTTCAGATTACACTTGAAGAAATAGGTGAAACAATAAAATCATTGAAAAATGGTAAGACCCCTGGACCAGATGGTTTAGTAACGAATTATATAAAATATTTCACGAGATAACGACTCCACGCTTACTTAATTTATACACTCATGCCTTTAAAGAAAATAAATTACCAGAAACATTAGCTGAATCAACTATTATGCTTATACCAACAAAAGATAAAGAGTTAGATGAACCAGGCTCATATAGAGCTATATCACTTTTAAATACAGATCAGAAAATTTTAGCAAAGACCTTAGCAAGAAGATTAAAGATATTAGTAAATTGATAAATCCTGATCAAACGGGGTTTATACCTGAAAAACATTCATTTAATAATATGAGACGCCTGTTTAATATAATGTACTCACATAAAACGGAGGAAGGAGATATATCAATTGTTTCTCTGGATGCAGAGAAAGCATTTGATCAGGTAGTGTGGCAGTATTTATATAAAATATTGCAAAAATTTAATATGGGAGAGAATTTTATTGTATGGGTAAAATTATTATATGATAAACCGATGGCAAGAATATTAACCAAGAATATGTTATCTCCAACATTTCAATTATCAACGGGCAACAGGCAGGGATGTGCTTTATCACCTCTGCTATTTGCCCTCATGATAGAGCCCCTGGCTGAAAGAATAAAATTAATCCGAATATTCAGGGATATAATACTAGGGACTCAAATAATAAAATGTCATTATATGCAGACGATATACTTTTATACATTACAAATTCACAAACGAGCATACCAGACTTATTAAATTTAATAGAGGAATTTGGTTCTTTTTCTGGACATAGAATAAATTGGAATAAAAGTGAAATCATGATGTTAAAACCTCAAGAATCTACACACCAATTAAAATACCCCTTTAAAATTGCAACAGAAAAATTTAAATATTTGGGTATTCAAGTTACCAGAAAATCCAAAGCATTATTTAATGCTAATTTTATGCCTTTATTAAATAAACTCAATGCGTTGATTAAATTCTGGAAAACACTTCCGTTATCATTAATAGACAGAATAAACGCTATAACAATGATCTTTTTACCACAAATAGTATACCTATTTCAATCTATACCATTATATATACCAAAAAACTTTTTTTTTTAAACTAGACTCTAATATTACCAATTTTATCTGGGATTATAGATCACAAAGAATTCAAAGAAAACACTTGTGCAAACCAAAAGACGTTGGGGGACTTTCACTTCCGAACATTTTATATTACTATTGGGCAGTGCATATTAAGAATATAATTTACTGGTTGGACAGTTCTACCCAACAGACAGAATGGATAAGAATGGAGAAAGAGGACTGAACTACACAATATATAAGAATAACCCAATTATACATGAACCAATAAGAATTTGGAAACAAATAAAATTATCCTTAAAATTAAGAAACCTATCATTGTTAAATCCAATAGTGAATAATCCTTTATATAAACCATCTCTTATTGATAAAACATATAATCAATGGGAAAGAATGGGAATTAAAAGGATCGGTGATATGTATGAAATGGGAAATCTGTTTTCATTCCAACAATTACAATTAAAATTTAAACTGTAAAATAACCAATATTTTAAATATCTTCAGATATTATATGGTTATATGGTTATATGGTTATATCTGCGACTTCATGAAGAAATACATACAAAGATATCAAAACATAACTTTAGATCCACTGGAAGAAGCAATGAATATTAAGGCTGACACAGAAATTAATATCATATTTATATAATAGTATTTTAAATATAGACTTACCGTCCGGAAGTGGCGGCGCTGCGTGGCAGCTGCGGCTCACCTGCAGTCCGTCTGTTTTTTTCTTTTTTTTTCATCTTTTTGTGTCTGTTCTAGTTAGAATTTTGGTTTATTAGGCTGTGTTTGTGTGGGGGGGGGGGGGGGGGGGGTGGGAGAAACAAGGTTTTAGTCTCTCCCTTCGGGGGGATGCGACCTTTTCTTGTCGTGTCCCCCGTCACCGTCTCCGTCTGTGCTGAGGCCTAATGGCGGAGCTGGTGGCCTCGGAGCTGTGGCGAGCGTTCAGAGCTCCAGTGTTCCAGCGGCGGCGGCGGCGGCCCGGCTTCGGGGCTTCGGCGCTCCAGCAGTTGCTCCAGCGGTGCTCCAGCAGCGGCCCGGCTTCAGAGCTCCGGCGGCTCTCCAGCGATGCTCCAGCGGTGGCGGCGGCCCGGGGCTTCGGCGGCTCTCCAGCGGTGCTCCGGCAGCGGCCCGGCTTCGGGGCTTCGGGGCTCCAGCAGTTGCTTCAGCGGCTCTCCAGCAGCGGCCCGGCTTCGGCGCTCCGGCGGCTCTCCAGCGGTGCTCCAGCAGCGGCCCGGCTTCGGCGCTCCGGCAGTTGCTTCAGCGGTGCTCCACCAGCGGCCCGGCTTCGGGGCTTCAGCGGCTCTCCAGCGGTGCTCCAGCGGCGGCCCGGCTTCAGAGCTCCGGCGGCTCCAGCGTTCCCGTGGTCGATCCTGATTGGGAGCTGTGGTGGTGTTCCAGCATTCCGGCAACGGCGGCGGTGACGGCCTGGCTTCGGAGGCTCGGCCGCGGGCCTGGTGGACGATGACATCGGAGGCCTGGATTGCCTCAGTACAGAGGGGGAACATGTAGGGGAAAAAGACAAAGACTTTAAGACTTTTGCCTTCCACCACAGTGAGGAGGTGCCTGGTGAACTCACTGTGGTGGATGTTAAATATGTGTTTATTGTGTGTTTTGTTTTAATTTATTACATGTTATGACTGCAAGGTAACAAATTTCGTTCAGACCGAAAGGTCTGAATGACAATAAAGGAATCTGAATCTGAATCTGAATCTGAACAGAGGCACTTAGAGAAGAGTGGGAAGGAGAAATAATGATAAAAAATTACAAAGGAAACATGGGAAAAGTATTTGATATATATATATATACACAAATGTTCGATTAATGTAAGACATAATTTAATTCAATTAAAAATTTTACGTAGATTATATTATTCAAAAACTAGATTGAATAAATTATATCCAAATACTTTCCACATTGGTGATAAATGTCTATCCCAAAATACAACTATTACACACTCTTTTGTCTCCTGCATAAAACTTTATAAATTCTGGAGTGATATTTTTGAAATATTTACAAAATTATTCAAGATAAAAATGGAACCTATTACTGAAATTATTATATTTGCAGTAATGGAAGATGGGAATAAATTGAAGTCATCTCAAAATTTAATTTTTAATTGTGAGTTAATAACGGCAAAATAATTTATACTTAACTTTTGGAAAAATACATCCATATCAATGCTTAAAATGTGGATGTCAAACATATTGGACACCGCACATCTTGAGGACACGCGATTCCTCCTAATAGATAAATCAGACCAATTCTTAACGAGTTGGTCTCCATTTGTCGATTTTTTGGTAGCATATGGTGCAACAAAATTGTAGAAGCTAACTGTCTCAGGATTGGGTGAGGGATGGTCAAGAATATAGATAACGATCTCCTTAACCTCTTACTTTCTACTCTTTTTCTTTCTTTTTTTCAATTTTCTTCTTTCACACTTTTTTTCCTTTTCACACACTATATATCACATGTTTCTCTATCTTTTATTACCTATTCTCTATTTTTCTTTTTCATTATTTAAAAAAAGAAGCTGTACATAAAATGTAATATGTCAATATATATTAGGCACCTTGGTGCCATATTCCTGTACTTACATCTAATAAAATAAAAAATAAAAAAATAAAAAAAATAAAAAAAGAAGATACGTAAGCTTAAAAGTGCACACCACCAAAATCAGGAGCAGCTTTTACTCCTTTGTTAACCAGACAGTCCTGCGCTAAGCTAGGGTACAGATGTCTGAAGAAGGGTCTCGACCCAAAACGTCGCCTATCTCCTTCGCTCCTTAGATGCTGCTGCACCCGCTGAGTTTCTCCAGCCTTTTGTGTACCCTCAATTCTCCAGCATCTGCAGTTTCTTCTTTAACACTAGATCTTTTGTCTGGAACTGTTATTGTACAATACTGAGAATTATATTCTGCATTCTTTATCTCTCTCTTTGCTCTGCATATTGTAATTTAATTTAGCTTGATTGTATTTATGTAAGGGTATTATCTGATTTGATTTAGATGGCACGCAAACCAAAGCTGTTCACTGTACCTTGATACATGTGACAATAATAAACCTAAATCAACTAAAATAGATTCTTAACATCGAATATAAATAAAGGATGCTTATTTATCAGATCCACTCAAGGAGTTGCATGAATCTATAAAATTACAGAGATTGGTGAATGATGTATTCACTGGAGATTCAAGAATGATATAATAATGATTTCAATGTCAAGAAATTTGTCTGATGATAATTGTCAGATAGGAAGCGTGGAAAGAACACTCCAAGCAGTCTATTACCCGATCTTCTCAATTTCCATCTCCAAGGTTGGGTTTTAAGAGTTATAGCCAGTCCACTGAAATCTCTTGCGTAGCCAAAAGCAAACCTAAAAGGTAAATAGCAGTGTGATGGAAGCTACAAATACTGGTGTCTGTCTGTCTGTCTGTCTGTCTGTCTGTCTGTCTGTCTGTCTGTCTGTCTGTCTGTCTAGTTATCTATCTATCTATATCTGATCTTGTGCTGGTTTGCGAGGTTTTTCCATTTGCGCAAAAACGGTACTCGAAAGCGCTGCGATATTTTGTCTCCTTACTCACCATTCTCCTGTGATGTGAGTGCAACAAGTTTTGTTCCGATCGATGGTATATTGTAAAAATTATCGATGTTTAAAAATCGTAAAAAGCATGCATGAATGCTGTCAGTTGCCGCTACGCAGATTGGTCTCCACTCCTGTCACTCGGGAAGGGGCGTCACCAGGATGGCAACCAAGGACGAGTGACAGGAGATGAAGTCGGGGCCTGGACTGGAGCCCAGGCAGCAGTCAAGCTGAGGGCTGGGGTCGTGCCCAAGCCTGGGGCCTAGTCAAGATGTACCACCGCCTTGGGGGCCGCACGGCCACTGCAGCACAGCCTCCTCTTCCTGCTCTGCAGGCAGCTCTGGCTCAGTCGCCCGCCACCCTCACCCCGCCCCTGGCACAGCGAGCCCGGCTCCGTCGAGGCCTAGGTTCCCGAGTGTTTCGGCCGCCTACAGCCAAGGCCAGGCCGAGTACGAGAACCAGGCTGAGTTCCAGGCCCTGGCGCTGCTCGATGCCTTTGTAGGTTCTGCGGCTGGGAATGGGAGAGAGAGGAGGAGGATGAGGGAAATGGGGAGGAGGGTGATGCGGTGGTAGAGGGAGATGGGGGGGGAGCAGCACCGAGCCCCAAGCCCTGCTGTCTACCCGCTGGTGTGGCCCTAACATACCACATCGTTACACAGAGGGAGGGGGCGCCGCAGCCCGGCCCACAGCATGGGGAGGGGGGAGAGATGATGGAGGGAGGGGGGAGAGAGGGAGGAGGGAGGGAGGGGGAGGGAGATGGGAGAGATGGATGAGAGGGGAGAGAGGGAGGGAGGAGGGAGAGAGGGTGAGGGAGGGAGGGGGAGAGAGGGATGAGGGAGGGAGAGGGTAGAGAGGAATGATGGAGGGAGGGGGGGAGAGAGAGGGTTGGAGGGAGCGAGCGAGTGGGGTAGAGGGATGGTGGAGTGTAGGGGGTAGGGAGGGGGGTAAAAGGGGTCCGGGGTGATGGACAAGGTGGGTTAGAGGGGGGAGTGGAGGGAGAGGGGGACATGGAGGGGTGAATATTATGGGAGGGGGATAGGCGTGAGTGGTGGAATATTGCATTGGGGGAACGGGTTGCGTTGGGGGAACAGGTGAGTAGTGGAATATTGAGTTGGGGAACGGGTTGCGTTGGGGGACCAGGCTTCCCGTGTAACAGCGACTCAATGAGTCCCACTCAGTCTATAAAATGCATCTTCCTCAAGAAGCTATGTAGCAACTTTCTGAAGCATGTCCAAACCCAGCCAGAAGTTTTCTACCGCTTTGTGACGTGCAGCTGGATTTGTTCATTGGAGAATATGCGCTGTCTCCAATGTAATTATCCCATGATGGATAAGGATGAAAGAAAGTTGTGGATCAATCGTTCACCCCTGGCCCATTGATATAATGATACAGGATCTAATGTTCATAGAGTGAGGGACATGAGCCAAGCCAATGGTACACCTGAATAATAAAATTAATGTGCAGTTAAGAACTTGTAGGCTAAGTTCAGTAACTATATCTTGAGACCGTCTCTTGGGTACTCAAAGGAAGCCGAGTGTAACGTATTTTGTGGGATATTTGACATAGCTGAGATTAGGTGTAGAAGGAAGCTAAATTGGAAAAATATCAGTGTACCAGGGGGTCAGCTCCAATCCAGAAACTTCTGAACTTTATGAAAGTGCGTGACTTTGACAGCCGAAGGAGATGAATAGGTATGTTAAGGATGATAATCAGTTCAGAAGACTCTCATCTAACTTGCTTTACAATTTTTTGCCAGTGATAGCTCCTGACAACTGAAGTAAAGTGAATTCAACTTTGGAGAGAAGTTAAATGTTTTCACAGCACTAATGCGGGAGAGGGAAAGTGGAATCCTTTGTTCCTGACATCACAAGCTTCGATCAAACGCCATCAAACACTGACCTCTCACCACCTCCATTCAATGTCTGGGTTCTCTGGTACTTTATCATTTATAGCTACAACCAGGCACCAGGGAGAAACAGATCTTATACCACAGTAGTTACAAGAAACTCAACATACGCCTCATCGAGATTAACCTTGACTGACCTTATAGCAAATCTTGTGTTTTCCGTGCAGGAGTAATAGAACATTCGGTCGCTATGAGAATGTTCTACTATTCTATATTTTATCTGCCTTGTACATTAACTCATTCATTACATTTTGGGACTGAGAAGCTCAGTTATAAGATTTTCTCAGCATAACCAGCCTCACTTAATTCTTGAAAATCAAAAAAAAACTGCAGATGCTGAAAATCTGAAATAAAAACAGAAAATGTGAGAGAAACACTCGGCAGATCAAGTAGCATCTCTGGAATGAGAAACTGGGCTCCTGTTTCAGATCAGAAACATAGAATCGCCACATCATCCAATGAAGATAATGTAACTTCAATAGGAAAATGGCTGGAGCTTCTCATGTGTTCTGAATTATACTGTAGAAGTCACAGCAATCCAAGAGATGGGGAGTGAGAGCGGGCGCATGGACATAGGGAAATCACATCTAGATTTCAAGAAGTTGATGAAAACAAATGCCTTGTTGTTATTTTTTTTCCTGTGGCTTCGAATGGCATGGGTGGCATGGTGGTGCAGTGGTAGAGCTATTGCCTTGCAGTGTTAGAGACCCAAGTTCAATCCTGACCATGGGTGCTTGTTTGTAGGGAGTTTGGATGTTCTCCCCGTAAGAACCTGCGTGGGTTTTCTCTGGGATATTCAGTTTCCTCTGAAACTCCAAAGACATACAGGTTTGAAGGTTAATTGGCTTGATATAAATGTAAAATTGTCCCTAGTGTGTGTAGGGCTTTGTTAATGTGCAGGGATCGTTAGTCGTTCCGGACTCGGTGGACTGAAGGACCTGTGGCCATGCTGTATCAGTAAAAAAAAATGAAATGTCACAGACATGGTCATAATTGTTCCTCAATTGGATGTCCAGATAAAAATATCTTCAACGTCCAACGACCAGAAGAGTGACACAAATCGTTGGATCTGGATTCCAGGGATCTATTCCACTGAAATACCTACAAAATGTGTACATTTTGCTTACCTTGAAAACCTTGAGATTATCCCTCCAAATGTAGAGGTATCTCAAACTTGGCTTACTACTTGATAGCCTAACACAGCCACTTATCTGGATCAGTGAATAATGCACAAATAAGTAAACTGGCCTGGATCTTCCACTGCGTGATGAGCCACTTCAATTTATTGGTTCTCTGCTTGCGTCCTCACATCTGCAGCAAATCCCTTGCTGTGAACTTCTACACTGACCACGTTTATTGGCCATACAAATATAGTGCTTGACAATCTCAGGCATTCACTCACAGTCAAAGGCTTGCAAAAATGATTTAATAAAATGAAACATTCCTAAAACAGTAGGAATAAAAACACTCTAAAGCATGTGAAAGTGATAAAAATGCAATCAATGCAATTGAATTAATTCAATTAAATCAAAACAAGTGTTAAGGTAAACGTAAATTGTATGCACCAAGACTAAGCAGGCCAGGCATTGGTATCCAGTGATGGTAACATCTGCAGAAGCCCACACTCCCTGTGCAACTCCAAAACAGCAGGCAGTAGTCCCCTAAGCAAAAACAACTTTGTGGAACTGCATGCTTTAAAGCAGAAAGCATAAGCCAATATAATATACAGCAAGAGTTAAAACCAGTGACAGTTTGCTTGCTCACTGTTGTAAATATTACTTGCCACCCTCTTTGTTTTTCTAAGTAATTTGTGTCCTTCATTACTGTTGCAGAGAGAGAAGGGTGCCATTTGATGTGAGCATCTGGTCAAGTATAATTCTAATACCCCTAACCTTGGTGAAACTGGGCATTGAGTCACATCATTAATTTTTTCCCATGTCTGTTGAAAAGTTGTCAACCATCTCCTCCTTCAAAGCCGTCGATGCTCTCTGTTCCTTTTCCAACAACTCTGAAACCATGTTAGTAAGTCTTCCTAATGCTGTATATTTTAATTACTTTCACATGGCTTTCTTATGTTCCCAGGTGCATTTTATATCAATCCTCTCGAGCTGTCATCCTGGCCCTGATCCCCAGCCATTCAGCCGTATCCTATTTCCCACTCTATCTATTGGTGTATGTGGTGTTTTCCCTTAAGACTGTATCTGTATCTCGACCTGAATTCTCTCCATTAACTGGATAAATTATTTGGATGCAATTATCAGTAAATCCTTTCAGAAATGTTATTGCACAGACCCGACCAAATTATATTTTACTGATCAAACAAAACAAGGAGTGCATTACTTTGTAAAATATATGATTTTCTAATTACAATATTTTTACATTGTATATATAAAACAAAAACTAAGTCCCTCAACTATGACATTGAAAATCCTGCAAGAGACCAGCTTATCGCCAAACATTCCTGAACGATGAAAACTAGTAGGTTGCTTTGAAATTAACCCTTTAATGTCCACTCTCCGATACACCAACCAAAAGCTTATGTCACTGCCCTTGTTTTTCACAGTCAGTGATGAATTTGGCCTTTCAATCCACAGTCCAAATTCTGTATTTTTTCTGTGGCTGTCTCTTAATCAACTATTTCAATAAATTTACACAATGCATCAATTGCAATTTTGAGGATAATTATGCATGTTCTTGGAAAGTCCATCATTTATTCCCGCCAATGAATATTGAGCTGTGTTATAAACCACACCCAACATGCATGATTCACAAGGGTGGATTACCTCCCTTTTATGTTTGCATAAAATATTGAAACCACTGAAATGTTCCAAGACAACCCAAGTGGTACAAGCAAATGATTTATTTCATCATGTTTAGACTCATTCATCAAAGGTATGCAAGCATCACATAGGTCTTCGCTAAGGTTCTTATCACCATTTTCAAGCTTTTTCCCAGTTTCGTTTTGCCAGTATTGAAATGGAACAGCTGACCTGCTACTTTCTGGCTTCTTCAGTGATGGATGGTTTCACTGTGCACTGGTAGGTAAAACTCCACCAACTCCACTGAACTCCCAATAGGAGTTAGGCAGTGTCCTCCTTCAGTGAAAGGAGGTTGATTAGTAAATTTCTGGATGACACTAAAGTGGGTGTTATTGTAGACCGCAAAGATGGTTATTAAAAAATTCAGCAGAATCTTAATCAGCTGGGCAAGTGGACAGAGGAATTGTTGATGGAGTTTAATACAGATAATGTGAGGAGTTGCATTTTAGGAAGTCAAACCAGGGCAGAACCTTCCCAGTAAATGGCAAGGCCCCAGAGAGTGTTGTAGGGCAGAGGGATCTAGGAGTGCAGGTACATAATATCCTGAAAATTGCTACACATGTAGATAGGGTGGTACATCTGCCTTCATCAGCCAGGATATTGAACATAGATGTACTGTTACAGTTGTACAAAGCATCGGTGAGACCGCACTTAGAGTATTGTGTTCAGTTTTGGTCATCCTACTTTAGGAAGTGTATTGTAAAGCTGGAATGATTGCAGAGATGAATCACAAGGATGCTGCCAGGACTTGAAAGCCTGAGCCATAGGGAGAGGCTGCACAGGCTAGAACTTTATTCTTTGGAGCACAGAAATTTGTGTAATGATATTATACAGGTGCATAAGATCACCAGGGGAATAGATAGGGAGAATACACAGAGTCTTTTACCCAGAGTAGGGCAATCAAGAACCAGACATAGGTTTAAGAAGAGAGGGGAAAGATTTAATAGAAACCTGAGGCACACTTTTTTCACACAGAGGGTGGTGTGTAATGGATTGAGCTGCCAGAGAAGGTTGTTGATGCTGGTATTTTAAAAACAACATTTAAAAGGCATATGGAAGATAGATACAAAATACTGGAATAACTCAGTGGGTCAGGAAGCATTTCTGGAGAAAAGGAATAGGTGACGTTTAAAATACATTTAGACAGGTACATGAATAGGAAAGGTTTAGAGGGTTATGGGCTGAACATGGGCAGGTGGGACTTTTAGATGGGGCATCTTGGTTGGCATGGCTAAATCAGTTCACCTCCCAACTCAAAAAGAGGATTACTTTTGGGCCGAAAGGCCTGTTTCCATGCTATTTGACTCTCTGGCTTATTGACTCTATGAAAGCTATAGTGATTTCATTGTGGTAGACCTCATAGCCAGTCATTGTGCTTTACCTTGCACTAAACGTTATTTCCTTATCATGTATCTATACACTGTAAATGGATAGATTGTAATCATGTATTGACTTTCTGCCGCAACAAAAAGCTATTCACTGTACCTCGGTACACGTGAAAATAAACTAAACTGAACTGAACTGAACTGAACAACATTTTGTGCGTCTCTTTCACCCCTTCTTAATGTATGTTTTTATCATGACAGGTGATGCTTGACACCTTAATTATTCATCGATGCGAGAATAAAAAGCTCGAACAGCAAAGTCCACAGTTTATAAACACGGCACGATGTTTTATAATCAAATGGAAGTCCCAACTACAGTACCATTCCCATTAGCTTAGTTTGATCACATCCTGATGCCACAAGTGTAAATGTATCCTTTTCAATGAGTCTCAAATATGTTTTGTTTTAACAAAGTCTTAACAGCAGATCTTGTTTTAACATTAATCTGTTGAATTTTTCATGGTCCTGTTTTGATTTAAGTCGTGCCAAATAATATATTTCTGTATTCACTGATACTAGATCTGCAGATTGAAAATCCCTTAAGGGTATTACTGCATGATTAATCATTCAAATAAACAAAACTAATTCACTGGTGACATTAAGTAGAGAGCAAACAGCTCCTTCCCAATAAAATGTTGGTGTTTGATTTCTTCAGAATCAGCATTAGTCAGAATCAGAGTTAGTATTTGATGTACAATATCTGCATGCATAAGAGGCACGTGTTTCTGCAGACTGTGAGGGCTATGAGGATGGAGTGGCCTGCGACAAAGACTGCCTTTACTTCATTCAGACTCATCCCTTTTACCTACATGTCTCCTGGATCACAAATCACATAAAAAACACGTCTTGTGCAAAAATCACCGAGTGCCGGATGAACTCAGCAGGTCAGGCAGGATCTCTGGAGGACATGGATAGGCTAAGAAGAGATCCGGCCTGAAATGTTACCTATCCATGTCCTCCAGAGATGATGTTTGACTCACTTAGCTCCCCCAGCACTTTTCCTTTTGCGTAAGATTCCAGCATCTTGCTTGAGCCTGGAAAATAAGACTTTGTAGACCTCTCTTTGTTGAATAAACAAGCAAACATTGTTGGCTTAAAGAAGTTCTTTCTATTCCATTGTTAGTTTGAAAATATAAAATGGATTTCTCAAGTTATCGCTGCCTCTGCACCTATTTCGCCACTATGCCTTTCTAAACAAACCAGCCCATTCCAAGTTTCAGACGGGGTCCGAGACCCCCATTTATTGCTGATGTATTTTACTCAGCCAGAGACCCCAGATATTGTCCTCATTCATTGCATGCCCAACCTTTAAACAACTACTAGATAAACCCACCCACTCCCCCCCCCCCCCCCCCTCACCACCCCTGCAGACCCGCAACCTGAAACATCACATATCCATGTTCTCCAGAGTTGCTGCCTGACCCGCTGAGTTACTCCAGCACTTTAGGGCTTTTTGTGTATTAACTAGATCTGCAGTTCTTAGTGTCTACAACTGTTCACCTCTCTGAATGCCCTGCCATTCCATAATCTTCTCTCCAATCCCCTCCTCACCCCCTCCAGCCAAAATTAAAATTAAATTGTTCCCCTTGCAATGTATGCAGTCATTAAGCTTATAGTAGGTGGAAACAATGCAAAACAATTCACTGTTCCTCCATTTACCATTTTGGATTTTTTGAATGGGACAGACTGTATCATCCCATTCAGTTTATCTCCACTTGAATAGACTGCGGTTTGGGTACCTTCATCGTCCACTGATTTTCCTCTATTTACAATACCTGGTTAAACAGCAGAGCAGCCTGTCACCAACACCAACACGGCCTGTTTGTTGAGTGTATCAACGCCAAAATCTCTTTCCATCTGCCCATTTTCTTCATTTGGGGAGGTGGTACATTCAATCTGAGGTCTCTTGAAGTTAATTGCTGTTATTTAGGAAATTTCAACCAACAGTTTACAGCCCACATGAAAGTAATCCTCTTTTTGAGTTGGGAGGTGAACAGATTATGCAAACCAAAAGCAAGCAGCAGGAAACACCGGGTTTCTTTTCCATTTATTTTCAAGAGGTGGTATCTGCATGAAACGTGAAATTTCCTGCCAATTAAATTCATATAACAGGCCTCAAGTGAGTGTTGGTGATCAACTGCATTCCCCACACCACTCCCATACACCCAACCACCCATACCCTACACCACTCCCATACACCCAACCACCCATACCCCACACCACTCCCATACATCAACCACTTATTCCCCACACCACTCCCATACACCCAACTACTTCTTCCCCACACCACTCTCATACACCCAACCACTTATTCCCCACGCCACTCCCATACATCCAACTCCACTCATTCAAAAAGTACGAGAGACAACATTATTTCTAGAGGTCTCATTCAGTCGGAGGCCTCCTGCCGCATCAAAAACTGGATCAATGCCGGAAAGGTTGAGAGATTGGACATTCCCTGTGTTCTGATGAAGAAGAGGTGAGTGAATAGAAGGTTGCCAGCTTAAGACATAGGAGCACAATTAGGCCATTTAGCCCATTGAATCTGCACCGCCATTTGATCATGTCTGATCTATTTTTTCCACTCAACCCCATTCGCCTGCCTTCTCCCAGTAACCTCTTTTGCCCTTACTAATCAAGAACCTGTCAATCTCCACTTTATAAAATACCCAATGTGTTGGCCTCCATAGCCATCTATGACAATGAATGCCACAAATTCATCACACTCTGACTAAAGAAATTCCTCCTGGCTGGTTTAAATAAGTAGTCTGGTCAGCTTCTAAAATCAAAAGAAATGAAATACCAGTAGCAACTTCCAATAAGCAGACCTGACAATGTGGCCCATAAAATGTCAGGAGGTGGATCTAAAAAATCATAACACATTACATAGGAAATTACTATGTACTATGTTATTAAGAAATTGTTGCTTTAGCTCTTTACCTATCCATTCTCTGGACAATTTCTAACAGAATTATTTTTTCATGATTCTCATTTATCCAAATAATATTAATATTTCAAAAGAACTTAACAATATATTTTGGAAGTCCAAACGCTTTGCTATTATTTGTTTTTAGATTGGTAGCAACTTTATTTTTATTCAATTTTCCCGATAGTTACACTATTTTTTAATGGAACACATACCAGTACATTGATTGATGAGAAAGGTTATTAGAATTCCCTGAGTGACAATAATGGGCCTGTCCCATTTATGAGACTTTTTTGGCGACTGCTGGCAGCCGTCATAGGTCGTTGCAGGTCGGCGGAAAATGTTCAACATGTTGAAAATTTCCGGCGACCTGTAACGACCTACGACGAGTGCCGGTAGTTGCCGAAAAAGTCGCATAAGTGGGACAGGCCCATAACAATTTCATGCTCTGTTGTTAAAAGTTAAGCATGGCTGTGACAAATCTTTCAATAGAACGTGGATCTACCTGTTGTAAGCAAAATATCGCACATGCACACTCACACATGACAACAAATAATTGCCTAAGATTCAAGGTTTGCTTTTTCATAAAATTGACAACATCTGGAGTCGTGGATACATTATGACTTTTAAAAAGGGATTTGGTCAGATATACAGATAGAAAGAGATAGGAGGGTTATGGACCAAATGTAAGCAAGTGGGACTCACACTGTATGTCAACTTGGTCATCAGGGTCAATATGGGCTGAAGGGTCTGTTTCCTTATTGAGCAGCTCTATGACTGTAAGATACAGAACACCAAGAAAATGAGAGAACCAAAGGAGCAAACGTGCGATTGACTTGTACAGAGACATCAGAATGGGAGTACAATGCAATTTTGGTATCGATGAACATTGGTGATGGTCTGGCAGGGTCTGGTTAAGATCTCCCAGTTATCTGGTGGCATAATTAAATAACTAAAAATTAACCAGAGCTACCTGGATTCACATAACTTGATTTGATTGCAACAGTGAGTGAAACATGTTCACAATGACTACAGCAACATGTTTTGTCATTGCTTAATTAATTCATGCCTTTCATCTTCATTGGTGTACTTATTGGAGATTACTCATTGTGATTCTTCAAAAGGAAAGAATCATATTTTGATACATTAGCATAAGGTATATTCACCGCACAGGCATGATCATGGGATTTTATTGTTGAATTACATTCAGGTATTAATGAGTCCTCATCTAGTATTGACTGCCATGGTTATCTGTGTCGACTGCCTTTGAAAGTTTGGCTGGTGAGCGCACATCTTTTCCCATCCCTCTCTCCTTCACCAAACCTCCAATGTTAAGTTAAAACATGTCAAAGCATAATCTCTCCTACATCATGCCATTCCTAAATGCTCTCGGGATAGCCTATTTCCCAGGCCACAAAGCACATCAACTGTAAGAGATTAAGCTGCTGCTAATTCGTGCAAGTCTGACCTGTGCTTAGTAGTGACTTCCTATTGAACAACATGGTCACAATCAGAGTTGGCTGCATGCAGTGGGCAATGTGACATTGGAGTGCTGATTGTATGAGAATGATGAAGGTGTGATAGTGTGCTCCTTACCTGACTTAATTCCAAAGGCTGTTCACTTTAGCATGGATGTCCTGGTGCATCAATTAGGCTGAATAATAGCTATTTACAGAATGGAAAGCTCTCGTGACCAAACTCAGAAGCTCCCTAGCAGAGTGGCATTGGAACACAAATATTGGGATGGGATTACTGTGAAATAAAATATGGACCGGCACACTGTTGATGGACATGGGGTTTAGTGTAGGGTCGGCACTCTCTTGGGATATCTGTGGGGCAGGCACAAGCCGTGAGTAATTACTCAGGGTAGGCACTGGGCAGTCAGTCGACCTTTAAAATTGTAAAACCATGCATGCGCAGATCGGTCCCGTCGGCAGTCAGTCGACTTTAAAAAAATCTTTAAAAAACGGGCATGCGCATATTTGTCTCCTCTCCTGTGGGCATGTGCAGCACCTTGCGCGCAGTCCACGGTGCAAAGACAGGATTTCAGCTGCCTTTATTGCCCGTTGTACGTGAAGGCTTGAAGCAGCGTCCACGGCACGTGAGTTGTACATAATTGCGTGTATTACACGTATTGCGGATTAAAGGCACGGGAAAATTATGCCTACCCTAAGATCGATTATTTAAATAATAACCATCTAATAATAAATACTGAATATAGTAAATGAATTGGAAATCTTTACTATTTATATTTAATAATTATCTTTTTATAACTTATGTCAGGGTAGGCACTGCCTACCTTGCCTACCCTGACGGCACTGCTGTGGGAAGTGGGAGGCCAGCAATATTTTACCTTGTTCATTACAGGCTTGTGGTGGTGGATGTACATATACAGCAATGGTGGAGGAAGGCAGTCTGGAGATCAGGGGGTGCTGGAAAGTTTGTTGGAGGGGCTCTGTGTGCAGTACAGGAGAATGATACCGAAAGATAATTAATTAATTTACTAACCTTGCAGGCTTCCATTCCACAAGTGATGGATGGAGATCATGTTGCCGTTGATGTTGGGGGAGTCTAGAACCAGGGGCTACAGTTTAAGAATAAGGGGTAAGGCATTTAGAACGGAGATGAGGAAACACTTTTGTGAGTCTGTGGAATTCTCTGCCTCAGAAAGCGGTGGAGGCCGGTTCTCTGGATACTTTCAAGAGAGAGCTTGATAGGGCTCTTAAAGATAGCGGAGTCAGGGGATATGGGGAGAAGGCAGGAACGGGGTACTGATTGTGGATGATCAGCCAAGATAACATTGAATGGTGGAGCTGGCTCGAAGGGCCGAATGGCCTACTCCTACATCTATTGTCTATTGTCTATTGATGTAGGAGAATCCAATAATTGGTGCCCCAGATCACTTGGTCAATATTCCTCTGCAAAGCATGAAGGATCGCCTTATCCCACAGGTGCCAGATACAGAAATCGCATTGGGCAAGCTAATGCCCCTGTCCCACTTAGGACTCTTGAACGGAAACCTCTGGAGACTTTACGCCCCACCCAAGGTTTCCGTGCGGTTCCCGGAGGTTCCCAGAGGTTTTTGTCAGGTTCCCGAGGTTCCCAGAGGTTTTTTCAATTTTTTTGAAATAATCACTGGAATATAGAAGAGGCGGAAACCACTTTCGGCCATTAGGGAGACTGACAAAAACATCCGGGAACCTCCAGGAACTGCACGGAAACCTTTGATGGGGCGCAAAGTTTCCAGAGGTTTCCGTTCAGGTTTCCTAAGTGGGACAGGGGCATAAGGTAAATCACGCTAGGATCTATTTGGTTAGGTTTTCTGAATGCAGTAAAATGTCCCAGAAATAAGCATTCATACGTTTCATTCTTACTCTAATCTAGAGCACACGGCTCAGCATCATAATGAGCAACACATTAAGCCATCACACATTATATATAAAATAGAAAGTTACCTGAACATGACCTTAGGATATTCTAAACCATGTACAACAAAATATTCACAAAAGTTGTAATGGAGAAAATGAAGCAGCCAACTTTGTGTGCAGAAATATCCCAAAACAGCTAAGTCGTTCCAGCCAGATATGTTGATTCACTATTACTGTTTGGGGATAATTATGGATGAGGGCATTGTTCTCCAGTCCTTTCAAATGATGTCATGGGATTTAAATGTCCAGGTTGCCTTGGTGGGAAGGGAATTCAGGTCTAGGGATCATTAATGACAATAATTTTAATTAATAAATTAATTGTCACAATATTGCAGTGCTACTTACTATATATAAATGCCAGGGGAACATACAATTTAGAGTTAGAACAATGATTTTCTTTAGATTAGACTTTAGAAATACTGCATGGAAACAGGCCCTTTCATCCACCGAGTCCACTCCGACCAACGATCGCACTAACACTATCCTACACACTAGGGACAGTTTATAATTTTACCAAAGCAAATTAACCTACAAATCTGAAAGATTCTTGATTAGTAAGGGTATCAAGGGTTATGGGAAGAAGACAGGAATATGGGGTTGAACGGGAATGGCAGAATAGACTTGAGGGGCCGAATAGCCTACTATTCCTATGACTTGTGAATGCATGAACCAACATCAAAGAAATTGCAGAGAGTCCATCTAACAAATTAGCATGGCCCCATCAACTCCTTCTATACTTCGCACTGTCTCAGGAAAGCAGTCAACATAATTAAAGACCTTTCACAGTCCGGTCATTCTCTCTTCTCCCCTCTCCCATCAGGCAGAAGATGCAATAGTTTAAAAGCACGAACCACCAGATTCAAGAACAGTTTCTTTCCTGCTGTAATCAGAATTAGTTCCTGATCTTCCAAGCTACCGTGTCGTGGTCCTTGCATATTGTTATGTGCATTTTCTTTTTATTTGTAACATTATTTTCTGAATTCTGTTTTGTTTTCTCTCTTGTCAAGTCAAGTCAAGTCAATTTTATTTCTATAGCACATTTAAAAACAACTCTCCTTGACCAAAGTGCTTTACATACAGTGGTACACAGATCTAACAATACATACATAAATACATACATACAGCGCTCCCTCAGAGGACCTCAAGAAACGCATGTGAGTAGAAATAGGTTTAAAGTCTAGACTTAAAGGAGTCGATGGAGGGGGCAGTTCTGATGATAAGAGGGATGCTTTTCCACAGTCTAGGTGCTGCAACCGCAAAAGCGCGGTCGCCCCTGAGCTTAAATCTGGACCGCAGGATAGTCAGTAGATAGTCTTGCACTACCTAATATACTCATATATGGTATGATCTGCTGGGATAGCATGCAAACGTTTTTCTCGTTATCTCAGTAATAAAGAATACAAAAAACAATACCAATACCAATTATATTTCTGATGTAATCATGGCCCTGTTCTATGTCTTTTTTTTGCCTCGGCTCTTGGCTGGAGTAAAGAGCCATCAAGGAAAGTCTTGTTAGATCTGGCAGCCAGATTGGAACTATGGCATATGACTGGCACAGGATGAGTGAATCATGTCTGCTCGCAGAATACCAGGTACAAATCTGCATGATGCAATGCCTAAGGTTACAAACAATCTGTTTGTGCAGGAAATTGAATTAATTTCTACGGGAAAAGATGCCAGGATAGTAACGGGGAGCACATATGGCAATGTGAGTGCAATGTGTGGCTACTTGGATGCCTGCAATGCAGAAAAAGCAGGGTACTTTCTTACAATAGACAATAGACAATAGACAATAGACAATAGGTGTAGGAGTAGGCCATTTGGCCCTTCGAGCGAGCACCGTCATTCAATGTGATCATGGCTGATCATCCCCAAAGAGTACCCCATTCCTGCCTTCTCCCCATATCCCCTGACTCCGCTATTTTTAAGAACCCTATCTAGCTCTCCCTTGAAAGCATCCAGAGAACCTGCCTCCACCGCCCTCTGAGGCAGAGAATTCCACAGACTCACCACTCTCTGTGAGAAAAAGTGTTTCCTCGTCTCTGTTCTAAATGGCTTACTCCTTAATTCTTAAACTGTGGCCCCTGGTTCTGGGAACATCGGGAACATGTTTCCTGCCTCTAGAGTGTCCAAGTGTTTTAATGTTTTAATGTTTTATAATAATGTACTTAGAAATCTGAGATTATATCAATCAGGAAGTAATAAATGTTGGGTTTCAGTATTATTGAACAGAGATGGGCGAGAAATTACCTGATAAAATTTTCTTCAAATAAGCAAAAAAATTAAAGATTCAAAATGAGAACATGCCTCCACTCTGGTGGAGAGTTGAATTTAAAAGAACATTGCACAAAATCAGACACCAGGAACAGAAGTGCGCAGGAAGGAACTGCAGATGCTGGTTTAAACCGAAGATTTCAAGAAGTCTCGACCTGAAATGTCACCTTTCCCTTTTCTTCGGAGATGATGTCTGACCCGCTGAGTTGCTATGTCTACCAGGAACAGAAAGGGTTGCAATCACACGACCAGCAGTAGCATTTATGGAGAGCGACCGGGGGGGGGGGGGGGGGGGGGGGGTTGGGGGGTTGGGTTTGATTCCCTCCTCCATGGATGCTGCCTTAGTATGCCTTAGCTTAAAAGGAAATTCATGCAGTTTTTCTTCCTGGTATGGGGTGACTTCATAACCCTGATATACAGCAGTAGACTGTGAAATGGTGCTGTTGAAGAGCTTTTAAACTGATTTGGCAGGGTGAGAAAGTTACTGGAGAGTATTCTGAGGGATAGGATATACAGGTATTTGGATAGACAAGGGCTGATTAGGGATAGTCAGCATGGTTTTGTACGTGGGAGGTCATGTCTCACAACTCTGATTCCGTTTTTTGAAGATATGACCATAAAGGTTGATAAGGGCACAGCTGCAGATGAAGTATACATGGATTTCAGTAAGGCATTTGACAAGGTTCTACATGGTAGGCTGCTCTGAAACATTAGATCACATGGGATCCAAGGAGAGATAGCTGAATGGATAGAAAATTGGCTTAATTTAAGGAAGCAGAGGGTGATGGTGGATGGCTACTTCTCGGACTCGAAGCCTGTGACAAGTATTTTGCTTTGGTTTTGGATTTGGTGCTGGGCCCTTTACTGTTTGTCATCTATATCAATGATTTGGATGAGAACATACATGGCAAGATTAGCAAGTTTGCTGATGATACAACTTAAAGGTCGAGTCACAGGGAGATAAGATGATCAAAAAGGCTTTTGTCACATTGGCCTTCATCAGTCAAAGTAGTAAGTAGAGAAGTTGGGAGGTCATGTTGCAGTTGTATATGATGTTGGTGAGACCGCATTTGGCGTATTGTGCTCTGTTCTGGGCACCATGTTATAGGAAAGATGCTGTCAAGCTGGAAAGGTAACACAGAATTACAAGGATGTTGCCAGGTCTAGAGAGTCTGAGCTATAGGGAGTGGTAGAGTAGGCTGGGACTATATTTGTCGGAACGCAGGAGGATAAGGGATGATCTTATAGAGTTCAGTTTAGTTTATTGTCACATGTACCGAGGTACAGTGAAAATCTTTTTGTTGCGTGCTCACCAGTCAGCAGTGATGTATAAAATCATGAGAGGAATAGATTGGGTAGAAGCACAGAGTCCCTTTCCCAGAGTAGGTGAATCGAGGACCAGAGGACATAGGTATAAGGTGGAAGGGAAAAGATTACGTAGGAATCTGAGGGGAAACTATTTCACACAAAGGGTAGTGGATATATGGAATAAGCTGCCAGAGGAAGTAGTTGAGCTGGGACTATCCCAACATTTAAGATATTGTTAGGCAGGTACATGGATAGGACAAGTTTGGCGGGATGTGGACCAAATGCAGGCAGGTGTGACAAGTGTAGTTTTCATAGCAAAAGGATTTGAGTATAGGACCAGGGAGGTTCTACTGCAGTTGTACAGGGTCTTGGTGAGACCACACCTGGAGTATTGCATACAGTTTTGGTCTCCAAATCTGAGGAAAGACATTCTTGCCATAGATAGAGTACAGAGAAGGTTCACCAGACTGATTCCTGGGATGGCAGGACTTTAATATGAAGAAAGACTGGATAGACTCTGCTTGTTCTCGCTAGAATTTAGAAGATTTAGAAGAGGGGGGATCTTATAGAAACTTACAAACTAACAAGGGGTTGGACAGGCTAGATGCAGGAAGATTGTTTCCGATGTTGGGGAAGTCCAGAACGAGGGGTCACAGTTTAAGGATAAGGGGGAAGTCTTTGAGGACCGCGATGAGAAAAACATTTTTCACACAGAGAGTGGTGAATCTGTGGAATTCTCTGGCACAGAAGGTAGTTGAGGCCAGTTCATTGGCTATATTTAAGAGGGAGTTAGATGTGGCCCTTGTGGCTAAAGGGATCAGGGGGTATGGAGAGAAGGCAGGTACAGGATACTGAGTTGGATGATCAGCCATGATCATATTGAATGGCGGTGCAGGCTCGAAGAGCTGAATGGCCTGCTCCTGCACCTATTTTCTATTTTTCTATGTATGTTTCTATGGTGTAGTGGGCAAGTTGGACCGAAGAGCCTATATCCACACTATGACTCTATGACTCAATGACTGAGAAATGAAATGAGATCAGAGAAACAGAGAAACATCAGAGAATGTGTTCTTAAGATTCCTGGTCATCAACTATTCAGAACTGATGGAGAAGAAAAGTTTGAAGGTCCAACAATTCTTCAAAGAAAGGATTTACCCGGATAGTTTTAGACTGAGACTATTTGGCAACAGGAAGCTGTTACAAAACTGGGAGCTTGTTTATTTAGAGTTCCAAACAGTATGAAGAAAACCAAAGAGTCGCTCTTGGCATTTTCCAAAGGCAAGTGACAAAAATAGTACAGTGGTAGCAGAATTCAGTTGCCCTGAAATAGATTGGGAAATGCGTGAACAGAAACTTTAAATAAAGATTAATTTCTGAAATCATCATATGCACGGGAATAATTTTTTGATCACTTCTGTGGCGCAGAGGTATAGTTGCTGACTTACAGCGGCAGAGACCTGGATTAAATCCTGACTATGGGGGCTGTCTATACAGTGTTTGTACATTCTCCCTGCGACCGCTTGGGGTTTCTCTGGATGCTCCGGTTTCCTCCCACACTCCAAAGACGTGCAGGTTTATAGGTTAATTAGTGTTGGTAAAATTTTGTGTCGGTAAAAATTGTAAATTGTCCCTAGTGTAGAGGGTAGTGTTAGTGTACAGGTATCACTGGTCGGCATGGGCTCGGTGAACCAAAGAGCAAGTTTCTGCGGTGTTTCACTAAAACTAAAACTAAATCTCATGAGTATGAGATTTCTCAGTGATTATCTCCCCACTCCACTCCTAATCTGCTACCTAATGCAATTCTTCCATTATCCCCACTCTCTGCAATAGCAACAGATTATAGATGAAAAGCTTTTGTATGTGATCACACGTGAAATATCTCTTCTACTGCACATATAGTGGCTTGCAAAAGTTTTCATACCACTTGAACTTTTCCACATTTTGTCACGCTACAACCACAAACGTAAATGTATTTTATTGGGATTTTATGTGATAGACCAACACAAAGTGGTGCATAATTGTGAAGTGGAAGGAAAATGATACATGGTTTCCAAATTTTATTACAAATAAAAAACTGAAAAGTGTGGCGTGCAAACGTATTCAGCCCCACTGAGTCAATACTTTTTAGAACCACCTTTCGCTGCAATTACAGCTGCAAGTCTTTTGGGGTATGTCTCTACCAGCTTTGCCCATCCAGAGACTGAAAGTTATGCCCATTCTTCTTTGCAAAATAGCTCAAGCTCGGTCAGATTGAATGGAGAGAGTCTGTGAACAGCAATTTTCAAGTCTTGCCAGAGATTCTCAATTGGATTTAGGTCTGGACTTTGACTGGGCCATTCTAACACATTAATATGCTTTGATCTAAAGTATTCCATTGTAGCTCTGGCTGTATGTTTAGGGTCGTTGTCCTGCTGGAAGGTGAACCTCCGCCCCAGTCTCCAGTCTTTTGCAGACTCTAACAGGTTTTCTTCCAAGATTGCCCTGTATTTGGCTCAATCCATCTTCCCACCAACTCTGACGAGCTTCCCTGTCCCTGCTGAAGAAAAGCATCCCCACTGCATGATGCTGCCACCACCATGTTTCACAGTGAGGATGGTGTGTTCAGGGTGATGTGCAGTGTTAGTTTTCCGCCACACGTAGCATTTTGCATTTAGGCCAAAAACTTCAATTTTGGTCTCATCAGACCAGAGCACCTTCCTCCACATGTTTGCTGTGTCCCCCACATGGCTTGTGGCAAACTGCAAACAGGACTTCTAATGGCTTTGTTTCAATAATGGCTTTCTTCTTGCCACTCTTCCATAAAGGCCCGATTTGTGGAGTTGTCCAACTAATAGTTGTCCTGTGGACAGATTCTCCCACCTGAGCTGTGGATCTCTGCAGCTCCTCCAGAGTTACCATGGGCTTCTTGGCTGCTTCTCTGATCAATGCTCTTCTTGCCCGGCCTGTCAGTTTAGGTGGACGGCCATGTCTTGGTAGGTTTGCAGTTGTGCCATACTCTTTCCATTTTCGGATTATGGATTGAACAGTGTTCCATGAGATGTTCAAAGCTTGGGATATTTTTTATAACCTAACCCTGCTTTAAACATCTCCACAACTTTATCCCTGACCTGTCTGGTGTGTTCCTTGGGCTTCATGATGCTGTTTGTTCACTAATGTTCTCTAACAAGCCTCTGAGGCCTTCACAGAACAGCTGTATTTATACTGAGATTAGATTACACACAAGTGGACTCTATTTACTAATTAGGTGACTTCTGAAGGCAATTGGTTGCACTGGATTTTATTTAGGGGCCACTTTGTGTTGGTCTATCACATAAAATCCCAATAAAATACATTTACGTTTGTGGTTGTAAAGTGACAAAATGTGGAAAGGTTCAAGGGGTATGAAAACTTTAACAAGCCACTGTAGCTTGCGTGAGGAATGGTAGAATGTTGGAGCCTTCCCCATAATTAATGTGAGTCCGTCCTCCACACCTCATGACCAATGTATTTTCACATATTCCAAAATACTCGGGCCATAATTTTTAGGTCATAGAGTTAGCAATTTTTAAAGTTGATAATTTACCAAGTTCAGATGGAATACTTCCTAGTTATTCAAAAGTGCAATGACTATTTCGATCAAACTTCGAACTGGTAAGTTCTCGTTTAATCTTACTATTTTACTTCGGAGTCACGTGAGTGACTACGTGAAGATTTTGAAGCTTCTGTGTTTTCCATGTCGTAGAGTTATTCCATACGACAGTCCGGCTAGGTCAACACATACATGAGTAAAAAACCTTTTACCAGACCAGTTTTAGTTCTTTCCATAAATCTTTTAATGATAAAAGAACATATAATAACCCCCTTTTTTACATCTGGGGAAACCATTACAAAGTGATAAAAGATATAAGTGATAACATAATCGATAATATCAATTAATAGTGAAACAAAGCAGGTGATTATAGTGAACCCAACACCGCGTGTCCAAAGCCTGTCATTGTGTGAACAGGTTTATTGTAGAACTTTGAAAAAGTTTCTTTTTTACACCACCCTGCGGTTTCTAAAATGTGTTCGAGTGGTACGTCCTGTAACTTCGCCGCGGACGTAGCTGCTGCCCTGGTGGAGTGAGATTTGAACACATCAGTGTCTACTCCTGCTAAAAGTAACACCTGTTTTAACCACCTTGAAATTGTTTGTACTGAAGCTTTTGTGTGTGGTTTCTTATGCGTAATCATTAATGTTTTTTCATCACCTCGAAGAGTTTTGGTAACTTTTATATATTGATTCAAATGTTTAACTACACACAACGTTGGATCCATAGGGTAAGCTTGAAACATTACCTTTGCTCCAGTTCTCCCTGGTCTGCTTTGTTTGATCAGATCGTAAACATAAAACACAATGTTATCTGCAGCCACTTGCATACAGTCTAAACGTAGCATTTGTAATGTTTGCACCCTTTGTGCTGAAACCAATGCCATTAACATTACTAATTTAAATGTTAACTTTTCCAATGATAAAACTTCGATTGGAGTCCATTGCCTAAGTAAAGTAAGTACAATGCTGACATCCCAAATTTCTGTATATCTTGGTTTGGGTGGATTTTTGTTAAAGATTCCTTTCATAAATCTGGATATTAATGGATGTGATCCAATTGATTTCTGGTCAGAGATTTGTCCTAAATAAGATGATAAGACACTACGTGCACTATTAATGGCCCTATAACTTAAGTGCTGCTCAAAATGCAACTCGGCAAGGAACTCCAATATGTTTGCAATGTTCACAGTATGATAGGATATATTTGATTGTCTACAAAAATTTTCCCATTTCTTTATATGTGTCATATATTGTATCTGAGTGCTATCTCGCCATGATGCGACTATAACATCCATAGTTCTATCCGACAATCCAAGCTCTTGTAGTGGTCTGGTCAAAACCTGCAGATTAACAAATTCATGTAAGCATGTAATGGATGAATCTCTTTGGTTACTGGTTTTATTAACAAATCACTGCTGCTAGGAATTGACATATATGGTTCTTTAATCATGTTTAACATCAATGGGAACCATGGTTGTGTCGGCCAATTTGGAATCACCAATAATCCTGTGGCAGAATCTTGTTCTATTTTCTTCAGACATTGCTGAACCAGAGCAAATGGCGGAAAAGCATAAAAGAACATATTCCCCCAGTGTAGTGAAAAAGCATCTACTGCTACTGCATCTGGATCTGGTTCCCAAGACACATATTTAGGCAATTGATGATTTAGTCTTGATGCAAACAGATCAATGTCTGGTAACCCATATTGAGTCACAATTTTACTGAAAATTACTGGGTTCAACATCCATTCTGTGTTGTCTTTAAACACCCTTGATCTATTGTCTGCCACCACATTGTCTTTACCTGGGATATAATTTGCCGAAGTCCAAATTTGGTGCTTAATACACCACTGCCATATCTGATTGACCAGACAATCACATGATACCGATCTGACTCCACCCATGTGATTGATATATGCAACAGCTGTTTTATTGTCTAATTGTATCAGTACATGCAGATTCTTTTTTGTAGAACAATAGGCTTTTAATCCATAAAATGCCCCCAATAACTCTAAATAGTTAATACCATATGTTTGGAGAAACATTTCCTCTTGGACAGTCCATCTGCCCCCACAACTGGTAAATGAATCTGTCGCCCCCCATCCGAGAGCACTAGCATCTGTTTGTAAAGATACTTCAGGTTGTTGTATTAAAATGTTTTTAGCAGCTTGTGGGACATTTTCAATCCACCATTGCAATTCCAATAAAGCTTCTTTTGTTAATTGCATAGGCTATCAAAATGGCCTGCTCTCTTTTTTAGAGCTCTTATTTTGTCCCTTTGAAGGTTTTGGTAATGTAATGGACCAAATCCTACTGCAGGAAATGCTGCTACTAATTTACCAATAACCTTTGCTACTTCCCGGATGGAGGGATAAGGTTTGTGAATGAGACCCCTACAGGTCATTAAAATATCATCAATCTTATCTGTTGGCAAAGTTACTAGCATAGTAACTGAATTAATTACAAACCCCAAATAGTTAATTGACTGTGCTGGCTGCAGCTGGGACTTAATTAGATGAATCAAGAAACCTAACTTCTCAAATAAAGTTTTGGTTGCTGAAACTGATTTTTCTGCTGATTCCTGATTACTACTGATAATTAAAATGTCATCCAGATAAGCCATAATGATGTGCCTTTGTGCTCTTAATTGTGCTAAAGCTGGTTTCAACAGCTTTGTGAAGAGCCTGGGAGCTGAACTTAACCCATTTGGTAATGCTTTAAATTGCCACAGCTGTCCCAGCCAATTAAATTTTAAATACCTTCGAAAAAATTGATGTATTGGTACTGAATAGTACGCATCCTTTAAATCAATTGTAGCCATATAACAGCCTGCTGATATCAAATGTCTTGTAGTGTTGAACGTTTCCATCTTAAAATGTTTATACTCAACAAATGTATTAAAGTTTGTAAGGTCCAGAATAATTCTGCAACCACCATCTTTTTTTTTACTTCTTGGAAAGATATTTGACACAAATTGATGTTTATGTTCAACAGTTTTTTCAATAACACCTTTTTTGAACAATTTGTCAATTTCCACATTAATTTCTGCCTCTTCAATAGCAGAAAACATGAAACCATAAGCAGGTTTATTTTGTACCGGAGAGTTAACACCTTCTTTAAATGTTATAGTAGCTCCTGAAACTGTTTGTAAAATAAACCGATCAGATGTGATGGCAAGCCATTCATCATAAAACATTTGTAATCTCCCTCCAACTGCAGATTTGTCCACAGTTTCTTTAAGAATAGAATAAATTCTTTGTACCTCTCCATATGAACGTGGTGGTCTCCTTCTCGCCGTATACGGGTAAACATTAGGCTGTGTCGGATGGTAATATTTTCTTATCATATTCCTGCCTCTGTTTCCAAAATCAAATCCCCTTCTTGACGAAAAATACCTTTTTTGTCCAAAAACGAAAGGTCTCATGTGGCTAATAGATTTAGCCTCTTCATCCATTTCTGTTATTTGTTTAGGCAGGTTCTCTCCAAATAGATAACCAGGAGCTTGAACACCACTTGATCGACACAGACCTGCAAACCTTGGATGAAATATGGGCCGAATCGCAATTTTCCTCATACAATTAATTTCATAAAAGGAATTGTACAATAAGCCCAAAGTATCTTTTTGGATTTTAACCATTTCCGACCCTTCCATTTGCCTTCCAAAAGCAGTAATGGCAGCTGAAATCAGTTTGAGGATTCTTTGAAATCTTATTTCTTGTCCTCTCATGCCTGAAGTCATAGGCGTCCATATAGACGGATTAACCGTAGGTACCTTCAATGAGGTGCAATTTTCCGGTGTTTTATATAATTCTGCTGTTTCAACCATCACAGAATCTTGAAGTTGGTGAGATACCATATAATTAATACTGGCAGCTAGGTTTTCTTCCATAGCGTCACCACTTCCTTCAGGTATAGCAAAATCTTTTGCCATATCAGGCACATCTGGCCTCTTCTTTTTTATTTGTGGTGTGTACTCATAATCCACATCACCACTTGCAGGGTCTGAATTTTGCAGCCCTGATACACCTGGAATTATACCCAATGAGACTTCCTCCACCCTTAATCCTGGGTCTGGAGTTTCAAATTCCCAATTTGGCACATAGCCATATTCTGGATATTCAAACACCTCAGGGTCATTTTGGGAAACTTCTGGGTACTGTGACCCTTGTCTCATCATATTTTGGAGCACTTTTTCCATATGTTCCATTTTAAGCCATATAGCTTTATTATCCGGAGGACTTTCATTATCAGAGTCATAATCAGAAACCACGGGCCTCACGGATTTCTTTTTACTTTTTCTAGGAACATTTTCCTCCGTGGTTTGCATTTCTGGAGAAATTATAGTCTCACTAACGGGTGAATCAGCGGTCACCGGTATCGGAACCGGATCCGCACTAATCTCTTGTCCCGACTCTTTAGCTTCTCTCTGGGACGATCTTTTTACCCGCAAAATTTTCCATTGAAACTTCTCCATTTTTCTTTTTTATTATCTGGCTAAATCAGTACGCCAGCGTGACTCTGATTTTAAATTTTACTTTCACTTTTGCTGGTTCTACCAGCGTAATGTCTTTTTTAGAATGTCCCCTATTTTCCTTGCACTTACCTGCGGGTCCGTTCCGGCCGCTGCGAGGAGCTGCGCTCTGCAGCTCTTGCTTCTGCCGTCAGCGTCGACGTAATGCCGTTTTAGCGCCAGGCGGGGCTTCTTCACGTAGTCACTCACGTGACTCCGAAGTAAAATAGAAGGCGCATTCTACTTTGCTAAAGAGATGTCAAAATTGTAGTGAAAGGGTTTGATTAATCTATAACTGTTCAAGAAAGATAAATAACTTCCCACCAGTGGTGGGAAGTTATTGATAACCATTATGAAAGGTAAAATACATTTAGAATAGTATAGGTTAATCAAGAATGCTAGGATGGAATTAATAAAAGTAAATTATGTCTGACTATATTGACTTATTGGATTGGGTTAGAGAAGGTTGGTCAAGATCGTGTAGTAGATGTTGTGCATGTCTGTAGTGGCGTGGTCAAGGTCAGGAAAAGACCGGACGCCAGGCGGATTCAAAAGAAGCTTTTTTATTGTTGCAGCTCGACTACACACACACCGACACTCTTATCTCTAGCTCAAGGGACCACGGCTAACCCCGTGGCAGACCATCGCCCCTGTCCCTCAATCAGTGAGGGGGATGATCCAAGGAGTGGCCTACCCCCCAGGGACCGCCACAGGACCCCCCCCCCCCCCCCAAGTACCCGAGGTACGAAACGGACAGGAGGGCGTACACAGCGGCCAGCCTGGGTGCGCGCAATGCTCAGGCCCGGAACAGGTGCCTGATCAACAAGTGCTAGGGACGAAGTAGTCAGAGCAGGAGGTACCCTAGACAGAGGCCGCCCTCGCTTACGGGGCAGCGCTACTAGAGCCAGCTGATCGATATCAATATGTGCCGGGTTCAACCGCGCAATTGAAACAGTCTCACGCCGACCCCCCATGTCCAGGACGAACGTCGACAAGCCCTGTTCCAAGACCCGGAATGGACCTTCGTACGGCCGCTGTAGAGGTGTCCGATGTGCATCTCTGCACAGAAAAACAAACTGGCAGTCCTCCAGAGCAGAGGGAACGTGCGGACGGAAGGACCCATGACGAGAAGTGGGCACCGGCGCCAGCTTGCCCACCGTTGGCTGAAGACGTTGCAGAGCGTCCAAAGGCTGCTCCACCTGGCCACGTGCCAGCGGGATGAATTTCCCAGGCACCATTAATGGAAACCCATACACCAACTCGGCAGAGGAGGAGGCCAAGTCCTCCTTGGGTGCGGTGCGTATCCCCAGCAAAACCCACGGTAGAGCGTCCACCCAGTCTGGGTCAGTGAGCCGCGCCCTTAGGGCACCCGTAAGCTGTCGGTGAAACCGCTCCACTAGGCCGTTCGACTGCGGGTGGTACGCTGTCGTGTGGTGCAGACGACCACCTAGGAGGCGTGCCATGGCCGACCACAGCTCTGATGTGAACTGAGGCCCCCGGTCGGAAGTCATGTCCAGTGGAACACCGAACCGGGTGATCCAGTGCGCCAACAAGGCCCGAGCACAGGTGGTAGTTGTGGAATTCTGTAGCAGAATAGGTTCAGGCCACCACGTGAAGCGGTCCACAACAGTGAATCGGTACGTCATGCCCTGGGACGACGGCAGCGGTCCCACGATGTCCACGTGAATGTGGTCGAAACGTTTATGCGGAATGGGGAATTCCTGCAATGGCGTGTGCACGTGTCTATGCACCTTGGCGGTCTGGCACGGGATGCAAGTGCGCGTCCAATGTCCAACCTCCTTCCGCAGCCCGTGCCAGATGAAGCGGGAGGCTACCAGGGCTGTTGTCGCCCTGATGGAGGGATGTGCAAGTCCATGGAGCACGTCAAACACCCTGCGCCGCCAGGCGATGGGAACGATGGGTCGCGGAACTCCAGAGGAGACATCAAACAGCAGCATGACTCCCCCAGGACCACAGACAACGTCCTCCAACTGGAGGCCCGAAACTGCCGTGCGATAGGCGGCCATCTCCTCGTCGAGAAGCTGAACGGCTGCCAGGGCGGAATAGTCGATCCACTCACCGACTTGGAGAACCGCATGGACTGCAGGTCACGATAAGGCATCGGCCACCCTGTTAAATTTGCCTTCAACGAACCGGATGGAGGTGGTGTACTCGGACACATACGCCAACTGCCTCTGCTGCCGGGCAGACCACGGGTCTGATACCTTGGCGAATGCGAAGGTTAGTGGCTTGTGGTCCGTGAATGCAGTAAAAGGTCTCCCCTCGAGAAAATAGCGGAAATGACGTACGGCGAGATACAGGGCAACGAGCACATGGTCTAAGGCACTGTAACGATACTGAGGACCACTGAGATGCCTGCTGAAGAAGGCAAGTGGCTGCCAGCAACCCTCAACGAGCTGCTCTAACACTGCCCCAACCGCAACCTCAGAAGCATCCATCGTCAAGGCAGTCGTGGCGTCCTCTCGTGGGTGGACGAGCATTGTGGCCTCGGCCAGTGCCTGCTTAGTCCTCTCAAATGCTGCTGTTGCTTCCACGGACCAATCAACCTCCCTGCGATGACCAGCAATCAGGTTGAAAAGCGGACGCATGACTGCAGCCGCTGATGGCAGGAAGCAGTGATAGAAAGTGACCATCCCCACAAATTCCTGCAGGCCCGTAACTGTGGTCGAACGGGGGAACCTGCAGATAGCGTCCGCCCTGGTCGGCAGCGGCACCACCCCTTGTTGAGTCACGCGGTGGCTGAGGAAGTCGATAGCCGTCACACCGAAACAGCACTTGGACGCGTTAATGGCCAAACCGAAATCGCTGAGGTGCTGACACAGTTGACGGAGGTGTGTGCAATGCTCCTGCTGTGAGCGACTGGCCATGAGTATGTCGTCCAGGTACACAAAAACAAAGTCCAAACCACGGCACACGCAGTCCATAAGCCGCTGAAAGGCCTGCGCGCCGTTCTTCAATCCAAACGGCATCCGCACAAATTCGAATAGACTGAATGGTGTAATAATGGCCGTTTTCGGGATATCGTCGGGGCGGACCGGAATTTGATTGTACCCTCGCACGAGGTCCACCTTGGAAAATACGGATGCTCCAGCCAAATGGGCATTGAAGTCCTGAATGTGCGGGACCGGATATCTGTCAGCGACGGTCGCATCATTCAGGCGACGGTAATCCCCACACGGGCGCCAGCCCCCGTTCTTCTTAGGGACTATGTGGAGCAGTGAGGCCCATGGGCTATCGGAGGGACGCATGATGCCCATCGCCTCCATCTGGCGGAACTCCTCCCGAGCTAGACGGAGCCTGTCTGGGGCAAGACGATGTGCCCGGGCGTGCACAGGCGGGCCAGTAGTGTGGATATGGTGCTCCACCCCATGCTTCAGGGTGGAGGAGCGGACGTGGGGTTCGAGAATGCCGGGAAAATCTGCCAGGATGCGCGCGAAAGTCGCATCCCCGGATGACAGGGGGCCATCAGGGCGTACTACAGGATCACCAGTACGGAGGAAGACCGGCTCCAGCGTGACAGAGTGCATCAGGCGCCGCCGCTTGGCATCCACGAGCAGTGAATGGGCTTGAAGGAAGTCGGCGCACAGCAGCAGCTGGGAAACGTCTGCAATGAAGAACCTCCATGAAAACGAGTTGCGGCAAAAGTTGAGGGGGATGGTGCGAAACCCGTAGGTGCGAATAGCACTCCCGTTCGCCGCGGTGAGGAGGGGGCCTTGTTTGCCCGCACGGATGTCGATGATGGAGGGAGGGAGAACACTCACTTCCGCACCAGTGTCGACGAAGAAACGTCCCCCACTGCGGCGATCCCAAGCAAAAACGCGATGAATCGTGCCGGCCGCCGAAGGAATCACTGACGACCGTCCCTTTAGTTTCCCGAGAACGAACAGGGTGGGCGACAAAGCCTGGCTGCAGCTCCCCAGCGGCGATGATAATAACACCAACCAACTTTGATGGCGTCTGGTTGAACTGCAGGCGAATTAGGCTGGTTTGAGCGCCAGCGGCCCTTGCTGGCGCCTGGTGAAACTGCAAGCCAATTGGGCTGGTTTGAACGCCAGCGACCTCTGCTGGCATTGGTTTGAACTGCAGGCTGGCCGCGGGGGCCGACTGGGAACAGTGAAGACCCGGTGGATAGCGGTCCCGACCTGCTCTGAGCCTCCAAATGCCTCGGGAAGGAAGTCCACTGCATCCAGGTTATGATGGTAAGAATTCAACAGCTCGTCGGCATGTTCACTCAGCGCCTGCATGTCGGTAAACGGATCCCTGGCGAGCTGCATGCGAATGTCGGGAGGCAGCTGCTGCAGGTAGGCATATTTAAACAGAAAGCATGGCTCATGGTCCCCCATCAGGGTGAGCATGTCTTCCAGGAGGGCAGACGGCCGGCGGTCGCCCAGACCGTCCATTCTGAAAATGCGAGCTGCCCGCTCGGCGTCACCCAGGCCAAACTTCCTGATGAGAAATTCTTTAAGGCCAGTATATTTGTTTGTTACCGGGAGGGCCCTGAAGAAAGCCTCGCAGTTAGTTGTTCAAGTGAGCCAACCACGTAACAATACTTAGTCTCATCCTGCGTGATACCTCTCACAGCAAACTGTGCCTCTTCCTGCTGGAACCAGGTTTTGGGTTCTTCGGTCCACAGAGTTAGGAGCTTCAGCGCAACAGTGTTATTCTTCATCACAATGCTTGATGAACCAGTGTAGGTCAAGGTCAGGAAAAGACCGGACGCCAGGCGGATTCACAAGAAGCTTTTTTATTGTTGCTGTTCGAGTACACACACACCAACAATCTTATCTCTAACTCAAGGGAGTGACCACAAATAACCCAGTGGCAGACCAACGCCCCTGTCCCTCAATCAGTGAGGGGGATGATCCAAGGAGTGGCCTACCCCCCAGGGACCGCCACATGTCTACTTATTATTTCCGAGGCTTTTGATCATGTGTAATCCAGATTTATTAAGCAGATGGAAGCATTTGTAGTTAAAGGGAAAGTTGGACAATGGATATTAAATTTGTGTGCGGACGCAGCACCGACAGACAAGAAGCCGAAGCAAAGAAGCCGACGCCAAAGAACCGAATAGAAACGAGGCCGAAACGCGAATGAACCGATAGAGTCCGAAGACGAAATGCCTACTAACTGAAAGGATGGGACGCCTAAATGCATGCTAACCAAAAGCGCGGGACACCTAAACGCCTACGAACTGAAAGGTTGCATCGCCTAAAGGCAAACTTACCGAATGGCCGCTCAGTCGATACGCCGTCTACCCAAAAGGCGGCGGCGACTACAACCCAAAGGACCGACAGCCGCTCAACAGAAAAGTCCAATAACTGACTTGGAGTTGCCGGGGGGGCGGGACTTGTCAGCGATTGGTCCAGACACCCGCGTCCATCACATCACCATGAAGACATGAAAATTTCCCCAAACCTCTGCTCCACCCAACCCACAGCCCACAGAGGGTGGCCCTGGGAGAGTGGGGGCTGTCCCAAGGAATGCACACCTTCGGCCGCTTTCAACTTGGTGCTTGGGTTCAGATTGCCCAGTCACCTATGGCTTGTGTGGGAAAATGAACCCCACGCTCCCGTCTCCCCTTCTCTCTCCCCCACTCTCTCTCTCTCTCCCTTCTCACTCCTTTCTCTCTCCTCCTGTCTCTAGCCTCTTCTCTCTCTCCTCCTCTCTCTCCCTTCTTCTCTCTTTCCTCCTCTCTCTTCTCTCTCTCTTCCCCTTCTCTCTCCCCCTCTCTCTCTCTCCATTCTCTCTCCTCCTCTCTCTAGACTCTTCTCGCTCTACTCCACTCCCCTCTTCTCTCTCACCTCCTCTCTCTCCCCCCTTCCCTCTATCCCCCCCTTCTCTCCCCCCTCCCATCTCTCTCCCTTCTCTCTCTCCCCTTCTCTCCCCCTTCTCTCTCTCCTCCGTCTCCACCCGCGGTAGTGTTCCACAGTCATTGTCCGCGATGCACCACCATCGGACCCCAACATCCACACCAGGGTGACCCGCCCCAACCCCCCCGACCCCCGGTCTTTGACACCCACACCAGGGTGATTCACCCCAGCCGCGGGGACAAACGGTTTATATATTACCGTCTCGGTGTTTGCGGAACGCACCCAAGCCATGATATACACCGGTTAATTAACCATATATAAATGTATATCATGTATTACATGTATAAATCGTTCTTACATTCTGGAACATGGTTAACGTGGGATTTCAATTTGAGCACACTTGTTTGAATAGATGCAAGCGGCATGTCCAGCCTATCTCCTGTGCCCACAATACATGAAGCCGATGAAATTACACAACTGTCACACCAAAGATAAACACAAAATGCTGCAGTAACTCAGCTGAAGAGGCAGCTTCTCTGGAGAGAAGGAATGGGTGACATTTCATGCCGAGATCATTCTTCAGAGTGCGTCTGAAGGGTCTCGACCCGAAACGTCACCCATTCCTTCTTTCCAGAGATGCTGCCTGTTTTGTGCGTGGGAGCTTGGGTGCTTTCCGCAAACACTGAGACGATAATATATAAACTGTCTGTCCCCGTGGCTGGGGTGAATCACCCTTGCGTGGGTGTCAAAGAACGGGGGTCGAAGGGGGGGGGGTCACCCTGGTGTGGAGGTTGGGGTCCGATGGCGTTGCATCACGGTCAGTGACTGTGGGAAGCTACCGCAGGTGGAGATGGAGGAGAGAGAGAAGGGAGAGAGGGGGGTGGGAGAGCGAGAAGGGGAAGAGAGAGGAGGAGAGAGAGAAGAAGGGAGAGAGAGGAGGAGAGAGAGAAGAAGCTAGGGAGAGGAGGAGAGAGAAGGGAGAGAGAGGGGGGGAGAGAGGGGGGGAGAGAGAAGGGAGACGGGAGCGTGGGTTCATTTTCCCAAACAAGCCATAGGCGACTGGGCAATCTGAACCCAAGCACCAAGTTGAAAGCGGCCGAAGGTGTGCATTCCTCAGGACAGCCCCCACTCTCCCACGGCCAGCCTCCGCGGGCTGTGGGTTAGGTGGAGCGGAGGTTTGGGGCAATGTTCATGTCTTCACAATGATGTGATGAACGCGGAGGTCTGGACCAATCGCTAACAAGTCCCGCCCCCCGGCAACGCCGTGTCCGTTATTGGACTTTTCTGTTGAGCGGCTGTCGGTCCTTTGGCCTGTAGGCGGTGCCGCCTTTCGGGTAGGTGGCGTATCGACTGAGCAGCCATTCGGTAAGTTTGCTTTTAGGCAATGCAGCCTTTCGGATCGTAGGATTTTAGGCATCCCGCGCTTTCAGTTAGTTTGCATTTAGGCGTCCCATCCTTTCGGTTAGTAGGCGTTTCGTCTTCGGACTCTTTCGGTTCATTCGCGTTTCGGCCTTGTTTCTATTCGGTTCTGTGGCTTCGGCTTCTTTGCTTCGGCCTCTAATCTGTCGGCACCGTGTCCAGGTACCATTAAATTAGCCTGGTATCAGGAAGGAAAAGTGAAGGTCGGTGAATTGCAGGAGTCGGGACAGGTTAAGCAAAGTGTGACATTATGCTGTGGGATTAATATGAAAACATGATAAAGTATAAAAGCAGCATTTTGAAATGTGTAGAGAAGTTGGTATGCATCCTCTAAAATATATTGCAACGGTAAAGTGATTAATAGGTACATTACTTGCATGAATCTATAAACAGGTGAATCAAATATGAGAATGAACATGTTTTCTAGAACTTTGCAAATCACCAGTCAACTTTTTGTCACAGCACTGTGAGCAGTTTTGACCTTGACAATAAAAATAATGTTGAAAAAGTCTTGATGAGGTTTGTCAAGATGTCATACGGGAAGAAGGAACTATGAGCAGTAGCTGAAAAATGTAGGATTTTTCTCCTTCGATAGAATTTACAGTCCATGACTTCCGGTGGTGCCATGAACTAACAAAGGCGCAGCATTGAGCTCTGCTCCCACTAAATCTCGGAAAAAAAGCCGGTCTGGAGGACGGGACCGATCTAAAAATACTCACCGGAGCCGTTTGATGTTGCGTAAGTGACGTCATCAGAAATCGCCGCATAAAAACGGAGTTTACCGGCAGTTTTAAATGAAAAGAGGGAATCCTCACCAGAAGCCTACAAAACCTGCTGCAAGACCTGTTACAAGACTCTACTTGAAAAAACTTGGAAAGGAGACTTCCGGTGGCACTATGGAGTAGGCAGACTCGCGCCATTTAGCTCCGAAAAAACTGTAGAAAAAAACGGGGGAAAAAATCGGGACTTACCTGCTCAATATCGCAACCGACTGACTGCAGCAAGCCTGTGACGTCATCAGGCGCGCGACGAAACCGACGGTATGTTTCCACAACGTACCCCTCCCCCCAATCGAAAAAAATCGGTAGGGCCAGGGAAGTAGGCCCAACCGAAGCCTCGGCCTCAGTTTTAACAGCATCCCAAGAAGAGATCTCAAGAGAAAAAAAGTCAGATGTGGAAGAACTAAGAAGTTTCCTTGCCTCAGAAATTTCAAAAATAATGGCAGAATTTAAAAAACTCAAAAATGATTTTAAAGATGAATTGAAAACTTTTTAAAAAGAAATTAAAGAAGAAATTAAGAAAGATCTTGCTGTTATCATACAGAAACAATTGGACTCCTGGAAGATGATCATGTAAGAAAATCTAAATAAAAAGATTGATGAGGTAAATGTTAAACTCAATCTGATGGAATCAGTATTTAATTCGAAGCTGGAGCCCATCTCTCAGGCACTAGAACAACAACAACAATGCATAATCGAATTAGAGGGAATTGCCGAAACATGCTCTGAAACTACAAGCAAGCTTCTCTCCGAGAACAAGCGTTTATTGGACTTATTGCATAAAATAACCGAAAAATGCATTGACTTGGAGGGACGACAGAGACGCCAGAATCTAAGAATTATCGGTGTCCGGTAAGGAAGAGAGGGGAACCAGGACCCTCGTGAATTTGCTGCAGATCTACTGAAGAAAGTTTTAAATCTGGATAAAGCACCTTTACTGGCTCGGGCACATAGAGCACTGAAATGCCGTCCAGGGGCGGACGCCCCTCCAAGACAACTGATAGTGAAGGTGCAATACGACCATGTCTTGGATGACATGATGAAGAAAATTGTTCGCAGCAGAAATCTTGATTTTGAAGGAGACAAGATCAGCATATTTCGAGACTACCCGGCGGAGGTTGCCAAGAAAAGAGCATTGTTTACAGACACAAGAAGAATACTTAAGAACATAAATAACCTGAGATATGGACTGATGTACCCTGCAACATTGAGAATCACCTACGACCACGAAGGATACTTCTTTACTAACCACACAGAGGCTTTTAAATTTGCAAAGAAGATTGAGGCCACTGAAAAGATTGAAATTAGCGAGGACGAGAGTGAAAAAGAGGACAATGAGGATTAATACTTAACACTAAATATACGCGATGATATTGGATCCGGTACCTTATTGAGAAGAAACTGAACTTTAAATTACTATACTTCAGGATTGTTATGAATTTAGAATGAAATTGATCATCGTTATACAATATTTTATATTATTGTATTAACTATTACTAACCATTATTAATCATAATAATTAATCATTATCAATTATAGTTAATTGGATTAATTCAGAATTAGTTAAAAGGATGAACCATAAGATGATTACAATAGAAGATGAAGATTTAACCCTAGATATTGATACTATCTAGACTAATCATGGACTAATACTTTAGTTATATGAAACTAATATTTTATTAACTTTGAGATTAATAATTATTCCATTATTGGAATATATCCATTACTCCCCCCCCCCCCCCCAGCATTATGTTTTTCTTTACTGAATTTGAATTTTTTCCTTCAAGGAAAGAACGGAGCTAGTAAAAATTTTTTTACCAAAAGCTACGGAAGTCTTTAGATGCCTAGCCACATTAGGATGGCTATCACTAACTACACTAACTATAGATGTAGTATTTTTCTTTCTTTCACACTTCACTAATATAATAACCACTTATCTTTTCTATTTTGTAGTATGCTATAATCAGTATAATCTTTATTTAGAATGGAATTATAATTGTTATTCAAGGAGATATGACCGAGAAGAAAACCTACATGATCTGAAATGCATCTATCTGAGATGCAGGTGTAAGGTATGGTTTAATATGCTGAATCATCTACATTATAGACCACCCTATTCATGATGCAAGACGTAAAAGTGAACACTGGGGGTGAAGGAATTACATTTTGCAGTTGGAATGTTAAGGGAATTAATGAACCCATTAAGAGAGGCAAAGTATTAACTCACCTAAAATCGCTCAAAACAGACATAAATTTCCTCCAAGAGACTCACCTTAAAAAGGAAGCGCAATACAGATTGAAAACAAAATGGATTGCCCAAACGTATCATTCCTCATTCACACATACATCTAGAGGAGTTGCAATTCTAATTCGTAAAGGTATACCTTTTAAACATATATCAACTACAGAAGATACTGATGGTAGATATATCATAGTAGTAGGCGAATTATATTCAAAAAAAGTGACTCACCTTAATATATATGGACCCAATGTTGATAGTCCGCGGTTTTTCAAGAGAATACTGAATATTATTCCGGAATATACACAAAATAATTTAATAATTGGTGGAGATTTAAATTGTACACTGGATCCATATTTAGACAGATCATCAACTCAGAGAAAGTCAAAATCTCTGTCGAATTTTTAAACTCATATATAAACAATACCAATATTAAGGATATCTGGAGAATTGAAACCCATCCGGAAGAGAATGCTCATTTTACTCATCTATGCATAAAACATATTCAAGGATAGATTATTTCTTAGAAGACTCTAAACTAATTCCATTTACTTATAAATCACAATATCATAATATTATAATTTCGGATCATGCCCCATTAACGTTTAAGATTAAACTAAATGGAATGGACAAGAAACAGACACAATGGAGACTTAATCCTCAAATTTTAAAAGAACAGGTATGTTGTGAATATCTTGTAAAACAGATTAATATGTTCTTCGAGGTCAATGACCAACCCAAAATCTCTGCTTCCCTTCTCTGGGAAACATTCAAAGCATTTACACGAGGGGTATTAATCTCCTCAGGCATTTCTTAACAAAGAGAATAGAGCTAAACAACAGACATTGGAAATGGAAATAAGACAAATAGAAAATGCAAGAGCACCTTCATTGATAAAACATAATAAAATAGCTGCACTGAAATATAAGTTAAATAAATTATACTCTGACCAAATAATAAAACTTTTTCAACATACAAAACAATTAAATTTTGAATTTGGTGATAAACCACATAAATTATTGGCACGCCAGCTTCGAAAACTGGATGGAGAAAAAATGATTCATAAGATTAGATCAGAAAAGGGAAAACTACTAACACTCCCCAAAGATATTAATGACAGATTTTTACAATACTATCAAGATCTTTACTCAACTAAAGTGACACAACAATCAATAGGAATGGAAGCATTTTTTACAGAAATGCAACTTTAAAGGCTTAGATCTGCAAGAATAAGAATTATTAGGAGCTGAAATAACGACCAAAGATATTGAAGAGTCAATTAGATCTTTAAAAAATGGAAAGGCCGCCGGCCCTGATGGCCTAAGCCCTGAATTCTATAAAAAAATGTTATGATCTAATTTCTCCACGCTTACAAACACTGTATAAACATGTTTATACTCAACAGCAACTCCCGGAAACTTTAAATGAATCTACAATAATACTTATACCTAAAATTGATAAGGATCTAGAAGACCCGGCCTCATATAGAGCAATAGCTCTATTAAATACTGATCAGAAATTATTAACTAAAATCCTTTCTAATAGATTGAGCTTAGTAATTAACAAATTAATACACCCTGATCAAACAGGTTTTATCCCAAAACGTCATTCATTTTATAAACTTAGACGATTGTTTAACATTATATATTCAAACAGAATTGCTAATGCAGACCTAGCAATTATATCGCTAGATGCTGAAAAAGCCTTCGATCAAGTAGAATGGCTATATTTATTTTCAGTGATGGAAAATTTTCAATTGGGAGAGAAGTACTGTGCATGGGTTAAATTATTATATTCTAACCCAACAGCTAGAATACTAACAAATCAAATGTTATCAACTAAATTTAATCTTTCCAGAGGTTGTAGACAAGGATGTTCGTTATCTCCATTATTATTCGCTTTAGCAATTGAACCACTTGCAGAAAATGTCAGATCTAATCCAGAAATACATGGGTACAATACTAAAGATACAATGAATAAAAATTCTCTATATGCAGATGATGGACTAATATTACAAAGCCGGAAATTAGTATTCCAAATTTATTAAATCTAATAACTCAATTCGGTCACTTCTCAGGATATAGAATTAATTGGAATAAAAGCGAAATCATGTCAATAACGGATCATAATTTACATATACTACAACAATCACCTTTTACAATAGTTGAAGAAAAATTTAAATATCTAGGTATTTATGTAACTAAGGGATATAGTTCTTTATTTAAATCAAATTTTCCACCTTTAATGAATAAACTAAATAAGAATATTCAATACTGGAAAACACTTCCTATTTCAATGTTCGGTAGAATTAATGCTATAAAAATGATTTTTCTACCGCAATTATTGTACCTATTTCAATCAATCCCGATATATATTCCAAAATCTTTTTTTTTTAAAGTAGACTCTCCTGTTACAAGTTTCATCTGGGACTCCAAGAATCATAGAATAAATAAAAAACATTTATGTAAATCAAAGATTAATGGAGGTTTAGCTCTACCAAACTTTTTGTTTTATTTTTGGGCAGTTTATATTAAAAACATGAATTTCTGGCTGGAAGAAATGGACCAACAACCAGAATGGTTAAGGATGGAAAAGGAGGATTGTCTACCTTTTGAAATCGGTTCGATTATATTTGCACCGACAAAATTGCACAAAAAAACTTATATAGTGGTACACGAATCTGGAAACAACTTAAAAAGGCTTTAAAACTGGATAATATACCACTCCGTCTCCCTATTGTAAACAATCCCTTATTCAAGCCTTCCATGCTAGATAAAGGCTTTATACAATGGAAAAACTATGGAATCAAAAGGGTGGAACACCTTTATAAGAAAGGCACTTAACTGCAACAGATTTATGGATTACACTCAAATAATTTTTTCCGATACCTACAACTCAGAGATTATGTTAGGTCAAATACATAAGATTATAGGAATAGGGAACCAGAATCCTAGATGAATGTCTGAATAAGCATCCTAATACAGAAAAATGAACAACTTATATTTACAACACTCTTTTAGATAGCGAGATACCATCGACAGAATCATATAGACACACATGGGAAAATGAAATAAATCAATCCATAACAAAACATATATGGGATAAAAGTTTACAATACATACATCAATGCTCGCTAAACTCCAGACATGGTCTAATACAATTTAAAGTTTTACATAGATTACATTACTCCAAAGTTAAATTAAATAGAATCTTTCCACAAATATCGTCTACCTGCGATAAATGTCAACATCCAGAGGCTAATTTAACACATACCTTTACAAATTGTATAAAAATTAAGAATTTCTGCATTGAGATGTTTAGAATAACTTCTGAAGTTATTAATACTAAACTGGATCTGGACCCAAAATTAATAATACTTGGAACATCGGAACAAAGTTTAACTCTTACAACAAGTCAAAAAAAAATCCTAGATTACAGTATAATAATTGGGAAGAAACTAATATTAAAATTTTGGAAGGGCCCTATATCCCCCACAACTAAAATGTGGATTACGGAAATGTCGGAGACCCTACATCTGGAAAGAATCAGATTTGCCTTAATGGACAAACAAGGCGTTTTCGCTAGAATATGGTCTTCTTTCATTGATTACTTAAAAGGGTAGAATGGTTCGGCACGGAACCCTAACTGAAACTTTGACTTAGGAATAGATGAAAAGTTATATTTTATATTCCTTGATCTTATCTCCTACGATGTATTAATAGTAAATTATACCTTTCTTTATGATTTTCTTTTTCGATGTTGATTTTTATTTTATTTTTCTTACTGTTCTCCTCTCTTTATAAAAAAAACTATTAGAGTCAAAATGATACACTTGATAATATTAATAATGTATGTTCGTTGAACATGAAATATTGCTATCATAACATATGTTTGCTAAATCACTGTCTAAATACTCTAATAAAAATATATATTCAAAAAAAAAAGAAAAAACTTGGAAAGACTCCCCAATCCCCTCAAACAAGTACATAAGCTGCCTGAAGCTCCGAGAATAGATGTGGCTCACCGGGTCCAACGTAAGGCTCAAGCAAGCCCAGCTGTTTTATTTTATATATAGTTTTTAACTTTGAATTGGTCTCTCTTCCCTTTAATAATAATTTTCAAGTGGGCAGAGCGAAATGTGTAACAACAGCTACAGAAGTCAACAAGAACTTTTCTACCACCAGTTGGTGGTTTTTTTAAATTATAATATCTTTATTTTTGGATATTATAATATCACTTTTTATTTTTTAATTATCTTTTCATGACTTTACACCTTCTGGTCTTTTCTAAGGTCTATTTTGAAGGAGAGATGCCAACAAAACTTAACAGCTGGGGATGACCATCCATCACCTAGAGTTCTGAAGTACCTGGTTGCACCATATGAAGCAAAGGTATTAACATGATCCACAATGCAAGACGATAAACAAAAGAAAACTGTAGAAATCACGTTCTGCAGCTAGAATAAAAGGGGCGCTAATGAACCAATTAAAAGGGGTAAGATCTTTGCCCATTTAAAAGCACTCAACAGTGACATATTTTTTTTACAAGAAACACATCTGAAACATCAAACACAGATAAGATTGAAGGCAAATTGGATTGGACAAACATACTACTCTTCATTTACTTCTAAGTCTAGAGGCACGACTATTATCATTCGCAAAGATATACCATTTAAATTAAAGAATACCATAGCAGATAAAGAGGGGAGGCACGTCATAGTCACGGCATAAATTCATTCTACTCCACTTACTTTGATATATATTTATGCTCTCAATTTTGATAACCCCCAATTCTTTAGCAGAATTCTGGATGCAATTTCAGAATGTAACTATCAAAATGTGATAATAGGGGGAGTTTTCAATTGTGTTCTAGATCCATGTCTGGATAAATCAGCAAAACAAAAAAGGATTAACATAAAATCTAAAACTAGTGAACTCCTAAATACATACATAAAAAACACAAACATAACAGATGTATGGAGGATCGCTAATCTAGTAGGTAGGGAATATTCATTTTATTCAACGGTACATAAAACATATTCATGTATTGATTATTTCTTAGTGGACATGAAATTAATTCCATATACATATAATTCTAAATTCATAATAGTATTATTTCTGATCACTCCCCGTTAACTTTTTCTTTAAAATTAGAAGGAATGTCTGATAAAAAATCGTTCTGGAGGTTTATCCCCCAAATCTTAAACAACTCACATTAAACAACTCAATTAGATTTAGAAAATGCCAAAAAACCAACTATAGATAAACATAATAAGATAACAATACTAAAATATTAATGAAATAAAATTTTATTGGCTAGAATAATAAGATTATTTCAAATTACAAAACAAGAAAATTTCGAATTTGTTGATAAACCACATAAACTCTTAGCACGCCAACTGAAAAAAACGGGAAACAGAAAATACAATTACTAAAATTAAATCAGATAAAGGGGAATTACTAACACTACCTAAAGACATTAATAAAAGATTCGCTCAATTTTACCAAAATTTATATACATCGAAAACTTCTGCAAATAATACTAAAATTACAAATTTCTTAGACAATTGTAATCTTCCAAAACTAAATATGGTGGAACGAGGAATTAGGAGCTCAGATTACACTTCAGGAAATAGAAGAAACAATAAATTTGTTGAAGAATGGTAAAACGCCAGGACCAGATGGCTTTAGTAATGAATTCTATAAAAGATTCTACGAGATAATTTCTCCACGCCTACAAGATTTATATATACACGCTTTTAAAGAAAATATACTACCAGAAACACTATAGTCAACTATTACACTTATACCTAAAAAGGATAAAGATCTAGAAGACTCAGGCTCATATAGAGCCATAGCACTCCTAAATACAGATAAAAAAATATTAGCAAAGACCCTAGCGAGAAGATTGAGTAAATATGTTAGCAAACTAATAAACCCGGACCAAACAGGGTTTATACCAAAGAGATACTCATTTAACAATTTGAGACGGCTGTTTAATATAATGTACTCACATAAAACTGAAGAAGAAGACCTGGCAATTATTTCAGTGGATGCAGAAAAAGCTTTTGATCAAGTAGCATGGCAATATTTATTCAAAGTATTACATAAATTTAATATGGGAGGTAATTTTATCTCATGGGTAAAATTATTATATGATAAGCCAACGGCTAGAATATTGATTAATAATATATTATCCCCAAAATTCCAATTAGCAAGGGGCAATAGAGAGGGGTGTGCATTATCGCCCCTGCCATTTTCACTAGTGATAGAGCCTTTAGCTGAAAGTATAAGAAGTCATCCGAATATTCATGGATATAATACCAAAGAGTCAAATAATAAAATCTCATTATATGCAGACGACATACTATTATATATTACAAATTCACAAATTAGCATACCAAATATACTACATTTAATAGAGGAATTTGGTTCATTTTCAGGATATAGAATAAACTGGAACAAAAGCGAAATTATGACGATAAATCCTCAAGAGCCGACATATCTGTTGAAATTCCCTTTTAGAATTGCAACAGAAAAATTTAAGTATTTGGGTATCCAAATTACTAGGAAATATAAATCATTACTCAACGCAAGCTATATGCTTTTATTAACTAAATTAAATGGGATGATTAAATTTTGGAAAACACTGCCAATGTCTTTAATAGGCAGAATAAATGCGACAAAAATGATCTTCTTACCACAAATACTGTACCTATTTCAATCAATACCAATATATTTACCAAAAAAAGTCTTTAAAATCCTAGATGCTGATATTACAAACTTCATATGGGACTATAAATCACACAGAATTCAAAGAAAACACCTATGCAAATCTAAAGAATCAGGAGGACTGACACTCCCTAACGTATTGTATTACTATTGGGCAGTGAATATTAAAAATATAATCTACTGGTTGGACAGTTCTGCCCAACAGGTAGATTGGATAAGAATGGAGAAAGCGCATTGTTCCCCATACAATATAGGAGCGATCCTTCTTTCCATGATGAAACTGAGCAATATAATATATAAGAAGAATCAAATTATTCACAGTATAATACGAATTTGGAAACAAATAAAATTAACTTTAAAATCAAGAAATTTATCGTTTCTTTCTCCAATAGCTAATAACCCCTCATTCAAAACATCTATTATTGATAAAACGTTTATCCATTGGGAAAGAATAGGAATTAAAATGATGCGAGATATGTATGAAATGGGAAAACTTTTATCATTCCAACAATTACAACTAAAATATAATTTGAAAAGTAATCAATATTTTAAATATCTTCAAATTCAAGATTATTTGAAAAAATATATACAAGGATATCAAACTCTAACCCCAAATTTATTAGAGGAAGGAATGAATAAGGCAGAATCAAGCAATTTAATATCATATCTATATAATATAATTCTAGTTTTAGAAACACCAATGACAGAGGCAATTAGAAGGGACTGGGAACAAGAGTTATTGATAAAAATTCCGAACGACAGATGAGAAAAAAATCTATTATATGTACATAAATGTTCGATTAATGTAGGATATAACCTAATCCAATTAAAATTTTTACATAGATTATATTACTCGAAAACTAGACTGAATAAAATATTTCCAAATTTTTCCCCCATCTGTGATAAATGTCTAACTCAAAAATGCCACTATAGCACATTCCTTTGTCTCTTGTACAAAACTATTTAACACAAAATTGAACCCCAATACAGAACTGATTATATTTGGATCAATGGAAGAGGGAATAAATTAACAATATTCCAAGAAGCTCTTCTTAATTACGGTTTAATAACAGCAAAAAAAACTTATACTCAAATTCTGGAAAAACGCAACCACGCCAATGTTCAAAATGTGGATTTCAAATATGTCGGAAATGCTACATCTTGAAGAAATGAGATTCCTCCTACTAGGCAAAGTAGTCCAATTCTTAAAGACTTGGTCTCCTTTTATCAACTTTTTACAAGCATATGGTGCAACATAACACAACCTTAGAAATTAAATGGTTCAGAACCGGGTGACGGATGGGCAAAAATACGAAATAGGTATATCTCTCCTCATTTCTCTTTTCTCTACTTTCTCTTTCTCTCTCAATCTGTTTAGCTTTTCATCTCTGCTCTTTATTTCTTTCGCTATCTGTTTCTATTCGCTTGTCTATCTATTTTGACACTTTCTATTTTTTCTTTCACTGTTCTTTTATTATTAAATTAAAAATACGAAGTTGTACAAGAATGCTAATGTGTATGTATGTATTAGGTACTCAAGTACCACACTATTGTACTTACTTCTAACAAAAAATAAAAAATAAAAAATATATAAAAATAAATAAAGAATTTACAGTCCATTTACAGAGTATAGATACAAGATAAGAGAATAACGTTTAGTGCAAGGTAAAGCCAGCAAGTCCAATCAAGGATAGTACGAGGGTCATCAAAGAGGTTGATATTTAAAAAAGAACTGCAGATGCTGGAAAAATCAAAGGTAGACAAAAATGCAAAAATCAGCAGCTGAGGCAGCATCTATGGAGCGAAGGATTAGGTGATGTTTCGGGTTGGATCAAAGAGATTGATAGTAGTTCAGCTGGTTGTGGCAGGATGATTCAGTTGCTAGAATTAGACATAACAGAGTCATAGGCATAGAGAAATACAGCATGGAAACAGGCCCTTAGCCCACTGAGTCCTCAGCAATACCAAACAACCGTTGTACACCTATCCTACTTTAACCTGTTCACTGCCGTTTTTTAACACTATTGGCTATGACCTGAGTATACTCGGGAGTTGCACTGAACAGGTTAATATCATTTTTATTTTCCCCATATTCTCTTTAACTCTTCTCAGATTCTGCCACTCACATGCATATGCGAGGCAATTTACAGTGGACAATGAACCAACAAGTTGCTTGTCTTTGCGATGTGGTTAACAAGCTGAGCAGCCAATGGAATAAAATTCACATGATTACAAGGGGGAGGTGCAGACTCCACACAGCCAGCATCAAATGTTAGGATTGAACGTGAATCTCTGGTGCTTTGTGGCCGCACTAACTGTACTGTGCCACCCAAATAAATTTAATCATTGTCACAAAGTCTGGAAGGTTGTTGAAGAGAAGTTGTTGTACTCAGAGATGGATCCAGATCAGAGCACATTACCATAAAAATGAAGGAAGCCAATGTTTTAGATATGTTTAAAGGCAGTTGGACTAAAGGCAGTTGAGGATAGGAAATTACAGTATTGGGGAATAGCATATTGTGCTGTTGGTATACATGGTTCTATATGTAACTATGGTCAATACTGGAAGGAACAATATAAAAAAGGGCTACAATTGCTTGGATAGCCTTTGGCAATAATGTCCATGTTCTAGTTTGGGGTTCAGGATCACAAAAAGAATGAACAAGGCTATTGAACTCACAATTCCAGTGTGGTGATAACAAGGTGACGTGCAAGGGAGTAATCAAATAAAGACACATATGACACTCAATATGGAACTTCAGTGTCCATGTTTACACCTATAGCACCTGCCTGCAGGGTCAAACTAGTCCAATTTTTAAACCTACATGTTTATTGAATATATTCAATTGGACTAATGTGGTCACATCAGCATCTGAAATAAATAAGAGTGAATTTATTTTTGAATGCTAATCACTAATGACAAATTTAGCTGAAAAAAACTAGACCACAACTGCACAGGCACAGCTCATTTCCCCTCATGCCTAGCACTTTCTCCCCATCCTCTTCACCTTCACTCTTCTTTCCCCACTCCTCCTCCCCTCCCCAAGTCCCTCCCTCATCTATCTCTTCCTCTCCTTTCCCCTACCCTCAGTCACTCCCTCCCTCCCGCCATAACTCATCTCCCCTCCCTACCACCCTCCCATCTCTCCATCTCCCAAGTCCCCTACTCCTCTGCCCCCTTCTCTACCTCTATTCCTCCACCTCCCCCTCTCTCCCTCCTCACATCCTCCCTCTTCATTTCCCTCTCCTCCTACCCTCCCCATCCCTCCCTCACCTCTCCTTCCCACTACCCTCAGTCACTCCCTCCCTCCTTCCTTCCATAACTCCTCTCCCTCTATCCCCTCTCCGCCCCCACTCGCCCTCCCCAGGATCTCGAGGTTGCCACTCCTCTCCCTTCTTGCATGCCCCGGAGGAGCATCAGCCGTTGGCGTGGATTCTCGGCTCGGCCCGGAAGCACCAGCAGTTACGTCCGCGCTGGCATGTGGGTGGGGGGAAGAGCTTGGAGAAAAGATAGGGGAAGAGCATTGGGGGAGAGGGAGGTATCAAGGGGGAGGGGGGCAGGAGCCAGCGAGGGGGACCAGAAAGGAAGGGGCTGGAGCTGCGGGGCGTTGCGTGGCGGTGCATTTGGGACTCACAGCAGGTGCTGGATCCTCTCCTCCGCTGGGATCAGACTCTCCGCTTTCTGTTTGGCGACATCGGTGACATCTCTAACTTCGCGCCGGGCCGGGCTGGGCTGGGCTCCTTCCGTTTCCTCCGAAAATTATGTCTGGTTGGAGACTTCCGCAGCTCCAGTAAAGACGCAATCACGCAGGAAGGGTCAGACCATCCCGGGGAGTGACAGGAGAAGCGACCAATCCACGATAGATAGAGGAGATCGATATGCGCATGCGCGGTTTTTAACCATTTTTAAACCTCGCTAATCTTTACAACATACTACTGATCGGAATTAAAATTTGTGCACTCGCAGCACTGGAGAATAGTGAGTGAGTGGACAAAAAAATCGTAGCGCTATCGCCTACCGTTTTTGCGCATATAGAAAAACCGCGCAAACAAGAAGAGCACAAGGTCAGAGTTTTAGAGACAGATAGACAGACAGACAGACAGACAGACAGACAGACAGACAGACAGACAGACAGACAGACAGACAGACAGACAGACAGACAGAGAGACAGAGAGACAGAGACAGACAGAGAGATAGATAGATAGCTTGGCTCATGTCCCTCAATCTATGAAAATTAGATCCTGTATCATTATATCAATGGGCCTGGGGTGAACGATCAATCCACAACTTTTTGTCATCCTTCTCCATCATGGGATAATGACATTGGAGACAGCACATATTCTCCAATGAACAAATCCAGCTGCACGTCAAAGCGGTAGAAAGCTTCTGGCTGGGTTTGGACATGCTTCAGAAAGTTGCTACATAGCTTCTTGAGGAAGATGCATTTTATAGACTGAGTGGGACTCATTGAGTCGCTGTTACATGAGAGGCCTTGTCTCCCAACGCAACCCATTCCCCAACTCAATATTCCACCACTCACCTGTTCCCCCAACGCAACCCGTTCCCCCAATACCATATTCCACCACTCACACCTATCCCCCTCCCATCAAATTCACCCCTCCATGTCCACCTCTCCCTCTACTCCCCCCTCTAACCCACCTTGCCCATCACCCCGGACCCCTTTTACACCCCTCCACCCCTATTCCCAGCCGCAGCACCTACCAAGGCATCGAGCAGCGCCAGGGCCTGGAACTCGGCCTGGTTCTCGTACTCAGCCTGGCCCTGGCTGTAGGCGGCCAAAGCACTCGGGCTCCTGGGCCACGAAGGAGCCGGGCACGCTGTGCCGGGGGCGGGCGAACGAGCCAGAGCTGCCCGCGCAGCAGGAAGCGGAGGCTGTGCTGCAGGATGGCAGTGGCCGGGCGGCCCCCGAGGCGCTAGTACATCTTGACCAGGCTTGGGCACGACTCCAACCCTCAGCTCGACCGCTGCCTGGGCTCCAGTCCAGGCCCTGACTTCATCTCCTGTCACTCGTCCTTGGTTGCCATCCTGGTGACGCCCCTTCTCGAGTGACAGGAGAGGAGACCAATCTGCGTGGCGGCGACTGACAGTAATCTGCGCGTGTGTGCTCTTTACGATTTTTAAACCTCGATAATTTTTACAATATACCATTGATCAGAACAAAAGTTGTTGCACTCACAGCACAGGAGAATGGTGAGTAAAGGGATAAAATATCGCAGCACTATCGCATACCGTTTTTGCGCAAATAGAAAAACCTCGCAAACCAGCACAAGATCAGATATAGATAGATAGATAACTAGACAGACAGACAGACAGACAGACAGACAGACAGACAGACAGACAGACAGACAGACAGACAGACAGACAGACAGACAGACAGACAGACAGACAGATAGATAGAATTTAATTTTTATCCAAATGATTTGTGCATGTAAAACCAGTTTCCTTTTTCATCATTGTTGTTTATTTGAAGATATAATGCAATATTTTGAAAAAAACACTTTTTACTGTGATCTATTTTAATATTGATTGACTTTAACCTTTTTGCTATTCTTTTTGATCCCAAAATAGTTACGCAATTGTGCCAAGGAAGTATCTTCAGAGATTGTTATTAATCTGGGTCACTTCACAAGCAAATGATTTCAAATGTGCATGTTAATTTAGCAACCTTACAATCTCAACTGTGCACTCAAGCTGATTATTCTAATGATGTTATTAACTTTGGTTGTTGAAAGGGAATGATGGAAATGAGAAAAAACTGATTATTTAAAGAAATCCTGTTTGAAACCCCGCAGTTTTTAGAGGAGATTGGAAAATAATCTTTTGCATTGATCCTCGTGGCTGTGGATAAAAATCCTACATTAAAATTAATTTGGAGAATGCTGGAAATATTCCATTGATCAATCAATTTTTATGAAGAGAGAAGTAAACTTAATGTATCAGGTCATCAACCCTTCATTAGAATTAAGAAAATATAGCATTCTGGCATGTTTTAATTTGGAGAAAAATGGTGGGGAGAGCGATTAGAATATCTGTGAAGGGCTGGAGCTCAAGGGAAAATGGATGACACGGGTGGCTGTTGACTCAAAAAGGGTGATGATGGCTTGTTAATTGCACCTTTAATAGTAAGATTAAATGAGAAACTTACCAGTTTGAAGTTTGATCTTTATTTTATGAGGAGTCGAGTTGAGGGACTACATGAATAGAAGCCCGTACAGCCGTTGGTGCGTCAATCTTCAAAGCAGCGGAATGAATTCACAGCTAACAATGACCGAAGTATAACGGTAAGATGATAAAACTAGAACTACCAGATGAGATCTATGAGGGTGGGAGCGGAGGGCACGTAGTCCCTCAACTCGACTCCTCATAAAATAAAGATCAAACTTCAAACTGGTAAGTTCTCGTTTAATCTTACTATTTTACTTCGGAGTCACGTGAGTGACTACGTGAAGACTTCAAAGCACTGTGAATTCACGCCGCAGACTCAAATCCGACGTTCACACTGCCTGGATTGACTCAAAGGTCGTTAACAATCAATCATGCATCAGTAATACATTTGTTAAATGAAATAACAGTTTATTTACAAACAAATCATAACAAACCCCTCTAACTCAGGGGAAAAAATGTAACAGTACTGACACCAGAATCAGCAAACACCCCGAGCCTTGAAATCGGCTTGTGACAAAACCTCTGAAAAGTTAGCTCACTGGACCATCCTGCGGCCGCGAGGACCTTGAAATCGTTTGCACTGACACCTTACTGTGTGGTTTTTTGTGACTAATAAACAAAGCCAACTCTGTTCCTCTCAGAGATTTAGTAATCTCAATGTAAAGAGATAAATGTGAGACTATACAGAAGCGATCATCTGCGGGGTATGCTGAAAACACCATCTTACATCCTGTCATGCCTCTTTTATTATGTTTAAGCAAATCATAGACATAAAATATAATGGCATCAGCCGACACATGCATTCTATCTAGCCGTAGCTTTTGCAATGTTTGTACATGTTGGGCTGAAACCAACACCAGAAGTATGACCACCTTCATAGTTAATTTGGCTATAGATAGGCTTGTAACCGGAGCCCACTGGCGAAGAAGCATAAAAACCTCACTCACATTGCAAATACCGGCATACCTGAGTTTAGGAGGATTAGAATTGAAAACTCCCTTCATGAATCGTGAACTAACGGATGTGTCCCTACTGTATGCAATTCTGCATTCATGGGTAAATAAGAAGACAGAGCACTTCTGGCTGAATTAATTGCACTGTAACTTAATTTTTTTTTTTTGGTCAAAATAAAGAGTTGACAAACTCCAATACATCCGTGATCCCTGCCGTGTGATTACAATATCCTGCTGTAGGCAGAATTGCTCCCACTTCCTTATATAGGTGATATATTGCTGCTGTGTACTATCCCTGCAGGCCGACGTGAGAACATCCACTGTCCGATGAGACAGTCCTCTCCCCAGGTATGGCCTCCTTAAAATCTGCAAATTAACAGATCAATACGATCCTATAAAGGATTGTTGATCCCCAGTGACTGGATTTACCAGTAGATTTTTATTCTTGGGCATAAGCATGTAAGGCTCCCTAGCCATTTGTAATACATCGGGAAACCATGCTCGTGTAGGCCAATCTGGCACTACCAATACCCCTGAAGCGGAGTCCTCCTTGATCTTTTTGCAAACATCTGCTGATGAGACAGAATGAAGGAAATACATACACAAACATTCCTCCCCCAATGCAGCGAAAATGCATCCACTGCTACTGCCCCAGTATCTGGTTACCATGAAACATATCTAGGTAACTGATGATTTAATCGAGATGCAAACAAGTCAATATCTGGCAATGCATACTGATCAATCATTTGGTTAAACACATCCTGATTTAACATCCATTCAATGTTGTCATTAACTGATGTGACCTCTTCCTGGCAAATAAAGTGCTGGAAAGCCAGATATTTTGGTCAATTACACCAGCTCCAAATCTGGTTAGCCAGTCTATCACAAGACTGTGACTTAACTCCACCCATGTGGTTTACATATGCCACTGCTGTGGTGTTGTGAATCTGAGCTGCACATGCAGATCCCTCCTTGTAGAACAATAAGCTTTGAGCCCATACCAGGTGCCCAACAACTCTAAATAATCAATCCCTCTTAATTGAGGAAGCGATGTCTCATCCACATTCCATCTGCCTCCACAACTAGAAGACATATCTGTTGCACCCCAACCCAGTGCACTCACATCAGTCTGTAATATCAGTGACGGTGATTCCACGAAACCTTCCTTAAATTTTTTGAAACATGTACTATCCAATCCATTGTATGTCAGCAATCGCCCCAGCTGACAACTGCATAGGCCTATCAAAAATAGCCCCTTTGTATTCTCAGTGCCTGTTCCTTTGATGGTTGTAATTGTTGATAATGCAGAGGACAATACTGCACAGCTGGAAAGGCTGCAACAACTTCCCAATAAAACTGGCTACTTGTCTAATCAAAGGCCGTTGTTCTCCAACGAGATTAACACAGTCCTCAATTAACTGATTCAATTTATCCCTGGGCAAAGTTACCAACATGTGATTGGAATTAATGGTAAATCCCAGATAATCAATAATTTGGACTGGTGATAATTTAGATTTACCTGGGTGAATAACAAATTCCATTTGTTCAAAAGTGATTTTAACAACTGAAACTGATGTTTGAGTTTCAGCATGAGTCTTTCCAACCATCAGAAATCATCTAAATAGGCCATTACCACATGCCCCTGAGCTCTAAGCAATGCTAACACAGGTTTTACCAATTTAGTAAATAATCTAGGAGCTGAAGTTAATCCATTCGGCAATGTCCTGAATTGCCACAGCTCAGTCATCCAAATAAATTTCAAATATCTTCTATCATCACCATGAATAGACACTGCGTAATACGCATTCTTTAAATCAATGGTTGCCATATAATACCCTTTGGACACTAGATGTTGCCCGTGGTAAAGTTCTCCATTTTGAAATGCCTATAAACAAACAAATTTGTTCAAATTCGATAAATCCAGAATAATTCTACATCCCCCAGTCTTTTTAGATCTGGGAAATATACTTGACAGAAATTGTTGACTTTGATAGAAGGCTCAATTACCCCTTCTTATGTAACGACTGAATCTCTGCTTGAATAAGCACATTTTCCTCATCTGAAAAAATAAGTTTACGACTAGGAAAATGTTTGATTAGGTAGACTGTCATAGTAAAATCCATTTTTTCACACCCTTCAATACACTAAGTATGAACAAATCTGATGTCAACTGCTGCCATTGTTTGAGAACAATTTTAACCTTCCCCAATTTGAACAGGAACATCAGTTTAATTCATCGTCTGTCAAATGTTATATTCCTTACCAGCATCTTTCCTTGCGGCCTTGTTGTCCTCGACTTCTTGTAGAGAACCTTTTTTGCCTTGCTTCCAGCTGGCTTAATGAGGGCCATGGTTATAACAACCTCATAAACAGTCTTTGACCCTTTTTGCAAGGTTACCACCAAACAACAGATTTCGTGGTGGTACACTGGTCGGTTTGCACAACTCGCCAAATTCGGGTTAGCACTGGCCTAATAGCGGCCCCTCCCGACATTATTAATTTCAAAATGCATTACAAAGGAGTCCCAGTTCATCCTGGTGTGCTTCAACCATATCATTTGTATCAATAACTTTCACCACAGCTGTAATACCTGCTTACAACAGTTTAAGCACTTTTTTAAAACTTCATCTCCTGGGCCCTAGCAGGCAAACCCATCTATGAAAATTTGGTGATTAACCACCGGTACCTTCAGGAGATCACAATTAACAGGAGCTTTATAGTTTTTTGCTACTTCATCCATAGCTAGCTCCTGTAACTGTGGGAGAGCATATACTGAATGGCTTCGGCCAATTCTACATCAATCGCCTTTCCTGCCTCTCTACACAGGCAAACTTCCCAGCAATGTTCGGAATTACCTCCAACCGAACACCTTGCTCTCCCCCAGCATAGAAACAGTGTCAGCAAACGGCCCTGATAGAACATCCTCCTCACAGGCAGGATAGTTCTGCAGCCCTGAAACAGGTGCTGCTAGCACAAGCTCTCCATCAGCCTGGCTTGGGCACCACTCCTCCTCACGGAGCTGGTCCCTGTCGAGCATTCTTTTTGTAATAGAATCTCGACGTGGGAGAGCCGTGAGCAAACGGACTCTCCTATGGAGGGTATAACCTCCAGGCCCGACTCATCTACGGGCCACAGAGACTTGCCAGTGGCCTTCCGCCCTACTGACAAGCCTCCACTGCCCCCCGGCAGTGGGTCCGCAACCACTGGCTGTGTAGCCAGCACCGGACCAGGTGTACCAGACGGGCCTCCATCCTCAACACTCTCCTGGTCACTCTCCTTTCTACCCCCGGAGCGCCTCGCCGACACCTTCTTCACTTTCTGCAACATATCTACTCCCAACCGTCGCAGAAAATGACCTGTGGTAAAGTATTTCAACAAACCTTACCTCCGTTTAAACCTGTTAACGAAAACTGCAGATGCTGGAGAATGGAGGGTGAAGTCTGAAGAAGGGTCTCGACCCGAAACGTCGCCCATCTCCTTCGCTCCTTAGATGCTGCTGCACCCGCTGAATTCTCCAGCTTTTCGTGTACCTGTTTAAACTTACCGCTCGGAGGAGCGCTGCTGCTCCAACCGCCGACTGCACCAGCGTCTGCCGTCATGACGCACCAACGACTGTACGGGCTTCTATTCACGTAGTCACTCACGTGACTCCGAAGTAAAATTTATCTTCACATCTTCCAATAAATTTTCAGTCAGTCTAGCCATATGAACACCCACAGTAAAGAAAAAATTGGATGCTTTTAAAATGCTCTCTGACTATAATGGTGTTTTTTTTTGCCTAAATCTGGGAAATTTTGAGATTTTTTGCTTTTCTAATAGTGCAATCCACAAGGAGCCCAAAGAAAAATACTTGTTCCACTATGTAACTATGTAATATGTAATATGTAATATGTAATATTACTATGTAATATTAGTCAGTATCATTTTAATAAATTGTAGAAAATTACCATTGTACACAAATGTTTTGGGTAGAACTGGTCAGACATAGTCCGATGGTTTGAAAATAAAGGGCCTGTCCCACTTGGGCATCATTTGCACGTCACGCAGGTGCCGTGCGAAGATTTTGTGAATCCCAAAATCCTGGGGCGCTGCGCGCGACCAAGCGTCACTGCCTAGGCCACCACGCCTCACCACGTGCCATGCACGCATCATATACACATCACATCGCATATACGCGTGGGTCGTGACGCGTAAATGATGTCATGTAAATAATGCGCAAATGGCGCACAAGTGAGACAGGCCCTTAAGTGGTGTTGCTTGTCTCCTGGCAGATTGTTATCGTTAATAAAACATACTGTAAATTTATCCTCCAGGATCTCAAGTGAGGGAAGGAGAGAAAGTTGTTGAGGGTACTCCCGCAATTGTATGGAACTTTCATCTTTATTCAGCATTCCCACACATCCCAGTAAGGTAAGGATTTTGACCCAATACGTTGCCTATTTCCTTCGCTCCATAGATGCTGTCTCACCCACTGAGTTTCTCCAGCATTTTTGTCTACCTCCAGTAACGTAAAAGCCAGCAGATCCTTTCAGTTTTTCAGCTCATTCTGGGAATTCATGCAGGGAGTCTCGATACGATACGATACGATATGATACGATACGATATGATACGATTCATTAGATCTTTATTTATCCCAGGTGGGAAATTGATCTGCCAACAGTCATAAAAATACAGAATACACAAAACACAAACTACATGAAACGTAAATTAAAGTGATGAGTGGAAAGGCTTGGGGATGTGCAAAGATTGGGGGGGGGGGGGAGGCAGTGTAGTCGCTCAGTCTACCCTATGACAGAAGGGGGAGGAGTTGTAAAGTTTGATAGACACAGGGAATAAGGCTCTCCTGTGGCGTTCTGTACTGCATCTTGGTGGAACCAGTCAGTTGCTGAAGGTACTCCTCAGGTTGACCAGTGTGTCATGGAGGGGGTGAACTGTATTGTCCAGTTTGCTCTGCAGAGCATCTGCATGGAACATCTTCAACCTCTCAATACTACGGTCTGAGATTCACATGTGCTTTAAAAGGGCATTCATAATACTGGTGCCCAAGAAGAAGAGAAAGATGACAAGCTTTGATGAATACCTGCCAGGGATGTCCATCGTGATGAAGTGACTGAGAGATTGGCTATAACATATCAACTTCGGCCTTAGTAAGGATCTGTGCCCACTCCAATTCACCTATGACCACAACATACTAACAGTGGATGCGATCTTGCTGACTCCCCACCTTGCACTAGACTATTTGAATAACAAAAAGCTGTTGTTTATCGTCCACAGCTCATTTTTCAACCATCATCCCCTCAGAACATATCGTCAGATTCATGGATTTGCGTCTCTTCTCGTTCCTATAAGCACAGGCTCCTCTGCTCTGCTCTCCCTATAATCAATTACGTACAACTAGACACAACTCTAACGTCATCTATGAATTCACTGACAATACTACTGGTTTTGGATAATCAACAAGAAACATTGATTCAGAGTACAGGAAGGTAATCAATAATTGGAATAAATCGCATGAGAACAATAATATTACTCACACCATTAGGAATGCCAAGGAGCTGATTGTTAACTTCAGGAAGGGAAAGCAAAGGGTCCATGAACCTGTCTTCATGCGTGAGAATGCAGTGGAGCGACAATGCATCAAGTGCCTGGTTGAGTGTATCTCTGAAGATCTCTCCTAGCCTAGAGGAGTGACGCAATCACGAAGAAAACTCATCAACATCTCTATTTCTTCAGTAGTTTGAAGAGATTCAGAAAGTCACCAAATATTCTAACAACTTTCTAAAAATGTAGGGTAGAAGACATACTGAATGGTTGCACGATGGTCTGGATCAATTACTCAAATGCACAAGAACAGAGAGCACAGAAATTAGTAGACTTTGACTGGTCCATCATGGGTATTGACCTCTCCACCATCAAAAGAATCTACAAGAAACAGCAGCTAATATCATCATAGACCCACGCCACACTGACCAACCTCTCATCTTGCAGCCACCAGGAAGAGTCAAGTCAAGTCATTACTTTTATTTATGTAGCATTTGGATGATGGGGTGGAAAATTGGATAAGTAAGTATGCAGATGATACTAAGATAGGTGGTATTGTGGATAATGAAGTAGATTCTCAAAGTCTACAGAGAGATTTGGGCCATTTGGAAAAGTGGGCTGAAAGATGGCAGATGGAGTTTAATGCTGATAAGTGTGAAGTGCTACATCTTGGCAGGACAAATCAAAATAGGACGTACATGGTAAATGGTAGGGAATTGAGGAATGCTGTGGAACAGAGGGATCTAGGAATAACTGTGCATAGTTCCCTGAAGGTGGAATCACATGTAGATAGGGTGGTAAAGAAAGCCTTTGGTGTGCTGGCCTTTATAAATCAGAGCATTGAATATAGGAGTAGGGAAGTAATGTTAAAATTGTACAAGGCATTGGTAAGACCAATTCTGGAGTATGGTGTACAATTTTGGTCGCCTAGTTATAGGAAGGATGTCAACAAAATAAGAGAGTACAGAGGAGATTTACTAGAATGTTGCCAGGGTTCCAGCAACTATGTTTACAGTGAAAGGTAGAACAAGTTAGGTCTTTATTCTTTGGAGCGCAGAAGGTTAAGGGGTGACTTGATTGAGGTCTTTAAAATGATGAAAGGGATAGACAGAGTTGACGTGGATAAGCTTTTCCCATTGAGGGTAGGGAAGATTCAAACAAGAGGGCATGACATGAGAATTAAGGAACAGAAGTTTAGGGGTAACGTGAGGGGAACTTCTTTACTCAGAGGGTGGTGGCTGTATGGAATGAGCTTCCAGCAGAAGTGGTGGAGGCAGGATCGATTTTAACATTTAAGAGTAAAGTGGATAGGTATATGGACGTGAAGGGAATGGAGGGGTATGGTCTGAGTGCAGGTAGATGGGACTAGGGGAAAACAAATGGTCGGCACGGACTGGAAGGGCCGAGAGGGCCTGTTTCCGTGCTGTAATTGTTATATGGTTATATGGTTATATGGTTATAAGTTTCCTTCTCCCTTGACTCTCAGTCTGAAGAAGGGTCTTGATCCGAAATGTTACATAATCCTTTCCTCCAGAAATGCAGTCAGAACAGATGATTTACTCCAGCATTTTTTGTCCATCTTCTTTGTTTAATTATCAAGTTGGAATGAAATTCTCACTTGCTGCAGTGTTGCAGGCACATCAACACAATAACACAACAAGTAAATATGAAATTAACAATAATAATTATCCGTTATCCTAGGTAACCACACTATAATAGTGAAAGGCAAAATAAGTAATGCAACCTATACAAAGTTCATACTGATTCATTTCTGAGGTAGGGTTGTGGTTAAGATTGTATGGTTTGGGAGCTTGATGGTTGATGGGAAGAAAATATCCTTGAATCTGGAGGTCATGGTTCTCAGTCCTCTTCCTGTTCCTCTTCTTCTTCCCATCCGAACTGCTCCCTCCATCAACTCCTTTAAGTCGAGACTAAAAACTCATCTTTACTCTCAAGCCTTTCTTGACGTCCTCTGAGTGAGGGCTATATGTATGTATTTATGTATGTAATTAATCTATGAACCACTGTTGTATAACATTAGTACTGCCACCAATGTAAAGCACGTTGGCCAATGAGAGTTGTTTTGTAAATAACCATTCTAAAGACCATTCTAATTATCCTCCGGCACTATTCCCGTTTCTAATGACATTTGAAATATTTTCTGACATAGCTCCTGCTATTTCTACACACTAACTTCCCTCAATGTCCTAGGGAATATCCTGTCGGGACCTGGAGACTTATCCGCTTTTATATTTTTCAAAAGTGTCAGTACTTCCTCCTCTTTGAATCGCATAGTTTCCATAGCTACTCTACTCTTTCCCCTTAACTCACCGAGTTCAATATCCTTCTCCTTGGTGAATACCGAAGAAAAGAAATTGTTCATATATCTCCCCCATCTCTTTTGGCTCTGCAGATAGCTGTCCCATTCTGGTTCTCTAATGGTCCAATTTTATCCTCGTTATCCTTTTGCTATTAATATAGCTGTAGAAACCCTTTGGGTTTACTTTCACCTTTCTTGCCAAAGCAACCTCATATCTTCTTTTAGCCTTCCTAATTTCTTTCTTAAGAGTCGTTTTACATTCTTTATACTCCTCTAGCACCTCATTTACTCCATGCCTCCTATAAATATTGTAGATATCTCTCTTTTTTCGGAACATGTGTCCAATTCCCCTTGAAAACCATGGCTCTTTCCAATCTTTACTATTTCCTTCAACCTAACAGGGACTTAAAGATTCTGTACTCTTACAATTTCCCCTTTAAAATGTCCTCCATTTCTCTTCTACATCCTTCCCATGAAACAAAGTGTCCCAATTCACTCCTTTAAAGTCCTTACGCATTCCCTCAAAGTTAGCCTTTCTCCAATCAAAAATCTCTACCCTAGGTCCAGTTCTGACTCTCTCCATAATTATATTGAAACTAATGGTATTGTGATCACTGGTCCCGAAGTGCTCACCAACGCATACCTCCGTCACCTGACCTGCCTCATTTCCTAACAGGAGGTCCAGCACTGCCCCTTCTCTGGTCGATACCTCTATGTACTGCTGCAAAAAAACTATTCTGCACACATTTTACAAACTCAAAACCATCCAGCCCATTTACAGAATGTGTGTATTTACAGAACTTGAGATATGAAAAGATACAAAGAACAAATCAGAGCCGGCACCAATGACTCGATGATCCATGATTACCCATGGAGCCCACAATGGTCCATTGTTGGCAATTAAACACTCTTGACTCCTGACTCTTGACTCCAGAGTCAGAGGGCATCCCTTTCCACCTAGTAGTCAATGTAACGAAGTGACTCAAGATGCTACGGGACAGATGAATGACCGATGAATCTGTCATAGCAACTCCATAAACAGTGAGCATGCATATGATGCATTTTGGATTGCACAGAAACTGAACATTATTTGCTCATTAGTACTTACAAAAACATTGATTTTGACAATTTTAGATATCACTTCTGCTATTTCCACAAATTTCCCACACATAAATAATTCCTTCATTATCCATATTTCTGTCTTTGCTTATTCATTTTGCTTGCTTGCAATCTTTAGTTTACTTTAGTTTATTATTATTATTATGTGTACCAAGGTACAGTGAAAATATTTTTTGTTGCATGCTCCCCAGTCAAAAAGACTACACATGATTACAATCAAGCCATCTCAATGCACAGTTAAAGGATAAAGCATATGATATTTAGTGAAAGATAAAGTCCGATAAAGTTCCATTAAAGATAGTTGAAAGATCTCCAATGAAGTAGATGGGAAGTCAGGACTGCAACCGAGCTAGTGAAAGAATGGTTCAGTTCATAACATCATAACTGACAGGAGCAGAATTAGGCTATTCAGCCCATCAAGTCTACTCCGCCATTCAATCATGGCTGATCTATCTCTCCCCCCATCCTCCTGCTTTCTCTCCATTACCTCTGACACCCGTACTAATCAAGAATCTATTTATCTCTGCCTTAAATATATCCACTGACAGCCTCCACAGCCTTCTGTAGCAGTCTTCAATTGCCTGATAACAGCCGGGATGAAACTGTCCCTGTATCTGGAGGTATGCTTTTTCAAACTTCGGTATCTCTTGCCTTATGGGAGAGGAGAAAATAAGGTGTGATGAGGGGGGTGTGAGGGAGACTGGTCCTTGGTTATTCTGGAGGCCTTGCTGAAGCAGCATAAAGTTTAGATTGTACCAGTGGAAGGGAGATTGGTTTGTGTGATGGTCTGAGCTATGTCCACAACTCTCTGCAATTTCTTGCAGTATTGGGTGGAGCTATTCCCTAACCATGCTGCGATGCATCCTGATAAAACCCTTGCGACAGTGCATCCGTAGAAGTTGGTGAGGGTTATTGGGGACATACTGAACTTCCTAAGCCTTCTAAGGAAGTATTTTCAGCTCCAGGTCAATTGTGCAACAAGCAACAAAACAACAATACCTATGCAACCAGCAATGGTACCGTTACATCAATTCACTTGCATGCTGTATTTAAAAGGGTCATTTCCTAAGTTAAGCAAACTATCAGAATAACATAGATGGTCTGCTCATGTCAGTTGCATCTAAATGAAAGGATATATACATGTATTTAAGGGAGCTCCTTTCCTTCGATTGTCTCAACATCCAAAAGTTCAGGTAAATATTAATATATTTGAAAGCAAGTCCACTCACTGAAAATGAATAACTGCCATTAGGATACTATAGCCAGCTCCATTCCTTGTGTCATCACACATTAAACATGCCCAGCTTAGATTTACCACAAATGCACACACCTTCAATAATGCAGAACCGTAGGAGATCAGTAACAATTGAATTGGAAAACAGTGATTGAATTCCAGGACCATGTTGCACTGTGAAAATACTGAATGCTCAGGCATTTCAAGATATTCCAATTATAGATAAGTGGTTTTGGTATGTTGCTACAGTGATGTAACAAATTGAGATCCAGGCTTGAATGCCACTTGTAGTATCGGCAAATGAACACAGTCACTTACACCAGAATTCTATCTTTGAACACATCATTAAAAAAACATTTAAACTTATAACTTGCTGAAACAGAAGCAGCACTCTTCAAAAGAAACAAAAGGAAATTAATGATAGTGCGCTCGCTTTGATTTCTAACATGAATAATAATGTGCATATCCCTTTGATGTTCAGATTAACTAAAATCCAGGCATTAATACAAAAATTCATGAAAGCCAAATGGAAAAATTCAATGTTGAAAATAGAAGTGAGTATTATTTTAGAAATAAAAGTCGAGTGAACGTGGCTCTTGGCTCCATACTGAGTTTCATACCAATCAGAAGAAGGGTCTCAACCAGAAAGGTCACCCATTCCTTCTCTCCAGAAATGCTGCCTGTCCCGCTGAGTTACTCCTGCATTTTGTGTCTACCTTCCGAGTTTAAACATTGAATTCAAAACTGCTCAATTCACATATTAACTTAATGGTCACGGAGGATACATAATGTGAAGTGGAGCATTTTATTTTACCTCCTAGTTTACTTCATCTTAGGCATTTGGGTTGTAAATTACATTTTGTTTTCTAATGTTACTAGTTAAAATTCCATGCCATTGTGGAACAGGGTTACAATTGCCTGATACAATTATCAATGTGCAACCAAAATGACACAAAGAGACAATATAAATAATTTTATCAAACTTCAAACTGTTTGTAATTGGTCCATAAATGTGTGTCAAAATAGTGACATTTTATTTTGATGTTACATGAGTGACTACGTGAAGAAGCCAGCCAGCCCGCATGCGCGTCAATACATCTAACGCATGGCGCACGACTGGCTGGGAGGAGCGTCGCTCCTCCTGCGGTAAGTTTAAAAACCTCACAGGTAAGTTTTTTAACTTATTCTGAGGTCGTGTTTTTTGGATATCTTTTCTTCACAGTGGTCGCTGATTATTGGTAAGTCCAAGAAGAACAAACCCAGACGGGCCGCGGGGAAACCGGCTATGGAGGACCGCGGGAGTGCAGGTAGCCGGCGGCCGTCGGTTTTGCTGTCAGAGTCGCTGACAGTGCGGTCAGCGACTTCAGACTTGGTGCTTGTTCAAAGCACTTTGGCAACCCTGAAAGGGGGCAAAGCCAAATGAAAGTCTGAGAGGTCTGTGTACTCAGACGAGTCAGGCCAGGAGGATTCCCCTCCTATACCTATGGATAACGTATTCGGGCATTTATCCCAGATGGAGCATCTCATGGAGAGAATGCTCCATCATAATATGCTCTGTGATATGGAGACATATCATCGCAGGTCTCCCTTCATACCTGCGGCAGCACCTGATCCAGGGCTGCTTAGTGCCTCCCACTCTCATGAGGGGAGTGCCAGGGGTCAGTATATGACTGACTCCGAATTCGGGGGTATGTCAGAAGGACATACTGGGATACATGAGATGCATGAGGCTCACACACAGGAGTTGCCTGCCTTGGCATCGAGGTTTGCAATAACTTCACAGACAGGGGAGCCTCTTCAAGAAGATCTGGCTTCTAGTATCAACTGTCTCACATCCCACCAGTTACGAGAACAAGCCATGGTTGAAATGGCTGCAAAATACCACGCGCCTGCGAATTGTGCATCCTTAAAAGTGCCGGCATCAACAGCTCCATTTGGGGCTACATTGGAGGTGACATCAAGGCCCAGGAAATGAAACCAACGGATTTTAAAATTACTGGCTTCAGGCATCACGGCTTTTGCCAGATCTGTAGATGGTAGGCCACTATCAGACATCCAGTAGGATGCCCTGGCGTTAATGTGCAATGCACATTTCAAAATAAACTGCTTCCAAAAGAGCACCATCAGGCCTGCGTTAAACCCAAAGTTTGCAGGATTTCTGTGTAAATCCACTAATGTCCAGCCGCCCAGTCAAGTCAAGTCAAGTCAGTCAAACAAACTTTATTGTCATTTAGAAATACATTGATATATGCAATTCCAAACAAAATTCCGTTGCATTTGGCTCCCCGTGCAACACGATAATTAACAGAAGGATAAAATGGATAAAAATGGATAAAAGGATAAAAGGATAAAAGGATAAATAGACAATGGTGGCAGCCCATTTCATGGCATTCAGGAGTCTGATGGCTCGTGGGAAGAAGCTGTTGCAGAACCTTGATGTTCTGCTCCTTATGCTACGATATCTTTTGCCCGAGGGCAGCAGAGTGAACAATCCGTGATGGAGATGTGTGGGGTCTTTTATAATACTGCTGGCTTTAGACACGCAACGTTTGGTCGCAATATCCCTGATTGAGGGGAGAGAAGTCCTGATGATTGTGTTCAGCTGTCCTCACCATTCTCTGCACGGACTTCCAGTCGGAGGCTTTACAGTCCCCAAACCAGACAGAGATACAGCTGGTCAATAATACTCTATATGGTGCCCCTGTAGAAAGTGGTGAGGATGGGATGGAGGAGGTGAGCTCTTCTTATCCGGCGCAGAAAGTGCAACCGCTGCTGCGCTCTCTTAACTGTTGATGAGATGTTATATGACGAGGTCAGACTGTTAGTGATCTGCACCCCCAGGAACTTAGTGCTACTGACCACCTCCACATTGCCCAATCTTCTTTTTGGGGAAGACCTGCCCAAACAGGTGAAAGACCTGGATGAAGAAGCCAAAGCTGTCGGGCTGATCAAAACACCTACGATGAGCAAAGCTTCACAGTTTTGGCGACAACACCCCTACGCCTCCATTACAATAAGCAGTTTGCTGAAGCTAGTGGCAGCTTGAAACTTGATCTTCCTGGGCAGAGGTCTTTTTTAGCCAAGGCCCAGGCCCGGGCCGGCCATCATGGAAAATGCACACTCCTCGCACCCCAGCAGTTCAACCAAACCACGAGGGCGGAAACAGAACCCGTATTAGGGCCAGTTGGGCCTGCTATCAGACCACCGGTAACCATGGAGGTAGGTGGGTCTGGTTCTTTCTGGAACATGGGGTGTGTGGACCAGTTACAAGTTGGTGGTGGATTGCACTTGTTTTTACACGAATGGCGGTGGATAAACTCAGATCCGTTTATACTGCACAGTACACAAGGGTTCAAAATTGAGTTTTTACCTAATTCATTGCCGCCCACACAACATACACCAGGTCGGGCGTATATTCATTCCAAACAAGAAGGTTTGGATATACAAGCAGAAATTCATGCATTACACAGAAAAGGGGTAATTGAAAAATCAAGTCAGGAAAATCATCAATTCGTTTCCAATATAATTCTCTAGGCAAAAGAAAGATGGAGGATGTTGGATCATCCTTGATTTAACAGAACTTAACTCATACGTGCAGTATAGACATTTTAAAATGGAAAACGTCTTTACTGATAAACAACTGATTTCCAAGGAGTGCTTTATGGCATGCATCAATATCAAAGATGCATATTATTCAGTTCCAATTCACAGGGATCACCGGAGATATTTGAAATTTGGCTGGATTAGGCAGCTATGGCAGTTTAAAGCATTGCCTAATGGGTTAACTTCAGCTCCCAGGTTATTTCCAAATTACTAAAGCCTGTGCTCGGTCTGCTCACAGCTCAAGAGCACATTGTTATGGCCTATCTGGATGACATTCTAATTATAGGAAAAACACTGTATTTGGCTAATTTAGCTGTTTCAGCCACAAAACTTATATTTTAGATATTGGGGTTTCTCATCCATCCAGTTAAGTCCAGATTGATACCGATTAGGGTGATTGATTATTTAGGGTTTACCATTAACTCTATTGAAATGTCTGTGACTCTGCCCTGGGGCAAGAGATTGGAATTAATAGAAGCCTGTAATAACCTTATTGTTATGGAGCAGCCATCTATCCGCCAGGTGGCTAGTGTAATTGGCAAAATAGTGGCTGCTTATAGAGCTGCACAATTTGGGCCTTTACATTATAAAAATGTGCAGCGTGCAAAGGAACCAGCATTCAAGTACCAGTTAGGTCATTTTAACAGACCTATGCTATTACCGGCTGAAGCTATATCTGAGTTAAAATGGTGGACGACCAATATTCATCATTGCTCCAGTGACATTTTGGTCAACAAACCTTCAGTTACACTATGGAATGCTTTTTATTGTCATTTGAACCTAACTTCAAACAAAATTAAGTCTCTGCGGTCATACAAACATGGAAAAACCAAGGCACACAATTAACACAAATTACATAAACATCCATCACAGTGAATCTCCAAACCCCCCCTCACTGTGATGGAAGGCAAAGTCTTGTCTCTCCCCTGTTGTTTATTCTTCCCCCGATGTTAAAGCCCCCGGCGGGTGACGGTAAGTCTGTTAAGGCCACCCCGGGCGATGTAAGGCCCCACTCGGAGTTTTGATGTTGGAGCCCCCCATCGGGCAATTGTAAGTCCCGCAGCCATTAAAGCCGCGCCGGGCGATGTAAGGCCCCACTCCGGGTCATTTCAACCCCGCGTTCCAGGCAGGAGACGTTGCCATTGTGGGAGCTCTGAAAAGCGGTGTCCCACCCGGACCCGCGAGCTCCCAATGTCACCATCCACCGGGCCCGCGGTCGGAGCCTCCAAAGCAGTCGGGTCGCAGGCACGCTCCACCACAGCTCTCCATGCTCCGAAGCTGGCCAGCCCCATGATGGTAAGTCCGCAGGCTCCGCGACTGGAGCCCCCAGGTCGACTCCGGCTGGAGGCCGCTCCATGGTGCTAGGCCCCAACGACAATGGAGACCCGACAGGGAAAGGTCGGGTCTCCCGTGCAGGGAAGAGATTGAAAAGTTTTAAAAGTCCCACCCCCCACATATACACAGATAAAATAATATATAAACTATGACCAAAACATACACTTAACAAGACAAAAAGAAAAAAAAAAGACACACCAACTGCAGAAGCCTCTGCCGTGAGGTGCCGCCATTTTGCCTAAGCACTACAAACTGATGCTAGTGCTCAAGGATGGGGAGCTACTAATACCATCTCTAGTTAAGGTGGCAGATGGGACATGCACGAGTTACCACTTATCCATTTATATGGTATCAACTACCTGGAGATGCTGGGGGCATTCTATGGGTTAAAGGCTTATTGTGGGAATATGCAGAACTTGCATGTTCATCTGCAAATTGATAACACTACAGTGGTGGCTTATATTAATCACATGGGTGGAATCAAGTCAGTATCCTGAGATAGTTTGGCTAAACTTATTTGGAGCTGGTGTATTGAACGAAGGACTTGGATTTCAGCTACCTATTTGCCAGGTAGGTTTAACACGGTGGCAGACACTAGGTCAAGTAAATTTAATGGTAACACAGAATGGATGTTAGATCACAAAGTTGTTGCTCGGTATGGAACACCGGATATTGATTTGTTTGCATCTAGGCTTAATCACCACTTGCAAAAATATGTTGCATGGGAGCCAGACTCAGGGACACTAGCGATTGATGCATTCTTGTTACACTGGGGAGGAATGTTCTTTTATGCCTTTCCTCCATTCTGGCTCATCAAAAATCAAGCAAGATTCCGCTTCAGGCATTTTATTAGTGCCTGATGGGCCCTTGCAGCCATGGTTCCTGTTGATGTTGGGAATGATAATAGAACCTTGTATGGTTATTAATAAATGCAAAGATTTGCTTATTCATCCTGTGTCTCGAGAATCGCACCCTCTGCATGAGAGAATCAACTTATTGATTTGCAGAGACCTTTAAGAAGGTCTTTTCTGGGGCTCCGATTATCCGACCAAACCGTGGATGTAATCACTGCAGCTTGGCGGGATAGCACCAAGAAGCAGTACATTTCCTACATCAAGAGATGGGAAGTGTTTTGTTTAAATTCAAATATAACGTATAATACGGCACAGATAACTGATGTCTTAGAGTTTCTTTCAATGTTGTTTTTTGATAAAAGATTAAGTTATAGTGCCATCAACTCTGCCATAAGTGCCTTGTCATCATACTTGCTGCTGGGATTGGGACACCACTCTGTTGGGTCTCACACTTTGATATCCAAATTCATGAAGGGTATCTTTAACATAAATCCTCCCAGGCCCAGGAATGTTTTAAAATCTAATTCCACCAGGGCTGCAACAACATCAGCAGCAAGGTTCATGGAGGTTCCGCTGGACCGCATCCTAGCGACAGCAGGATGGACGTATGAGCGGACTTTCCGGACCTTTTACAATTAACCGATTACCAGGCCGGGTTTGTTTGCCAACACGATTTTGAGTTCTGTTTAATGAAATTTCTTTACCTGGATGTAAGGGACCACTATTATTATTTTCTTTTAAATCTATGTCATGTCTGAATGCACTATCTTTTCAATCATATCTGGTCAACTGATGCAGTGTGTTTGCATGGACTCGAGTCCGCGGCATGAAATCACAGTGCTTTAAAGTCTTCACGTATTCACTCACGTGACTTTGAAATAAAATAGGAAGATTAAATGAAAACTTACCAGTTTTAAGTTTGATCTTTATTCATGAGAAGTTGTGATGAGGGATTACGTGCCCTCCACCCCCAACCCTATTCTCAAAAAGATCATTGGTAGTTCCAGTTTCTCGAATCTTCCTATAATCAGGTCAGCAATTGTTTCTGTGATTTCACACCGCTGTTTTCAAGGTTGATGCGCATGCGGGCTGGCAGGCTTCTTCACATAATCCCTCATCGCAACTTCTCATAAAATAAAGATCAAACTTCGAACTGGTAAGTTCTCATTTAATCTTTCTATTTCTTGTAATATTCTGAAATTCAGATGTGTGAGAGGCAACTAGGGAGGAAAGATAGTGCAGGAGAAGAAAATAAATCAACATTTTATGTGGGTGCTTACTTTAGATTTATTTTTAAGAGCCTTTTATTCCTTGTTCTGTGCGGAAATGTTCTAGACAGATTTGACCCAATGTCGAGATTTAAGTAGAGAAGTTCAGCTGGTGCAGGTTAGGAATCAGGAACCATATCATTAGCTAGGAATTACAATAATCTGGCCAGATTCTGCACTATAGCCTTTTTGCTGATTGCCATGATCTACAAGCAGCGCACAATTTGACCACAGACATGAGAGAAAATCACAGGTCAGTGTGCAGTTGCAAAATCTTCATGTACAATATCATTCCAACAATGCTTGATGAGACTCAGTTAATGGATAGTGGGGCTGAAGAAGGTCATTATTTTTCACTTCCTACAGAGAATTGTGTATTTATGTAAATTTGCATTCAAATTTCAGGTAGATTTCTGATTATTAATTTCAAGTCTATAATGTTTTCTGTGGTGTAATCAGTCATCCTACCTAGACTGTGATTCTGAAAATTACCCTTCTGTTTACTCAAAGGCATCGTTTGGGAACAGAGACATAGCCGTCCACTTTCTTTAAATTTATTGACACATACACAATTATGCTGAGCTACAAAGAAAATCTTGTTGCAACAGCAACACAGGCACACAGACTGGATGTCGGACATGGGCTAAGAAACCAGACTCAGGACCCAAGAGCAAACTTCTGAGCCCAATTCCAAACTCATTCCCATAACTTACCAGTTTGAAGTTTGATCTTTATTTTATGAGGAGTTACGGTGAGCGATTACGTGAAGAAGGCCTGCCAGTGTGCATGCGCATCAATCTTCAAAGCAGCGGCGTGAAATCACAGTAACTACAGTCGAAGTAATATAGTAAGATTCAGAAGACTAGAACTACCAGATGATCGCAAATATGAGAGCCGGGAGCGGAGGGCACGTAATCGCTCACCGTAAATCCTCATAAAATAAAGATCAAACTTCAAACTGGTATGTTCTCACTTAATCTTACTATTTTACTTCGCAGTCACGTGAGTGATTCCATGAAGATTTCAAAGCTCTGTGATTTCATGCCGTAGATCCAGTTCGATACGACACACTGCTTCGGTTGACACAGGATAAACAAATAATGTATTGAACATTGTTTGAATTATACAATGAATGTTTTAAATTACAAAAAGGAACAGTAATAACCCCTCTTTCCCAGGGGGAAATTACAAAACAGAACCCAAAACAGCATGCCCAAATCATTCCATTGTGAAGACAAGTTTGTCATAAAACCGTGAAAAAGTCCCTTCACTGGACCATCCTGTGGCCCCGAGGATTTGGTCTAAAGGGATGTCCAGTGCCCTCACTGCGAATGTTGGCGCCTCCCTGGTGGAGTGAGATTTAAAGACATCAGTGTCTACTCCAGCACAACCCGAAACCTGTTTCAGCCATCTAGAGGGTTTTTGTGACTGATGAGCATCATTGTTTCGGAGCCTCTGAGACTCTAGGTGACCTCTATATGTTGATGCAGGTGCATAACTACACATAGTCTCAGGTCAATGGGGTATGCTCTAAAGCTTATTTTGCTTATCTAAAGCCAGACGTCCCTGGCCTGCTTTGTTTGATTAGATCATATACATAAAATGTAATATTATCTACAGAAGAATGCATGCTGTCCAGTCATAGCTTTTGCAATGTCTCGGCCCATTGCGCTGAAATGAGCACCATGAGCATGACCACTTTGAGCGTTAGTTTTTGGAAAGACAGAGATGTAATTGGAGCCCATTACCGAAGCAGTGTGAAAACTATGTTCACATCCCAGATTTCCATATATCTAGGTCTGGGAGGGTTCTTGTTAAAAATACCTTTCATGAATCGGGACACCAATGGATGAGATCCGACAGAGTGTAGTCCCAACCCCTGCCATAAATAGGAGGACAAAGCACTCCGAGCATTATTAACGGCACTATAGCTCAATTGCTTGTCAAAATGCAATGTAGCAAGGAACTCCAATACATCAGGTATGCCTGCAGTGTGATAAGATATATTTGACTGTAAGCAGAACATCTCCCATTTCTTAATATGAGATACGTATTGTTTTCTAGTACTATCCCTGCAGGCTGCAGTAATCACATCCATGGTCCAACTCGACAGTCCGTGCCCCTGGAACGGTCTGGTCAGAATCTGCAAATCAACAGATTAATACGATCATGTAAAGGGTGACTCTCGTCTGTCACAGGGTAAACCAACAAGTTGCTGCATTTGGGGATAATCATGAATGGCTGTGTCATCAGTCTCAGAACCAATGGGAACCATGGCTGTGTGGACCAGTCAGGAACTACCAAAACGCCTGAAGCGGAGTCCTGCTCAATTTTGGTGAGACGTTGACTGATGAGGCAGAATGGGGGAAAAGCGTAAAAGAACATACCTCCCCAATGTAGCGAGAATGCATCGACGGCTACTGCCCCTGGATCCAGTTCCCATGAGACGTATTTAGGTAACTGGTGATTTAGCCTGATGCAAACAGATCTATGTCTGGCAATCCATACTGGGTGACAATCTTTTTGAAAACTGTAGGATTCAGCATCCATTCTGTGTTGTCATTAAATTTACGTGACCTGGTATCTGCCACCACGTTATCTCTACCTGGTAGGTATATAGCTGAGACCCAGATGTTTCTTGTAATACACCAGTGCGAGATGAGGTTAGCCAGATTATCACATGATAATGACTTAATTCCACCCATGTGATTGATATATGCAACAGCTGTGATATTGTCAATCTGGAGCTGAGCATGTATATCATGTATTGTTGAACAGTATGCTTTTAGGCCACAGAATGCCCCCAACAATTCTAAATAGTTTATACCATGCATCCGCAGAATCAATGCCTCTTGCATACTCCATCTGCTGCCACAGCTAGACTTGGTATCAGTGGCTCCCCATCTTGAAGCACTCACATCAGTTTGTAAAACAACTGAAGGTTGTTTAGTCAGAATGTTTCTAGTACAACGTGAGACATTACTTATTCACCATTGCAACTCGGTGAAAGCTTCGACTGGCAACTGCATTGGTCTATTGAAATGACCTGCATGTTTTCTGAGTGCCTGTTCCTTAGCTCGTTGCACATTCTCTTAGAGGCCCGAATTGCACTCCAGAGAAAGCCGCCACTAATTTACCAATAACACTGGCTACTCGTCAGATAGAGGGTTGCTGTTCATCTACCAGATTGCTGCAGGCCTCCAAAATTTCTAAAGTTTTGGCCGTAGGGCTGAGTCACTGACATGTTAGTTGAATCAATGGTGAACCCCAAATAGTCAATGATTCTAGATGGCACTAATTTGGATTTAGTTGGATGGATGAGGAAACCTAACCTCTCAAACATATGTTTGGTAACTGAAACTGACAATTCAGCTGCCTCCTGAGTATTGCCTTTGATCAGAACATCATCCAAGTATGCCATCACAACGTGATTCTGAGCCCAGAGTAGTCCTAATACTGGTTTCAACAATTTTGTAAATAGGGGCTGAGGTTAACCCATTGGGCAAAGTTTTAAATTGCCACAGCTGTCTCATCCAACAAAATTTCAAGTATTTGCAGTATTTGTGATGAATTGGTACTGAATAATATGCATCTTTCAGATCTATGCTTGCCATATAACATCCTTTGGAAACAAGTTGCTTAGCAGTACTGAACGTTTCCATTTTAAAATGTTTATACTGGACATAGGAGTTCAGTCGGGTTAGGTCTAGAATGACTTGACACCCACCATCCTTCTTTTGCCTGGGGAATATATTAGACACAAATTGTTGAGGCTGATAAGCCATCCTTTCAATTACCCCCTTTTTTGAATAATGTTTCAATTTCATCATTTACCTGCAGAGGTTCTGGTTTTGAAAACACCAATACCCGACTTGTGTATGTTGTACGGGTGAATGTACTTCAGAGATAAACTCAATTCGAAACCCCCGGATACTGTCCAGTATAAACGGATCTGATGTTATGCAGCACCATTCATCGTAGAACAATTGCAATCTACCCCCTACTGGTGACTGGTCTCTAGAGGATATGTCCTGGTCAAGTCCAGTTACTCGTACCTCCATAGTTGCTTCATAGTTCTGTTGTGGGTATGCACTGGTGCATGCCAATGGCGTAGAGATGGAATAGCCCGGCTTGGTCCTTGCCCGGCACCAGCGTCTGTGGCCCGTCTGAAGGGGTATGGTCTACGAGGTGGCATCCTGCCTGAGGAATGTGTTTTGATGAGGCTGATCGTCTTTGCCTCATCATCCAAGTCCTTAACTTGTTTTGCTAGATCCTCCCCAAACAGTAAGTCTGGTGGTTGAATATTGGAGGATCTGCATAAGGCTGCGAATCTTGGGTTGAGCGTAGGCTTGATGGCGGTTTTTCTTAGGCAATTAATTTCGAAATGGGCGTTACACACCAGGGCCAACATATCCTGCTGTGTGTTCAATAGTGATGCCCCTTCAACTGTCCGCCCAAATGCTGTTATTCCTGCTCCAATTAATTTTAAGACTTTTTGCAGCCTTAACTCATGCAACCGCATGGTTGCGCCCATTTGCCCCCAGATAGCCAGGTTCACTGCGGGTACTCTGAGCGATGCACAGTTTACAGGTGTTTCGTACCTCTTTGATGTTTCCTCCATAATGGTTTCTTGGAGCTGGTGAGGCCACATAATTGATGTTCCTGGCCAGATTTCCCTCCATTTCCTCACCAGTTTCTGCCGGTATGGTGAATTTACATGCCACATCCGGCACACCTGGAGCTAAGCTTTTGTGCTTTGGGGTATGCTTCTCCGCTATACCACCAACTTCAGCATCAGAGTCATACTGCCATGGCTCTCCCTGCTCATGCATAAGGGAGGTATCATGCAGCCCTTGACCTGGCGCTGCTGGTATGGGTCCCCATGCAGACTCATGGACATATGGTTCCTCCTGAAGGTATAGTTCTTCCCTATATGGACCTCTGCTGGAGATTGCTGCTGAGGGATACTGGGGAACCCCGGGGGTATAAAACCCTGGCTGGAACACCTCATGATTGAGTTTTTTTCTAAGAGGTGTTCCATTTTATCTAGACGTCCCCAAACTTTTTTACTGGTGGGAGGGGAGTATTCTTGGCCTGACTCATCAGAGTCGACAGGCCTGATTGATTTTCTCTTGGCCTTCCTCCCGACTGGAGTGGCCATGGTGCTCTGAGGCACTGGAGTTGCTACCGCTGGCTGTACTACCGGCGGTCCTGGAGCCAGCGTAAGCGCCCGCCCGCGGGCCGTGGTCCCGCAGTCAGACTCTCTGATTTTGGCGGCGGTACGCCTCGCCCTACCTTTAGTTGGTTTCTCCATTGTTCCAAGTTAAGGACTTGGAACCCAGCCTTATGGAACTTTAAACAAAATCGCAGCAAAGTTTAAAACTTACCTGCGAGTTTTTAACTTACCGCTGGTTGAGCTGCGCTCTCCAGCCCGTCGCTGCACCATGCGTCTGACATAATGATGCGCATGCGCACTGGCGGGCCTTCTTCACGGAATCACTCATGTGACTCCAAAGTAAAATACTATCTTCAGTGTAGGTAGTCCTGAAGCACAGCATTTCACATCAGTACAGGTGTTTCGATAAAATGCAAAAATAGGGAACAGTATTTGCAATGAATTAGTAAGTAAATTAGTAATTTTTATTTATATAGCACTTTTTAAATCAAATCACGTTGAAACCAAAGTGCTTTACAGAGAAGAAATTAGATTTCCATACATATAAAAGAAAAAAGACACAATACACTATAGGATTCAACATGAATCTCTCTAACTTCTACAGGTGCACAGTAGAGAGTTTGCTGACCGGTTGCATCGTGGCTTGGTTCGGCAACTTGAACGCCCTGGAGAGGAAAAGACTACAAAAAGTAGTAAGCACTGCCCAGTCCATCATCGGCTCTGACCTTCCTTCCATCGAGGGGATTTACCGCAGTCGCTGCCTCAAAAAAGCTGGCAGTATCATCAAAGACCCACACCATCCTGGCCACACACTCATCTCCCTGCTACCTTCAGGTAGAAGGTACAGGAGCCTGAAGACTGCAACGACCAGGTTCAGGAATAGCTACTTCCCCACAGCCATCAGGCTATTAAACCTGGCTCGGACAAAACTCTGATATCTAACAACCCATTTTCTGTTATTTGCATTTTATTAGTTTATTTATTCATGTGTGTATATATTTATATATGGTATATGGACACACCGATCTGTTTTGTAGTAAATGCCTTCTATGTTCTGTGTGCTGATGCAAAGCAAGAATTTAATTGTCCTATCAGGGACACATGACAATAAACTCACTTGAACTTCACTTGAACTTGAAACGTCCCCCCACAGTAGAATCCACTGTGAGGGAAGGCACCAAAAAGTCCAGTCCTCCTCCTCCTCATAGTCCACCCGAGGCCAGGGCCTATTTGTGGCCTCCTCAGCCAGTCCGTTGTTTTCAGGCCCTCTTTGCCAGGAAGCTGGAACTCCAGCGTCGGGTGAACACTCCTCTGCGGCTTGGAAATGTCTGGAGCGGCCGGTTCCTCCCCGGAGATGGCGGCACCCTCAGGCTGCACTGGTTGGAGCTCCGACTCTGGTGTTTTAAATCCAGCACTGCCCGCCCGCAGCTGGACGCTCCGCAGCCACAGCTCCTCGATGCTGGAGTCGGTGGTCACCGCGCTCCGGAGCTTACCACACGGCGACCAGGTACGGCATCGCCCGTTCCGTGTTGGTGTCCCAGCGCTGTGCTGTCACCGAAGCTGTAGTCCCGACAGGAAACGCCACTCCAGTTCAATGGTAGACTGCACGGAGAGGACGAAAATGCGATTCAGAGGAAAACCGCATCTCCGACCAGGTAGGACTGAGATTTATACAGTTTCCCCCTTTAGTTATAAAGCAATTTCAATCAGGAATTAGAGAACTGCTTAAAAACTACTTTAGAAGTGGACAAGCAGAAAAAATACCTGTCTTGGATTTAAACATGATAGGGAAAATCTGTTTCCATGTAGATTGTACCCCCCCCCCCCCCCCCACTCCCCCTGCCATAATTAACACTATTGTCTCTTAAGAACTCAGTCTATCTGTTTCACCGCGGGTGGTGGTTAAAATTCATAAGCTATTATTTCTATTGACATTTGTGCAATTAAATTAATGTACTATTAAACAATGTAATGTACAGCCTTTAGGTAGACAAAAATGCTGAAGAAACTCAGCGGCTGAGGCAGCATCTATGGAGCGAAGGTAATAAGCAACGTTTCGGGTCGAGACCTTTCTTCAGACTTATGTACAGCCTTTGGTATTTTTAGCTTGCAGCAACAAAAATAAAGTTATGGTTATAAAAATGCTTGTAATTGAAAATCCTGCAATGAAAAATAACTTTGTTATTCCACTTCTGAAACTCTCTTGCCCCCTATTGAGCAATTGTTTTTATTATGTGATTCTCTATAGCACGATGTTTTCTAGGAACACAACTGCCACATTATAGTAAAACTATCTGCAATGGCAGATAGGGCCCACTTGCTATTATTAACTGCAATTTCAGAGAAAATTCTAAAGAAGTGGTCCCTGGCTATAGGAATCATAAATAATTACCCCTGCTTCCCTCCCGTAAGACATAGCAGCAGAAATAAGCCATTCAGCCCACTGAGGCTACTCAAGCATTTAATTATGGCTGATCTATTTTACCCTCTCAACCGCTTCTTTTGCCTTCTCGTAACTTTGACACCTTTCCTAATCAGGAACCTATCCTTCACTGCTTTAAAAATACCCAATAATTCGGCCTCCACAGCCATCTGTGGTAATGAATTCCACAGTTTCACCACCCTCTTGCTAAAGAAATTCCTCCTTATCTCCATTCAGACTGATAAAAGTCTGAAAAAGTGTCCAAGCCAAAACATCACTTGTCAATTTCCACCCATAGATGCTCCCTGATTCATTGAGTTCCTCCAGCACTTTCTACTTTGGTTTTGGTCGCTCTATATTTTAAAATTCATATTGGACTTTATTTACAGGCACAACTCAGGAAGTGTGCTCATATTCTAAATAATTGCAGTTGTTCCACAGGTTGCCACACATAATTTTGTTTCACTTAACAAAAAGCAAAGTAGGTAAAATGACTTAATTCTCAGTTTGGGTGCAATTCATGCTCAAGACACCAATTCCACCCGGAATTACATTAAGAAGTAGTTGCTGATAAAAACATTTGCAAATAGTCCAATTCCCACAACAAATCCTGTTGTGAACCAGAACATTAATTCTTCAGAAGTTTATATGCCAAAACAGATCTCATCCCTCTAGATCTGCATAGTTCATGGGCATGGTAAAAGGTAGAAATGGTAGGTTGGTGCAGCACGGTGGCGCAGAGGTAGAGCTACTGTCATACAGCGGCAGAGACCATGGTTCGATCCTGACTACGGATGCTTGTCTGTAGGGAGTTCGTACGTTCTCCCCGTGAAATGCATGGGTTTTCTCAGAGATCCTCGGTTTCCTCCCACACTCCAAAGGCATACAGCTTTTGTGGGTTAATTGGCTTGGTATGAATGTATGAATGTAACATTGTCTCTAGTGTGTGTAGGATGGTGTAAATGTGCGGGGATCACTGGTCAGTGCGGATATGGTGGGCAGAAAGGCCTGTTTCCGCGCTGCATTTCTAAACTAAACTAAACTAAACTAAACGTGACCAGTATTTTGCTGCGGTGGTGGGAGGAGATCCGTCATGGTAAAGTAGGTGTTGCACTGATGGGTAATGATCACTCTATAAAACACTGAGGGGCAGTCTACAGGCTAGAGAAGTGGTGGGTAAAATGCTTGCACTGTATAACTGATACAGGTTATCGTGATATAACAGACTCAGTTGGCTATGCAACCAAAGACTCTTTGAAAAAACGTTCTTGGAAAGTACAACAATGCCGCACACTATTATGAATCTCCTGACCTTGACTGCTCTAAATATAAAACAAACATTCAGGATGGTACCAAAAACCTTGAGACCATGCATCAGGGCCTGCTCAAATGGAAGGCGAATCGGAGCTCCTCACATACTATCCACCCATCCATTCCACTATTAACCACATAGAAACATAGAAACATAGAAACATAGAAAATAGGTGCAGGAGGAGGCCATTCGGCCCTTCGAGCCAGAACCACCATTCATTGTGATCATGGCTGATCATCCGCTATCAATAACCTGTGCCTGCCTTCTCCCCATATCTCTTCACTCCACTAGCCCCTAGAGCTCTATCCAACTCTCTCTTAAATCCATCCAGTGATTTGGTCTGCCCTCTGTGGCAGGGAATTCCATAAATTCACAACTCTCTGGGTAAAAAAGAGTTGTGAATTTATAACTCGAGTGGAAGTCATCCTTGACCCCACTTGAAGACTAGCCAAGAAAAAGTAAGCCTAACAGAGCAAAATAACAGTGGGCACACATTTTTCTCTATAGTGGTGAACACACAGATCAGACAAAATATAAAGGATCACTAGAGCTTTTGCATCAGTGAAGCTGTGTGGAGGCAGTGAAGAGGCAGCGGAATATGAGTAGGAGGAGAATAAGGAGCATGTGAGGGGATCAGAGAAAACCGTGATAATGTGCCTTTCAATGTGATCAAAGATATCAGCATCTGGTCATGTGGATGACATAAGACATTGTTCTTCTGAGTAATGCAATGTCCTATGGCTCAGTTAGCTGCATTAAATCTAACCTGCAGTGTTGTCTGAATGGAGTTCGCACGCTCTCTGTGAGCCCACATTGATTTTTTCCAGCTGCTCCAGGCTCTTCCCACATCCCAAAGATATACAGGTTGATAGGGTACCTGGTCAATTTAAGTGTTGGGATCTGAGGGAGGTTCATGGAGGGAACAAATGGATAGTTTTTAGCAGACAATATGGAATTGATAGGCCAAAGGACCCTCTTCCATTATGTGTAACACTTGGTCGTTTTGAGTCAATGAGTGGCCTTCATTAGTGATTTGAATAATACATTTAGCCTTCCCAAATAAAATAATGTACACCACAGGCTTAGCCTTTGTTAAATTAGGTGTTAGTTGGTCCCACAATTTATTAAATTAATTACTTATTCTTACACTCTCAATAATGATTGGGTTAGTATCCTTTTTGGTAAATTCATCACTCTAGTTAATTTTACTAGAGGATAATGAAAATGTTAATTCCTTTAATTTTCCATTTGATTAATTCTTTAAAGTATATCATTAGCTTACTGGCAAATGTCCACACTCGGGAAAATTGGTTTGAGCCCCAATTAATTAACAAATAGATGACCAAGACTGCCAATTTTGCAGTTTTTATTTATTTAAGCCACATAGTTGCATGTACACATCTTAATTCGCTGAATTTTGTAAAAAAATAATTATAGATCTTCAGATTTAGAATCAGTGATTATTTTTGTGTGTAAAGTTTACATTAATTTTTAATATCATTGGCAAACAGCAAAATACAACCAAGATTCCAATGTAGACATAAAATGCTTGAGTAACTCAGCGGGTGAGGCAGCATCTCTGGAGAGAAGGAATGGCCGACGTTTTGGCTCGAGATTGATGTCAAGGGAGGGGGCGGAACAAAGATAGAATGTAATCAGAGACAGCAAGATTAGTGGGAGAACTGGGAAGGGGAAGGAGGTGAAGAGAGAAAGCAAGGGCTATCTGAAGTTAGAGGTCAATGTTCATACCGCTGGGGTGTAAACTACCCAAGCAAAATATGAGATGCTGTTCCTCCAATTTGCGCTGGGCTTCACTCTGACAATGGAGGAGGCCCAGGACAGAAAGGTCAGTGGGAATGGGAGGGGGATTTGCTGCTGAGCCACCGGGAGATCAGGTAGGTTAAGAGTGACTGAGCGGACTACAAGATTCCAATATTGTATATATCAGTTTCACAATATATTGAACATTGTATGTAAAGTAACCTTCCAGTTTATCTAAGAAGATATATAGATATTTTACCCTTTATGCTTGTTAAATGTTCATTTGTACATTCACATATTATCTTAGTAATTGTTTCATGTCAATCATATATCCAAACATTTAGAAATTTGCATGATACACACACAAAGCAAGATCTCTGTTATAGAAGTCATAATTATCACCTAGGTTCCTCTTTTGTTTCATACATATTTGATGACCAAAGCCTGAAGGAGAAGGCAGATTATCTCAGGGCATGGATAGTATGTGCGACTGGGACATAGTAGCCATTACAGAAACCTGATTAAGAGAGGGACAGGATTGGCAGCTTAATGTTCCAGGGTACAGATGCTTCAGGAGAGATAGTTGTTGGGGTAAAAGAGGAGGGGTGTTGCTTTATTGATTAAGGAAGATGTCACAGCTGTGGTCGGAGATGACATTACTGATAGTTTGCACAGTGAGATTATATGGGTGGAGATGATAAAGATCATCTTGTGGGGAGTTTACTACAAGCCCCCAAATAGTCAATGGGAATTAGAAGAGCAAATATGTCAGGAGATTGCAGGTAGCAGCACTAATAAAGTTGTCATAGTAGGGGATTTTTAATTTCCTCAGAGTGCAAAAGGTTTAGATGGGCAGAATTTGTCAAATGAGGTCGGGAATGGGCAACACTTGATTTAGTCTTAGGAAATTGGGAAGGTTAACTGTAGTGTTTGTCAATGAGTCTTTTGGGACCACCAACCACTTGTCTTTCAGACTGAAGTCCTATGACAAATGGTGTGCCTTAGAGTTCGGTGCTGAGCCCATTGCTGTATATCATCTATATCAATGATTTGGATAACGTACAAGGCATGATTAATAATTTTGCAGATGACACTAAAGTGGGTGGTATTGTAGATAGTGAAATGGTTGTCAGAAGTTGCAGCAGGATCTTGATCTAGGGTGGACTCTCCTAGTGGCTGTAAAGGTTGCAAACTCGTTTGCTCCCTTAACTTTTAACTTCCACTTACCACTCTTTCAATGTTACTTGTGACTATTTGATTTCAAGACACGGTCTAACTTTTCATAAAATGTTGATAACACTTTTACATGCCTTAATCGTGAAAAGGATGGAGACAAGAAGGAAAGGAGGCTCCACAAGGAAGGAACAGGGGAAAGCCACAACCACAGCTACAGCTTCTGACTCCAGTATCATAGAAGCAATATCGAAAATGAACGATGAATTGAAAAATCAACTGAAATATAAAATGAAAACAAGATTTTGCAGTTTGGAAGAAATGGTGAAAGGAGTTTCAATGGTGAAGGAAGTCCAAGGAAAACTGTCTATGCTACAAGATGAACTTCGTGAACAAAAGGAACAAATTGATATCTTGCGAACCCTGGGTCAGGAGAGAGATTGAAGATTGCAAAACTGGAATGGAGAATGAATTAAAATACTCGGGCGCTTCAGCAATACAAGACAAAAAATATGGACCTGGAAAACAGAAGCCGTCATTTGAATTTACGAATTGTTGGTTTGCCGGAAGGTCAAGAAGGAGATAATGTTATAAAATATGCTTCTAAAATGATAAAGGAAACTTTCAACATTGAGCACAATGAAAACCTTCCATTTTTGGATAACGCACACAGGATTGGGAAGAAATCTGATAATAAACTGAGACACTTGATTATTCAGTTTCACTTTTTGCAAATGAAGAAGATTATAGTTATGAGCTTTTGGAAATAAGAAAGTCCTTTCATAATGTAATATCAGATTTTTTCAAGAAAAAGCTGCGCCCAGTCTTACTATACTCGCTAGATTGCGTATTCGACTTTTCAACAGTAATACTCGATTATTTAACAATCCTCAAGACGCTTCCAGCTTTTTGGAGAGTTACGAGGAGGAAGGGGAGTAATTGATAGCTGATTGTTGTAATTGGGGATGTACTGTTCCCATTTTGACTACATATCATTTGGTAATGATTAAGAATTTAACTGGATGAGTTGTTTTTCTTTTATATATACTAACTTTTGAGAATTTCTTTGTTAATTCGTGTTCCCCTGATTAACAATTTAACTGGAAGAGTTGTTTTTCTTTTATATATACTAACTTTAAAGAATTTTTTTGTTAATTTGTGTTCCTCTGTCGTTAGACAAACTAAGAGAACGCTGTTCTTGTTTTTCATATCTTGACCTTGGATAATAATATGTAGCATTCGCTCTCTAACTTCATTGCCAGCCTGTATTTTTTGCTCTCTCTTTCAAACGATAACAATGACCGTGTTACGGCTAGGGAGTAGGTAAACATGATCTTCTCTATGTCGGGTGCGGTCAGTAGGAGAGATGGGGGCAGGGAAGGGATTAGGTAGCTTACTGACTGTCTATTAATCAGTTTGGGACTTTACAAGGGTGGGAGGAGGGGGAGGGGTTTTTTGTTCCTTATTTAGTGTCCCTCATTTGTGCAAAATCTGAACTACAAAAATGTCTGAAATGTCGTCACTTCTGGCTCCGCCCTAGATTTTTCTTCTTCCAGTATCATGAACTATTAGGCTTTAAGAAATTAACCCCTTACATCCCACATGCTTTTTACAAGCAATATGGATAAAGTTATTAACTTCCTTCCATGGAATGTGAATGGCTTGAACCATCCCATTAAGAGGAAAACATTTTTTTAAGTTCTTCACAGACTAAGTGCTCAGATTATCTTTGTTCAGGAAACTCATGTAAGGCAAGATGACAATCTACGATTCTTCAAACTTTGGAGAGGACAGCAGTTTCATTCAAATTCACAGGCTAAGGTGAAAGGAGTCTCTATTTTTATTGACTCCTCAATTCCGTTTGTTCACTATGAAACAATTTCTGATCCATATGGCAGATTTTTGGTGATTACCGGTGTTCTATGGTGAATGTCTACACACCAAATATTGATCACCCTGAGTTTTTTAAACATTTAATTGCATCCTTTCCTAATTTAAATGATCACTTTTTAATAATGGGTGGAGATTTCAACTGCTGTTTGAACCCCTTGAATGACAGGTCTACACCTGATCATGTGCTTCCAAATAAATTAGCTAATTTTATTAATTCTTCTTTACGTGAATCTGGAATGTTATAAGTTTGGAGATTCTTACACCCAAATGACAAAGAATTTTCATTTTTCTCTCATATATATCATAGTTATTCTAGGACCGCTATTTTTTTTTTTTTTTGTTGTTTGTTTATTTTTGTTAGAAGTAAGTACAATAGTCTGGAACTTAAGTACCTAATACATAAATACATATTTTCATTCTTGTACAACTTTATACTTTTGGTTCAATAATAAAAGAACAGTGAGAGATAAAAGAAATAAAGAGTGTCGGAATAGATAGACAAGCAAGTACAGACAGAAAGCAAAAGAAATAAAGGACAGAGATGAGAAGTTAAAAGATTGAAAGAAAAGGAAAAAGTAAGGAAAAGAGAGATTAGGAGAGATCTACCCATCTCGTATTTTTGCCCATCCGTCACCCAGTTCTAAACCATTTAATTTCTAAGGTTATGTTATGTTGCACCATATGCTTGTAAAAAGTTAATAAAAGGAGACCAAATCTTTAAGAATGGTCTACTTTGCCTAGTAGGAGGAATCTCATTTCTTCAAGATGTAGAGTTTCAGACATGTTTGAGATCCACATTTTGAATGTTGGCGTAGCTGCTTTTTTCCAAAAATTAAGTATATTTTTTTGCTGTTATTAGACCATAATTAAGAAAAGCTTCTTGGAATATAGTTAGTTTACTTCCCTCTTCCATTGATCCAAAGATAATCAATTCTGTATTGGGGTTCAATTTTATGCTAAATAGTTTTGTAAAAATTCCAAAAATTTCATTCCAAAATTTATGCAGTTTTGTACAAGAGACAAAGGAATGTTCTATAGTGGCATTTTGAGTTAGACATTTGTCGCAGATGGGGGAAACATTTGAAAATATTTTATTCAGTCTTGTTTTCGAATAATATAATCTATGTAAAATTTTAAATTGAATTAGGTTATGTCTTACATTAATTGAACATTTGTTTACATATAATAATTTTTTATCCCATCTATCGTTCCGAATTTTTATCAATAACACCTGGTCCCAATCTCATCTAATTTCCTCTGTCGTTGGTGTTTCTATATTTAGAATTATATTATATAAGTAAGATATTAAATTGCTTGATTCTGCCTTTCTATTCATTCCTTCCTCCAATAGATCTGGGGTTAAAGTTTGATATCCTTGTATATAATTTTTCAAATAATCTTGAATTTGAAGGTATTTGAAATATTGATTACTTTTCAAATTATATTTTAGTTGTAGTTGTTGGAATGATAAAAATGTTCCCATTTCATACATATCTCCCATCATTTTAATTCCTATTCTTTCCCAATGGATAAACGTTTTATCAATAATGGATGGTTTGAATGAGGGATTATTAGCTATTGGAGAAAGAAGCGATAATTTTCTTAATTTTAAAGTTAATTTTATTTGTTTCCAAATTCGTATTATACTATGAATAATTGAATTCTTCTTGTATATTACATTGTTCAGTTTTATCGGGGAAAGAAGGATCGCTCCTATATTATAAGGGGAACAATCCTCTTTCTCCATTCTTATCCAATCTACCTGTTGGGCAGAACTGTCCAACCAGTAGATTATATTTTTAATATTCACTGCCCAATAATAATACAATAAGTTAGGGAATGTCAGTCCCCCTGATTCTTTAGATTTACACAAGTGTTTTTTTTTTTTTTTTAATTCTGTGTGATTTATAATCCCATATGAAGTTTATAATATCAGAATCTATTTTTTTGAAGAATGTTTTAGGTAAGTATATTGGTATTGATTGAAATAGGTACAATATTTGTGGTAAGAAGATCATTTTTATCGTGTTTCTTCTGCCTATTAAAGACATCGGCAGTGTCTTCCAAAATTTAATCAACCCATTTAATTTAGTTAATAAAGGCATATAGTTTGCGTTGAGTAATGATTTATGGTTCCTAGTAATTTGGATGCCCAAATTCTAAAAGGGAATTTCAACAGATGTGTCGACTCTTGAGGTTTTATCGTCATCATTTCGCTTTTGTTCCAATTTATTCTATATCCTGAAAAAGAACCAAATTCCTCTATTAAATTTAGTATATTTGGTATGCTAATTTGCGAATTTGTAATATATAATAATATGTCGTCTGCATATAATGAAATGTTATTATTTGAGTGTTTGGTAATATACCCATCAATATTCGGATGGCTTCTTATACTTTCAGCTAAAGGCTCTATCACTAGTGCAAATAGCAGGGGCGATAACGCTCACCTCTGCCTATTGCCCCTTGCTAATTGGAATTTCGGGGATAATATATTATTAGTCAGTATTCTAGCCATCGGCTTATCATATAATAATTTTACCCATGAAATAAAATTATCTCCCATGTTAAATTTTTGCAATACTTTGAATAAATATTGCCATGCTACTTTGCTACTTGATCAAAGGATTTTTCTGCATCCAATGAAATAATTGCTAGTTCTTCTTCAGTATTATGTGAGTACATGATATCAGACAGCCGTCTCAAATTGTCAAATGAGTATCTCTTTGGTATGAATCCTGTTTGGTCCGGATTTATTAGTTTACTAACATATTTACTCAATCTTCTTGCTAGGGTCTTTGTTAATATTTTTTGGTCTGTATTTAGTAGTGCAATAACTCTATATGAGCCTGGGTCTTCTAGATCTTTATCCTTTTTTGGTATAAGTGTAATAGTTGACTCTGTTAGTGTTTCTGGTAGTTTATTTTCTTTAAAAGGGTATATATATATATAAATCTTGCAACCGTGGAGAAATTATCTCGTAGAATCTTTTATAGAATTCATTACTAAAGCCATCTGGTCCTGGCGTTTTGCCATTCTTCAACAAACTAATTGTTTCTTCTATTTCCTGTAGTGTAATCTGAGCTCCTAATCCCTCTTGTTCCACCATATTTAATTTTGGAAGCTTACACTTACTAAGAAATTTGTAATTTGAGTTTTATTTGCAATGGTTTTCGATGTATATAAGTTTTGATAAAATTGAGCAAATCTTTTATTAATATCTTTAGGTAGTGTTAGTAATTCTCCTTTGTCTGATTTAATTTTAGTAATTGTATTTTCTGTTTCCCGTTTTTTTCAGTTGGCATGCTAGGAGTTTATGAGGTTTATCACCAAATTCAAAATTTTCTTGTTTTGTAATTTGAAATAATCTTATTATTCTGGCCGATAAAATGTTATTTAATTTATATTTTAGTATTGTTATCTTATTATGTTTATCTATAGTTGGTTCTTTGGCATTTTCTAAATCTAATTGTCTAATTTCTTGTTCTAACTGCAATTGTTCAGTATTATTCTTTTTATTTTGGAAAGCTTGATATGAGATTATAGTTCCTCTAATAAATGCCTTAAAAGTTTCCCATAAAAAATAATTTCCAACATTAATTATATACTTAGATATAACAATAATTATGTTCATTATATATCCATATCTATCAATATGCCTAGATTTATTACAATTAAGTCTCAAACTTTTGTATCAGACAACAGCAGGTTCCAAGGGGTTAACCAGATTCAGCCCCTTGGATAACTTCCAAGTATCTGAGTCTCCTCCCCCCCTTTACGCGCAATCTAGACTAAGTCTACTATATCCATACAATGTGTTAATATGTTATTAATACTTATCAATCATATTTTACTCGTTATTCTTATTAGCAAATAATTAACATCATGAAATAAACATCAGCCATAGTTAAGCTATGCCTTAATATTACCCAATTTTATTAATTATATTTTATGTTAGTATGTAATTATATGTTTCTTAAATCATAAATTTCTATATACAAGTCCACTGATAATATTCTATATTACACTAGATTCTCAATTTATTTTCCCCGCCACAGTTTCTCTTCTTTGTCAGTCCTTTGTTGAGATGAAACATAAAATCCGACCTTGAATTAACATTCCAAAGATAAAATGCCTAGACAACGCCTCGAGGAATGTTCACCATTTTAACAAGAGCAGTCTTTCTTGTATGTTAAAAAAAAAATCCTTTCTTTGTCATTTCCCCTCGATGTTATTGTGGGAGACCAACTCCTACTCCTGACTTCAGCTGGAAAATCACGGAAGAATCTTAGTTTGTCTTCTCCAAACATCAAATTCACACCATATGGAATCTTTTTCATAATTCCTTCCAGGGTTGAAATGTCATAGAATTTCAGAATAATCTGTCTTGGGGGGGCAGTTAAGCTTGCTTGAGCCTAACGTCGGACCCGGTGAGCCATATCTATTCTCGGGGCTTCAGGCAGCTTAAGTACTTGTTTGAGTAAATTGGCAGCAAACTCCTGAAAGTTTTGTCCAGTCTCCTTTCCCTCTTTCACTCCAATTATCCTCAAACTTTGTCTCCTTGATCTTGCTTCCAAGTCCGTACATTTATGCTTTATAAATGCTCCCTCCCAGTACTTTCTTGTTCCTTTTTTAGTCTCTTTATCTCCTTAGCCATCTCAGTTATCGTATTGTCCATTCCTTCCATAGCCGCCTCAGTAGATTTTAGCATTGCATCCTGTTTTTTATTACAGTCCTTATCAACTCGCTTAATTTTTTTGTTTAAATCCTCCTCAACTTCGACCACATGTTTGGTTAAGTCATCAATTTTCCCCATCATTACCTTGTTTTATTTTTTCAGAAAGGCTTTTGTCCAGCGCGAGATTCTCCTCTCATATCACTTTACAAATAACTTCAGCGACTGAAGCTAATACTGACTTTTCCAGATGTTCCATTTGTTCCTCCATTAAAGGCAATTCTTTAGAAGGATTTCGGGAATCAACTTCTTCTTCTGAATTTCCAGCTGATGTTTGAGGGGATTGAGGAGTCTTTTCAGTTTTTTTCAGGTAGGCTCTTGTAGCAGGTCTTCAAGCGGCTTTTGCTTTTGCAGGCTTCTGGCGAGGTTTCTGTCTTTTCATTTAAAACTGCAATTATTCTCTGTTATCAGCAGGATTTCTGATAACACACAATTAAATAGCAGCTACGGTAGTTATTTTCAGAACTCCCCCGTCTTCCAACTCATATTTTAGCACATTAAAACATTCTTCGGGAGCAGAGCGAAACAGCGACATCTCTCACCCCACCATTGACGCCACCGGAAGTCCCCCACATTTTAAGATTTATTTCGGCAAAACTTCCTGAGTGCTTATTTTACAGTAATTTGCAAAAATACAGTGGCAAAATACTGGTGATGGTTTCAAGCATTTGCAAACTATTATTACTTTTACAAGCTGTTAAATTATTACTTTCAGAAATGAGTAATTTCTCATGGAATAATGAGGGAATTGAAATGGTGCTACTGTATATAAATATAATGTCTCTTCATTTGGAAAGGATTATAGAAACCCCAGGAGTGGCAAAGGCAACTCCCTTTTTCTACACCAGATGCAACAATCGGCCAACATACAGTGCATTCAGAAAGCATTCAGACGCATTCACTTTTTCCACATTTTGTTACATTACAGCCTTAGCCTAAAGTGGATTATTTATTTTTTTTTATCATCAATCTACAGACAATACCTCATAATATAAAAGTGAAAACAGGTGTTTAGAAATTTTTGCAAAGTAATTAAAAAGAAATAACTGAAATATCACATTTACATAAGTATTCAGACCCTTTGCTATGACACTCACAATTGAGCTTTGCTGCATCCTGCTTCCATTGATTATCCTTGAGATGTTTCTACAACTTGATTGTAGAACACCAGCGGTAAATTCAATTGATTGGACATGATTTGGAAAGGCACACACCTGTCTACATAAGGTCCCGCAGTTGACAGTGCATGTCAGACCAAAAACCAAGCCATGAAGACAAAGGAATTTTCTGTAGGCCTCCGAGACAGGATTGTGTCGAGACACAGTTCTGGGGAAAGGTATAAAACAATTTCTGCAGCTTTGCAGGTCCAGAAGATCACAATGGCCTCCGTCATTCTTAAATGGGAGAACTTTGAAACCACCAGGACTCTTCAGAGAGCTGAGCAATTGGGGGAGTAGGGCCTTGGTCAGGGAGGCTCACTCTGACTGAGCTCCAGTACCTCTGTGGAGATGGGAGAAACTTCCAGAAGGCCAACTATATCTACAGCACTCCACCAATCAGGCCTTTATGGTAGAGGGCCAGATGGAAGCCACTCCTCAGTAAAAGGCACATGACAGTCCGCTTGGAGGTTGCCAAAAGGCTCCTAAAAAAGATTCTCTGGCCTGGTGAAACTAAGATTGAACTCTTTGGCCTGAATGCCAAGTGTCACTTCTGGAGAAAACCAGGCACCGTTCATCACCTGGCCAATACCATACCTACTGTGAAGCATGGTGGTGGCAGCATCATGCTGTGGGGATGTTTTTCAGTGGCAGGAACTAGGAGACTAGTCAGGATCGAGGGAAAGATGAATGGAGCAAAGTACAGAGAGATCCTTGAAAACCTACTCCAGAGCATTCAGGACCTCAGACTGGGGCAGTGGTTCACCTTCCAACAGCACATCGACCCTAAGCACACAGCCAAGACAATGTGGGAGTGGCTTTGTGACAAGTCTGTGAATGTCTGTGAGTGGCCCAGCCAGAGCCCAGACTTGAACCCAATCGAATATCTATGGAGGGTCCTGAAAATAGCTGTGCATCGACGCTCCCCATCAAACCTGACAGAGCTTGAGAGGATCTGCAGGGAAGAATGGGAGAAATTACCCAAATACAGGTGTGCCAAGCTTGTAGCGTCATACCCAAGAAGACTTGAGGCTGTAATCGCTGTCAAAGGTGCCTCAACAAAGTACTGAGTAAATGGTCTAAATATTTATGCAAATGTGATATTTCAGTTATTTATTTTCAATTTTACTTCGGAGTCACGTGAGTGACTACGAGAAGAAGGCCGTCCCCATGCATGTGCGTCTATTACGGACGTTTTGGAATTTCTTTCATCACTTTTTCTTGACAACAAACTCAGTTACAGTGCCATTAACAGTGCCCAGAGTGCTTTGTCAAATTATTTATCGCTGGGGTCAGCAAACCACACGGTAGGGTCTCACCCTTTAATAACCAAGTTTATGAAGGGCATTTTTAATTCCACTCCCCTTAGGCCCAGGTACACACATATATGGGATGTGAGCGTGGTTCTCATGCTGCTCCGTCAGTGGGCACCAGCTTCATCTCTATCTCTGCACCATCTTACACTCAAAGTGGTCATGCTCATGGTCCTGGCTTCAGCACAACGGGTCCAGACATTACAAAAACTCAGACTGGACAGTATGGGTACATCTTGTAATAACATCCCCTTTTTCATGCATGACCTCGTTAAGCAGAGCAGGCCAGGGATACAGGGGCTCAAATTGAGTTTTATGGCATACCCTTCAGATCCACGAGTGTGTGTAATGTCACACATAATTCAATACATATAGGTCACAAAGAGCCTGAGAGGCTCGGAACTCTCCTTCTTTGTTAGTTATACGAAACCTCATAAAAAGGTTACAGTGCAGACCATCTCTAGATGGATTAAACAGGTTCTGGTGTGTGCAGGAGTGGACACTGACACTTTTAAACCTCATTCCACCAGGGCTGCATCGACATCAGCAGCAAGGGATATGGACGTCCCTATTGACCACATTCTAGCGGCTGCGGGATGGTCGAATGAGTGGACGTACCAAAGGTTTTATAATAAGCCTATCACCAGATGGGGGATTTTTGCTGATTCTGTTTTAAGTTCTGTTTCACAGTTTCCCCCAGCATGAGAGGGGTCACTGATAATTTATTTTGTTATTAAAGCATCAGTATTATTTAACCATGTCATGTTGAATGTATTAATATTTATCACTCGTCCTGGTCAATTGATGCAGTTGTGACGCGTGGACTCGTTCCTCGGCATGAAATCACAGAGCTTCAAAATCTTCACGTAGTCACTCACGTGACCGAAGTAAAATAGTGAGATTAAATGAACTTACCAGTTTGAAGTTTGATCATTATTTTATGAGGAATTACGATGAGCGATTACGTGCCCTCTGTCCCTATCCTCGTAACATAACGATCTTTCTGTAAGTTCTAGTCAACTCTAATCTTACTATTTTAGTTCAACGAGTCTTTTCTGTGATTTCACACCGCTGCTTTGAAGAGCCCTCTTCACGTAATCGCTCTTCATAACTCCTCATAAAATAACGATCAAACTTAAAACTGGTAAGTTCTCGTTTAATCTTACTATTACTTTGCAAAAATTTCTAAACACCTGTTTTGCGCATAGATTGATGAGTAAAATTAAAGAATTTAATACATTTTAGAATAAGGCTGTAACGTAACAAAATGTGGAATAAAGTAAAGGGGTCTGAATGCATTGTAAATTATTGTCTTATTTAATGAAAAATTATTCAGGTATTTTTGGGACAACCTCTCACTACAGAACACATTGACCCCCTCTGGAACTAAAAACACAAGAGCTAGTTTTAAAGTTGGAACCATTTAGTTAGAAGAATGCAGCTGCCGATTGCCAAACAAATATCCCAATCCCATTCCTAGACTCCAGGTTGGTACAATAACAGATAGTCTAGAGGGCCATCACAGGTTTGCGGATGAAGTTTGCGGATGAAATCACCGACAGGAGGGACTACTGTGCTCCAGGTAATTTATGTGGGGTCCAGAGAGACTGTTAATATATTATTCTCAAATGCATTTGCATTTGCGGAGTAATCTTTTATGGGGCAACTAATCAAATGCCCTTGGAAATTCAAACAGACAACATCTATCTGTCAACTTACATCTGTAAATATCCCTAATGTGGGGAATGTAATTTCCCTTTCACAAAACCAGTGAATCTTTTTGACAGGATTATGATTTTCAAAGTGTCTTGTTACTACTTCCTTAATAATGGATTGTAACATTTTCCAAAGATGACACAGCAGTCTAATGCTTACCATCTCACATAGCAATTGGTGTATCATCTGAAAATATTTTTAACTCCCACCTATATTTAAGACTGAATCATCAGTATATATCAAGTGTGTAGATGCAGAATATCATGGAACCTCAATGGCAACAGCTTCTCAGTCACAAAAAACAGCCATCAGTAATTATTCTTTGCTTCCTGCCACTCAGCCAGTTTTAGATAAGATTTGCTACTCTCCATTGAAACCCATACTCATTTACTTTTGACCCGCCTGCTATGAGGGCCTTGGTCAAAACTCCTGGTAAAATCCATGTAATCTTCCTCAGTCTTCGATGTCGTTCAGCTATCTTGTAATTTTGATTGAGTGATAATGGTTATCTCAATTACCGGCTTTTAAAAAAATATTTTCATCCTTGTAATTTAGGTATGTACACAGTGTCTTCCATTGTAAAGCCAAAGGCAATATATTTATTTAATATCTCAACCAATTCCAATTATTGAATTCTATTTGGGCAGTTTACAACCCAGCTGCAAGAATATTGATTTCTTTATCTTCAACTAACCCTTGCATTTCCCTTTCTCTCTGTCCCCCCCCCCCCCCCACACTAGTCCTTTTGCGAATTTCACCGTTTGTATCCCTTCATTATCACCTCATCCCCAGCCAACAATGTACCATTGTGGGCTCCACTTTTCCTGAGTCATTGATGCAGACTGCTTTGATCAGTACCTTCTAGTCATCTCCATCTATTCAGTTTCGGAAGAAGATTACTGAAAAAACAAGGAGCAGGAACCAAGGAGGTCTGTGGTCTGTCTGAAGGCAGATTGACATACACTTGGAGCTTGTAGTTATGGCTAAGATGCAGCCAATTTCACAGACAGAGAATCTGAAGGGATTGAGAAAGGAAAGCACAAAGGAGGCCGTGAGTCCATGAAGAACATCCCAGTGCACAAACCAACAGGAAAACAATTATCCTTCTTGAGTGTGTAGGAAAGCACTGCATGTGCTGGTTTAAATCGAAAGTAGACACAAAATGCTGAAGTAACTCAGCGGGACAGGCAGCATCTCTGGAGAGAACCATTCTTATTTATTTAAATAAGTACCTTCTAGTCAGTGTTCGCTGTGAGGAGGATGCTAGGAGACTGCAAGGTGACTGGATAGGCTGGGTGAGTGGGCAAATCTTTGGCAGATGCAGTATAATGTGGATAAATGTTAGGTTATCCACTTTGGTGGCAAAAACAGGAAAGCAGACTATTATTTAAATGGTGGCCGATTAGGAAAAGGGGAGATGCAGCGAGACCTGGGTGTCATGTACACCAGTCATTGAAAGTAGGCATGCAGGTGCAGCAGGCAGTGAAAAAAGCGAATGGTATGTTAGCTTTCATAGCAAAAGGATTTGAGTACAGGAGCAGGGAGGTTCTACTTCAGTTGTACAGGGTCTTGGTGAGACCACACCTGGAGTATTGCGTGCAGTTTTGGTCTCCAAATCTGAGGAAGGACATTATTGCCATAGAGGGAGTGCAGAGAAGGTTCACCAGACTGATTCCTGGATGTCAGGACTGTCTTATGAAGCAAGACTGGATAGACTCGGTTTATACTCTCTGGAATTTAGGAGATTAAGAGGGGATCTTATAGAAACTTACAAAATTCTTAAGGGTTGGACAGGCTAGATGCAGGAAGATTGTTCCCGATGTTGGGGAAGTCCAGGACAAGGGGTCACAGCTTAAGGATAAGGGGGAAATCCTTTAAGACCGAGATGAGAGAGACTTTCTTCACACAGAGAGTGGTGAGTCTCTGGAACTCTCTGCCACAGAGGGTAGTTGAGGCCAGTTCATTGGCTATATTTAAGAGTGAGTTGGATGTGGCCCTTGTGGCTAAGGGGATCAGAGGGTATGGAGAGAAGGCAGGTACGGGATACTGAGTTGGATGATCAGCCATGATCATATTGAATGGCGGTGCAGGCTCGAAGGGCTGAATGGCCTACTCCTGCACCTAATTTCTATGTTTTCTATGTTTTCCATTCTTCTCTCCAGAAATGCTGCCTGTCCCACTGAGTTGCTCCAGCATTTTGTGTGTATCCTTCTTAAGTGGTGGATGCAGTGCCAAACAAGTAGTTTGCTTTATTTAGCATTGTTAGAAAATCCTACCATCAGTGGCTCTTCAGATCTGCCCACTACCTGTGTGTGTGATTCCAGAGGCTGTGGGGGGGGGCGGGATTAAAATGCAGGTTTCGATTGGTTGTCATAGAGGGATTTGCTTGGACTACAAGCTGATGAAGAAAATTAGTTCTGCAATCCCGTTCCCATTTTTTTTTAAAGTTGATGGTCGATTGCATCGCTGGATTGAAGTTAAACGCAATTTCTAATGCCTTTAACACCCTCAACATCACAGATCGAAAGTGCAGGACAAAACAAATGGTATGTCGTTTATTTAATATCTTATCTTGCTTTTTGGTGTGGTTTCATTTTAATCTGATGATGCAAAATATGAGGCCCCGATATCGGCCGTGTCTTGCCTGCCGATATCGCGGGGCTTAAATCATGGCAGTGGCCACATTCCGATCTATCACAATCCAGAAACATCCACTCTCAATATTTTCATACTAAATATCTGACTGAAAACTTCCACAGTACATAGTTTTTAATCAGGTTTAGTATGAAAATATTGATCATGGATAGACAATAACACAAAATATAGATAATTTAGGGGTTCTTATAACATGATTGTGCAAAAAATAATAATTTTGATTATCTTGAGAGTGGATGTTTGTGGATTTTGAATAAATGTCTGTGTAACATTCCTACTTTATTTTGATTGATATCAATCACCTTAAGTGACATAGGAGATGCATTAATCTAAAAGTTGGTCGTGAAGAGTTTCAATCACATACAAAATCCACACCTGTGAAGAGGGGGTATTTTGAGGGCTCCTCAGATGAGGCACATTGGTAACCATCTTCAAAAGGGACGACTGGTCCAATGACTGAGGAATCTTCTTGCCATCTATCACAGCAAACATCATCACTAGAGTCCTTCTCATGTTTTCCTACCAATGTCTGAGGAGCGGCTCAATGAATCATATTGTGAATGCCATCCATCTCGGGGCACTGTGGACATGATCTTTACTGTATGTTTGCTCCATTAAACATGGGTGATCAGCACTAACATGACCTTCCTTATTCAACCTAACTAATACCTTTGTTTCTGCTAATCAGGAGAGAATAGACCACACTACACAAATCCAGGTGCCCACAGACATTAGTTATCATTTTATATATACATCAAGATAGCATGCAAGCAAGCCATGATAGTTATAAATGGGTCTTCAATATTCTTTTATAAAGATACAGCATGGAAACAGGGTTCTCGCCCCACTGAGTCCACGCTGACCAGCGATCACCTGTTCACACTGGTTGGATAACAAAGAACTAGTGTGATTGATGGTCAGCTTTTTACGTTATCCCAGTTTCTCATCAACTCCCTACATAAGGTCCCACACAGGAGATTAGTGAACAACATTTGAGGACATATTATTGGGGGTATGGTATTGACATGGATAGAAAATTGTTTGGCAGACAGGAAACAAAGAGTAGGGATTAATGGGTCACTTTCAGAATGGCAGGCAGCGACTAGTGGGGTGCCACAAGGCTCAGTGCTGGGAATGCAGCTATTTACAATATACATTAATGATATTTATCATTAAAGATTGCCCTGAATTAAATGTGTTTCAAAAGACTCTATTTGAATATGGATTAATAACTGGAAAAAAGCTAATCTTAAAATTCTGGAACAATTCTCCGGTACCCACAGTCAATATGTGGATTTTAACTATGTTCGAAATACTACACTTGGAAGATATTAGACTATGACTAGCATGAAAATGAGACTGTTTCTATAAGACGTGGACTGCATTTATAAATCTATTACAAGGTTAAGGTGCAAGAATACCTCAAAAAAGTACCGGTGTCGGGTCTTGGTAAAGGGGGCAGAAAAACTGTCGAGTTGGTAGATTCCTTTTGCGAGATGTTTATAATAAAGTAACTGGCTTTTCTTTTTTCTTTCTCTATTTTTCTTTTTTTTTCTTTCTCCAGGGTCTATCTCTTAATTCCCGTTTCTAACTCTTCAAGGGTTGCCTTTCCCTCTGTCACGCTTTTGCACTTTCACATCTCTTTTTCACTTTTCTACTTTCTATGCTGTTATTTTTTTCTCTTTTCTAAAGCCTTTAAAAAAATTAAGGGGTACAATGACTGTAACACAATACAAGAGATGTACACTGATGTAACTTACAGTGCCACTAATAAATAAAGATATTAAAAAAAAAAATAGATTGCTGCTCCAGAGCCTCATTTTTCTCAAGCAATAACCTCTTCAATAAATACTGCTACCCTTCCTCCTTTCTCTCATCCCCTATCTTTCTGGAACACCTTGCTTCCAGGAATATGTTGTATTCAATCTTGTCTTTTTTCTGTCATTTCTTTAACTGGGTAATTGTACCTTCAGGTCTTCAACCTTGTTTGAGTGTAGAACATTTATAGACACTAGACCTAATTTAATCTTGCAGTACTCTCCCTTGATTGTGCCCTATCTCAAGCTACACCTTTTCTTGCTCTAGTGCCATTGCTTTTCTCCCAGTCCTCAGTGAACATTTTCTCTCCTTACATTCTTGCAATTCGCAAATTAAATTGGAAGTGCTTCAGCGTTTGAAGCAGGGACATGCAGCCTGTCTCACTCGTACTGCTATAGTTTGTAAATACAGCCAAAACTTAGAACATCCACATCAAACTAATGAATGTTATGAACTTAACTCAAATTCTTTGTGATTTAAAATTGCAGATTGAATTCCAAGTAAGAACCAATGCTTTGAACTGACATGCCTTTATGGAAGAGCCAAATGCTGTGCTCTGATATCAGGGACATGTTATGAATTTTAATCGGCATGTTGCCCTGAGAATTGAACATCAATCCCAAATAGTTCATTTTGAGATTTAAGTATTAACTGGCCCTCTCTGAGCTTAAGGGCTGAACTTTGAATTTATCCCACTGCATCATTTAACTATTCTGCAAGACCATCTTAAGATTTTTTGCCGGTGTAATTTTTAAAGTATTTTTGTATGATCGGTTCAAATATCTGGTAGAACTACCAGTGAGACGCTATCAAATATCATGCAATTGGGGTGACAAAAACTTCATTTTCTTTGAAAAATATTAATCTATTTAGACACATATATCGTAAGGTCATGTGCTATTAGTAGAATTTGGCCATTTGGCACATCAAGTCTACTCCGCCATTCAATCATGGCTGATCTCTCTCTCCCTTCTAATAGTAAGATTAAATGAGGTTACCAGTTTGAAGTTTGGTCTTTATTTTATAAGGAGTTACGATGAGCGATTACGTGAAGAACCCCGCCAGTCGGCATGCGCGTTAATCTTCAAAGCAGCGGAGTGAAATCACAGAAGAACAACAATTGAAGTATTATAGTAAGATTATAACTCTAGAGCTACCAGATGAGCTTCGCGATATGAGGTTTGGGAGCAGTGGGCACGTAATCGCTTATCGTAATTCCTCATAAAATGAAGATCAAACTTCAAACTGGTAACCTCGTTTAATCTTACTATTTTACTTCGGAGTCATGTGAGTGATTCCGTGAAGACTTTAAAGGTCTGTGATTTCACGCCGATCCAAATCAAGGCATATCACACTGCAAGCAGTTGACTCAGGAGGAGTGAATTAGTAACAACATTGATTCATGATACTGATTAACAAGTTAATGCTTTAATTCACAAATAAGAGCAACTCCTCTCTCCCAGGGAGAAGCTATGATGCAAAATTTAACACAGAGTGGGCGAACATCCCGGATTCAAAAAGAGGCTTGTTGTAGAACCTCTGAAAAGTCGATTAATTTTCCATCCTGCGGCCACGAGGATATGGTCTAGAGGGACGTCCATTGCTGACTTGATGTCGCCCTGGTGGAGTGAGATTTAAAATGTTCAGTATTAACTCCTGCACACCCCAGGACTTGCTTCAGCCATCGTGAGATGGTCTGAGATGACACTTAAATATGTAGCTTTTTGTGGCTTACAAATAGCGCAACCTTGGAGCCTCTGAGGCTCTTTGTGATGTCAATATAACGCTTCAAATGCGCCACTACACTCAGCCGGGAATCTGTGGGATAAGCTGACAATACAAGCTTGATTCCGGACATCCCTGGTCTGCTCTGTTTGAGTAAGTCATAGATGTGAAAGGTAATGTCATTCTGTGATGACACCATCCTGTCCAGACGCAGTTTGTGGAGAGTCTGAACCCTTTGCGCTGATGTAAGCGCCATTACCAGCTTGTGGGTGATCCTTGGTAAGGACAATGATGAGGCTGTTCCCCATTGACGGAGCACCGTGAGTACCATGCTCACATCCCAGATTTCAGAGTACCTAGGCCTAGGAGGATTAGAATGAAACACACCCTTTATGAATCTTGATATTAACGGGTGTGACCCTAGCGGCTGGTGTCCTGACCCCTGGCACAGGTACGATGACAGGGCACTCCTGGCACTGTTGATGGCACTGTAACTCAACCTTTCATTGAAATGTAAGTGGGATAGGAATTCTAGCACATCTGGGATGGAGGCTATATGGTAAGTAATGTTTGCATGTAAGCAAAATTCCTCTCATTTCCTGATATGGGAGATGTACTGCCTTTTTGTGCTATCCCTCCAGGATGACGTGATGATATCCACAGTCTGATTGGAGAGTCCAAAACCCAGGTACGGCCTTCTTAACATCTGCAAATCAACAAATTTACTCTGTCATTCAAAGGGTGTGGATCCCCAGTCACAGGGTGCACCAATAATTTTTTTTGTTTTGGAACCACCATAATAGGGTGCGTGATTATGCCCGAAATGAGCGGGAACCATGACTGTGTAGACCAGTCGGGTACCACCAACACCCCTGTAGCAGAGTCCTGCTTGATCTTGGTCAGGCACCGACTGATGAGGCTGAAGAAGGGAAAGATATACACAAATAGTACAGTGAGAATGCATTCACCACTACTGCCCCTGGGTCTGGTTCCCATGAAACATACTTCAGTACCTGGTGATTAAGTCTGGATGCAAACAAATTGATTTCTGGCAAACCATACCGAAGGACAATTTCATTAAATACATCCTGATTCAACATCCACTTGGTGTTGCGTTGAGTTTACACGACCTGGTGTCTGCCACCATATTGAGTCTGCCTGGCAAGTAGACAGCAGAAATCCAAATATTATTTTTAATGCACCAGTGCCAAATAATGTTAGCCAATCCATCACAAGATTTCGACTTGATTCCACCCATGTGATTTACATACGCCACTGCCATGGTGTTGTCAATCTGCAGCTGAACATGTAAGTGATGTTTAGTGGTACAATAAGCTTTGAGCCCATAAAATGCTCCTAAAAGTTCTAAATAATTTATTCCATGTGATTGAAGAATCAGTGCCTCATGCATATCCCATCTGCCTCCACAGCTAGACCTGATATCAGTAGCACCCCAACCTAGGGCACTAACATCAGTCTGTAAAATAAGTGAAGGTGCTTCAGTCAAAATTGTGCCATAACAATTTAATATGTTTCCAATCCACCACTGTACTTCTGCAATGGCTTCAGATGGCAAGTGCATGGGCTGATTGTAATGACTTGTATGTATTCTCAGTGCCTGTACCTTTGCCCTCTGTAAATGTTGGTAGTGCAAAGGTCCATATTGGGCTGCTGGGAAGGCAGCTACCAATTTACCAATTAAGCTGGTGACCTGTTTAATTGAGGGTGATTGCTCCCTCAAGAGCTTGATACAGCCTTCAATTAAATCTACTCTCTTGCCCTGGGGCAGAGTCACAGACATGTGATTGGAATCAACTGTGAATCCCAAATAGTGAATTAGGTTAACCGGCACCAATTTTGATTTAACTGGGTGGACAATGAATCCTAGCCTCTGCACCATGAGTTGAACAGCTGAAACTTATAACTTGGCTGCGTCAAAGGTGTTTCCAATTATTAAAATGTCATCCAAATAGGCCATGATAATATGGCCTTGTGACCGTAATAACCCAAGTACTGTTTTAGCAGCTTTGTAAATAGGCGAGGGGCTGAGGTCAATCCATGAGGTAGAGCTCGAAATTGCCACAATTGTCCCATCCAGCTAAATTTCAAATATCTGTGATAGTCTTTATGAACAGGCACTGAATAATACGCATCCTGGAGATCTATACATGCCATATAACAGCCCCTGGAAAGCAATTGCTTGGCAGTAGCAAATGTTTCCATTTTAAAGTGCTGATACTGCACAAACGGATTAAGTCCTGTTAGATCCAAAATAATCCAACAGCCACCATCCTTCTTTGGTTTAGGAAACACATTAGACACGAATTGATGAGTTTGATAGATTGTTTTCTCAATTACCCCCTTGAGGCATATTTTTACTATTTCAGCTTGGATCATCAAATTCTCTTTGTGAGAAGATGAGTGCTCATTTTGGCTTGTGCTGAATGGGTGGACACAGGTTGGGAATAAATTCAATTTTAAACCCTTGAATACTCTGCATTCAATGTTATGTTATACCATTCTCCCAGAAACCTGTGTAACCTCCCCCCAACTGCCAGGTAATTCTTTCTCAATATGTTTAGACACGAGCCAGGCCCACCTACCTCCATGGTTACCGGCAGTGCTCTTTGTCTGTTTCTGGGTGTAAAGGCATGTTCCCCCGTGCTCCTGCTGGGGAGCGCCAGCTGCGCACATTAAATGGTCGGCTTGGTCCTTGCCCAGCCCCGGTTTCGGCAAACCACTTGTGGGGATACCGCCGTCGAAGGGTTCTGCTGGTCACTGGTGCCTTGATGAGCCCGATGGTTTTGGCCTCATCGTCCAGCTCCTTCACTCTTTTAGCCAGGTCTTCCCCAAATAAGAGGTTCAGCGGCTGGACATTGCCAGGCTTGCATAGGGCAGCAAACCTGGGATTAATGGTGGGGCGGATGGCGCTCTTTTTGAGGCAGTTAATCTCAAAGTGCACATTGCACATTAGAGCCAGGGCATCCTACTGAACTTCAGTCAGGGGCCCACCATCCACCGACCTACCAAAAGCCGTTATTCCGGATGCCAGCAGCTTCAGCACCCGCTGCAGTTTAATCTCCTGCGTGCGGATGCCTAACCCCATGTGACCCAAATGGCATGGTTTACTGTCGGCACCTTCAGCAGGATACAGTTCTCTGAGGTATCATATATTTTGGCCGTGGTGTCCATGGCCAGTTCCTGGAGCTGGTGCAAGGCCAGAGTCTGTAGGGACGGCAAACCTGCCCACCAGGAATGGGACTGGCGCTTGTCCCTCGTCCCATGGGGCTGCCTCCATCGCTAAGCTCTCTGAATCAGCGTCAGATTCAATCTGACCCGGTATACTCTCCTCGTCCAGGAGGGAGATACAAGGCAGCCCTGTAGGTGCTGCTGGCACGGGCTCTTGGAGAGACCGGCGCTCTTGATGGAGCATCCTCTCCAACAGGAGCTCCATCCTGGATACCCGTTCCACGGTATCCATTCTTAAGGGCAAACCATCTTGACCAGACTCGTCCGAGTCTATCGGTCGGACAGACTTTCGGATGGCCTTACGCCCCTCTGGCGTAGGCACAGTGTCCTCAGACACTAAGTCTGTAGTCGCTGTGTTGACAACAGGCAACTCCGTGGATGAGCTATGTGGCCGCCCGCTACCTGCACTCCCGCGGGCTTGATTTTGGCATGGCTCGCCTTGCTGCTCCTGATTTCTTCATGTTTGGACATCCTCCTGCAACAAGAATTACCAAACGCAGAGACCTCCAACAAGTTTAACACTTACCTGAGGCTTATTAAACTTACTGCTGAAGAAGCGCTGCTCCTCCCAGACGGTCGCTGCGCCATGCGTCAGACGTAATGATGTGACTCCGAAGTAAAATAGCCCTGTCCCACTGTATGAGTTCATTCAAGAGCTCTCCCGAGTTAAAAAAAAAATCAAACTCGTGGAAGCACGTAGAATGTATGTGGCAGGTATGTCGGAGCTCAGGGACGTTTCTCAGCGGCTTGTAACGCTAATGGCGGGTACTTGGGAAACGCGGTAAACTCAGGAAGACTCGTGAAGATTTTTCAACATGTTGGAAAATGTCCATGAGAGCCCCAAGTACCTATGAGCGGCCATTACCGTAAATCTCCGAGTTCGAATCAGGGCAAACTTGGGAGAATCTTGAATGAACACGTACAGTGGGACAGGGCTATAACCCTGTTCTCCTGCTTTCTCCTCATAACCTCTGACACCTGTACTAATCAAGAATCTATCCATCTCTGCCTTAAAAATATCCACTGACTTGGCCTCCACAGCCTTCTGTGGCAAAGAATTCCACAAATTCACAACCCTCTGACTAAATAAATTTCTCCTCATCTCCTTCCTAAAAGAACGTCCTTTAATTCTGAGGCTGTGACCTCTAGTCCTAGACTCTCCCACTCGTGGAAACAAACTCTCCCACTAGTGGAAACAAATCACAGTTGATTTGCCTTATTTAGAGAGCCATCAAATTGTGAAAGTGTTTTCTAATATTGGAAAGTGAAACAGCCTGCAAATACACTTTAAGTACATGAATCTGTTCGGTTTGAATAGTGTAGGGCTATGCACTATATCAAGGACACTGAAGATGGACATTGGAATGCTTGCTATACAAACAATAGCCATGTTAAAAGGAAAAACAAATCTGACAAATGCAGGCAGGGAAATAATAAATGATATGTTCTGTAGTCAAACCGCTCATTAAACACTATCCTGATTCAGTCAAGGACATAATGCTAATAACATTCAAATCACTCGTAAAAAACATAGTAAACATCTTATTGCATATTCACAGAAAGGAGTTAATGGCAATAACAGGGATAATCAGTAGAATATCAGATCGCGGTGGGAGAGTGAGAAAATCAGATTATCTAAGAAGGTGACTTTTGAGTTGGTTTATCAGAAGTCGTGCTATTTTGGACACAAAAAGGAGTCAATATGCACTTTTAATAAACTGTGTTACATGGCCGTAAATCAAGATAATGACTTTTAGAGGTGCCGGTACACCTTACTGTCATGCACTATCGCAAAAAAAAACCCACTGGTTATAAGTGGAAAAATTGAGTAATGGAAAAGCCGTAGGATTGGGAAGATAATTTTTGTGAATAAGGCAAAGGTAGGAGAAAATCTGAGCTGGTGGTGTAAAGTTATGGATAAAATATACAGAAACCCAGTCAGAGAATACAGGGAACTGCAGAAAGAAGGTCTAAAACAAGAAGGGTTGAAACATGGGAATGAGCATTTTACATTCAATCGAGTGTGGCTGGACAACTATGTGGAGGCTGATGTTCAAATTAGACCTATTTAGGAAAATAAGTTAAGAATGGTAAAGTGTGGGATGCTTGCAAAAAGATGGAGAAGGCAGAGGTGATTAAAAACTGACAGCTCTTTTGGTGGGAGGGGCTACAATAACAATGGAGACTTGGTGCTCTGATGCAGGGCAAGTAATGTGCCAATATAGCTTGTACTTTCTGAAACATTCACAGAAAATGCATCCATCTCTCCCCTTCTTTGAAAATTAATACTGACTTGTTTTCTCACTTTCCTAGTTTAGACAATCTGAAATGTTGGAAACAAGGAACTGCAGATGCCGGTTTGCAAAACAACACACCAAATGCTGAGTAACTCATCGGGTCAGGCAACATCTTTCGAGGTCACAGATAGGTAATGTTTAGGTTCAGGACCCTCCTTCAGACTAATTGTGGTTGGGTGGAGGGAAGAAAGCTGCAAGAAAGGAGGGGCAGGACAAAGCTTGGGAAGTAATAGGTTGATATGGGTGAGGTGATAGGTGGATAGGTGGACAAGAGATGAAAAGACTGCTGATGTGAGACAAAAGGTTTGAAGAGTTGTGAATTCTGAAGGTGGAGAAAGGAAATGGAGATGGAAGGAGAGGGAGATGGGGCATAGGGGAGGCCCCTCTTCTGTCTCCTCTGGTGATTTCCCCTCTACAGTCTCCATCTAGCTATCTCCCCTCCACAGCCTGCAACATTATCGTTCCCTGGGGAAGGGGTGGTTTGGGTGGGAAGGAATGAATGAACTAACAATGTTTAAGAAGGAATTGCAGATGCTGAAAAATCAAACGTAGACAAAAATGCTGGAGAAACTCAGTGGGTGAGGCAGCATCTATGGAGCGAAGGAAATAGGCAACGTTTTGGGTTGAGTTCAGACTAACGAGTTGTGTAGTCAGCAGTCTCAGCAGAAGGTGGAAAGGAAATTCCAGGATTTCGTTGCTTCAGGTGTGATAGAATTGGAGGGACCAGAGGGGGAGGTGTTGCATTGCTTGTTAGAGAAGATATTACAGCAGTGCTTTGGCAGGATAGATTAGAGGGCTCGTCTAGGGAGGCTATTTGGGTGGAACTGAGAAGTGGGAACGGTGTAGCAACACTTTTAGGGGTGTATTATAGACCGCCAAATGGGGAGCGTGAATTGGAAGAGCAAATATGTAAGGAGATAGCAGATATTAGTAGTAAGCACAAGGTAGTGATTGTGGGAGATTTCAATTTTCAAAAATAGACTGGGAAACACATTCTGTAAATGGGCTGGATGGTTTGGAGTTTGTAAAATGTGTGCAGGATAGTTTTTTTGCAGCAGTACATAGAGGTATCGACCAGAGAAGGGGCAGTGCTGGACCTCCTGTTAGGAAATGAGGCAGGTCAGGTGACGGAGGTATGCGTTGGTGAGCACTTCGGGACCAGTGATCACAATACAATTAGTTTCAATATAATTATGGAGAGAGTCAGAACTGGACCTAGGGTAGAGATTTTTGATTGGAGAAAGGCTAACTTTGAGGGAATGCGTAAGGATTTTAAAGGAGTGAATTGGGACACTTTGTTTCATGGGAAGGATGTAGAAGAGAAATGGAGGACATTTAAAGGGGAAATTGTAAGAGTACAGAATCTTTATGTCCCTGTTAGGTTGAAAGGAAATAGTAAAAATTGTAAAGAGCCATGGTTTTCAAGGGAAATTGGACACTTGTTTCGAAAAAAGAGAGATATCTACAATAATTATAGGAGGCATGGAGTAAATGAGGTGTTAGAGGAGTATAAAGAATGTAAAAAGAATCTTAAGAAAGAAATTAGGAAGGCTAAAAGAAGATATGAGGTTGCTTTGGCAAGAAAGGTGAAAGTAAACCCAAAGGGTTTCTACAGCTATATTAATAGCAAAAGGATAACGAGGGATAAAATTGGACCATTAGAGAACCAGAATGGACAGCTATCTGCAGAGCCAAAAGAGATGGGGGAGATATTGAACAATTTCTTTTCTTCGGTATTCACCAAGGAGAAGGATATTGAACTCGGTGAGTTAAGGGGAAAGAGTAGAGTAGCTATGGAAACGATGAGATTCAAAGAGGAGGAAGTACTGACACTTTTGAAAAATATAAAAGTGGATAAGTCTCCAGGTCCTGACAGGATATTCCCTAGGACATTGAGGGAAGTTAGTGTAGAAATAGCAGGAGCTATGACAGAAATATTTCAAATGTCATTAGAAACGGGAATAGTGCCGGAGGATTGGCGTACTGCGCATGTTGTTCCATTGTTTAAAAAGCGTTCAAAGAATAAACCTAGCAGTTATAGACCTATCAGTTTGACGTCAGTGGTGGGCAAATTAATGGAAAGGATACTTAGAGATAATATATATAAGCATCTGGATAAACAGGGTCTGATCAGGAACAGTCAACATGGATTTGTGCCTGGAAGGTCATGTTTGACAAACCTTCTTGAATTTTTTGAAGCGGTAACTAGGGAAATTGATGAGGGTAAAGCAGTGGATGTTGTCTATATGGCTTTCAGTAAGGCCTTTGACAAGGTTCCCCATGGAAGGTTGGTTAAGAAGGTTCAATCTTTGGGTGTTAATGACGGAGTAGCAAGATGGATTCAACAGTGGCTGAATGGGAGATGTCAGAGAGTAATGGTGGATGGCTGTTTGTCAGGTTGGAAGCCGGTGACCAGTGGGGTGCCTCAGGGATCTGTGTTGGGTCCACTGTTGTTTGTCATGTACATCAATGATCTGGATGATGGGGTGGAAAATTGGATAAGTAAGTATGCAGATGATACTAAGATAGGTGGTGATTGTGGATAATGAAGTAGATTTTCAAAGTCTACAGAGAGATTTGGGCCATTTGGAAAAGTGGGCTGAAAGATGGCAGATGGAGTTTAATGCTGATAAGTGTGAAGTGCTACATCTTGGCAGGACAAATCAAAATAGGACGTACATGGTAAATGGTAGGGAATTGAGGAATGCTGTGGAACAGAGGGATCTAGGAATAACTGTGCATAGTTCCCTGAAGGTGGAATCGCATGTAGATAGGGTGGTAAAGAAAGCCTTTGGTGTGCTGGCCTTTATAAATCAGAGCATTGAATATAGGAGTAGGGAAGTAATGTTAAAATTGTACAAGGCATTGGTAAGACCAATTCTGGAGTATGGTGTACAATTTTGGTCGCCTAGTTATAGGAAGGATGTCAACAAAATAGAGAGAGTACAGAGGAGATTTACTAGAATGTTGCCAGGGTTTCAGCAACTATGTTACAGAGAAAGGTTGAACAAGTTAGGTCTTTATTCTTTGGAGCGCAGAAGGTTAAGGGGGGACTTGATTGAGGTCTTTAAAATGATGAAAGGGACAGACAGAGTTGACGTGGATACGTTTTTCCCATTGAGGGTAGGGGAGTTTCAAACAAGAGGGCATGACATGAGAATTAAGGGACAGAGGTTTTGGGGTAACGTGAGGGGGAACTTCTTTACTCAGAGGGTGGTGGCTGTGTGGAATCAGCTTCCAGCAGAAGTGTTGGAGGCAGGATCGATTTTAACATTTAAGAGTAAAGTGGATACGTATATGGACATGAAGGGAATGGAGGGGTATGGTCTGAGTGCAGGTAGATGGGACTAGGGGAAAACAAATGGTCGGCACGGACTGGAAGGGCCGAGAGGGCCTGTTTCCGTGCTGTAATTGTTATATGGTTATATGATAGGAATGGGAAGATGCGATCAATGGTGAGATCACAATGGAGGTGATGGAAAAGTTGGATGTTGAGGCTGGTGGGGTGAAAGGTCAGGGCCAAGGGAACCCCAACCTTGTTCTGCATGGGAGGAGGGGAAGCAAAAGCAGAACTACAGAACACAGAATAAGCACTGGTGAGCGATCCATCAATGACAGCAGGGGAGGAAAACACTTTTATTCAAGAACGAGGACCTCAGATGTCTTAGATTGGAATTGTTCATCCTGGGAGCTGATGCGGCATAATTGGAGAAATAGAGAAAAGGGGATAGCATATTTGCAAGAGGCAGGAAGGGAGGAAGTGGAGTCCAGATAACTGTGGGGGTTGGCAGGTTTGCAGAGGATGTATTTCAATAGTCTGTACTCTGTAATGGAGACAGATCAAGAAAATGGAAAGAGGTGTCAGAGATAGAATTAATTAATTAAGTATAGACTCGGCAGCCGTTTCACAGAACACGAGCTCTGTCCGCTAAGGCCTGCTAACCATTTTAACTCCTCTTCCCATTCCCACTGACCTTTATGGACTGGGCCTCCTCAGTTTGCAGAGTGAGGCCACATGCAAACTGGAATAACAGCACCTAATTGTCCACATAGGTAGCTTGCAACCCAACAGTATGAACATGGAATTCTGTAATAGATAACTTACCATCACCCCCCATCCCCTACTCCTTTCTCCCCCCCCCCCCCCCCCACCTTTCCTTCACACCCCCCCCCCCACCGGCTCTCTCCGCTGCACCAGGCTTGCTTCCATTTTGTACCACCCCCTCTCCTTCCACCTACAGTACATTTATTCCTCTGGATTTGCAATTTACAGCCCTTTAATCCTTCTCATACCTTCTGTCTTTTCATCTCTAGTCTTTGTCCAACTAGAGATAACAAGACAGAAGGTATGAGAAAGATTAAGTGGCGGCGCTGCCCTGCAGCTGCGGCTCGCCTGCAGTCCGTTTGTCTTTTCTGTTTTTTGTTTCCTTTTGTCCTGTTGTTTTAGTTTATTCAGTTTATTTTAGTTGTGTGTGTGTGGGGGAGAAACTTGTTTTTAGTCTCTTCCTTCGGGAGGGATGTGACATTTTCTTGTCGTATCCCCCGTCTCCGTCTCCATCTGCGCTGAGGCCTAATCGCGAAGCTGGCGTCCTCCAACTGGGACCGACCTCGAGGCTCCAGAGGCAGAGCCAGGGTTTACCAATGCGGGGTTGGCCAACTTCGGGGCTGTGGTGGTGTTGCGGCAGCGGCGGCCCGACTTCAGAGGCTTGGCCACGGGCCCTGTGGACTCGGCCGCAGGCCCAGTGGACGACAAAGTCGGGAGCTCGCAGGTCCCAGGTTGGTGACTGGATCTCTGGAGCTCCTGCAGCAACAGCTTCGTCTGCTGGACTGGAGGGTGGCAGCTTCGTCCGCCCTAGACTGCGGAGTTTGAACTGTCCCGTACGCAGAACTCAGATTTGGCCGCGGGACTTACTATCACCCGGCGGGGTCACAATTTCGGAAGCCTGGATCGCCTCAACGCAGAGGGAAAACATTGGACTGGCTGCGGAGGCCACAAATAGGCCACGACCTCGGGTGATTGACAGAGGAAGAGGACTTAACTTTTTGATGCCTTTCCCTACAGTGGAATTTTTTTATTCTGCTGTGAGGGGACGTTCATGTTGAATTCTATAATGTGTTGTGTCATTTTTCTTTCTTTTAATTTTTAACCATATAACCATATAACCATATAACCATATAACAATTACAGCACGGAAACAGGCCCTCTCGGCCCTTCCAATCCATGCCGAACATTTATTTTCCCCTAGTCCCATCTACCTGCACTCAGACCATACCCCTCCATTCCCTTCTCGTCCATATACCTATCCACTTTACTTTTAAATGTTAAAATCGATCCTGCCTCCACCACTTCTGCTGGAAACTCATTCCACACAGCCACCACTCTCTGAGTAAAGAAGTTCCCCCTCATGTTACCCCTAAACTTCTGTCCCTTTATTCTCATGTCATGCCCTCTTGTTTGAAGCTTCCATACCCTCAATGGGAAAAGCTTATCCACGTCAACTCTGTCTATCCCTTTCATCATTTTAAAGACCTCAATCAAGTCCCCCCTTAACCTTCTGTGCTCCAATGAATAAAGACCCAACTTGTTCAACCTTTCTCTGTAACTTAGTTGCTGGAACCCAGGCAACATTCTAGTAAATCTCCTCTGTACTCTCTCTATTTTGTTGACATCCTTCCTATAATTAGGCGACCAAAATTGTATACCAGAATTGGTCTCACCAATGCCCCAATTGGTCTCAACTTTCTGGACCCCTCTACCATAATCAGTCAGACGAAGGATCCCAACCCAAAACATCACCTATAAATGTTCTCCAGAGATGCTGCCTAACCTGTTGAGTTACTCCAGCATTTCATGCCTTAACCTGAAATGTTAACACTGTCTCTTTCCACAGAGGCTTCTTGACCTGCTGAGTATCACCAGCATTTACTGAAATTAAGTACACATCAGGTTTCAGGAACAATCTTCCTGATATTCAATTGGAGAAAATATTCTGAAAAAATATGAAAAAAGAGCAAGTAGCATCAGTGTGGGAAGAAACTGCAGATGTTGGTTTATGCTGAAGATAGACACAAAATTCTGGAGTAACTCAGCATAACAGGCAGCATCTCTGGATAGGAGTGGGTGATGTTTCGGATCAAGTCTCGACCCAAAACGTCATCCATCCTTTTTCTCCGGAGATACTGAGTTACTCCAGCATTTTGTGCCTATCTTTGTAAGTAGTATCAGGCTGTCTGATAAATGTTTCTGGCCACAAGGCCTTCTCCAACTGCTAATATGTATTCACAACAGATTGCTCCATTTGTCTTCTTTATAATGAGGCCTGAAGGCCACGTGTAAGACAAATAACAGTGCAGACAACAGCGAGCTGCTCAATTAGCAAATGACATTAACTTCCTGCCAACATTTCCATTAAAAACGCAATGCTCTGGCAGCAACTCTGCCACCTGCCTGCAATACTTCAGTTTAGTTTAATTTACTTTAGTTTTGTTTAGTTTCATTTCGTTTAGGATAGAGATAGAGCATGGAAATACACCCTTCAGCCTTCCGAATCCATGCCGATGAGAAGGGTTCCATCCCAAAACACCACCTATTCCTTGTCTTCAGAGATGCTGCCTGACCCGCTGAGTTACTCCAGCATTTCGTGCATCTGCAGTTCCATCCCACACACTGATGATTGAGCACCTGTTCACACTAGTTCTGTGTTGTCCCACTTTCTCATCCACTCCCTACACACTAGGGGCAATTTACAGAGGCTAATTAACCTACAAACCCACACCTCTGGATGTGGCCGGGAACCAGAGCACCCGAAGGAAACCCACAGGGAGAACATGGAAACTCCACACAGACAGTACTTGAGGACACGATCGAATTCAGGTCTTGAGTGTTGAGGCAGTAGCTCTTTGCCGATGATCTTGGTCACAACTGGTGTCAAACAAAGGCGACATTGCCATATTACCCAGGTGTCTGGCACTGTGAGGCCACTGTGCCACTGTGCCATCTTAGAAGGATTCACAGTCCTTCACTACTTGAGAGATTTGTTGCTGAGTGATTCCTTCTGACTGCTTCTCCAATTCGACCCATGTTAGGTGATTTCAAGTAAAATTTCAGGATAGAAAGTAGTCTGGATGATGAAGTTCACTTTGTTTGCTTGCTAGTTGAAGCAATTGCTTCAAGATCTGTGTAGCTTGCTTGGGTTTGCTCTTTGCATTGATGATAGAAGTTGGACAGGGTGGACCAAGCTGCTCTTTACTTTTGCTGCTCATTCTGACAATGGAGGAGGCCTGGGACAGAAAGGTCAGCATGGGAATGGGAAGAGGAAGGGGAATTAAAATGTTTAGCAATCTCTCAGTTCCCACACTGACCTTTCTGTCCTGGGCCTCCTCCACTGTCAGAGTGAGGCCAAACGCTAATTGGACGATCAGCATCCCATATTTGTTTCCTGTTTCTCGTATTGTTTCATGTATTCTGTGTTTTTATGACCGTTGTTTCTTGTATTTTGTGTGTTTCTGTTTTTATGACTGTTGGTAGATCAAATTCCCTCCTGGGATAAATAAAGTTTATTTAAATAAAGTCAATTATGCATCACATTTTCTGTGTCTCTTCTCAAGGTTATCCAATTCAAACGCCCACAATAGCAGACAAAGCACAATGTGATCACAATGTTAAAGAGGGTGGATGCAGCTGAAGCTTGCAACTGATTGTGACACAGTACAAAAATAAACAAATAGCCAGGATAGCTACATTATGGGAGTTTGTACATAGACAACGCTAAGATAGAGAGATACAGTATGGAAACAGGCAACCAAGGCCAAGCTGACAAGCAATCACACATTTACACTAATCATACACTAATCTAATCCAACTCTATTCCCTGCCTGCAGTCCAAAGAAAGGTTCCTGACCTGAAACGTCACCCATCCCTTTTCTCCAGAGATGCTGCCTAACCTGCTGGGTCACTCCAGCACTTTGAGTCTATCTTTGTCTTTAATGTCTACATATTGTTATCAATTCACCTCAAATTCCACCAGGCACTTATACTCAAGGGGCAGTTTACAACAGCCAATCAACATACCAACCCTCACGTCTTTGGGAAGTTGGGGGGTGTTGGAGCACCGGGAAGAAACCCTTGCAGTCACAGGGAAAATGTGCAGACTACACAAAGTTAAGTTTAGTTTAGTTTAGTTGAGTTTAGGTTAGAGATAGAGCACGGAAATACGCCCATGAGGTTAGATTTGAATCTAGGTCTCCGGCCCTGTGAGACAGTGTCTCTATAAGCTGTGCCACTATTCCACCCTCAAGTGGAACTGCATGAAAATACTTCCTCAGATCTTCATGGTTGACCATATGAAACAGCTGGTGACAAGGCGAGTTGAGTCATAGTGGTTAAAGATTTAGTTTGGTAAGAACATACAAATTTTAGGCAATCTGAAAAATATGTGACACAAATATGACTTTAATGCTTTATATCACTTAATATCACTTTAATAATCACTTTGAAGCTAAATGGTTGGGCATGTGGTGAACCACAGAGTGGTGAATCTGTCGAATTCTTTGCCACAAAAAGCTTTGGAGGTCAAGTCATCAGATATATTTAAGGCAGAAGTAGAAATATTCTTGATTAGTACGGGTGTCAGTTTTTATAGGGAGAAGGCAGGAGAATGGGGTTAGGAGGGAGGTATAGAGCAGCCATGATTGAATGGCAGAGTAGACTTGATGGAACGAATGGCCTAGTTTTGCTCCTATCACATGATCTTATGATGTAAGGTGTCTAATGGTGTCTCATCAAATAAACTTCAGATTGAATTTGAGTTTCATTTAGCGCTTGTCTTCGTATGCCCACAAGCTGTTCAATGAATGAAGTGAAACTTTCTTGACAAACATTTGAGAAGTTAGACAACAAGCCATCCACTGAGCACATTCAATTGACTCGCACTAGTAAATCAAAGTTAAATGTTGCGTTTGCAAATGATGTAATCAATATAATTAAATACAGTTATGTTTATCCAACTATTTGAGCGTTAAGTGCCATTTTGGCTTAATAAAATGAGCAATAGAAGTTGTGATTGAGCAATTCAATTATGGCATCATAATTCAGCATTAATGCAATCACTGAATACTAAATTACAGCTTAACAGACATTTGAGTGGTTACATTTAAGCTAAATTCCAGATGGGTGCCAAGGTAACAGTACAGTAATAGTTCACCAGTCAGAGATTCAAAATGCAAAAGCAACTCCACGGGTCAGGAAGCTCACTGGCATTTACCCCCCCCCCCCCCCCCCCCCCCCCCCCCCCCCACCCATTCCCCCCTAATTCTCTCTCTCAGTTTTCTCTTGCTCCCCCAGCAATCAGTCTGAAAATGGGTGTCGTCCCAAAAGTTCACCTATCCATTTTCTCTGGAGATGTTACCCAACCCTTTGGGTTGCTCCAGCACTTTGTGTCTATCTTTGGTATCAGCCAGCATTTGCAGTTCCTTTTATTATTAGATATTCAGTCACCTGGGTAACTCATCGTTTAGGTGTTTGTGGTTATCATTGTTTTCAGAGTTTACCTGACCTTCATTGCCATGGCTGTCAATATCCTCAAATAATGTGCTTAACACAAAACTCTCTTTTTGATATGACATTTTAAAATGTGTTGTGTGCTTTTAAAAACATAATTCTGATTGGCAATTGTAAGAAGAATTCAAGACCACTTGTTTTGCCAAGTACTTCCAATGAATACAAGGAACTGCAGATGCTGGTTTAAACTGAAGATAGACACAAAATGCTAGAGTAACTCAGTGGGACAGGCAGCATCTCTGGATAGAAGGAATGGGTGATGTTTCGGGTCGAGACCCTTCAGAATGATTCAGTCTGAAGAAGGGTCTCGACCCGAAATGTCACTCATTCCTTCTATCCAGAGATGCTGCCTGTCCCGCTGAGTTACTCCAGCATTTTGTGTCCATCTAACACAAGGGGTTGGTGCCTTTGTGCTTATGCAGCCTGACCATGTCAACCACTAAATTCTGAGCTTATTCTTAACGAATCCATTAAGGTGTCCCGTACAAAATACTGTAATGTTTTTCTACACAGTTGTTTTCTACCCTGGCCCTGATATTCTGTATGTCCCCCCTAATACTAGGATGCAATGTCTTGTTTGTTCATACTAGGCTTGGAGGCTATTCATAGAAATATGTCTATTAACGACATTTCACTGTTCTTTGACTTACAATAAAGCATTATGTAAATGCAACTCTCCCACTTTCCTTTTAAACAAAAATCATCTTCCTTTGCCCTGTTAGTTTGTTTTAATTTAATTTAATATGCAGATTATTACCCTTTGGAAAATTCAATTGAAAATTGTGTTTTTACGTTGCGTACCCCCTTCTGTACTTAATATATTTATATGACTTGGCATGCAAATTGCCAAAGAGAAATTATTTTCTCTCTTTGATTTTCTTTTTTCTAGTTTGGACCATTAGGAAGAATAAAATAGGATGCCGCAAGGCAAAAGATATTTAGTTCTCTCGACTGTTCTTTAGCTTGGAGAAAGTTATTAATTTTAATATGTAAGCCCATTATATTAACAGTATGGAAGGAATGTTTTTATAGTGCAAATTCTTCTGACCTCATCTATGAAAGGAGTTGATCTGCATATCTTCAGGCTCAATAAACAAACTACTGGAGGGTCTCAGCAGGCCACGCAGCAGCCTTGGGCGGAGAAGTAGCTGTCAACATTTCAGGTCGAGTCGCTGCATCAAGTCTAAGAGTGGAGAGAGATGAAAGTGAAAAGAGAAGGCGGGAAAGGGAGAGGGGAAGAGCCAGTGGGTGATAGATGGACAGATGGGGGAGGGGGTTGAAGGATATTGGGTAGATGGAGGGTATAAGTGGGAGACAGAGACAGGTATCAGAGGAAGAAGACAAAAATAAAAGCAGATGGAGCCAGGTGGGAGGGGAGAGTGAAGATGGAGTCAGTTGCTGGAGAGTGATGAGCGGGAACACAAAAATCGACAATGCACGGACGCCAACAGGACCCACAGTGCAAGAGCGAGAAAGGGACTCCTTCTATCTGGCGATGCTGCATGTCTGCCTAAGTTACTCCAGCATTTTGTGTCTGCCTTCAGTTTAAACCAGCATCTGCAGTTCCTTCCTCCAGAGATGTTGCCTAACCCACTGAGTTACCGCAGCGTTTTCAGGTTGCTCAAGAATCTAGATCTGCATTTCTTTGTTTTTCCATTCTACCAAGAACCTCTTGCACCACTATGGGCTAGTTTTATTATTATATTTTGCACCAATATATATATATATATTTGGCATGGTCTTTCTCTTTTCCCTATTATCTAGCACTAATATGTGATTAATGTATAATTTACATAAAATGTATGTTTTTTGTGTTATCTGATTCAATGTGCTTGTGATGTTGCTGCAGACAAGGGTTTCATTTTACTTGTGCCACATTATACTTACACATATGACAATAAACTCCACTTGACTTGACCTGACATTACTGCCTGGTCAGTAATGTCAGGTCAAGCATTCAAGAGGGAGCCCAACCATTTTTAAGCTGTTCCATAGATTGCATCATATAGGAATAAGTGTCTGTTTAACTTTTGTTGTCCATGCAAACTTCTGGACTGTTTTTAATGTCGTGAAAATAATTAACAACTATATTGATTACTTGATTGATTGAAAGATAACAGCATGGAAACAGGCCCTTGGACTCAATGTCACTGTTCTTCTGACCAGTCTGAAAAAGGGTCTCAACCCGAAACGTCACCCATTCCTTCTCTCCAGAGATGCTGCCTGTCCTGCTGAGTTATTCCAGGTTTTTGTGTCTATCTTCGGTTTTAACCAGCATCTGCATTTCCTTTCTACACATTTATTGTGCTGAAGCAAAGCAAGAATTTCATTGTCCTATCTGGGACACATGACAATAAACTCTCTTGAATCTTGAATCTTGAATCTGGGATGGTTCTTGGGAAACAGGAGGTGACGTACAGAAGGGTGGTACAGGGGTGCAGTGGTAGAGCTGCTGCCTCACAGCAACAGAAACCCTGGTTTGATACTGACTGAGCGGAGTTTGTACCTTTCTCTCTGTGACCGTGTGTGTTTCCACTGGGTGCTCAGGTTTTCTCTTACATCCCAAGGACGTGCAGGTTTGTAGGTTAATTAGCGTCTGTAAATTGACCTCAGTGTGTAGGAAAGGAAAGTGTGACAACATAGAACTAGTGTATGGGTGACCGATGCTCGGCGTGGGCTCAGTAAACTGAAGTGCCTGTTTCCACAATGTAAACACTCATTACAGGATACCTAATCTTGCTACGTCACTGTGCTCTTGCAGTATTTGCATGACTGATTCAATTAATTTTTCAGTCAATTGTGTGGCCTAAGACATTAATAACAAATCTTTAACGTATTCTAGTATAAAAATCAAGGTTTTGGATTTGAACTTCTGTCATTTGTCAATCTTGTCCATATTTCCTGGAAGTCCCTGGAAGAATCAGGACCTCCCATCTCCTGTCTGCCACACTGCTCCTCCCATTGAAGAGACCTTTGGTAATAGGCATGGGCACAAAGAACAGAAGAGAGCAGTAACAACTCCACCATTCTCCCCGCCCCATTAATCATTCATTTCATATTTGTACAAATATGAGCTTAATATGCTTCCCCATTTCTTATATCTTGAGAACTTTATCTTAACAAAGGCAGACATTGCTGTTGAAATTCAAGTCTGATGAGCACTGCCTTTTGTTAATTGAGGCGAAGGGTATTTGTGGATCAAGACCTTAGCCCATGGCATACAGGGCATCAAAGATCTTTATCCTTCTGTATGCTACTGAGCTCATCTAATTACAACAGAAACCATCAACATTTTCTCTGCAAAATCCTTCAAACTCACTGGAAGGATGAGCAAGTCAACATCCATGTCCTTTTCCAAATAAAAATCCCCAACACTGGGGCGCCTAGTTAAATCCAATATGCTACCCGGACACGGTATGGTGGCGTAGCGTTAGAGTTGCTGCCTTACAGCGCAGAGTCCCAGGTTCGATCCTCACCATGGTTGCTGTCAGCACGGAGTTTGTGCATTCTCCCCATGATCTGCATGGGTTTTCTCCGGGTGCTCCGGTTTCCCCCCATACTCTAAAGATATACAGGTTTGTAGGTAAAATTATAAAGTTGTCCATAGTGTCTGTAGGATTGTGTAGTGTGCGGGGATCACTAGTCGGCATGGACTCGGTGGGCTGAAGGGCCTGTTTCCATGCTGTATCTCTAAACTGAACTAATCTAAACCAGATTCCTGAAGCAGGCACTCTTTTCCAAGTTCTTTCAACAGAAGAGATTACCATGCAAGAAGAAAACATTCAAAGATGTGCTCAAAACCTCTATGAAAACGATCCCTGTTTTCCCAACTCGTGCCCGGATGTCCAGAAGGAGCCTTTGAGAACTTCTGGTCCATGCATCTGGAACACAAAGGAGATCTGCATAAATGGTTGAAGAAATACATCAAATGAACAATGAACCACTCACACTGTCAGGCACTGCCTGTCATCTCTGGACATATGTGGCTTTCGCACATTGGCCTCATTAACTTGAGACTCCACACCCAAAAACAAACTGCTGTAGGAACTAATGTTTGAGCCCATATATATGGAAGATGTCACTTCTGCAGTGTTGTGCCCTGTAGTATAAATACAGTTTAAAGCACAAGAAAATACGGGGTGGAAACACAAATGTATGGAAATGGTTGGAAATTTGAGGTATTTTCCCTTAGATCAAGGCAGGTTGTAAAATACATAAACTTAGTTAAAGTTATAAATACATGGTACTCAGTAAAGAATTAGACTCTTTCTGGTAGTTTAAAGATAATGAAGAAAATCCTTAAACTATCTTCGAGCATAATAGCATTTGAAGAGATGACAAGAGAAATCTCTTCAGAGAATAGTGAAGTTAGGAATTCATTTCCTGGTTTAGCGATTTAGGAACAAACTATGTCATTACTGAAGATTAGATTGGATAGAGGGCTTCTTCTTATCAAGCCCACACACAAGATTAGAAGTTGTTCAGCCAGTGCTGAACACACTTCTCGCCATCTGCATACAATGGTGTCTGTCTTGCGCTTCTTGTGCTTCTTGGTGGTGGAAAGATTGGTGAAAAACGGGGCCACAACATGAAAGCTCCTTCCTTGACCCTGATAGAGGGCTGATGAATTAAATGTAGGGATAAAGGAATATGGAATGAAAACATTCATTTCTTATGTGATGTAAATGTTGTTACGTGTTATGAATTTTATGGATTTTAAACACAGAGGTATATAGAATAGAAACATAGAAACATAGAAATTAGGTGCAGGAGTAGGCCATTCAGCCCTTCGAGCCTGCACCGCCATTCAATATGATCATGGCTGATCATCCAACTCAGTAACCCGTACCTGCCTTCTCTCCATACCCTCTGATCCCCTTAGCCACAAGGGCCACATCCAACTCACTCTTAAATATAGCATGGAATATATAGAATGGAATGCCTTTTATTGACATTCAAACCGACAAGGTTTGAATGAAATTTCATTTCTGCAGTCATGACGTTAAAAAAAAAACCATACTTAACACAATTTACACAAACACCCACCACAGTGAATCTCCAACACCTCCTCACTGTGATAGAAGGCAAAAAAAGTCTTATCTCTTCCCATTGTTCTTCTCCCAACTGCAGCGTTGAGGCGACTGGGGCTCACGATGTTAGAGCCCCCGGCGGGCGATGGTAGGTCCCGCGGCCGTTTAAGCCGTGCCGGGCGATGTAAGGCCCCACTCCGTGTCATTTAAACCCTGCAATTTCCGGCGGGAAAGTTGCCGTTGCGGAGCTCCGAAAAGTAGTCTCCCACCAGGGACCTGCGAGCTCCCGATGTTCCTGTCCACCGGGCCTGCGGCCGGAGCCTCCGAAGCTCCGAAGTCGGGTTGCAGCCGCACGCCGCCACATCTCTCCCCGCTCCGGTCAGCCAGCTCCGCGATGGCGAGTCCGCAGGCTCCGCGCATGGAGCCTTCAGGTTGGTTCTGGTTGGAGGCCGCCGCCGGCTCCACAATGTTATGCCCAACAATACCGGATACCCGACAGGGAAAAAGTCATGTCCCCATACAGGGAAGAGATTAAATGGTCCCCCCCCTCCCCCCCCCCCCCCACGTATACACAGCTAAAAAATAATACAAATTAAAACCAAAATCATACATCTAACGAGACAACATTTTTTAAAAAGACAGACGGACTGCAGTATATATGAGTGATGTGAAATATACATGAGGGATTAGCTAGCTAATTCTTTGTTTTTAATGTTTATTTTATGAGAAGCGATTGTACAAGAATAAAGCAATAGGCATAACAATTATACAATTTTTGTACAGCTTCATTTTTAACATTTTATAAATTGATAAGTGAATCGGGGGAAAAAAGTAAAAAGGAAAGAATGGAAAGAAGAAAAATACAAAAAAGAGAAAAAAAAGACTCCTGACTGCTGAAGAAGTGAGAGACAAAAAAAAAGATGGAGATATGCCCCACTATGCTTCCCCCCCCCCCCCCCCCCCCCCCCCCACCCCCGCTCACCCATCCCAAGCGTTAGTTTTAGCTAATTCATATTATGAAGGTACGTCCTAAGGACTCATAATCAAGCATTTTAAAGGTTTAAATGATAAGCCATGAAATTGAACATAGCAATAAATGTACCGAGGCTAATATTATACAATATGTTAGTTAAGTAGATTTACGGTGACGCAACAGCTACTATAAAGAAGTAATGATGCTCCTTTACTGTTCAAGTAGTTAATATACCATATAATGACCATTAATGAAAACCATTTTATTTCAAAGTCAAGTGAGTGACTACGTGAAGAGCCCGCCAGCCCGCATGCACGTCAATGCGTCTAGCACATGCCGCTAGTTGGAGCAGTTTCGAACTGATCTGACAGGTAAGTTAATTTTGTTTTCAGCGGTCTGCTCTGAAGTGGGCCCATAGTAGCTATGGAGGTGGCCGGGGTTTGGGCCACCGTGGAAGCTCCATAGGAGCTAGAGTAAAAAAAAAATGTTTGCGCCGCAGTTCGAGCTCTCCGCGGGAGCAGGCGGCTGAAATTGGTAACTGCTGAGAGGCTCCATAGGAGCTTGGATTGCGGCTGCCACCATTATAGCTCTGCACGGCAGCAGGCGGCCGAAATTAAAGACCGCCATAGGGCTCCATAGGAGCTGCGATTGCGGCTGCCGCCGTTATAAGGGCTCCATAGGAGCTGGGATTGTGGCTGTCGCCATTATAGCTCTGCATACAGGGAGCAGGCAGCCAGAGTTGAAAGCAGCCATGGGGCTCCGTAACGAGCTAGAATTCATAAATTGCGGCTGACGGCAGCCTAGTCTATTATCTCTGCAGGAGGTTTCCAGCAGCAGGTTAGCCATGGCCTAGACCTACCGCTTAGGTAAGATCAGCTGGCGTAGCACCGAACAATTTTTAAAACCTAGTTACTGCTACAGCTATGTTGCAGCAGCATATAGTGTATACTTTAATTTTGGGTGGTTATAATAGAGTTGGCATTAATAACAGTTGCCACTTGGTCACGTTTGTGACTATCGTAGGCGACAGCATTCTAAAGTCATGTTTAATTCTTTGGCAATATAACAATATGTCTTATCATACCAATAAAGTTTATGTTTAAAAAGATAATTACAAAGGACATTTACTATCACATACACCGATGGTGTAGTGAATTTGGACTTGCCATTGCAGTCTAGAGCTCCTGGCTTAGGAAGCCTTTTTTGAGCTGTGCCTATCAGACACCTGTGGGAGCTACACCTGGTGGCATCATGGTAATTTCTGCTCACTAGAGGGGACTGTTGAAGATTACTTTACAAGAGACTCCAACTAAATGCATATCGATAAAGTAGTCGAGCCTCTGATTTAATAGGGATAGGCTTCTTTTAATCATATAAACATAATTACCTATGACCACACCTGGCAGGGTTGCAGTATTTCTCCCACTCTGTCTAGAGGCGCTCCAGTCCTTCCCTGCAATACTCCATTGGGGCTCCAAAGGGAGCAAGGACTCGGAGTCATTAGCAGATGCATCCTGTTTGGTAAGTACAATGATGATACCAACAGAGCACCAATCTGCACAGCTAGTCCCGGTTCGGTTGCTGAAGGGAGCAGCCTGACAACCCCAAATTGGGGCTAAGTCATAACCACGTCTTGTGACGTCTATGGCAGGAACATCTGATGAATCAGATGGTGGCACTAGAAATGCTCCGTGTTACAAAGGCATGTCAGGCAGCAGCTCCTGGTTCAGGGTTATAATTTTCCTCCCACTCGGATGTAAGGAGTAGTGGGAATAGTGCCAAAATATGTGCACTTAAGCCTGAGGCAACTCCTGGTTCAGGGTTGCAATATTCCTCCCACTCGGATGAACAGAGTGATGGAGATGGTGTTAAATTATATATGCACACAAGCCGGAGGCAGCTCCAGGTTCAGGGTTGCATAAGTCTTCCCACTCGGATGTATAAAGTGATGGAGATGGTGCCATATATATATATTATGCTCCGTATTTTATGCTCCATATTACGGAAGCATGCACAGGCAGTTCAAGTCATATGCCTGTAGCTGCCCCTGGTTTTAGGGTTGGTATGTTCCTTCCACCCATAAGACTATCGAAGATGGTGTCACAAAATATTCTCTATGTTATGGAAGCATGCACAGGCAGTCCGAGGTATACGCATATGGCTACGTCTGGTTCAGGGTGCAATATTTCTCCCACTCTAAGAAAGTGTCAGAGATCAGTATGGACTGACTCCAAACATGACCCCAACCATGACTATGTACCTGGATCCCATGCTTTAATGCATGATGTGCGACAATCGCATACGGAAGAGCTGCGTGTTCTTGCCTCTAAATATACTGTTCCCTCAGGGACGGACAAGCCACTACAAGAAGAATTGGCCAGCGGCATCAGCTATCTAACAGAAATGACAAGCATGATAGACAGGGTCTGCAATTTGAACTTCACTGAAGCTCCAACAAAGGAAATCGACCCAGGATTAGAGACGCTGGTAAGGAAGATCTCGTTATTAACCTCCGTAAATGGAAATGGAGCAGTCTGTCAGCCCAGGTTGGGTTTATGACCAGCATGGGCTTTCTAGTTGGTTTCACTGTCTCTGAGATAGATCAGGTTGATGTAGAAACATTGGCAAGGTGCCTTGAATAGTAACCTCTGTAAGTTCTGTAAAGAAGGTACACGGACACCATTGGATCTTTACTACTTTAATAAACATACATTATTGCCCTAGCTGTACGTGGTCTGTCACGATCACTAGAGAGAGAGCTAGGGGTGTGAAGGTTACAATTATACTAACTGGTGGGGGAGTGGTTAGCATGGACATCGTCACTATCAATTAAAGGTGTATACACATATCATCTACAAGTTCCAAGCAGGAACAGTTTTGTTTTACCTGGATCAGGGTAGACCATCATGGAACTGGCTGGCCATACGAGTCATAGTAACCAGGTAAGCATGGCTTCATCATCTGTGATTGAGGTTATCAGACTGCATCTATAGCATAAAATAGTTGAAATTTTCTCAACATATGGTTTATTTCTCTTCAATTAGTAGAGTTACTGGTTCATTGGAATCATCATTGCCATCCTCTCTGGGACAGGTAGTTACCAGCAGGAAGCTCATTTGGCATATAATATAATTTTATCTGACCTGCCGGTTCATGTTGTTAATCAACAATGTATTTATAATAATCCATAGGCTCTCAATATCAGTATTCCTGATTGATTGGCAGGTCGAAGAGATTGAGTTGTGCACTCTGGCAACTTAGACATGTGGTTTCAGTCAAAGGACTGCAAGGCATTCCTGATTCGGCCTTTTCTAAGTTCCAACACTAATTTCCACTCTGCAGGAAATCGCTGAGTATTCATGGTGACTCTTAGTCAAGAGTTGACAGGGAACTCGTATTCCCACAACTAAGGGAGACTGTGGTTTCAGCTCTAGTCATTAGCTGCTGATTATATGTTATCAGCGATATGTATGAATATCTAGATAATGCATTTTCCGTGGGTAGGAAAGCCAAAAAATGTTTCCGTCCGTAAGATCAATAGAGGAACAGCAGTTCCGAGTGCAATCAGTGACAGCTCATCCGAGGATGAGTGGTCTGGCCAAGGACTAGATGAGTATATTTCTGATACTTCTCAAGATTACAGAAATATGATGCAGGCCAAATCGGTTTAGCATTAGGCTAATTGGATTATGGGTTTACTCACCCAGTTTAGATGGATGATTGGGTTTCTGCAACTTAACTAACTCAGAAAATCAATCTTGTAGTTGTATACTCTGTCATATCTATACACATAAGGCACAGATTCTGCTGTTTTGATAACAAAGTTAGTGAAAGCCTATGCTGCCCCTTTTCAGATTAGAGGGCATTATGTTGAGCTTTAGGTAATATGCAAAAATTGCAGCTGATAAAACCTATGGGTTGTCGGTAGATATCTTTTGCAATATTACAAATGAGGCAACATGAAATTTAACTATCAATTTGACTATCCAATCATGCCATGGTAGGTGGCTGAAGCAACTCTTATTTACTCAGTCACGAGTGATGGCTGGAGCAACCTGTCTTCTCGGGCAGCTAGCTCTGCACGATTGTATGAGAAGCTTGGGAACAACATATGTGAGTCAATTTTAAACAGAAGTAACAGAGGTTTGTGTGGTTCCAGTTGGAGCCTAGGGAAGCTTTTATGTGATAGCACAATTCACATTGCGTGTGCTGCTTTATTATTTCTGTAGTACCATAAGTGGGACATAAATGATTGGTTCTTCACCCACCATTCTCTAACGTTGTGCAGGATGTCTTTTATTTGGCCACTCTAATAGCCTACACTCATTGTAGTGTGTGATATACATCAATAAATTGTTAAGCAAATATTCCTCAAATTTTGTCTAATGGGACCAGTATCTTAAGATGATTATGCTTTCAGCAACTGATCTCAGCATAAAGAACACAGCCTTTACTCAATCTCTGGCTTAGTCTCTACGTCATACTGACATTAAGGTAGCATGTTTTCGAAATAATCTCATAAGCAAATGAGCAGGATTGCGCACTTTTGGGGTTGACAGCATACCCACCAGAGCAAAGATTGGGGATGTCATTAGGTATACAAGTGCACTCAGTTGCTAGTACCTATGAAATGGAAGTTAATTATTTTGTTATTCAATAGTCTCAAGATATTGCTGATGGCTAATTAGCAGCCAATAGAATGGATTTCCCTTTCATCATACAGCATGAGGTTTACAAGGTGCAGGTTAATAAATTATAAAACTTGGTGGAATATGTCTCGATATTTGCAGATAGAATTATGCACAGTGTTGCATGAGTTACTGTCTAACTCAACAGTCTATTGGAACTATGGTCCAGTTAAGAACAATGGCCATGTATGCAAGTTAGCATCATGATATTAATAACTCATGTGTTTTTTCCTACCATTAATGGTTTATCCGTTTATGTGTTTCACACACAGATTGTGTCACTGCATGAAACCACAGAGCTTCAAAATCTTCATGTAATCACTCACGTGACTTGGAAATAAAATAGAAAGATTAAACGAGAACTTACCGTTTGAAGTTTGATCTTTATTTTATGAGAAGTTGAAGTGAGGGATTACGTGCCTATAGCTTAGGTCAGCAACTATTCTGTGGTTTCATACGGCTACCTTGAAGATTGACGCCCATGCGGGCTGGCGAGCTTTTCATGTAATCCCTCACTTCAACTTCTCATAAAATAAAGATCAAACTGCAAACGGTAAGTTCTCATTTAGTCTTTCTATTTTATTAATTCTTTTTTGGAATATCCAACATTTTAAAGCACCAATATAACAACATTTGGAAACAGGTAAGTGGCAAAACTCTTGAAAAACGAGCAGCAGGACATGTTCTTCAGTCCTGCAAGTGTGGCTGGACTAAAGTAACATCAACTTGTGGTCTCAAAATTCATCAGGGATGGAAGAAATGCTTGAAAATCCCCAACCCAGGGCCCCGCATTGACCAGATTCTGTCAAGAGGAAGGTCAAATCTGTCGGATGGAACTCAGCGGCAGGAAGAAATCCACAGTCTGCAGAGCATCAGCACCCTACGGGATGTGGCAGAATTTTCAGGCAACAGTCCAAGACACAACCAGGCACATCGTAAAGTGGAGAACATGCAAGGACGTAAGCCATTGGTGAAATGGCCAAAGTCTAACAGCAAGGAGTGGGAAATCATCAATGCAGATGTGAGCTTAATCTTAAGTGGAATCAAGGGATCAGCAGAAAGGAAGTTGGAGATGATGGGTGATCTAGTCTACAGCTATGGAAAGGAGAAATTTGGTGAGAAGGAACAACTCAGCAGGAAAGATAGGCCTCCTCCCCCCAAGTCCCGTCGTCTCCAGGAAATCCAACGACTTGTTAAAGAAAGAAGAAGCCTGAGGAAGGTGGGGAAAAACGCAACGGCAGAAGAAAGGGACATCAATCTACTTCAAGAGGACTTAAAACAGAGGCTCTCAAAGCTGCACAGCGGAGAATTTAAAGAAACGATGCAAAAAGAAAGAAAAAGCAAGAACAGACTTCTACAAAGATCCCTTTAAGTTTGTGAAAGGCATTTTCACAAAAGAAAAAAGCAGATCCCTGAAAGCATCAAAAAAGGAAGTTGAAGGACACATCAGAACCATCCACACTGATGACTTAAAAGATGAACCGATTTTTGTCCCCGCTGACATCCCACCAATCTCACCCCCACAACATCAATTTGACATCAGCCCTCCCAAGCTGAGTGAGGTAAAAGAAGTAGTGAGGAAGGCAAGAACGGCCTCTGCACCAGGCCCTAATGGTGTTCCGTATTGCGTCTACAAGAATGCCCCAGATATTCTGAAATTCCTCTGGAGGAACACGAGGGTTGCGTGGGAAAAGGAAGTTATCCCCGAAGAGCGGGGGGAGTGCTGATCCCAAAAGAAAAAAATTCTTCCACCATCGAACAATTTCGGCAAATAAATCTTCTTAACATAGAGGGCAAGATCTTTTTCAGTGTGGTGGCGAAAAGACTTACAAAGTATCTGAAACAAAACCATTTCATTGATATGTCAATCCAAAAGACTGGCATAGCAGGCTTCTCGGGATGCCTTGAACATACCAGCATCATATGGCATCAAATCCAGACTGCTAAGAAAGAACAAAATAATCTGCATGTCTTGTTCCTCGATCAGGCCACGCCTATGGATCAGTTCCTCATTCGCTACTGTGGACTGCTTTTGAATTCTTTCAGGTGCCTGCAATAATAACAAATCTGGTAAAAAAACTACTTCCAGGATCTGCAATTTTGACTCACAACATCAGACTTTACCACAGCGTGGCAACCACTGGAAGTAGGCATCATGGCAGGGTGCACCATCTTCCCATTGACCTTCACTATGGCAATGGAGCTCATTATCAGAGCATCAAAATGGGTTATGGGAGTAAAGCGGCTACAGTGCGGTCAACGTTTGCCACCAATACAAGCCTATATGGACGATATATCAACACTAACAACTATCCCCATCACCAAGAGACTTCTGGGAAAACTTCATCAAAACATCACGTGGGCAAGGATGAAGATTAAACCCAGCAAGTGCAGGAGCATCTCCATTGTCAAAGGTCAAGTCAAGGATCAACTATTTCATATTGTCAGAATACCCATTCCAACTGTTTCAGAAATGCCAGTGAAGAGTTTGGGCCGATGGTATAATGCAAAGCTCAAGGACACCGAGCAGTTTAAATAACTGAAAAAGGATGCCATCATGCACATTGCTCGCATCAACAAGACCTTGCTACCAGGACATCTCAAGCTGTGGTGCTTCCAATTTGGCATACTACCAAGAATCATGTGGCCTTTAACTATGTATGAAATCCCCATCAACAAAGTGGAAAAGCTGGAAAGAATGATCAGCACATATGTGAAACAGTAGCTTGGACGTCCACGATGCTTAAGTGCTGTTGGACTGTACGGGAGTGGCAAATTGGAATTACCCATTGCAGATTTTGTGGAAGAGTTCAAATGCACTAAAGCAAGGTTGGTCATGACCCTCACTGAATCTGAAGATATTGTTATTCGAACAGCGGCCCCCCGTGTGGCAACGGGGAGGAAATGGGATCCATCTGAAGCCGTTCAGAGTTCTAAGCCTGCTCTTCATTTCCGGGATATGGTTGGCCAAGTCCAACACCAGAGAGCCGGGCTCGGGCTCGTCCCAAAAGCTCCTCAATGGCACAAGGCAACATCAGTGCAGAAAAGACGGCTCATGCTGGAGGAGGTGAGAAGACGGGAGGAGGCAGAGCGACATTCTAAGGTCGTCTCAATGGCCAAGCAAGGCCAATGAACTAACTGGGAGAGCCTGGAAAAGAGGAAACTCAGCTGGCGTGACATGTGGCAAATGGAAGGATCTCGGCTAAGTTTTGTCATCAGAGCCACTCATGATGTTCTACCATCATCCCAGAACCTGAAGCAATGGTTCGGAGAAGACCCCGCTTGCTCCCTTTGCCAAGCACCTGCCTCACTAAGGCACAGTTTAACAGGATGCACGATGAGCTTTGGCCAAGGGCGTTACACTTGGCAGCATAACCAAGTTCTCAGACAGCTGTCATCAATCCTTGAACAGAGGCGAACAATCACAAATGCTTCCCCACCAACATCGGCAGGAAATGTCCACTTTACAACATTTGTACCAGCAGGCCAACCTCCAGAGCACCAGATAACATCAATGGATGCAAGCATTCTGCAGACGGCTCGGGATTGGAAAATGGAAGTGGACTTAGAAAAATGGCTTGTGTTTCCCCCAGATATTGTGGCTACAACACTCCGACCACACATGGTCCTGTGGTTCACAACAGCCAAGTTGGCATACGTTGTGGAATTGACAGTTCCATGGGAAGATGGTGTTGAAGAAGCTTATGAGAGGAAAAAGGCCAAGTACTCTGAAATGGCAACTGAAGCTTCCCAGAATGGCTGGAAGACCAAGATTTTCCCTGTCGAAGTGGAATGCAGGGGATTTGTTGCTACATCTATGACCAGGCTATTAAAAAAAATAGGGGTAAGGGGTCGCTCCCTCCAACAAACAATCAAGTCATTATCAAATTCTGCTGAAAAAAGTAGCAATTGGATTTGGATCAAAAGGAAAAACAACAATTGGGCTGCAAGATGAAAACAGGAGGGTATGGAATTGAAGGGGGCGGGGGGTGTAACTGGGCTGCCAGGTATCACCGTTGAACCCTCTGGAGATGTTGTTGGCTTATCAATGAAACACCAAAGAAGGAGGGTGCACACCTGATGACCCGATGATGTACCTACCCTACCTTTCACCACTCCAATCCCACTGCAAATATCAAGAGTGCCAACTTATTACAGGGATTGAAACATCAAGTCTTATTATCTCTACTACTACTCCCAACTGCAGCGTCGAGGCGACTGGGGGCTCACGATGTTAAAGCCCCCGGCGGGCGATGGTAGGTCCCACAGCCATTTAAGCCGTGCGGGGCGATGTAAAACCTCGCTCCGAGTCATATAAACCCTGCAATTCCTGCGGGAGAAGTTGCCGTTGCGGGAGCTCCGAAAAGCGGTCTCCCACCAGGGAGCTGCAAGCCCCCGATGTTCCTGTCCACCGGGCCTGCGGCTGGAGCCTCCGAAGCTCCAAAGTCGGGTTGCGCCGTGTGCCACCACAGCTCTCCCCGCTCCGGTCGGCCAGCTCCGCGATGGCGAATCCATAGGCTCTGCGACTGGAGCCTTCAGGTTGGTCCTGGTTAGAGGTCGCCGCCGGCTCCATGATGTTAGGCCCAACGACACCGGAGACCCGACATGGAAAAAGTTGGGTCTCCGTACAGGGAAGAGATTAAACGGTTTCTACCACCCCCCCCCCCCCAACCCCCCCACGTATACACAGCTAAAAAATAATAAAAATAAAACCAAAAACACACATTTAACGAGACAACATTTTTTTAAAAAAGACAGATGGACTGCAGTATATATGAGTGATGTGAAGTATACATGAGGGATTAGCTAGCTAATTTTTTTTTTAATGTTTATTTTATTAGAAGTGATTGTACAAGAATAAAGCAATCGTCATAAAAATATATACAATATTCGTACAGCTTCATTTTTAACATTTTATAAATTGATAAGTGAATCGGAAGAAAAAATAGCAAAAAGGAAAGAATGAAGAGAAAGAAGAAAAATACAAAAAAGAGAGAAAAAAAAGACCCCTGAACTGCCGAAGAAGTGAGAGACAAAAAAAAGAGATATGCCCCACTAATGCTTCCCTCCCCCACCCCCCCCCCCCCCCCCCCCCCCTCCACTCACCAATCCCAAGTGTTAGTTTTAGTTAATTCATATTATGAAGGTACTTCCTAAGGACTCATAATCAAGCATTTTTAAGATTTGAATGATTAGCCATGAAATTGAACATAGCAATAAATGTACCGAGGCCAATAATATAGATCATGTTAGTTACATAGATTTACAGTGGCGCAACAGCTACTGTAAAGAAGTAATGATGCTCCTTTCCTGTTCAAGTAGTTAATATACCATATAATGACCATTAATGAAAACCATTTTATTCATTCATTTTTGGAATATCCAACACTTTAAAGCACCAATATAACAACATTTGGAAACAATCATCATTCTGAACCTTTTTTTATAATTTAGATTAGTTTAGTTGATGATTGTCACATGTACCGAGGTACTGTGAAAAGCTTTCGTGCTATCCAGCTAAAGAAAAGACTATTCATTAATCTAATCAAGCCATCCACAGTGTACAGATAAAGGATCAAGGGTACAACATTTAGTGCAAGATATCATATTGGTGTCCAATAAAGCCAGATTAAAAATAGTTCAAAAGTCTCCCACATTTCAAATTTGCCGTTCACTGCTATTTCCTCATCTAGGTGAGTTAACCGTAGGAAAACCTCCTGTTATCCACATGAAGCTGGCTTATTGCTGGAAAAGAGACCCACCAACTTAGAAACAGTGCTCCAGCCATGTTTCAGACAGTGTGAGAACAGTAAGGTGGGAGCAGTAGAACATTGAACATACTATAGAACAGTACAGTATGGTTCAAACACCGAACAAAGTTGCAATGCAACATTTAGCATCAGCAACTTTCCCCGTGCCTTCCCATTTATTCTGCTACCCATGTTTAGTCAAGCTAATTGTCAAGTTAATTGGCAGAGATCCATCAGTTGGTTTGAAAAATCTCCAAATCTCCAGCGCAGCACGGTGGTGCAGTGGTAGAGCTACTGCGTTATATCACCAGAGACTCGGGTTCGATCCTGACTACGGTTGCTGTTTGTACGGAGTTTGTATGTTCTCTCCGTGACCACGTGTGTTTTCCCCGAGTGCTATGGTTTCCTCCAACACTCCGAGGACTTACAGGTTTGCAGGTTAATTGGCTTTGGTAAAGCTTGTAAATTGTCCCAAGTGTGTAGGATGGCGTACGGACATGGTGGGCTGAAAGACCTGTTTCCAGTCTGTAGTTCCACGCTGAACTAAACTAAACTAAACTAAACAAGCATATGAGAAAGTTAAAATTAAACCTGTTCAGCTCACAACGTCTGCGCTGCCCACAATGCCAAAACAACCCATCTGCCAGCACATGGCCTGTGTCCTGCTGTTCTCTGCTTGTTTATATATGTGCTTAAATGTCTCTTAAACATTGCTATTGTATGTGTTTCCACCACCATAACTGCCAGTGTGTTCCAGGCACCTACAATTTGCTGTGTTGAAAACATACTTACAATCACCTTTAAACTTTGCACCTCTCATCATAACCAAATGCCCTCCAGTTTTTGGAAACTGTTTTTGGCAACGTTTACCCTGGGGAAAAGATACTGACTATCCACCGTCTCCATGCCTCTCATAATTTTACATACTACTCTCAGGTCACATCTCATCCTCTGACACTCCAGAGAAAGTAATCTAAGTTTGCCCATCTTCTCCATGTAGCTAATACTCTCCAAGCCAAGAAACATCTTGAAGTTGATTTAAATGGCCATTAATTTACGGGAATTAAACACTCAATTCCTTCCATTTGGCCTATAAATTCATGAAAATGAGATTTTAAAATCATGTTATATTGCAAATTATTTTGTGAATGTTATTTGGACACTTAGGCAATTAAAAAATGTTTATCTTTTCTTAAGAAATGGATAGAGTTTTAGATCTAGTAATTGAATTTTGTAATTAGCTACAATTAGGTAACTAACTAATTATATGCTTTAATTTCTGGTCATCCAAGTAAGATTGCTTCATATTTGTTTCAGAATGCGTCAATCTATAATAACTGAAAATTTCATTTCGTTTTCTTAATTTGTAAGAAAGTTATGGGCTTTTGACTGTCCTAGATCACAGCTTTTGAGTTAAGTCAATGGAAAAGCAATTGCTAATTTCTGAGTATGAAAGAGTCATAACTTTTTTAATACTGAAGATATGAAAGTGAATTAGGTGTCAAATTAAACTTCCTTTGATGGGATAAATTGCTGACTTGATTTTTAAAATTTCAAAATTTTGTAACATTGCTACATTTCCTGACACTGATACGCATCCATCTTTTATGTGCTTTCCGACCTATAATTCTTATCATTGCTTTTGCAATATCGCTTCTTGCGATTTGTGGATTATATTCTCCAGTCCACCATTTGAGCATCCCTGAATCTCATTTCTATTTAATTGACAACCATTCCTTCAGCTACCAATGCTGGATTGAGTCTCTCCAATCCCTCTCTAGTCCTTTCTTTCCTTCTCCAGGTGGCGCCGTACGATGGCAGCTTCGCCAATGTTCTGTCTCGTACTTTTCTTCTTTTGGTGTCTGTTGTTAAATGTATGTTTTTTTTAGTGTATCTTTAGTTTTGTATTATGTGGAGGGTGAGGGGAAACTTTTTTTATTTCTTGCCTCGACGGAGATGCAACTTTTTCCGTATCATACTGTATCGCTGTCCGCACTGCGGCCTAACATCGTGGAGCTGGCAGTCCCTTTGCTGGGGACCAACTTCGGGTGCTCCAACTGCAGGACCTTCGTCTGCCCCGATCGCGGGAGCTTCGATCGCACGGACACGGGAGCTTCGATCGCCTGCTGCAGGAGTTTCGATCGCCCCGACAGCGGATGATTCGGCTGCCCTGACCACGGGAGAAAAGGAGGGAAGAAAATAATATGTTATTGCCTTCCATCGCAGTGCACTGTGGTGGATGTTTATGTTACTTTTTATGTAGTTGGGTGTCTTGGTGCTTTTTTGGTATGTCTGTATGGCAAACCAAATTCCTTGTATATTTTTACATACTTGGCTAATAAATTAATTATAATACAATAAATTAATTACAATACAATTACAATTAAGGCACTTATTAAACTATTGATTTCTCTTCTAATATATTGCATATTTTGGTATCAAATTGTACCATACCTGGCCTACATTGCCCAGGGTATATTATTAGTACAAACTCTCGCAGTGAGGGTAAATGACAAACATAAATCTATGGGATATGAACAACTTTAAAAATTCACAAATGGCAAGAACCACATTATTTTGTTTTTACAGCCACATTAATGAACAGTTATATAATAGGTATAAATAAGATGATTATGGACAAAAAGGCCACTGCACTAACACTGTACGGAGGCAGGCAACGCAATTATAATTATATTTTCTCCTGAAATTGCACTTTAGTAATTACTAAATTAATTCCAACTAAGCAATAAAAATTCACCAATTACCATGACTAATTCACTTTAAAATGAAGCAGTAATGATGGAAAAGCATAAGCACACACAGAAAATTTAAATGTAGTTCATCTCATTGGTAGGTTCACAAAAAAACTGTGTGTAATTGTGCTTCAATTGACAACATACAATAACTCAGTAATTATTGAAGTAAAATTATTTTTAAAAATTATAGGATGTCCACTTATGTATGTAGGTGATAGCAATGCAATAGGGATGGACTCAGCTAAGCTGGGACAAAATATTAGGACATTTTTTAATGTGTAATTCCCAAAACAGCATTTTCTGAGATCTGCACAAACTTGTTCAAAACAAATTTGATTCTGCCATTTGTACCCCTTTGGGAAGAATCTTCAAATTTTGCTCATTTTCGTAGACAAACAAAGGAATTATTTTTTTAAAGTAGGTTTTAGGACAAAAACTTATTTGACAAAGGAACCCTGTCCAGCAACAAAACTACTAAAAAGTCCAACTATTACCCATAGTCATTTCTATTGGCTTTGAAACAAGTGGAGGACTTGTGGCGGAAGTGGCGGCGCTGCCTCAGCAGCTGCAGCTTGCCTGCAGTCCGTTTGTGTTTTTTTTTGGTCTTTTTTTTGTCCTGTTAGGGGTATGTTCTTGGTTTCTTTTTAGTTGTGCATAAGTGGGGGGGGGGGGAGAGACAGTTTTAATCTCTTCCTTGAATGGGGACGCGACCTTTTCCTCGTCGTATCTCCTTTTTGCTGGGGCCTAACATCGAGGAGCCGGCGGCCTCCAACTGGAATAGAACTGAGGGCTCCGATCGCAGAGCCTGTGGACTTACCATCACAGAGCTGGCTGACCTTGGAGGCTGTGGTGGCGCTGTGGCTGCGATCCGACTTCGGAGCTTCGGAGGCTTCGACCGCAGGCCCTGTGGACGTTAACATCGGGAGCTTGCAGGTCCCTGGTAGGAGACAGATTTTTGGGAGCTCCCACAACGGCAACTTCGCCCGCGCTGAATCGTGGGGTTTTAATCGGCCCATCACAGGGCCTTACATCACCCGGCGCGGCTTAATCGGCCTCTGGACGTACATCGCCCGTCGGGGGCTTTAACATCAAGAGCCTCGATTGCCTCGACGCAGCAGTTTGACTGCCTGACCACGGGAGAAGAACAGGGAAGAGACAATACCTTTTGCCTTCCATAACAGTGAGGAGGTGTTTGGAGATTCACTGTGATGGATGTTTGTGTTAAACTGCTTTAATGGTGTGTCTTGTTTTTTTGCAGAGAACGAAATTTCATTCAAACTTTTGTTTGTTTGAATGACAATAAAAGGAATTCTATTCTATTCTATTCCAGTGTGCTTCTTTATTAAAAGGCTTATTATGTATTTTTAGAAATCTGTATTAAACGGTATTTATTTAATAAATCCATAATAAACTACGTTTACCATTCTCAACTGCTTTGGGAAATATATCTGAATGGAGAGATAGAAAATAAACAATTATCATCACTGGGTATTCAGGATCACTGAAGATTTCTGAATGTATTACTTGTATTATGATGGCATTCGTAGAAATAAACTAAACTAGAGGACATACAGTGGCTTGCAAAAGTTTTCATACCCCTTGAACTTTTCCACATTTTGTCACGTTACAACCACAAATGTAAATGTATTTTATTGGGAGTTTATGTGATAGACCAACATAAAGTGGTGCATAATTGTGAAGTGGAAGGAAAATGATACATGGTTTCCAAATTTTATTACAAATAAAAAACTGAAAAGTGTGGCATGCAAAAGTATTCAGCCCCCCTGAGTCAATACTTTGTAGAACCACCTTTCGCTGCAATTACAGTTGCAAGTCTTTTGGGGTATGTCTCTACCAGCTTTGCACATCTAGAGACTGAAATGTTTGCCCATTCTTTTTTGCAAAATAGCTCAAGCTCAGTCAGATTGGATGGAAAGCGTCTGTGAATTTTCAAGTCTTGCCAGAGATTCTCAATTGGATTTAGGTCTGGACTTTGACTGGGCCAGTCTAACACATTAATATGCTTTGATCTAAAGCATTCCATTGTAGCTCTGGCTGTATGTTTAGGGTCATTGTCCTGCTGGAAGGTGAACCTCTGCCCCACTCTCAAGTCTTTTGCAGACTCTAACAGGTTTTCTTCCAAGATTGCCCTGTATTTGGCTCCATCCATCTTCCCATCAACTCTGACCAGCTTCCCTGTCCCTGCTGAAGAAAAGCATCCCCACAGCATGATGCTGCCACCACCATGTTTCACAGTGGGGATGGTGTGTTCAGGATGATGTGCAGTGTTAGTTTTCCGCCACACATAGCGTTTTGCATTTAGGCCAAAAACTTCAATTTTGGTCTCATCAGACCAGAGCATCTTACTCCACATGTTTGCTGTGTCCGCCACATGGCTTGTGGCAAACTGCAAACGGGACTTCTAATGGCTTTGTTTCAACAATGGCTTTCTTCTTGCCACCCTTACATAAAGGCCCGATTTGTGGAGTGCACGACTAATAGTTGTCCTGTGGACAGATTCTCCCACCTGAGCTGTGGATCTCTGCAGCTCCTCTAGAGTTACCATGGGCCTCTTGGCTGCTTCTCTGATCAATGCTCTCCTTGCCCGGCCTGCCAGCTTAGGTGGACGGCCATGTCTTGGTAGGTTTGCAGTTGTGCAGTTTGGCTATCCATTTTCGGATGATGGATTGAACAGTGCTCCGTGAGATGTTCAAAGCTTGGGATATTTTTTTATAACCTAACCCTGATTTAAATTTCTCCACAACTTTATCCCTGACCTGTCTGGTGTGTTCCTTGGGCTTCATGATGCTGTTTGTTCACTAATGTTCTCTAACAAACCTCTGAGGCCTTCACAGAACAGCTGTATTTATACTGAGATTAGATTACACACAAGTGGACTCTATTTACTAATTAGGTGACATCTGAAGGCAATTGGTTGCACTGGATTTTATTTAGGGGTATCAGAGTAAAGGGGGCTGAATACTTTTGCACGCCACATTTTTCAGTTTTTTATTTGTAAAAAAAATTGAAAACCATATATCATTTTTCTTCCACTTCACAATTATACACCACATTGTGTTGGTCTATCACATAAACTCCCAATAAAATACATTTACGTTTGTGGTTGTAACGTGACAAAATGTGGAAAAGTTCAAGGAATATGAAAACTTTTGCAAGCCACTGTTGGTGTAGGGGCATAGAGGGGATTAAAAGATGAATGTTATTCTTCCAGAGGGTTGGTGGAAACATAAATATATTGCTAAGGGGATGGTGTAGGCAGAGAATCATATTCAAGAAATATTTAAAGAATACTTAAATCACCGATACAAAGAAGGTTACGAACCTATTGCTGGTCAATGTGATTATCATTGACAGGTATTTGTTGGTCTGGACATGGTGTGCTGTGGGGCCTGTTTCTGTGCTCTATGCCTATAAATATTGGCTATTATCTGAGAGAAATAGCCAATTCTGCACTTTATAATTCTATGAAATTGTAACTTAACCTGCAGACCTTTGAGCAAGTTTACACTTCAGTTGGAAAAGGAAACTCCGCACTAATCATTTAAATAGCACAACTTTAAATGTTAAGCTATTTCAAGCCCTTTACAGTCCATATGCGATTGAGTTTTATTTATTTGTATTTATTATCATAATGTTAGCTGCCACACCGGATAGCAAACAGGATGAATGGGAAATATTTGGAAAAAAGGTGTTGCCCCTGAGAAGGTGATTTGGAGTGGCTTACAGTTCTTGGAGATCTCCCTGCCTTCACAATATACAACATTTAAGGAGACAATCCCGTCTTATTCCATTATGGGACACAAAGTGCTGGAGCAACTCAGTGGATCAGGCAGCATCTCTGGAGAACATGGATAGGTGACATGTAACAGAGAACAGTACAGCATGGGAATGTGCCATCAGCCCACAATGTTTGTGTCAAACATGATGCCAAGTTAAACTGATATCATCTGCCTGTACATGATCCATATCCCTCTAATCCCTGCACATCCACATGGCTATCTACAAGCTTCTTAAACACCACTATCGTATCTGCCTTCACCACCACCACCACTGACAATGTGTTTCAGGCCCCCACAACTCTCTTCGCAAAACAATTGCCCCACACATCTCCATTAAACTTTCCCCCTCTCACCTTATAGCTTAGTCACCTTATGTCACCAGTGTCAGACATTTCCACCCTGGTAAAAAGGTTCTGACTGTCTATCCTATCTAAGCCGCTCATAATTTTATATACGTCTATCATCTTCCCACAACCTCTGATGCTCCAGATGAAACAATCCAAATCTATCCAACATCTCTCTGTATCTACAATGCTCTAATCCAGGCAGCATTCTTCTAAACCTCCTCTGCATCACCTCCAAAGCCTCTACATCTTTCTTATAATGAGGAAAACAGAACAGCATGCAATACTCTAAACGCTGCATAACCAAAGTCCTGAAGAGCTGCATCGTGACTTCTAACCCTGACACTCAATGCTACTGGCAATGAAGCCAAGTATATCATACGCTTTCTTCACTTAAACCCCTGTCTCACAGTGCGAGTTGGCCCACGAGTGACCCCGAGTTTTCACTCGTGGTGGGTCTACGATGAACGTACTTGTGCTGCTTCCACCTTCTGTTCATGAAACAAGTTTGAAACAGACTCTTTTAAAATGCTTCTGCAACGTTTACATCAATGCACAATGCTTTTACAATGGTTAAGAGTCTTGCCATTAACTATATAATTTCATTTGTTCAGAGTCTGATGTGTGTGTGTGGTGAGTGTGTGTTGTGGTGTGTGATCCCTGTGTGTACTGTGTGTATCGTGTGTAGAAGTCAAGCCTTCCTCCTCTGAAGGCCCATCCTGCATGCTCTGCCGGTGTGTATCAAAAATACCTTCTCTGTCAACGCATGGCGCATCGCTGCTAAGTGGCTGGCAGGCGCGCTGCTCCTGCCAGCGGTAAGTTTAAACCTGAAGGTAAGTTTTTTAACTTTTCAGGTTAGGTTTCCATTGCTGGAATCTCTTCTTGGAACACACTACAGAGTTTCCTGCTGGATTTTCGGGGGCAAAGTCGGGACGGGCCGTGGGGCTGGAAAGCCTTTTATGGACCGCGTCCCAGTCACGGATCGTGGGGAATCCCGGTCACGACCTCAGAGTGGGAAAAGTCCAGGCCCCGCGTCCCATTGGACACTTGGAACACACTACGGAGACTGCAGAAGTGCGGGTAGCGGCAGCGGTCAAATTTGCCTTCAGAGATGCTGGCGGTGGAGCCAGCGGCTTCAGACTGGTGCCGGCAGCACCTTGGCAAACCCGCTTGGAGGGCAGCCACGGAGAAAGTCCGTACGGCCCGTTGACTCAAACGAGTCGGGCCAGGAGGGAGGATTCCTGATGGAGAGGATCCCCTCCTTCAATGGGTAACGTTCTTCGGACGTCAAACCCACATGGAGCACCTAATGGAGAGGTGCTCCACAATGGTATGCTACAAGGAGGGAGTTATATCACCACGGGTCTCTGTGGGGCCCGCGGCAACAGCACCTGTGTACAGGGCTGCACACTGTCTCCCTCTCTGAAGAGTGGAGCAGTCGGGGTCAGTTCTGTCTGACTCGGAGTTCAGAGGTATTGCCAGGAGCATACCATGAGGCACGAAGGATATGGTCCGTGGAGGGGCCACATCAGTGCAGGTCTCCTCGGGGCCTGCGGCAACAGCACCGGAGTACAGGGCTGCACACTGTCTCCCTCTCTGAGCAGGGGAGCAGTCGGGGTCAGTGTGTAACTGACTCCAAACTCGGAAGTATGTCTGTGGCACATACTGGGGTTCCTGAAAGCGCCGGCAGTGAACAGCGCTATCAGGGGTGATGTTGGAGGGGCTTGGTACACCAGGAACCAGCTGCTGTATCTGCTATTCAGGTAAAACCTATTCAACAGGTGAGACCTGCATGAGGGAGCTAAAGCTGCCGAACTACAAGTACAGCCTCATCATATCGGTGACAATACACCCCACACCTCCATCAGCAGCAAGCGGTTCACTGAAGCTGGTGGCAGCCAGCAAGCTGGGCAGAGGGCTTTAGGCCAAGGCCCAACCGGTCTCAGGAAAAATATGGAATCCACGTACCCTACCAGTCCTCTCCAATCAAGGATGGAAATAGAACCCGCATGAGGGGCCTTTGGGCTTACCATAAGACCACCGGTAACCATGAAGGTAGGTGGGTCTGGTTCTTTCCGAAACATGGGCTATGTGAACCATTTACAAGTTGGAAACACTTGTAAAAACCTGTAAACAACCTTGTTGTTATGAAGCAGCCTCTATTCATCAAGAGTATTGGCAATATAGTGGCTGTGTTTTCAGCTGTGCATTTGGATGTTTGCATTATCAGAACTTATAACGTACAAAGGAGCAACCTCTTCAGTGACATGTAGGTCGTTATTAACAGACCTATCCTATTACCAGCTGAAGCTATCAAAGTCACAATGGTGGACAAACTATATTCTACATTGCTCCTGTACTTTTGCTCAGTAACTCTTCAGTTATATTACAAACTGATACTAGTACTCAAAGATGATAAATTACGAATAACATCTCTAGTTACGGAGGTGGATGGGCTTTTTATGTTCAACTCCAAGTTGATATACTATGGTGGGGACATTTGACGCTGGTGTATCATCACGTAAAAATCTATGACAACACAGTATGGATGTTGTATCACAACATATTTAATGACATTGTGGTTCGATGGAACACCGAATATCAATATGTTTGCATCCAGGCTCTATCACCATTGCAAAAATATGTGGCACAGTGGCAATAGATGATTTCTCGCTACACTGAGGAGGAATGTTTTTTTATGTCTTTCCTCCATTTTGCCTCATCAGTCCGGTCTTGCCCAAAAATCAGCAAGATCTCGCCTCAGGCATTTTGTACTGCCTGACTGGCCCATGTTATGTTAAAGATATAACATATCTTATAACATAATGGTTCCTGCTAAATGTTGGGGATGATTATAGGACCTTATATGGTTGTCCTAAACACAAAAATTTGGTGGTTCACCCCGTGATTGAGGAAACCATCCTCTGCATGATAAAATCAATTTATAGACTTGGAGTCTCTGAGAAGACTATTCAGTGGCATGGGTTGCCAGACCGAACCCTGTACGTGCTCACTGCAGAATGCAGGGATAGCACCGAGAAAGCAGTACATTTTTCCTCATAAGGAGATGGGAAGTTTTTTGGTTTGAATGTCAATGTTCCATATAATACGGCACAGATAACTAACATGTCGGAGTTCATTTCAGATGGGTCTTTGACAATCAATTAAGTTATGGTACCATTAACTGTGCCAATGTGCGTTCTGATCATAGTTGCTACAGCGATCAGGACCCACTCTGTCGGGTCACACTCTCTGATATTCACATTTATAAGGATATCTTTAACATAATTCTCCCAGGCCCAGGTACTCGGAGATATGGGATGTTAGCATTGTTCTTAAACTGCTTAGCCAGTAGGGCCCAGCTACATCTCTATCCCTGGTCAAACTCACTTACAAAGTTTTTATGCTCATGGCGCTAGTCTCAGTGCAACTGGTCCAGCCACTACTTATATTGTGACTGGACAGGATGGTTACATCTGCTACTAATATAATATATTATGTTCATGATGTAGTTAAGCAGAGAAGATCAGGAGTATCAGGTCCCAAAACTATTTCTCATGGCATACCCCATGGACCTTTGGTTGTCTGTAGTCAATCATTTACAACAATACGTCAAGGTCACCAAGAGCCTTAGAGGATCTGCACTAGCAATGGTAGTTAGTTACTAAAAACTTCATAACAGGTATCTATCCAGACCATCTCTAGGTGGTCAAACAGGGTTTTGGCTTATGCAGAAGTAGATACCATATCTTCTATCTCACTCCACTAGGGCTGCTACTAGACTAGCAGTTAGGGTCATGTACGTTCCACTGGAACACACCCTAGTGGCTGCAGGATGGTCAAACAAATGAACTTTCCCACATTTTATAATAACCCATTGCCAGACCAGGGGTATTTGCCAAATTCCATTTATGATTTGTTTCATAGTTTCCCCCAGGATGGAAGGGGTCACTATAATTCTCCTTTGATGATTAAAGCATCAGCATTTTAAGAAACTATGTCATAGCTGAATACATTAATCTTTTTCACTCATCCATGGTCAATTGATGCAGTGTGTGACGCCTGGACTCGTATCCAGCATGAAATCACAGAGCTTTGAAGTCTTCACGGAATCACTCACTCCGAAATGAAATAGTAAGATTAAATGAGAATTTACTAGCTTGATGTTTGATCTTTATTTTATGAGGAATTACGATGAGCGATTATGTGCCCACCGCTCCCAACCCTCGTATCATAAAGGTCATCATGTAGTTCTCAAGTTCTCTCCAATCTTACTATATTCAGGTCAACAACTGTTATCTGTGATTTCACACCGCTGCTTTGAAGATTGACGTGCATGCGGGCTGGCGGCTTCTTCACGTAAACGCTCATCGTAACTCCTCACAAAATAAAGATCAAATTCAAACTGGTAAGTTCTTGTTTAATCTTACTATTTCTCCATACATTCAACCAATCAAAGAGCAACATCTCACACATGCACAGGTTGAACTCCATCTGCCATTTCTTCACCCATTTCTGATCTATATCTGATTGTATCTTCTAACAGTCTCCCTCACTATCTGCAACTCCACCAATGTTGGTGTCATTAGCAAACTTACTCACCAATCCACCTACATTTATGTCCAAGGTAGACAAAAAAGCTGGAGAAACTTAGCAGGTGAGGCAGCATCTATTGGGCGAAGGAATAGGCGATGTTTCAGGTCGAGACCCTTCTTGGGGTTTACGTCCAGGTCGCCTATACGTTTTGGGTCACAGCCCTCGTTAAGACTGACACTGTTTCTACATTGGGACATTGTTGCCGCACTGTCCTATTCCATTGTTCGCACAACATATAAACAAGCCTCTTCTTTTGATTTCCTTTTTTCTGCCAGCGTCCACAAGTGATGATAGTTCTTTCACATGAATCTCTCAAAAATACTGTTTAGTTTTGAAAGTCTGCGCTTCTCTCCTCTTATCTTACTCTTGGGTGAATTGCTGCCCAGGCAAGCCAAGTGGCTGATCTAGCAGTGTTGATATAGCAACAACCTCGGGCTGACACATTGGCATAATTCGCTGCAGCTGCAAGACCCGTTCTTCATGCCAACCAAATTCTTTGAAATATGATGTTCCTTCTCTGATTTTCACTTGCTTTGGCACCTTGTGTGCCAGTCACTCAGCAGGGAGTAAACATGGAAAAGGTTTGCTAGTTGCTGCGAGCATTGTAGGTTTTAAACTGACAGCTACCTCCTCGACACTGGCGTGTTTTTCCAACAGAAACATGAAGCCTGTCAAATTCATCCACCAGTCAGACTTACAAGTTAGTTGCCATGGCAGCACAATATAATCATTTTCTCCTTTGGGTTTGTCTCAAACAGCCAACCAGCTATCATATTGAAAACAGCTAATGATTACTTTTTACAACAAAGATTAAGAAACGCAACTCTTTTCAAGTATTTCTTTAAAACCAATTATTTCAAAACCAATCTTACTATGATAATTTCCATCCATTGTGTTTAATAGAATCCTAAGCTTTGATAATAAAACCGTGAGATATGCATCCGAATTAATTTTGGTCAGATTCCTATATTTTTTTGAAACAGCTAATTTCTGTGGGATAATTGAAATTTGGAACCCTGCCGTATCCTTCAATGGTGTAACAGGCAGGCAGTCTGAAAAGTATTGAACAAAGTCAGTTACGAAAAGAAAATCTGGTGTGACTTGTCTCTCGGAATTTCTTTGACCAGTAATATAGATATGGAGAAACCAGTGTATACACAACAGACAGCAGATGCTGGTTTACTAAAAAAATATATAAAGTTCCGGAGTAACTCAGCGGTCAGGCAGCATCTTGGGAGATGAAAAGTGTAGGAATGAACTGCAGATACTGGTAGAAGATGGACACAAAATGCAGGAGTAACTCAGCGAGACAGGCAGCATCTCTGGATAGAAGGAATGGGTGACATTTGGATTTGGAACCCTTCTTCAGACTAAGAGTTTGGAGAGAGGGAAATTAGAGATATAGAAGGATAAGGTGTGAAAATTACAGATCAATGCAGCCAATGTTCAAGGAAATGTTCATTATACCATTCTTGATCATCATCTGCTTTGATCTGTCATTTTCAGACATCCTTCCATATCTCTAGTTTCACTCCACCCTGACTCTCGGTCTCAACCAAAAATGTCACCAATTCCTTCTCACCAGAGATGCTGCCTGCCCCTCTGCATTAATCCAGCATTTTGTATCTATCTTCAGCACCTTGGGAGACATGGATAGGTGATGTTTCGGGTCAGTATCATTCTTGACTGAAGAAGGGACCCAACTCATAAAGTCAACCTATCCATGCTCTCCAGAAATGTTACTTCACCACTGAATTACTCCAGCACTTCGTGTCCTTTTTTGGAGGTGTGTTCAGATTTTCACAAAAGTTTGCAATAATACCTTGCACAAGATTACAGCCCACAAAATTTGAGTAAAATATTGACATGGATTAAGAAATAATTATTGGACAGAAAGCAAAAAAAATTAGAAGAGGTTGATAATTCACAGATCGACAGGTTTCCAACCATTGGAGTATTATATGGATTGATGCTTGCACCCCAACCAACCATAATCAATGGCACTGATTTGGCTGAGGAGAACTAATATCTTATTTTCAGGCTTTAATACTAAACTAGGTGGGATTGTAAGTATGGAGGTGGATTAAAAAAGGCTTCAAGGATATGTGGACAAGCTGAGTTAGTGGGAGAGAACATGATAGATAGAATATAATGGAGAAATATTTGAGGTGATTCATTGTGGAGCACATAATAGAAAAAGTGTAAATACTGCGAATTTGGTTATTGAAGATGGTCAAAGAAAGCTAGGTGTATTCGTATGCAACTAAATGTGCAACAAGTGATTAGCAGGGGAAATGGTACGATAGCCTTTAAAACAGATGGTTTTGAATGCAGGAGTAAATAAGTCTTATTACCAATGTATACGTTCTGGGTGGACACTTGGTGAATACATCTTTCAGACGAAAAGTATTCACCACAGAAAGAATGCAGCAAAGATTCATTAGACTAGTTCCATGGATGGTAGGTTTGACACACAAGACAGATTGTGGAGACTGGGACTGTGTACCCTGCATTCCGTTGTGTTTCAATGAATGAGGGGAGATCTTATCAAAACATACAATATTATTTGAGGTCAAAGAATATATTATCTATTCTTTGATATTTGATAATATATAATCAAATATTATATTTGATATTTAGGCATTAATTATATAACGGCTTAACAAGGTAGACGTGGAAAAAATGTTTCTCCTTACTGAGGAGTTTAAGACCAGGGGATACAGTTTGGAAATAATGAGTAAGCGGCTTAGCACTAAAATAATTACATTTTATTTCACTTAGATGGAGAAAGTTTGGAATTCTCCATTCCAAATAAGAGGTCAATAGATTTCTTGATATTCTGGGAATCAAGGGAGATGGAAAATTACACTAAGATGGAAGAAGATCACCCATGATGAATGGCAGAGCAAGCTTGGAGGACCAAAGGCCCACTTCTCCTTCACTTCTTACGTACTTATTGCCCAGAACATCCAGGTCCGTATTCTGTTCCTCAAGAGACGGTTGATTGCCAAAGGCAAAAGTAGTCTGTGACAAATACCCTAGTCACACTCTTTTTTTAAACCAATGACTTAACACAATGCTTTTAAATACTTCCAGGAAATACCTCAAGGACAAGGCTTTCGCTGCACATTATTGACAATGACAATCCTATAGTAATATCCAACGCCATCCATAAGAGCCAACATCGTTTTTTACAGTCACAAGGAAACCATTTCAAAAGTGAGTGTCAGAAGGATTGATAATAAACCTGAAACTGTCACTCAAGGAAGCAACTACTTGGACAGTATGAGTAGAATGCTAATAAAACACGTTTTCTAATATTTCAAAACAAATATATTGATATATTTTACAGTGAAGTGAAGCAGAAACACTGTAAATCTTTGCTGCCAGTTTATTAGGTCAGCAACCGCACAGCATAATCTATACTTTTTGCTGCTGCCACAACTAACCTTTTGGTTTAATGAGGTTCAGGAAAAGCTTTACTAAATTACTACACTAAACCCTTTCAAAGGAAGGATGCTGAAATTCAGTGTGATCCGAACATGGGCATGAGGATCCGTCTTGCGATCAGTGACAGCACTGAAGGCTTTTGAAAGCACCGGAGAGAAAGAGAGAGTCCACCACCCACAGTAAAATTCTCATCCATATAAAGATGAAATTGCAAATAAACATGCAAATGGAGACAACTAGTACTGTTGAGTAAATAAACCAGTAAAATAAATTAACACCACTGATTCATGGGAATTCTTGCAAGGGGCTGAAGTAATTACATTGAATTTAAAGCAAATTGGGTGACAGCATGGTGGCACAGCAGTAAAGTTGCTGCTTGCAGCACCAGAGACCCGGGTTCGATTCTGACCACCAGTGCTGTCTGTACGTATTTTGCTCATTCTCCCTGTGATCACGTGGGTTTTCTCCAAGTGCTCCGGTTTCCTCCCACATTCCAAAGAAGTGCAGGCTTGTAGGCTAATTGGCGTTCTCCAAATTCTCCAGTGTGTAGGCTGGAGCTAGTGTATCTTTGGTCAGCGTGGACTCCATCAGACTCTGGGCCTATTTCTACGCTGTGTCTTTAAACAAATAACTTTAAAAGATCCGATGAGCTGTGCGACCAGATGCAGAAGACCTGGCGGACCGCGGCCTGTAGGGGGAAGCCGCCAAGCCGATCCCTGCTCATCGTGCACACACCAGAGACCTGAGAGGAAGGAGCCGGCAGCAATGGATATGAGGAGCAAGGCCAGTAGGAGAGTGAACCAGGGTTTGCCTTCCGCATCCTCAAGGTCAGCTACGGGAGGCACCCCGGGCACAAAGGTGGACAGGGGAGGAGAGGAACGCCAGGTTTTCTGCTTGAAAGAGATGGCCAGAGACCCTGCAGTAGCCTGGCACTCACCTGGATCTGGCTCAGCTTCATATGAGCTAGAGTGTGGACTGGACTTTGAAAATGGCACCAAAACCTGCCACCTCATGAATGCAATCTCTGTGGACTATTTCTGTACACTTTGCTAAATGGGGATTGTGCTTAGGTATGGTAATACTTTACTAAACTGTATGCAAAAATTTCACTATGCGTTTGCACACGTGACAATGCAGCACCGTTGACCACTAATCATTGTCTTTCGGTTCAATAGTTGTAAATTGGTCTTTCTATTTCACAATTGCTTCCTCCCTTCTCTTAACACCACCTGCACATCCTTTGTTCCTTTCTTCCTCTTGCGTTTACCTTATTTCCTTCCTCTTACAGGTATATCCTTGTTTGAGGTGGATTTTCAGCTGGCTTCTCATTGTGAAAAATTGGGTTAATGGATTGCATTCTAGACTGGTGAGATATTTCAAAGCCAGGACGGTGCAGAGCTTGGAGAATTTTCTGCAGGTTCCCAGGTGTCCAGTGCCCATGTCTTCGGTCGTATATGTTGTAGCCTTGGAGATGTCAGAGTAGCCTCAACAAGTGACAACAGAACACTCTGTAGATGCCCCATATATTAGCCATTTTGCACAACTAGTGGAGAAAACCAATGCCTAATGTGTTGGATAGTGTTGATCATGCAGACTGCTTTGTCCTGGATGACAATGAACTGCTTAAATTCTGGAACCATACTCATCCAGATACGTTCAACAAAGCTGCCAATTGACTTAATGAGAATAAGCAGTAGTGAAAATTGGACCCTTGTATTTCTGCGGTTCCAACAGTTTAGGGACCATTACCTTCCACTGACATTTTTACTCCTTAACTATATTCATGACTTCCGGTGGCGCCATGTTATCTTAACATGGAGCTGCACATAGCTCCACTCCCTAAAATTCGCGATTTTTCGCGTTAAAACCAGATCTACAGGTCGGGACCAATTTAAAAAACTTATCAGAGTCAATGCTCGACTTGTTGATAACATCATCTGTAACAGCTGTGAATTTAACAGAGGCTTAAAGCACTTAAAATGAACAATTCTTCCCTGGGTAAGAGCACTCAGAGAACAGTTACAAAACGCTCCTGGGGAAGCCAGATGAAGCCTACAGATTTATTTTTGAAGTGGCTTCCGAAGAAAAGGTTCTTTTTGGTAAGGCTACAAGATTCAAAGCAGACTTGGCCAAGGACAAAGAATTTGAAGAATTAAAGCTTTCGGTAAGTGAACTGAAAGATGTAAAGGTGGATGGAAAAAAGATGGAACACATGATGGGAGCTATGATGGAAAAGATAGAAAAGCTGACGCTAAATATGACTTCTTGTAATCAGAATGTTATTGAGTCTGTGAAGGATTCGATTGGCACTATTAATAAACAAATTAACGATGTGAGAGAAGAACTATCGGAGAGAATTGATAAGGGTGAAGAAGACACCACGAAGAAGTTCGGCGCTGTGCTGGACACTGTATCAACCTGTATGTTTACAATGCACGAGATGGAGGATGAGATGGCAAGAATGGTGGAGGAGATGAAGAAGGTGAGGTCAGAACAAGACCTTGCTACACGACAGATGGCGACTCAGCTGGCTAAAGTTTCAGACAAATGTCTGGACCTCGAGGCTCGTTTGAGACGTCATAACCTAAGATTAGTTGGCATACCAGAGGGAGCCGAGAGAGATAACACCTGCGAGTTTGTTGCGGGATTAATTAAAGAGGCTCTTAAGCTCCCTAACCTACCAAAAATTGAAACAGCACACCAGGTTCCTAGATTCAAACACAAATCTCAGGATGGCTCAGAACGTATATGAAAGATTATTGTGAAATTCTGGGACATTGCTGACGTGGAAGAGGTTATGAGGAATATCAAATATGGCGTGCCTCTGATGTATGGTGTAACTACTTTTAAAATCTTCAGAGACTACCTTATGAAATCATGCAAAAAACGAAATCAATTCTCTAAGGCAAAGTAGGCTCTCCAATGATATAAGGAGGTCAGATATAGTGTTTACTACCCAGCTAGAATGCACATTTCCTACAAAGAACAGCAAAAATCGTTCACAAATCACGAGGAGGCATACAAATATGCTCTAACCATCGTGGATCAGAAGGACTAGCTGGAAAGGTTGGACCTTTTGGACACTCTCTTTCTTTACTATTGCACCCAGAATGGTGGCACACTGCCCAAAGAAGGAACTTTGTTTAGACGTCTTATCGGCGGAATGCTAACTCAAGGATACACTCTGTTCCAAGAGAAGCTGGAAAAAGATAATCAACGAAAGCAGAGCTCATCAACAGACTGGGCTTAGCTATTACTGTTGTATATGAGATTGAATGAATAACCTAAATGGTATAGCATTAACTTCCTTAACACTATTAACATAGAATATTAACATAGAATCAGTAATTAATGCTAATCAAAAATGGGGATTTTCAAATTAACACTTTAATTTAACCTAATAATTCTTAAGTAGATTTATAACCAGGGCGTGAGGGGAAGAGGCAAGCTACTGGCTTAGTTCCAGGAGCCAGAAATAGTTTAACCTCTTCAACCAATAGTCGGTGACCTTTGAGGTTAAAATATACGCTTAACACTCAGTAGACAAAAATGATAGTTTATATCCGGAAATACCTAGGAAATGGACATATATTCTGTAAATGGGTACTATACATTTGATTTTTTTAAACTGGCCCTGTTCCAATATGTTATGATTAATTGAGGGAGTGGAGCTATTTGTTTGTTTTATATCGACACGAAAGTCAATAAAATGTTTTTACCCACCTACAGGTGGGTCACTTGTTACAGTGCCGACACTTGTATTAGTTTTTTTTTAATCATTTTCACATTTAATCACATGTGTGTTTTCTTTATTCAAGGATTATCGCAAAGGGAATCAACTAACTGAACATTGTAGGGTAAATGATCCCACTATATCCAAAAACCTGAGGTACGAATGCACTTCAAGACACATAGGTATTAAATCTATTCAAAATGCAAGACGATAACCAAAATAAACTGGGAGGAATCTCATTTTGTAGTTGGAACGTTAGTGGTGTTAACAAACGCATTAAAAGAGGTAAGATTCTAGCTCAGCTGAAAGCATACAACACAGATATTGCCTTTTTACAAGAAACTCATCTTAAACTTCAAGACCAAGCTAGATTGAGGGAGAACTGGATAGGACAAACTTTTCACTCGTCATATACGCCGAAATCTAGAGGAACGTCTATTATTATCCGCAAAGGCATTCCATTTAAACCCAAAAATACCTTAACAGATAAGGACGGGAGATATTTGATAGTTACCAGGGCGATCCATGCTGCCCCAATTACCTTGGTAAACATATACGCACCCAACTTTGACAACCCGCACTTTTTCAATAAAATCTTGAATAAAATTGCAGAATATAACTACTAAAATGTCATAAACGGCGGAGACTTTAACTGTGTCTTAGACACTTACTTAGATAAATCCAATCAAAAACAAAGAGGTATTACGAAATCCAAAACTAGCGAACTTCTAAACACATACATAAAAAACACAAACATAACAGATGTCTGGAGGATTGCAAATCTGACCGGCAGGGATTACTCGTTCTATTCTATGGTACACAAGACATATTCACAAAGAGATTATTTTTTGGTGGATACAAAACTAATACCCCACACTTCTAAACCAAAATACCACACAAATACGATCTCAGATCACTCCCCAACAACTTTTTTTCTAAAAATGGAAGGAATGATTAAGAACAAACCGTTTTGGAGGTACAACCCACAAATTTTAAAAGACCCGCAAGGGAGTACATATTTAAAAGAGCAAATGGACCTTTTCTTCGAAATAAATGACACGACAGACATATCACCTACATTATTATGGGAATCGTTTAAAGCATTTATTCGAGGCGTGATAATTTCATATCAAGCTTTTCAAAATAAGAAAAATAAGAATGAACAAAGACAATTAGAAGAACAAATTAGACAACTGGACATAGAAAACACTAAAGACCCCACTACGGATAAACATAATAGAATAATAATACTGAAATTCAAATTTAATAAATTATTATCAGAGAAAGTCATAAGATTATTACAAATTACAAGACAGGAACACTTTGAATTTGGGGATAAGCCCCACAAACTTCTGGCACGTCAGTTAAAAGAAACGAGAAAAGGATCACACAATTTTAAAGATTAAATCAGACAAAGGGGAAATATTGACCTTGCCGAGTGATATTAATAAAAGATTTGTACAATTTTACGAGAATCTGTATACATCTAAAACGATAATGGACACCAACAAAGTTAAAGAGGTCTTGGATAATTGTAACCTTCCTAAATTAGAGTTGCAGGAACCAGAGGAATTGGGAGCACAAATCTCAAATAAGGAATTAGAGGAAACAATAATCTAATTAAAAAATGGAAAAACACCAGGTCCCGACGAATTTAGTAACAAATTCTATAAATGTTTTTATGACATATTAACCCCCCGCCTACAGAAAATGTATACTTATGCCTTCAAAGCACAATACTACCTGAAACACTAGCAGAATCCACGATCACACTAATACTTAAGAAAGATAAAGATGTGGAAGAACCTGGATCATACAGAGCTATTGTGTTGTTAAATACAGATCAAAAAATATTAGCGAAAATACTAGCTAGAAGACTAAGTAAATGCGCTAGTAAATTAATACATCCGGATCAAACGGGGTTTATCCCTAACAGACAATTATTTAATAATTTGAGACGACTGTTCAATATAAGGCATTCACACCAAACTGAAGGTCAAAAACTATCAATCATATCGTTGGATGCAGAGAAAGCATTCGATCAGGTCGAATGGGATTCTATGCTCAGGGTATTGCAAGAATTTCAACTGCGAGAGAATTTTATTCTATGGATTAAATTACTATATAATAAGCCAACGGGCAAAATATTAACGAACAATAATTTATCTACAAAATTTAATTTGTCAAGGGGAAATAGACAAGGATGTTCATTATCACCATTGTTATTTGCCCTCATAATGGAACCCCTAGTGGAAAGAATCAGAACTCATCCGAATATCCATGGATATAAAACAAAATATTCCAATAATAAAATATCACTATACGCTGACGACGTACTATTGTACATCACAAAACCTCATATTACTATATCAAATATTTTGAAAATTAATAGAGGACTTCGGATCATTCTCAGCATATAGAATAAATTGGAATAAAAGTGAAATCATGTCAATAAAACCGAACGACTACGCATCTTTTACAGTTTCCTTTCAAAATAACTACGGAAACATTTAAATACTTGGGCATCGAAATTACTAGAAGATATCAAGATATGTTTGACGAAAATTATAACCCTCTACTTAAGAAACTAGGTAACTTGATTAAATTTTGGAAAACGCTTCCGATGTCCTTAATAGGCCGAATAAATGTCATAAAAATGATTTTTCTACCACAAATTTTATACCTGTTCCAATCTATTCCAATATATTTACCCAAAAAGTTTAAAAAAAAACTGGACTCAGATATCACAAATTTTATTTGGGATTATAAATCCCACAGAATACAAAGAGCTCATCTGACTAAACCCAAAGTAGTAGGGGGATTAGCACTCCCCAACTTTATGTATTACTACTGGTCTGTAAATATCAGAAACATGATCCAATTGCTGGATAACTCTCCCCAACAACCGGATTGGATGATTATGGAGAGAGAGGATTGCTCTCCTTATAATATTGGAGCAATCCTTCTCTCTCCAATATCGATGAATAATATAAATTACAACAATAATCCAATTATATACAGTACAATCAGAATTTGGAAACAAATAAAACACAATCTAAAATTAAGAAATTTATCTCTCTTATCTCCTATCGGTAAAAAACCCTCATTTAAACCTTCAACTATAGATAAAGCATTTATACAATGGGAAAGAGCTGGAATTAAAATCTTGGGAGATGTGTGAGAATCGGGAAAACTATTATCATTTAAACAAATACAACTGAAATACAATTTGGGAAACAATCAGTATTTTAAATATTTCCAAATCCATGACTATCTGAAAAAATACGCACATTATTACAATATGCCTCCAGACTTACTGGAAGAAGTAATGAATACAAAGGCAGAATCAGCAAACCTAATATCATATATATACATATATTTATTCTAAATGTAGAAATACCAACAACAGATGGTATCAGGAGAGACTGGGAAAAATAATTAAGTATAAAAATTCCCAAAGAAAGGTGGGTAGAATATTTATTAAACGTGCATAAATGTTCAATTAATGTAAGACACACCTTAATACAATTTAAAATCTTACACAGATTATACTATTTAAAAACTAAAATAAGTAAACATTTTCCCAATGTCTCACCTATATGTGATAAATGTCAATGTCAAGAAGCTAATACAGCACACTCATTTGTCTTTTGTACAAAAATGCAAACATTTTGGACTGAAATTTTTGAAATTTTCACAAAAATATTTAAAATAAAACTGACCCCGGAAGCAGACTGGATAATCTTCGGGATATCGGAAGATTGCCCTGAATTAAATGTGTTTCAAAAGACTCTATTCAAATATGGCTTAATAACTGGAAAAAAGCTCATCTTAAAATTCTGGAAAAATTCTCCGGTACCCACAGTCAATATGTGGATTTCAACTATGTTCGAAACACTACACTTGGAAGATATGAGACTCCGACTAGCAGGAAAATCGGACTGTTTCTATACGACGTGGTCTGCATTTATAAATCTATTACAAGGGTAAGGTGCAAGAATACCTTGTGTCGGGTCTTGGTAAAGGGGGAAGAAAAACTGTCGAGTTGGTAGATTCCTTTTGCGAGATGTTTATAATAAAGTAACTGGCTTTTCTTCTTTCTTTCTCTATTTTTCTCTTTTTTCTTTTTTTTTCCTCTCCAGGGTCTATCTCTTAATTCCCGTTTCTAACTCTTCAAGGGTTTCCTTTCCCTCTGTCACGCTTTTGCACTTTCACATCGCATTTTCACTTTTCTACTTTCTATGCTGCTATTTTTCTCTCTATTCTCTCTTTTCTAAAGCCTTAACATAAAAAAAAAATTAAAGGGTGCAATGACTGTAATACAATACAAGGGATGTACACTGATGTAACTTACAGTACCGCTAATAAATAAAGATATAAAAGTAAAAAATAAAAACTATATCCATGATCATTATTCCTCAATGCCATTTAAGGAGTTTAAAATGGATATCCCTGGAACATATGCACTGAGATATCACCAGACATAATTAATCCACAGCAGTTTAAACATCGGCAAGGCACACCGGAAATCTTTGTTGCCAGCTTCTTTTCATAATGTCAACAATCACACAGCACCATTTATGCTTTTTATTGCTGCAACAAATAGCTGTGTGACATAAAGTGGTTCGGGAAAAGATATGAAACTTGCGAACTAAACCCTTTCAATGGAAGGGTGGTGAAACTCATTGCAGAGCAGACTCGATGGGCCAAATGGCCAAATTATGTTCCCATGTCTTACACTTTAAGTTCCTCAGAACATCCTAAAAGTGTTATCCGAACACAGGTAATGGTAAGTGTCCTGTCTTTCCATGACAGCACTGGAGGCCTTTGAATGTACTGGAGAGGAAGAGAGAATCCTTCACTCACAATGAAAACCTCCAACCATACAATGAAGCAATGGAGGTAAGAGAAGGGAGCTGAAACAAAGGTGAAAATCAAGCCGTGGGATCAAACATTAGTTCTCACCTGTTTCAGACAAAGGTTCCCTAAAGATGCTGCCTGATCCTTTGAGTTACTCCAGCATTTTGTGTCTAAAAGCTATCCTTGGCTGTCATACCAAGTCAGACCATATAATAATTTCAATGAGATTATTATTCTTCAAGAGCGTAAAGACTTAGTCAGCTTAATCGCAAATTATATAACAAATCCACCATCCCAGTAATCTTCCGACGTTTTTTCCACCTCCAAAGGGATCCAACCACCAGTTACATCTTCCTATCTCGACCTCTTTCTGCCTTTCCTTCTGCAACTCCCTGGCTAACACATCTCTTCCCCCACAAACCACCCCCTACCCAGGTACCCTCCCCTGCAACCCCAGGAGATGCGACACCTGTCCCTATCCCTCCTCCCTTTACTCTGTCCAGAGATCCCAAAGGACTTTCAGGTTAGGTTCACTTGCACCTCCTCCAACGTCATCTAGTGAATCTGTTGTTCAAGGTGTGGACTCTTATACATCGGCGAGACCAAACGTAGACTGGGCGATCGTTTCGCTGAGCACGTTCGCTCAGTCTGCCTGGAAATATCTGATCTCCCGGATGCCAAACACATTAATTCACCTTCCCATTCCCACAATGACCTTTCTGCCCTAGGCCTCCTCCATTGTCAGTGAAGCCAAATGCAAATTGGAGGTACAGCATCTCAGATTTCACTTGGGCAGCTTACATCCCTGTAGTATGAATATTGATTTCTCTAACTTCAAGTAACTCCGGCAATCCCTCTCTCTCCATCCCTCCCCTACCCAAGTCGTTCTGTCTCATTGTCTGTAACTCGTTTTCACCTAGCCAACAGCTAACAATGGCCTGTTTCTTTTATCATTGTCACTTGTTTGCATATCTTTCATTCATTTATTTCTACATCTTTATATCACATATTTCTATATATCTATATATCTATATTTCTAATTTCCCTTTCCCCGATTCTCCACCTGAAAAAGGGGTTTGACCCGAAACATCACCTATTCCTTTTCTCCAGATTTGCTGTCTAACCTACTGATATACTCCAGCTTTTTGTATCTATCTTCGGTTTAAACCAGCATCTGCAGTTCCTTCCGACACACCCCAGTAATCTATTTGGTAAAACAAATGTATATTCATTTGATTGTCAATCCATTCTTCCTTAGGTGGGAGATCAGACCTATGCAATATTCTGAATGTGGTATCACCATGACCTTAAATAATTAGATAAAGATGGCTCTATGATAATATGTAAATCATTTGCATTTAAAGACAAAGTAGCATTTTGTCTCCCTAATTGCTTGCTATATTTGCATGTTAACTTTCAGTGATCATGTACAGAGATTGTCAGGTGCCTCTGAACAATAACACATATCTCCCTTCAAAAGGACTTAAATCAGCATACTTTTTAGTTTATATTTAAATTTTGCATTGGAATTGTGGTATGCAACTAACCCTCCCCATCACTGAATTATGAGCAGTATGTTTCATTGGTGCTATAATGTTTGCAGTTTTTAATTTTGTTCTTTCCTCCCCTTCTAGTTCACTGGCAAGATAATTACCAATCAGCCGAATATTACAAGTGGCCAGCATCTTTTAAAAGACAGCGGGCAGTTCAAAAAGCAGCTGAGTTGGAAGAAATGGTGAAAGTCACTTGAAAATTGAAACTGAGTTCAAATGCTTTGAGAAATTACTAAACTGGGAAGCAAACAAGCAGCAGTGGTGGCATTGTGGCAGAGCGATAGAGTTGCTGCCTTACGCGCCAGAGACACGGGTTCGATCCTTACTACGGGTGCTGTCTGTATGGAGTTTGTACGTTCTCCACCGGACCTGCGTGGGTTTTCTCCGGGAGCTCCGCTTTCCTCTCACACTCCAAAGAAATACAGAATTGTAGGCTGATTGGCTTGGTTAAATTGTAAATTGTCCTTAGAGTGCGTGGAATAGTGTTAATGTACGGGGATCGCTGGTCAGCGCAGACTCGGGGGGCCGAAGGGCCTGTTTCCCCACTGCATCTCCAAACTAAACTAAACTACACAATGTTTTGTTACAATGCACTAGAGAATCTGATGTAAGAGTTGAATCAAGAGTCTTTCATTGTAATATACACCTAGCCAGGAACAATAATATTCTTCGGTAAGGACGAACCTTTCCAGGTCCAGAGCTGTTCCTGGTCTTCATACATAGTCATTCTACAGCCTTTTCAATTAAAAATCAGAGGCTTTCACCCACCAGCGGGGCAGCTTTTTGATGAAGAGTTAAGCCCCTGTCCCACTAACGTGTCCTTGGTGCGCTAATTAGCGGAAGGAAAAATGGAAAAAAAAACCCCAAAAAACAGCAATTAAAAAAAAAAAGCAGTAGAGAGGTACAGCAAAGTTAGTCCCTGGTGAGATAAGAGTTTACAGTCCTAATGGCTTCTGGGAAGAAACTCCTTCTCATCCTCTCCGTTCTCACAGCATGGCAACGGAGGCGTTTGCCTGACCGTAGCAGCTGGAACAGTCCGTTGCAGGGGTGGAAGGGGTCTCCCATGATCTTATTGGCTCTGGGTTGCACCTCCTGATGTATAGTTCCTGTAGAGGGGCGAGAGAAGTTCCCATAGTGCGTTCGGCCGAACGCACTACTCTCTGCAGAGCCTTCTTGTCCTGGGCAGAGCAATTCCCAAACCAGATTGTAATATTTCCGAACAAGATGCTTTCCACAGCCGCTGAGTAGAAGCACTGGAGGATCCTCGGAGACTCTCTGAATTTTCTCAATTGCCTGAGGTGGTAAAGGCGCTGCCTTGCCTTACTCACGAGTGCTGCAGCGTGTGATGTCCATGTCATATCCTCAGAGATGTGGACTCCCAGGTATTTAAAACAGTTCACCCTATCCACAGTATCCCCATTTATCCTCAATGGTGTGTACGTCCTCGGATGATGTGCCCTCCTAAAGTCCACGATCAGCTCCTGAGTTTTTTTGATGTTCAAGAGGAGGCTGTTGGAGTACAATAGGGGGCTGAGGATGCAACCCTGTGCACAGGGTGAGGGACTTTGATGTATTCCCTCCCATCTTGACTACCTGGGGCCTGGCAGTGAGAAAGTCCAGGGGCCAGGCACACAGGGGGGTGTTGAGCCCTAATTCCAGTAGCTTCTCGGCCAGTCTGGTGGGGACTATCGCGTTGAAGGCTGAACTGAAGTCTATGAACAGCATCGTCACGTAGCCCCCATTCTGGGTGTCAAGATGAGCGAGCGCGGTGTGCAAAACCTGGGAGACCGCATCGTCCGTGGATCTGTTCGGACGGTATGCAAATTGTAACGGGTCCATGTTGCGAGGGAGGAAGGCACAGATGTGTTTCTTCACCAGCCTCTCAAAGCATTTCATGACTACCAAGGTGAGGGCCACCGGACGGTATTCATTCAGACAGGCTGGGGTGGCATTTTTAGGTACCGGTACAATTATAGATTTTTTGAAGCAGGCAGGGACCACGGACTTGTCCAGGGAGAGGTTGAATATGGTATTGAGCACCGGAGCTGGTTGCGTAGCACATGACTTTAGTACTCACCACGAGATGCCATCGGGGCCTGCAGCTTTCCTCGTGTTCACACATAGTTGTGCGCGACATCGCACGGGGCTCCGAAATTTTTGTAGCGAACAAAATCTTTGCGCGCCAACGGCCTGTCGCGTAACTGACGGCCAAAGTGGGACAGGCCCAAGACCCTGGTATGACGCAACTTCTCGCCTCCAACAGCAGCAGAAGCAGGCAAACGATCACCGAGATCGGCCCAGGCTCACAGCCATTGCGGTCCGGATCCGCCCCCACTTCTACTCCCAAAGCGGCGCCAAGAAAATTGAAGATGGACACAAAATGCTGGAGTAACTCAGCGGTGATGATTCTGACCGAGACTCTTCTTCAGTCTGAAAGAAGTGTCTTTGCCCGAAACATCATCCATTCCTTCTCTCCAGAGATGCTGCCGGTCCCGCTGAGTTACTCCTTCAGTTTTCTTGGCCGCGCTCTGGGAGTAGAAGTGGGGGCGGATCCGGACCACAACAGCCGTGAGCCCCAGGCCAAGCTCGGTGATCATTTGCCTGCTTCTGCTGCTGTTTAAGGTGAGATGTTGCGTCATGCCACGGTCTTGGGTCTGTCTCACTTTGGCCGTCAGTTACGTGACAGGCTGTTGGCGCGCAAACATTTTGTTCACTACACAAAATTTCGGAACCGCGCCTGATGTCGCTGGCAACTACATACCCCTCCACGCTTCTCAGTGGGACTGGCCACACGCGGCCATACGATGCCCCTGCACCTCCTAGCGATCATGAGGTCGCGTAATTTGCATGCCAAGGACACGTAAGTGGGACAGGCCCTTTAGGTTCCAAAGAAAAGTCACAAGCAGAGAATGTTTTTTGTATGCAGAGAATTCCAGAGATTCACCACTCTCTGTGTGAAAAATGTTTTTCTCATCTCGGTCCTAAATGACTTCCCCTTTATTCTTAAACTGTGACCCCTTGTTCTGGACTTCCCCAACATCGGAAAAAACCTTCCTGCATCCAGCCTGTCCAACCCCTTAAGAATTTTGTAGGTTTCTATGAGATCCCCCCTCAATCTTCTAAATTCCAGTGAGTACAAGCCGAGTCTATCCAGTCTTTCTGCATGTGAAAGTCTGCCATCCCAGGAATCAGTCTGGTGAACCTTCTCTGTACTCCCTCTATGACAAGAATGTCTTTCCTCAGATTAGGAGACCAAAACTGTACGCAATATTCCAGGTGTGGTCTCACCAAGACCCTGTACAACTGCAGTAGAACCTCCCTGCTCCTATACTCAAATCCCTTTGCTATGAATGCTAACATACCATTCACTTTCTTCACAGCCTGCTGCACCTGCATGCCTACTTTCAATGAGTGGTGTACCATGACACCCAGGTCTCGTTGCATCTCCCCTTTTTCTAATCGGCCACAATTCAATAATAGTCTATCCTCCTGTTTTTGCCAGCAAAGTGGATATCCTCACATTTATCAACATTATACTGTATCTGCCATGCATTTGCCCACTCACCTAACCTACCCAAGTCACCTTGCAGCCTCCTAGCATCCACCTCACAGCTAACACCGGCTTAGTGTCATCTGCAAACTTGGAGATGTTGGATTCAATTCCCTCGTCCAAATCATTAATATATATTGCAAATAGCTGGGGTCCCAGCACTGAGCCTTGCGGTACCCCGCTAGTCACTGCCTGCCATCCTGAAAAGGACCTGTTTACTCCTACTCTTAGTTTCCTGTCTGCCAGCCACTCTATCCACATCAATACTGAACCCCCAATACTGTGTGCTTTAAGTTTGTATACTAATCTCTTATGTGGGACCTTGTCGAAAGCCTTCTGAAAGTCCAGATATAACACATCCACTGGTTCTCCCTTATCCACTCTACTAGTTACATCCTCGAAAAATTCTATAAGATTCGTCAGACATGATTTACCTTTCGTAAATCCATGCTGACTTTGTCCAATGATTTCACCACTTTCCAAACGTGCTGCTATCCCATCTTTAATAACTGACTCTAGCAGTTTCCCCACTACCGATGTTAGACTAACTGGTCTGTACTTCCCCATTTTCTCTCTCCCTTCCTTTTTAAAAAGTGGGGTTACATTAGCTACCCTCCAATCCTCAGGAACTACTCCAGAATCTAAAGAGTATTGAAAAATTATTACTACTGCATCCACTATTCAGGGGCTACTTCTTTAAGTACTCTGGGATGCAGCCTATCTGGCCCTGGGGATTTATCGGCCTTTAATCCATTCAATATACCTAACACCACTTCCCGACTAACCTGGATTTCACTCAGTTCATCCATCTCATTTGACCCCCTCACTATTCCACAGTGATCCTGTTGACTGCACGGTTCTTGTTGTGGGCTCACTGCACATCTCTGTAGGTATGAACCAGGGCTGGCAACATTGAGTGGGAGTTGAGAGTGAGAAATTGCGAGGGGGCGTAGCAACCGAGCCGGGGGGGGGATTGGGGGTCATTTTTGTAGGGAGCTTTTGCATTTTTCAGCTTGAAATTGTGCAATCTGTTGCATACTGTTGCGAGTCTTTTAACTTACACTTGAATGCAACATTTATGTTTCAAATTGGATTAGGTATGAATAAGGTTCGGCTAAATTACATTCCTAACTACATTTCACAGTAGAGCCAGGCTCTGATCAACAGGTGCAGCACATGAATGACCTTAGTATATTCATGTATGGAAATCAGATTATAATTCATGCTGTTATGCACATATATAGAGGAACAAAAACCTAGGAACAAGGCAAGAGGAGTTGGACTTCCATCACTGTTCTACACAAATAAATCAATCAACCTTACCCTTTGACTATAGAAACAAGACAAAAATAATGCCACATATTCAACCGTATATGGTTCAATGAAATTAAGATATATATGTAAAACATATATATGGAAACAGGCCCTTCGGCCCACCAAGTCCACACCGATCAACAATCTACCTTACACTAGTTGTATCCTACACGCCACGGACAATCTACAGAAGCCAATTAACCTGCAAACCTGCACTTCTTTCGGATGTGGGAGAATCCGGAATATCCAGAGAAAACCATGTGGTCATAAGGAGAATGTACAAATACTGTACAGACAGCACCCGTAGTCAGGATCAAATCTGGGTCTGTGATGCTGCAAGGCAGCAACTCTACCGCTGCGCCACCGTGCCACCCCATTAAATTATTTTTTCTGTAATATATTTATTATGGTGTCACGTCAATAAAGATGAACACATGATTATAATTTCTGCCCTTAGTTGGATAACACACATCTCTAGTCATTGTGTTTTATGGCTGGTTTTCAACCTCTTCAGTCTGAAGGTCTCGACCCGAAACATTGTGTTTTATGGCTGGTTTTCAACCTCTTCAGTCTGAAGGTCTAGACCCGAAACATCACCTACTCTTTCTCTCCAGACATGCCGCATGTCCTGCTGAGTTATTTCAGCTTTTAGTGTCTATCTTCAGTTTAAACCACCATCTGCAGTTCCTTCTTACACTCTTTGTTAAGCAAAAAAGGTCCTATTCTCATAATATTATTCAGCTCAACTAAGTCTTTTCTTCACCTCCATTGCTGCAGAGAGTACAATCCCAGTTATCAAATCTTTCTTCAATGTGTAAAAAAAATTCCAGCCCTGCCAATATGTTCATAAATCGCCCCTGGATCCTCTCCAGAGCAATTGCACCCTTTCTACAGTGTGTCATAGTCATACAGAATGGAAACAGGTGCTTCATCGCAACTTGTCCACGCAGATCAAGATGCCCCATCTAAACTGGTCCCATTTATCCGCATTTGGCTCATATCCCTTTAAACCTTGTGTGTGTATAAGGGTGTGTGTTAGGTTGTGTGTGGCAGTGTGTGTTAGGTTGTGTGAGAGAGTGTTTGTTAGGTTGTGTGTGTCAGTGAAGCGGCGACAACACCTGGAGTGAGCGAAGACTTGGCGATGTCCAGGGAACATTTCCCTCTCTCCCCCCCTCCCCGGGAATGCGGGCCCGGCCCAGATGCTCTGTGTCCAGCTGGGGTCCGGGGGAGCTGAGGGTCAGTGACCTGTGGATCCGGGAGAGGTGAGGGTCAGTGACCAGGGGGTCCTGGGGAGGTGAGGGACAGAGACCCGGGGGTCGGGCATTGGAGCGGAGCTGAGCCTAAGGAGATGGCACCGACACCCCCACTCACCTGGTTCGCTCCTGGCAACTCCATGCAGCGTGGACAGAGCGGCCGACGGCCACAGAGCGGCCGCAGGTGAGGGTGGGAGGTGTGAGCGGTGCCGGGGGGGGGGGATGTCGGTGCTGGACGGGAATGTGATTGCGGGTGAGGCAGCATCTATAGAGCGGTAGACAAAAATGCTGGAGAAATGCTTGAGTCTGAAGAAGGGTTACACTCAGACATAGATGCTGCCTCAACCGCTGAGTTTCTCCAGCATTTTTATCTGCATTGCCCTTTTAAGTGCGATGGGCTTAAGCCTATTAAATTGCTCATTCTTTACGGGGAACCCGCCGACAAAAAACTATTCTCGTGGAGGAGTGTGACTTTATTTATTTATTCTTTTTTTTTTTTTGAGCGTGAAAACTTCTGTCATCAGCGTGTGAGCGTGAGAATTTCCCCAAATCCGGTAGTCTCACGCTCAATGTGTGAGAGTTGGCAGCCCTGATGAACCGATGAGCCCTGTATGTTGTTGGAAAACTTAGCTCATAATTCCTCTTAAAAAAATGTCTGGTATTTTTCCTCATTGAAACAGAGATAAGAGAATTGCAGAATGAAGCCATGATTAGGGCAGTACAGTGGTGCAGCGCGTAGAGTTGCTGCCCCACAACACCAAATATTTCAACCCTGAATTTGTGTGCTATCTGTGTGGAGTTTGCACATTCTCCCAATGATCATGTTGGCTTCCTCTGGGTGCCCCACTTTCCTCTCACGTGCCAAAGGCGTGTAGGTTTGTAGGTTAATTGGCCTCTATAAATTTCCCCTGGCATGTAAGGAGTGGAAGTGAAAGTAGAATAACATAGAACTAATGTGAACAGGTGATGGATGGGCAGCGTGGGCTCGATGGGCTGAAGAGCCTTTTTCACGTTGCATCTTTCAACCTATCAAAGCCCCCTTGCCGAGTTCTCCTCTTTTCTGCTGACCGATTCCAATCATGTTCAATTGCCACAGGAACTACAGCCTGACAAACCATGTCCGATAGCAATTTAGTTAAGTACAATATGTTAAAGAGCTATTAATGTTTTTATACCAATCGAATTATTCCATATGGACTATTCCAGCTTCAGTCAATTACAGCAAAGCTTCTGAAAGGTGCATAATTGCAACAACAGCCTTAAAAATTTTAATCCAGCATTATTCTGTAAATATTTCACAATACCTTTAAACAGACCTGCTGGGTGAATGGATCTTTTGCTCTTTAGCAGCATGTACAGCTGTGCTGCACAAGAAGGGGGGCAGATGCATGTGAAGTATGAAAATGTCAGTGGTCGTTTCAAGTTGCAGTGGATATTAATTTGAAACACTATCTCATTGCGCTGCATGCTACCAGCAGTAAAGCCTTTAACAAGCGAGTCCACTGTACTCTTCCCTTTGGAAGTCTGAGTTTTCATGCATCACACATGTGTGAGCCTTGTGTGGATAAACAACTACAGTTTATGGCTCAATTCAGCTCTCCATCCCACGCCACTTCTACAATTTGGCTCCCAAGCTACTTCTCAATATTTTCATGAAGCCACAAAATCCAGTTCTCATTGTCTGTAACTCGTTCTCAAGTTCAAGTTCAAGTTCAAGAGAGTTTATTGTCATGTGTCCGTGATAGGACAATGAAATTCTTGCTTTGCTTTAGCACACCAGAACATAGTAGGCATGAATACAGAACAGATCAGTGTGTCCATATACCATTATATAAATATATACTGATATATAATGATATATACCATTATATAAATACTGATAAATATTGATAAATACTGATAAATAATGATATATACCATTATATAAAAACTGATGAAGTGCAATTAAACAGATAATGGGCCATTAATGTTCAGTATTTTGTCCGAGCCGAGTTTAATAACCTGATGGCTGTGGGGAAGCTCTCACCTAACACACAGCTAACAATGGCCTGTTTCCTTTATCATCATTACTTTTTTGCATATCATTCATTCATCTATATATATTATTAAAACTAAGATCTTGACCACTTTTGACTTACTGTTATGTGATTTCCGAGAGAACACCGTCACTTACGGCTGTCATTTTTGGGCACCTCGTTCAGAGCCCCCCTCTGCCGGACTGGACTGGAGGATATTTCCCATCGATGAAAAATCAGATAGATATTAATGTTTAAAAAAATTTCACCAGTCTCTCTGCTGCCCCCGCTGGCGGCAGGAGGGAGGGACTATAAAACCCGGAGGTGTCCTGCCTCAGTCAGTCTTTGCGAGATGAAGCGAATGTTACATCTCTCTGAGCTGCGAATAACACTGAACACATGTCTACTCAACTGTGAGTGCCCTTAATGTGGTTCAAAAATGCTTGCAAAAAGTGTCTATTTTGGTTCTAAAATGCTTGCAAAAAGTGTCTATCGGTTCTAATATGGTTGCAAAAAGTGTCGCTATTGGTTCTAAAGTGCTTGCAAAAAGTGTCTACTGGTTCTAAAATGCTTGCAAAAGTGTCTTTTTTGCTTCTAAAATGCTTGCAAAAAGTTGTCTATTGCTTCCAAAATGGTTGCACAAAGTGTATCTATTGGTTCTAAAATGGTTGCAAAAAGTGTCGATTGGTTCTAAAATGGTTGCAAAAAGTGTCTCCATTGGTTCTAAAATGGTTGCAAAAAGTGTCTCCATTGGTTCTAAAATGGATGCAAAAAGGATGTCTATTGGTTATAAAATGGACGTCTATTGGTTAGATGTCTATTGGTTATAAAATCGAAACTTTGAAACATAGAAACATAGAAAATAGGTGCAGGAGTAGGCCATTCGGCCCTTCAAGCCTGCACCGCCATTCAATATGATCATGGCTGATCATTCAACTCAGTATCCTGTACCTGCCTTTTCTCCATACCCCCGATCCCTTTAGCTACAAGGGCCACATCTAACTCCTTCTTAAATATAGCCAATGAACTTGCCTCAACTGCCTTCTGTGGCAGAGAATTCCAGAGACTCACCACTCTCTGTGTGAAAAATGTTTTCCTCATCTCGGTCCTAAAGGAATTCCCCCTTATCCTTAAACTGTGACCCCTTGTTTTGGACCTCCCCAACATTGGGAAAAATCTTCCTGCATCTAACCTGTCCAACCCCTTAAGAATTTTGTATGTTTCTATAAGATCTCTCCTCAATCTTCTAAATTCTAGCGAGTACAAGCTGAGTCTATCCAGTCTTTCCTCATATGAAAGTCCTGACATCCGAGGAATCAGTCCTGTGAACCTGATTCCCCCTCTATGGGAAGAATGTACCCCCTCTATGGGAAGAATGTCTTTCCTCAGATTTGGAGACCAAAACTGTATGCAATAATCCAGGTGTGGTCTCACCAAAACCCCGTACAACTGCAGTAGAACCTCCCTGCACCCATACTCAAATCCTTTTGCTATGAATGCTAACATACCATTCGCTTTCTTCACTGCCTGCTGCATCTGCATGCCTACTTTCAATGACTGGTGTACCATGACACCCAGGTCTCGTTGCATCTCCCTTTTTCCTAATCGGCCACCATTCAGATAATAGTCTACCCTCCTGTTTTTGCCACCAAAGTGGATAACCTAACATTTATCCACATTATACTGCATCTGCCATGCATTTGCCCACTCACTCAGCCTATCCAAGTCACCTTGCAGCCTCCTAGCATCCTCCTCACACCTAACACTGCCCCCAGCTTCATGTCATCCGCAAACATGGAGATGTTTCATTCAATTCCCTCGTCCAAATCATTAATATATATTGTAAATAGCTGGGGTCCCACCACTGAGCCTTGGAGTACCCCACTAGTCACTATTTGCCAGTCTGTAAAGGACCCGTTTACTCCTACCCTTTGCTTCCAGCCAGTTCTGTATCCACATCAATACTGAACCCCCAATACCGTATGTTTCAAGTTTGCATACTAATCTCATATGCGGGACCTTGTCGAAAGCCTTCTGAAAGTCCAGATTTAACACATCCAGATTTAACACTGGTTGTCCCTTATCCACTCTACTAGTTACATCCTCAAAACATTTTATAAGATTCGTCAGACATGATTTACCTTTCGTAAATCCATGCTGACTTTGTCCAATGATTTCACCACTTTCCAAATGCGCTGCTATCCCATCTTTAATAACTAGCAGTTTCCCCACTACCGATGTTAGACTAACTGGTCTGTAATTCCGTGTTTTCTCTATCCATCCTTTTTAAAAACGTAGGGTTACATTAGCTACCCTCCAATCCTCTGGAACTACTCAAGAATCTAAAAAGTTTTGAAAAATTATCACTACTGCATCCACTATTTCTGTGGCTACTTCCTTGAGTATTCTGGGATGCAGCCTATCTGGCCCTGGGGATTTATCGGCCTTTAATCTATTCAATTTACCCAACACCACTTCCCGGCGAACCTGGATTTCACTCAGTTCCTCCGTCTTATTTGACCCCCGGTCCCCTGCTATTTCCGGCAGATTATTTATGTCTACCTTAGTGAAGACAGAACCAAAGTAGTTATTCAATTGGTCTGCCATGTCGTTGTTCCCCATGATCAATTCACCTGTTTCTGACTGCAAGGGACCTACATTTGTTTTAACTCATCTTTTTCTCTTTACATATCTATAAAAACATTTGCAGTCAGTTTGTTATGTTCCCTGCCAGTTTTCTTTAATAATCTATTTTCCCTTTCCTAATTAAGCCGTTTGTCCTCCTCTGCTGGACTGAATTTCACCGAGTCCTCTGGTAGGTTGCTTTTTCTGGCTAATTTGTATGCTTCATCTTTTGTTTTGATACTATCCCTGATTTCCCTTGTTATCCACGGATGCACTACCTTCCCTGATTTATTCTTTTACCAAATTGGGATGAACAATTGTTAGAGTTCATCCATGCAGTCTTTAAATGCCTTCCATTGCACATCCACTGTCATCCCTTTAAGAATCAATTGCCACTCTATCTTGGCCAATTCACATCTCATACCTTCAAAGTTACCTTTCTTTAAGTTCAGAACCCTTGTTTCTCGATTAATTATGTCACTCTCCATCCTAATGAAGAACTCAGCCATATTATGGTCACTCTTGCCCAAGGGCCACGAACAAGAAGACTGCTAACTAACCCTTCTTCACTACTCAATACCAAGTCTAGAATAGCCTGCTCTCTTGTTGGTTCCTCTACATGTTGGTTTGGAAAACTATCCCACATACATTCCAAGAATCCTCTTCCTCAGCACCCCTGCCAATTTGATTCACCCAATCCATATGTAGATTGAAGTCACCCATTATAACTTTTTTACCTTTGTTGCACGCATTTCTAATTTCCTGTTTGATGCCATCCCCAACTTCACTACCACTATTAGGTGGTCTGTACACAACTCCCACTAGCGTTTCTGCGTTCTAAAATAGCTACAAAAATTGTCACTATTGGTTCTAAAATGGTTGCAAAAAGTGTCTAATGGTTCTAAAACTGTTGCAAAAAGTGTATCTATTGGTTGTAAAATGCTCGCAAAAAGTGTCTCTATTGGTTCTAAAATGTTTGCAAGAAGTGTCTATTGGTTCTAAAATGCTTGTAAAAAGTGTCTCTATTGGTTCTAAAACGGTTGCTAGAAGTGTCTATTGGTTCTAAAATGGTTGCTAAAAGTGCGGTTATTGGTTCTAAAATGGTTGCTAAAAGTGAGTCTATTGGTTCTAAAATGCTTGCAAAAAGTGTCTCTATTGGTTCTAAAATGCTTGCAAAAAGTGTCTCTATTGGTTCTAAAATGCTTGCAAAAAGTGTCTACTGGTTCTAAAATGGTTGCAAAAAGTGTCTCTATTGGTTCTAAAATGCTTGCAAAAAGTGTCTCAACTGGTTCTAAAATGCTTGCAAGAAGTGTCTCTATTAGTTCTAAAATGCTTGCAAAAATTGTCTCTATTGGTTCTAAAATGCTTGCCAAAAGTGTCTCTATTGGTTCTTAAATGCTTGCAAAAAGTGTCTCTATTGGTTCTAAAATTGTTGCTAAAAGTGTGTTTATTGGTTCTAAAATGGTTGCTAAAAGTGTGTTTAATGGTTCTAAAATGTTTGCTATGAGTCTATTAGTTCTAAAATGCTTGCAAAAAGTGTCTCTATTGATTCTAAAATGCTTGTAAAAAGTGTCTCTATTGGTTCTAAAATGCTTGCAAAAAGTGTCTCTATTGGTTCTAAAATGCTTGCCAAATGTGTCTCTATTTGTTCTAAAATGGTTGCAAAAAATGTCTATTGGTTCTAAAATGGTTGCAAAAAGTGTCTAATGGTTCTAAAATGGTTGCAAAAAGCGTCTATTGGTTCTAAAATGTTTGCAAAAAGTGTCTATTGGTTCTAAAATGCTTGCAAAATGTGTCTCTATTGGTTCTAAAATGCTTGCAAATAGTGTCTCTATTGGTTCTAAAATGCTTGCAAAAATTGTTTCTATTGGTTCTAAAATGCTTGCAAAAAGTGTCTCTATTGGTTCTAAAATGCTTGCAACAGTTTTCGGAAGGAATAATCGTGAATAAACGTTTAATTCTATCAGGACTGTGTTTAATACAAAAATGCCGCTCATTCCATGACTTCCGCTTAGTGGAGAGGTGGCGCTGAGTGCGTCATTTCCGCACAGTGGAGAGTTGGCGCTGTGGCTTTTGAAATGAATGGCTTTTGAAGAATGGCTTTTGAAATGAATGTGGCTTTTGAAAGGAATGTGGCTTTTGAAAGGAATGTGGCTTTTGAGGTGTGGCTGTTGAAATAAACGGGGGAACAGCCCTCCCGTGTGAAGCTGGGACCCAATGGGTCCCACTTAGTCTAGTTTGTTCTATATATCTCTATATCACCATCTCAACCTCTTGTTTCCCTTTCACCTGACTCTCTGTCTAAAGAATGGTCTCGACCCGAAGAAGGGTCCCGCCTATTATTTTTCTCCAGAGATGATATCTGACCCTTTGAGCCACTCCATCTTTATGTGTCTATCTCCAGTTTTTTTAATTTCATTTAATGACTTCAGATGCCTGGAATCATCTTTGCTTCCCTCATTTTGTTTTTCATTAGTTCATCAACTTTATTTTTTTAAGAAGACTGAACAGAATGACACACCTCAGGGACGATGCTTCTTTGAAACCACATGTAAACCAGGTTGAAGGATAGATGGTATTCACTGGCTCTGCAAAAGCAGTTAACAACAAATGATGCATTCCTGGAAAAAAGGAGGTCAGTATTAAGAGTCATGAGCACTTCATTCCAGGCATTAATATATTATAAAACCTGCTTTATACCAAGGCATCACAAGTCACACTAACACTTGTTGCATAAAGGTCGTGATTACCTGAACTGAACTTAATCCTAGAGCAGATCGCTGGGTTTCCCTGTGTTATGCCCTTCTGTGCCATTCAGCATGTGTCATTGTGCTAATCATGCTAATGCATGTTTCTGCAACCACTGCCATTTTTATCTCCGAGTTGTGACCTCTGCAGTTGGCCCTTCCAAGGACATATCTAGAACAGAAACAACCTACTCGTTGCTGGGAGAAGAGTGGGGGGTGGGAGATTTGGGTGATGGTGGAGTAAGTGACTCTGTAGGAGACAGATAGGAATGTTACAAAATTTTGAGGTTTTTTAAATCAAGTCTGTAATTTATCCCATCAGATAAAGCATAAAAAACTCTTTAATTTGATACCTAATTCACTTTCATATCTTCAGTATAAAAAAAAGGTATGGTCATTTTCATATTCAGAAAATAGCATCTCGTTCCCTATTGCTTTTCCATTGACAACACAAAAGCTGTGATCGAGGACAGTCAAAAGCCCATAACTTTCTTAAAAATTAAGAGAACTGAATGACATTTTCAGTTATTATAGATTGAAGCATTCTGACACAAATATGAAACATCTTACTTGGATTACCTGAAATTAAAGCATGTAATTAGTTAGTTACCTAATTGTAGCTAATTACAAAATTAACTGTTATGACAGAAATAGTAATAAACACCTAGACTGCCTTGAAAATTCAAAATTTTGATATTCTCAAGATGAAAACTTTAATATTATTGTATTATATGCTGTAAGTCCATAACAGACAGGTAAAGACATTTCAATTTCCAGCAAAAGACCAAGTCTTTGTGGAGAAGATCATTTGCTAGCTGGTACATTGGCATATCACAATCAGTAGCTTCAGTATTCAGTATTCAGTATTTACTTTAATGTCATTTTAACTGGGTACTTACAACACAGAAGAAACGAAAAATTGTTTCTCAATCAGTTCCCATCAGTGCAGTTAATAAAAACAGAATAAATACATACAACTTAAAAAAATTAAAATTAACATATCTAAAAGTAGGCCTAAAATTTGAACTAAAAACAGACATTCAGACCGAACAGTAGCATGCTTTGACAGGTGCCTAGCTGTCAAAGTATGGGCGAGGTTAGATGATTTGGTGTATGATGTATGGGGAGGGGACACAGTCCATTAACCAGTCTTATTGCCTGTGGGAAGAAGCTGTGTAGCATCCTGCTGGTTTTGCAGCTGATGCTCCTCTACCTCTTCCCAGATTGCAGAATGGAGAAGATGTTATGTGATGGGTTATGTGGGTCCTTAATAATGGAGATGGCTTTACGGATGCTACGCTTCTGACAGATCTCCAACGGGAAAGGGAGTGGAGCACCGATTATCCTACTGGCTGTCTTCACTATCCTGTTAAGTTGTTTTTCTTCATAGGCCTTGCAGCTCCCAAACTAGGAAGTGATGCCATAGGTCAATATATTATCGATAGTGCCCCTGTAAAAGGTCGTTAGGTGAACAGTAGGGAGACGTGCTTTTCTTAGTCTCCAGAGAGGGTGGAGCCGCTGCTGTGCTCTTTTGATGACTGCTGTGGTGTTGGTCGTAGAGGTAATCATACTCCTCAGATTGTAATCAATAAGCAACTCTGTACACCTTGTTTTTCCTCAACTTTTCAATTTTGGCATTGTAAACTACAAGTTTTTACTCTTCAAACCATGCCTTTCTGTAAACTACAAGTTTTTACTCTTCAAACATGCCTTTCTGCCCACTACTTTCCAATTGAGAATGTCCTGCAGATCATCACATTTGTAGTAGTCCAAATTCGGATAATCTCTGTGAAAGCTGTCTAAATCAGTCTCTTTTGCTGATCATTTGGATTGACAATTTTGCTTTTCTTCTTTGCAGACATCTGTTTAAAATGTAAAGAAAAATAACACTGAACAGCATTAACAGAAACAAGTTATTATTTGCTGTTTTAGAAAAAAGGGTAGAAGTGATAAAGTTAAATGCTAAAACAAATAGTAAATACCCAACAAAAAATTAATATTCATCAGTTTCATCTATCCATTTTGTAAGAAAAGGCTAAATTTTTAACTAGCCTTTGTATCCAAATAACAAACTGATCCCATTCACACAAGAATTCATAATATAACATGATTTTCAAATCTCACTTTGTCATATGCCAAATGGAAGGAATTTAATGTTTAATTCCCATAAATTAATCCAGAAACATCCACTCTCAAGATAATCAAAATCATTATAGTTTTCATAATACATCTGACTAAAACTGTACTGTGGATATTTAGTATGAAAATATTGATCATGGATAGACAATAACACACAATATAGATGATTTGGATGTTCTTATGACATGATTGTGCAAAAAAATAATGAATTTGATTATCTTGAGAGTGGTTGTTTTTGGAATGTGAGCGATTGGAATATTGCCGTTGCCATAAATTTTAAGCCCATATGGCCAATTCATGACATGCCTAAATAACATTTTTCACATCATAAGATTAAAATGAAGCCACACCAAAAAGCAAGATAATATGTTAAATAAATGACATACCTTTTATTTTGTCCTGATATTGAGATCCGTGATGTTGAAGGCATTGAAGACAATTTTAGTCAGGTTTAAGTTACACAATCGTCCAGCAGTTTGTTTTTTTTAAACCAGCGAACCGAAGCCCGGACAATTTTTCTACATCAGCTAGCAGCCCAAGGAAATCCCTCCCCGACAACCAATACAAACCTGCATTTCAATCCCGCCCCCCCCCCCCCAAAAAGCCTCTGGTATCGCACACACAGGCAGTGACAGATTTGTAGCGCTGCTGATGGTAGGTTTTGTAACAACGCTAGAGATGGATGTCCCTTCTTGTCTACTCTAGCATGACGCAGTTTGAGGGGAGATCGGAAGAAGTATGTAAATTTATGAGGGGCATAGAGAGGGTAGATAATCAGAACCTTTCTCCCAAGGTAAATGTCAAAGACTAGAGACCAGATTAATGTCAAATGACAAAGACCATAGCTTTGGCCATTGTATGTTGAAGTTTAAAGGAGTTGTGTGGGGCAGACACAGAGGATGGCAGGTGCCTGGAATGTGCTGCTTGGGATGGTGGAGGGCTCAGATACAATGCTAGTATTTATTAGCTTTTTAGATAGGCTGATGAATGTTGGGGGGGGGGGGGGGAGATATGGGCCATGTGCAGGCAGGAGAGATTAGTTTATATTGACCTCATGTTTGGTACAGACATTGTGGGTTAGAGGGCTTGTTCCTATGTTGTGCTCTATGTTCTATGCTCCATGTATTCCTGTATCTATGCAGTATATGAGTAACATAGAAACCTGTCTAGTCTTCTGTCCATGAGTACAGAGTTTAAGTGACCTCATAAATATTGCATTGAGCATGAAACTGTAAAGATCAACAGCCGCAGTCGCAGCCTGGAATAGTCCTGAAACTAGAAAGCTGAGACTAACCAGAACATGGACCTCCTGGGCAAAGCTACCCAGACACACTTGTGAGGCTACATTTCACTTTGCCAGAGATCACACATCTCACTAAAGTTGTTATGGTGAAGCTTAACCTACATAGACTTTGATGCTTAAAGAGGTGTTTGCTATAAGCATGGAGTACTTGAAACTTTGGGTGGATAAGTCCTCAAGCGATGTGCCCTTCTATGCCCTTATGCACATGGTCCCCAGGACTGCATATGATATGTCTGTTGCCTTTGGTCCATCTTCATGCTGCATGACAAGAGGTTTTAGGACTGGACATATCACCATTGGAGAAAGGTTTGGAGTACAAAAACACCATTAAAGACATGAGGAAGCAATCAATGTATCGAGTGAGTACGGAGACCTGAATAATACATATTAAGTGCTGGCCCTTTTTGGAGCAAAGTTCCAGGGGAAGCAGGGAATAAATAAAACCTTTATTTATAAAACCTGCCATTTTTCTATCATGGTACTTCAATATTTTTTTCACTATTTCAAATTGAACTACCATCTTACACCATTCTACCATTCTGCATTTGTTGTATTTATCATTGCTGTTTGTATACTCTTTACTCTATGAGCTTTTTGTGAACAAGGAATAGCATTACACCCTGCTATATCTTGACAGAAAAAAACTAATCTCATTTGATTTGATCAGACCAGTGAGGTCCAAAAGATGCTGGAGACATCAGTTGAAATCTGGAGTCTTATGTGAGAACACTGCTTCCAGTGTGAAAGTAACACCCATTAAGGAACAACTGGAGCATAAAACACAGAGTACAGAATAGGAACAAGCCCTTTGACCGACAATGTCAGTACTGAACATGATGTCATGTTGCAAATATCTCAGATGGGAAGTGAAGCGGCACAGAAATGAGTGTAGTTGCGCTCGACTCTAGATGAAACCTACAGGGTTTCGACCCGAAACTTTGCCTATTTCCTCCGCTCCATAGATGCTGCCTCACCCGCTGAGTTTCTCCAGCATTTTTGTCTACTTTTGACATCTGCAGTTCCTTCTTAACCAATTTCTTTGCAGTGATGTGAGAAGGTATTTCCTGACCGTAGTTTAAATGTGAAGCTGTCAGTTTTGGAGCCAGCATGCTGAGATTGATTCAGTGAATGCTACAGTTTATCTGGGATTGCTCGATTGATGTCTAACCTGGGAGAACAAAGATGATCTGTGCACAGTTTCATTGACTGATATTTTCATATTTATTGAATCCTACTCCTATTTCTCTAACCCATCATTTCTCACAGGAGACTGAGGACTGAAAACACTGCTACTGGGTCACTTAGTCAGCCACCAAACAACAGCAGCACAAGAACTAGTTACAATATTGCTTCTGGATTGTATACATGCTGGCACAGTTTTTATTGCAAAGCACATTTATTCAAAACAAAGCAACAAGATAAATTCAATGGCCATGAACTTGGTGCAGCAGGAGATGGGCTGATGTAGACAACTGTTTTCAGTTCACTTTGCACTGTGAACCAACCAACAACTGCTAGATCAGATACCTGGCTAATGCACAGCAGGCTCATGGATGAATCTGCAATCTTATTCACAATGACATACCGAGCAAACCAGTTACATATTGCAAAGAACAGCAGCTGTAATTCATTGAGGCTTGGACATCAGAATAAAAGACTACAACCGAAGACATCTTAACTCAATCCTATTATAATCTTACCGTATAGACCGTGGTCATTTGTTCCTTAATGTCAGTGCTGGTTATTTGAAATAAGTATCCATTTTGTCTTGTCCCTCCTCATTTGTCAACGCGTGTAAATATTTTCTATTCAAGTACTCATACCTTAATTTTGGGAATCATTATTGAATTGTTTTTAAGTAGGGGCATTGCCTTGATGCCAGCCTAGATGAAGGGTCTCGGGCCGAAATGGCAACTGTCCATTTCCCTCCGCAGATGTTGTCTGACGTGCTGAGTTCCTCCAGCTGCCTTCCATTTTTTGCCACAGGTTCCATCATCGGCATTGTATTTTGCCTCCTGCTATTTCTGGCAACCTTATCACCTTTCCTTTTAATTTAATAATATCCTTAATTTCTCTTGACAGCCACAGATGAGTTACTTTTCTATTTGGGTCCTTGTGACACAGACACTTATTCTGGATTTCTTACATTGCCTCCAATTCCCCATCCACGATCATTCCTTTCAATGTGTTCTTCAATCAATCACAGCCAACACTCTTTGCACTCATTCATAGTCTCCTCTGTTTAGATTTAAGACCCAGGTCTTGCATTGATCCACGTCGCTGACAAACTCAATATTAAATCCTATAGTGTTGTGGTCACTTTTCCTAAAACACCTTGTCAGTAGGACCATCAAATGATCAATCAATCATTCCTCATTGTACAAAACAAGAACCAACATTACTTTTTCCCTGGTTGGTTCCTCAACTTGTTGATCTAGAAAAGCATAGCAGAGACATTCCATGAATTAATCTTCTACCTCAGTGTAGAAATTTTGATTTGTCCAGTCTAATTGAAGCCTACGATTATAGTATTAGTCCTGTTACGCCCACCTTCCTGTCACTGATTTATGCCATGTCCAACATTACAACAATTATTTGGTGTCCAGTAAATAATTACCAATTAATTATCAGTCTGAAGAATGGTCTCGACCTGAAACGTCACCCATTCCTTCTCTGTTGCCTTCCACCAGAAAAATGCTGTGGTGGATGTTTATGTAAAATTGTATTGTGTATTGTGTGTATTTTTTAAGTGTATCGCTGCTGGCAAATTAATATGCTGCACCTTGATTGGTGCATGTGACGAATAAATTTGACTTTGACTTTGCTCTATAATGGCATGGTGTACGTAGGATAACTGATAAATAATTGTATATTTATTTGTTGTGTTACGTTTAATATGCTGTAAAGCTGCAGCAAGTGAGAATGTAACTGTTCTGGTCTCAGTGCGGATGACAATTAAACAATCTTGACAAAGATGTCAAATATTTTGAAGAATTTATTTCCCAGCTTTGATCATCCTGCAGTAAATTTTCCACAGTGGTAATCAAATCATTTCCATTCGCTGGAGACACAAGGAACTGCAGACGTTGGTTTAAGAAAAAAAGGACACAAAGTGCGGGAGTAACTCAGTAGATCAGGCAGCATGTCTGGAGTATATCTCTGGAGAATATGTGATGCTTCGGGTTAGGATCCTTCTTCAGACTCATTCACTTCTGTTTGTATAATTTGGTATCATTAATTTGTTACATAGTTTCCAATGCTGCGATCATTCAAATATAACTTTAATTTAGCATTGCAAAATGTTTCAATTCTTTAACCTCCTTTGCTGCTTGACTTTGTTTTTATTCTCTATTTGCTTTGTTTAATACTTTTGCAAGTTCCCTTCCTGAATTTCCTTTAAGATTCGCATTTCCCAGCTTGGTTATTTCGAACCCTTCCCAGCATTTGGTCGTCAGGGTGGCACAGCGGTAGAGGTGTTGCCTTGTAGCACCGGAGACCCGGGTTTGATCCTGACTACAGGTGTTGTACGGAGTTTGTACATTCTCCCCGTGATCTGCGTGGGTTTTTCTCAGAAATCTTCAATTTCCTCTCTTCGGTTTCCTCCCACACTCCAAAGACGTACAGGTTTGTAGGTTAATTGGCTTGGTAAATGTAAGAATTCTCCCTAGTGTGTGTAGTGAGGATTGCTGGTTGGCGTGGACCAAAGGGCCTGTTTCCGCGCTGTATCTCTAAACTATAATTACTTGCGAGCACTCCACCCCACCCACCATCTCTTTGTCGAGATGTGACACATCCAGTTTGTAGAAGTCCCACCTGCCCCAGAGACTGTTCAGGTATCACCAAAATCTATAATCTCTCTCCTGCAATCCTGCTTCATTACGCACACCATGGCAATTACTGAAATGCATTCCAGGGTTGATAATAAGCCATTACACTCTCCGAAACTGTATCACCATTCTATGATGCTGTCCATGCCATTATTAAGGAGAAAATTAGCCAAAAAGCATTTTACACAAATTCCTAACCTGAAATCTACACAATCAGAAATACCCATTGCTCAATATGATTCCAGATCCTCCTAATGTAGAACTGCTGAAGAAAGTTTACTATTCCACCATCTTTCCCCTCCTGACACTCAGTGTATGAAACTCTTAATGGAATTTTTGACCTCTTCCCATGGTACATTCCCCCACTAATTCCTACCATTACCTTCTTATCTATTCTTCCAGTCTCTGGCAACAATATTAAAGACATCCAACAATTCCAGCTAATAACCGAGACTCCTGCAAAAGGTTTAATGAAAGATTTGGTTTCAGGTTCACCCTGCCTTGTGCGACTGCTTAGACTTTACACAGAAAGAAACGTAAAAGAAGATCGTTTACGTTTTTTAACCATTTTTATATAGGACATGAGTTGGAATAAATTACTTTTGTCATTTTTGTTTCAAAGCAATGCATGTTCTCAAACATTTTAAAGGATGATTTAAATACTTAATAAGCTTGACTTTGAAGTTGCTCTCAGAAGACCCATACACATTTAATAAAATTCTCGCCTGTTATCGTAATGCTCAACATCTCACATCCAATGTACTGGAGGCTGCTTGGTCCTAGGCACTTGGCACATTCCTGCCTCACAGTTTGTGAACACAGAGACAAAAACACAGCCTAGGAAGTCGGTCAGGTTTTTAAACAGAAATAAGTGAGGATTAACTTTTTCTCTGCTCAGCAGGAAAATGGAAGTGGGTAATTAGAGAGTGTGTTGTTTAATTCAACACAGGTCACGTTACACAATGGGGAATAACAATTCTGCTGCTACATATTCATTTGCTGTGAAATAAAGAAACTTAGCAATCCGGCCAGCAAATTTTAACGGATTTTCTCAAAGTGGTTGGCATGAGAAAGACTCAAATGCCCATTTCAAGTTGCAAAGGCAAATCGATTGTTATACTCCTGAAATAGGCAATGGAATTATTAGACGTTGAGTAGTATTGGAAACGTTTGTTTGTGATGCATAGATTGAAAATTGAATATGTTCCAATGTATTTGAGAGAAGTTTGAAGTAAATGTCTTTACAAATGTTACATGCAAGATCCCACTGAAATGTGTTATGGACCTTATAAGATGTTATTAAACCATTTTAAATGCTCCAACTGTTGTACGTTTTTTAAACAGGTATCTTTACTGGGAAAAGATTTATAAAAATTATTGGAATTTACTGGAATTTTGTTTATTGGAATTACTTTTAAAAGTTTTTTTTAACTGGAATTAGGTATGTTATAAATGGGCAGGCATGGCCAAAGGTATTTTGTGGTGTTGTGAAGTGGGCTAAAGGGGGATTGCAAAGCGGTTATGCACATAACAAAGTGCTTCTTGGATGGTAAAGATTCTCCATGAGGTGGTTGCAAGAACGGTTGCCTTATTTGCTAATTCAATGCACCTTCCCCAAAAAACTGCAAAGTTTCATACACAAGAATCAAGGGTGGGCATGACATAGGACATGCAATAAATGAGATGGATGACAAGCCAAGAGAGCCTGGCAGCCCTATATATCAGAAAGTTAACCTCCTGAGACTAGGGATGAGTGAAGGAATCAGATTCACTTGGATGCTTCTGTGCTGCAGTGTGCAGAAGTGAAAGTCTGGAACACACGGCACACAATCCAGCCCCGCGCTTACACTAAGCTAGGGCTGAGATATAAGAAACACTGTAATACTTTGTGAATGTCATTTGTGTGAGTGGTGCATTGGAAATAAATTTTAAGCCTATGAATCTAGATTCTATGCTTGTGGCATAGAATCTAGATTCATAGATGATTTGCTTCCACTCAGTTTAGTTGGCTCTAAGGTGGCTGATATGGGAACTGTAGACTCTCGCTCAGATAGGGCAAGAGATACCAGACCAAACAGAAGGTGAGTGGTTTATATGTGCATGTTCTATTACTTACACCAGGCATCTGTGTACTCCTGATGTCTGGTAATTTCTTAACATTATAAAACTCACAATAGAATATTTGTTTGAGGAGTTAAAATGTCAGGCATGCGGGTAAAGTGGTTTGCTCAACCACAGTGGTTTGGCTAAAGTGGTTTGTGCAATAGGAGCCTCAATGCTGGGTCTGGGAGAGAACTTGTGTTAATTCACATCCTTACAGGAAATAGAATAATTTTGGAGCGAACTAACTGAAATATAATACCATCAGTTATGCAAGGGGAAAGGATGTTTACCCTTTGACTGTCTACCCTATCTATGCCTCTCATAATTTTATATACTTCTATCAGATCACCCTTCAACCTTTTTTGAATCATTGATAGAACTGGAGTCCATTGCCTAAGGCAATTCAGGACTATATTGATCTCCAGACTTATGTATTGCAATTTTGGACAGATTATATATACACATATACATATATATACTTATATTTATATCTACATATATATCCCTTTTCATATCGGGATTTTACGAATGAACCTGATAACTTCTTGGTTAGTATATTGTCCGTAAATAGGACGAAAACACTCTGAGCCCTATTATTGGCTCTATCAATTAGATACTCAGAAAAAATGCAATCCACAAGAACTCACATATATCTAATATGACAAATAACTTTACTGTATACACAGACTTCCAATTTCTTATAAAAATATTGTTTTTTAAACTTATTTCTGCAAATTGCAGGTATAACACTTCTTTATACATAATTATTTTATTGTTATGTTGTTATATTAGTTAAACATTCATAGACTTTTTTGACCATCAAACTGTTGTAATGGTCTGATCAACCTGCAGATAGTCAATTCATATTTTATGTCATGGATGCCTTTGTACAACAATAAATTACTGCAACTATGAATCATCACAAGTGGTTCAACATCACTCAATATTTATGAAAACCACGAAGGATCCGTTTTGGGCCACCAAAATGCCTCTGGCAGTGTCCTGCTACATTTTCATTAGACACTGCCCTATCAGACAAAAATGAGGAACATAAAAGAACATTTTTCCTCATGTAATTGAGAGAAAAGCATCCACCTTTCCTGTTCTTGGTTTACCCACGAGAACATTTGAAAAATTGGTTATTTAATAACCATATAACCATATAACAATTACAGCACGGAGACAGGCCCTCTCGGCCCTTCCAGTCCGTGCCGACCATTTGTTTTCCCCTAGTCCCATCTACCTGCACTCAGACCATACCCCTCCATTCCCTTCACGTCCATATACCTATCCACTTTACTTTTAAATGTTAAAATCGATCCTGCCTCCACCACCTCTGCTGGAAGCTCATTCCACACAGCCACCACCCTCTGAGTAAAGAAGTTCCCCCTCACGTTACCCCTAAACTTCTGTCCCTTAATTCTCATGTCATGTCCTCTTGTTTGAATCTTCCTTACCCTCAATGGGAAAAGCTTATCCACGTCAACTCTGTCTATCCCTTTCATCATTTTAAAGACCTCAATCAAGTCCCCCCTTAACCTTCTGCGCTCCAAAGAATAAAGACCTAACTTGTTCAACCTTTCTCTGTAACATAGTTGCTGGAACCCTGGCAACATTCTAGTAAATCTCCTCTGTACTCTCTCTATTTTGTTGACATCCTTCCTATAACTAGGCGACCAAAATTGTACACCATACTCCAGAATTGGTCTTACCAATGCCTTGTACAATTTTAACATTACTTACCTACACCTATATTCAATGCTCTAATCGTAAGTAATCCATATTAATGACAATGTATTTTCTCCCCTTAATGTGTAGTCTGTGAAAACATTGTCTCTTTCTTAGAGATAAACAGCTGGACTAAACATTTTAGAATATGCCACATCTGTTTACTCAGATAATCACATGATTATTATTTTACTTATCTTATGTGATTTAATATACGCCACATCCATGATATTGTACACCTTGATATGACCTGGACACTTCCATAATAGAACAATCAATATTTAACCCATAATTCTATAATTATAATTCAATAATTAATACAAATGTTTGGAGAATTTCTTAGGACAATTCATTTGCATTTACCTGGTACTATTGTCCGTAGTCCCAACAAAGAGACGTATCAATTATCTTTATAAGAATAGATAATATTTTTATCTTACCCAAATATTCACATAAAATGTCCATCATCTGTTAATACTTGCTTCAGCTTGCAACAGCTGCTAAGCTTATAGTTGAAGCAACTTGTGAACCCCTTTTTTTTTTTTTTTAATCCATTACTTTAATAATGATAATGTATCATTTAGTATTTGCATAAGCCTCTCACAAAGGCATACATATTCTTATAATCTTCTGTATTTCTTCTTTTGGAGCTTTATTACACTTACCTAGGCTCCTTTCCTAATGGAGGGACAAAGTATGTCAACAAAACCATAAGACATATTTGTATCATGGAACAATTTTCCCCCTCTTATGGTGCTGAATTACTCCTAAATAGTAATTTATGAATATTTATGAATGCCTAAAACATAGGCTTTATGTGATGGGTCAATTCCTTGCCTTTCAACAGACTTGTAATTGCAGCACTTCTTCTTCTTCTTCTTGCGTTTGAGGCAACAGAAGTCCGCAGCAGGGTGATGCCATCCGGTTCGACATCCGTAGGTGCCCGCCCTAAAAAGGGCGCATGCTTCGGGTTGGCGCCAAGCTACGGCGCTGCTGCTGTCTCCATTTGTTGTCGTTCGCCTGACTGAAGTCCGTTGACAGGGCTCACCACGGGGAGGTCGACAACGTGAGCCCCATTGCAGCACTAATTTGCAGCTGACTCTAATATAAATGTGATCAAGATAACCATGACCATGTCCTCATTAGTGCAAGTGCTGATCTTATCAGTGCAATTGTTCTTCCAGTATTCTGTTTAACAGCCTTAAACTGGATTTAATCCTTTAGACAATGTTTTAACTTGCACTGCTTGACCCATTTTAATTAATTTCAAGCACCTGTAATATTTGATTAACACTTTGTTAATAACAACTGTATTTCAATGTTGAAGATGTTCCATTTTAATAAAATGTTCTTACACTGTGAAAGTGTATATAAAAACGATGTTTTGTATCGTTTATACCATCACATCTGTACACTGAGGTAATTTATAATATATATATGTACGTACCCCTTGTTTATTGGAGTTACTTTTGGGTGCAAACATAAAATCAAATTTTTATGTTTTCTTATACAGGTGAACCAATCCTTTCTATTTTTTTGTAGTCCTTAGTTATATTAAATTAATGATCATAATACACCTGTAATCCCCCACAATCGGAGATTTCATGAATTTATTTTGTAACAGTTGTTTGCACCTCTTCACGTACTTCAGGCCTTCTTTCCAATTAAATGGGTTTCGGATAAGGCTATGTTTGATTATGTTTATTTATCATACTTCTGCCTTAGTTTTGATCCATTATCAAATCTTTATATTGGATTATAATTTTCCCCCCAAAGTTTAAAGACCAATAGTCTGTTCTTTTGTAATCAATACTTTGAATAATCATAAGGCAGGTTTTATTCCATAATAATCAGGATTTTAACATAACCTGATTTGATCTGCAAATCTAGAGTGCAGATTTGGTCCCTAAATATTATATATTTCTTCCCAATGAGCTCCACAAACTGATGGCAATTAATTTTCCTTTAAATGTATTGGTTATTTTGCACAATATATAATTTTTTTTCCATTGAATGGAAATGCCATGCACCAGTTTGAAATACTTTTAAAATTGTATTTCCTTATATCTCATGTAATTGAGACATGGATATCATAACCGGATTCACCGTTGATATCTTTATAACTTAAACGTTTTATCATATTCTGCTGTTTCACTATAACAGCTTTGGTGAGGCCAAATTTTTTTTTTTTTTTTTTCATATTTATTTTTCATGGTCTCACTCATACATTCAGGTATCAAACCTAGTACACTTATATATATTTTTGTGCTGAAGTGTACTTAAAATAAAACATAAAAAGTTTTATTATTATTCTGCTGTTTTAATCATAACAGCTTTAGTGAGAGACCAATTTTACTTCGGAGTCACGTGAGTGACTACGTGAAGAGCCCGCCTGGCGCTGGCAAACGGCATTACGTCGACGCTGACGGCGGAAGGAGGAGCTGCAGTAAGGAGCAGCTCCTCGCAGCGGTCGGAACGGACCCGCAGGTAAGTGGGGCAAAGTCGGGACGTTTGTTAGAGTACGCTGGGTGGGTCCAGCAGTAAAAGTAAAGTAAAATAAAAGTCAGAGTCACTTTAAAGTGCTGTTTAGCACAGATTAATGAAAGAAATGGAGAAATCGGCAAAGAAAATTCGCGGGTAAAAAGAGCTTCCCGGGGTGAAAATAAAAATACGGGAAAAAAGCTAGTGCGGATCCGGTTCCGATACCGGTGGCGCTGATATACCCGTTAGCGAGTTCTAGATTCTCCAGAAGTTATAACCACAGAGAGAAATGCTCCTAAAAATGTAAAAGAAATCTGAGAGGCCGTGGTTCTGATGACTCTGATACTGAAAGTCCTCCAGATAATTAAACTATGTGGAACTAATAATGGAGCATATGGAGAAAAGTTCTCCAAAAAATTATGAGACTAGGGTCACAGTACCCAGAAGGTTCCCAAAAAAGCCCTGAGGGGTTTAATTATTCTGAATGTGGCTGTGGGCCTAATTGGGAGTTGGAACTCCGGACCAGGATTTGGGCCGAAGGAAGTCTCATGGGATGAAATCCCAATTGATTTAGGGCTGCAGAAGGCAGACCCTGCTGATGGTGATTTGCATTTGAAAACACACCACAAAATAAAAGAAAGGCCAAATGTGCCTGGGATAGCAAAAGAATTTGCTATATATGAAGGAAGTGGTGAGGCTATGGAAGAAAACCTAGCTGCCAACATTAATATATGGTATCTCACCAACTTCATGATTCTGTGATGATTGAAACATCAGAATTATAAACGCACAGGAAATTGTGCCTCATTGGAAGTGCCTACGGTTTATCCGTTGATATGGGCATCCATGACCCCAAATATGAGAGCTCAAGAAGTGAGGTTCAAAAATCCTCACAAATTATTCTGCTGCCATTATGGCTTTTGGGGAGATGGATAAGTTTAGGAAAGAGGGCCTATTGTGCAAATTCTTTCTATGAAATTATTGTATGAGGAAAATGGCTATTCGGCCCATATTTCACCCAAGGTTTGCAAGCCTGTGTCGAGCAAGTGGTGTTCAAGCTCCTGGTTATCTGTTTGGAGTAAATCTGCCTAAATTATTAAAAATTGGATGAAGAAGCTAAAAATTTTAGCTGCATGAAACCTTCGTCTTAGGACAAAAAAGGTATTTTTCGCCCAGAAGGGATTTGATTTTGGAAATAGAGGCAGAAATATGTCAAGGAAATATTATTGTACTGCACAGCCCAATACTTACCCGTATTCGGGGAAAAGGAGACCACCACGCTCATATGGAGAGGTATTAAAGACTTGTTCTATCCTTAAAGAAACTGCGGATTAATCTCCAGTTGGAGGGAGATTACAAAAGTTTTTATAAAGACTGGCTTACTATTACTTCTGATCGGTTTATTTTTACAAGCAGTTTCAGGAGCCACTATTACATTTAAAGAAGGGGCTAATCCTCCAGTACAGATAAACCTGCCTATGCTTTCATGTTTACTGCAATTGGAAAAGCAGAGATTAATGTGGAAATTGACAAATTATCTGAAAAAACGTATGAACACGAGCATCAATTGTGTCTAAGATATTTCAAAAGACATAAAAAGATGGTGATTGCAGAATTATTCTGGACCTTACAGATCTAAATAAGTGGTAGAATACAAACTTTTAAATGGAAACATTTAATACTGCAAGATATTTAATATCAGGAGGTTGTTATATGGCTACGATTGATTTGAAAAACGCCTATTATTCTGTACCAATACATCAGTTTTCTGGAGGTACTTAAAATTTAATTGGCTGGGACAATTATGGCAGTTTAAAGCTTTGCCAAATGGATTGAGTTCAGCTCCCAGGCTCTTTACTAAACTGTTGAAACCAGTTTTAGCCCAATTAAGAGTACAAAAAACACATCGTTATGGCTTATCTCGATGACATTCTAATCATTTATGGCAATCAAGAGTCAGCTGAGAATTAGTTCAGTACAAAAGCTTTGTTAAAGCTAGGGTTCTTGATTCATCCAATTAAATCCCAGCTGCAGCCAGCACAATCAATTAACTATTTGGGGTTTGTAATTAACTCAGAGACAATGTTAATACTTTACCAACAAAGATAAAGTTGATGATTTTTGGTGACTTGTAATAATCTCATTCACAAACTTATCCTTCCATCCGAGAAGTAGCGAAAACTATTGGTAAACTAGTAGCAGCATTTCCTGCAGTAGAATTTGGTCCATTACATTATCAAAATCTTCAAAGGGACAAAATAAGAGCTCTCAAAGAGAGGGCAGGCCACTTTGATAGGCCTATGCAATTAACAAAAGAAGCTTTGTTGGAATTACCATGGTGGGTTAAAAATGTCCCACAAGCTGCTAAAAACATTCTGATTAAACAGCCTGAAATTGTTTATAAATAGATGCTGATGCTCTCGGATGGGGGGGGGGGGGGTAACAGATTCATCCTCCAGTTGTGGAGGTAGATGGAAAGTCCAAGAAGAAACGTTTCTTCAAACTTATGGTATTAACTATTTAGAGTTATTGGGTGCTTTCTATGGTCTAAAAGCATATTGCTGTTCAAAAAAAGGTCTACATGTATTAATACAGTTAGACAATAAAACGGCTGTTGCATATATTAATCACATGGGGGGAGTCAGATCAGTATCATGTGATTGTCTGGTCAATGAAATATGGCAATGGTGTATTTGATCGCCAAATTTGGATTTCAGCAAACTACATTCCAGGTAAAGACAATGTGGTGGCAGATAAAAGATCAAGGATATTTAAAGATAACACAGAATGGATGCTTAATCCAGCAATATTTAAGAATATTGTAACTCAATTTGGTTTACCAGAAATTGATTTGTTTGCATCAAGGCTTAATCATCAATTGCCTAAATATGTGTCTTGGGAACACGGACCAGATGCAGTAGCAGTAGATGCTTTTTCATTGAACTGGGGGGGGAATATGTTCTTTTATGCTTTTCCACCTTTTGCTTTGGTTCAGCAATGTCTGAAGGAAATAGAACAAGATTTCTGCCACAGGATTGTTGGTAGTTCCAAATTGGCCAACACAACCTTGGTTCCCATTAATGCTGAATATGATTAAAGAACCATATATGTCAATTCCTAACTGTAGTGATATTTTGATTAATCCAGTAACCAAAGAAATTTATCCATTATATGCATATATGAATTTATTAATCTGCAGGTTTTGACCAGACTACAGGAGCTGGGATTGTCGGACAAAACTATGGAAGTTATAGTCGCATCATGGCGAGATAACACACAAAAACAATATATGACACATATTAAGAAATGGGAAGAATTTTGCACACAGTCAAATATTTCTTATGATACTGTGAATATTGCATGTTTGATATTGTGATACTGTGATATTGCATGTAAAATGTATTGGAGCTCCTTGCTAAATTGCATTTTGAGCAACATTTAAGTTACAGTGCCACTAACACTGCACGCAGTGCCTTATCATCTTATTTAGGACTTATGTCTGACCAGAAATCAATTGGATCACATCCACTAATATCTAGATTCATGAAAGGAATCTTTAACATTAATCCACCCAAACCTAGATACACAGAGATTTGGGATGTGAGCATTGTACTTACCTTACTTAGACAGTGGACTCCAATTGAAGGATTGTCATTGGAAAGATTAACATTCAAATTAATAATGTTAATATCATTGGTTTCAGCTCAAAGAGTGCAAACTTTACAAATGTTGCGTTTAGACTGTATGCATGTGACTACAGATAACATTGTGTTCTATGTTTACGATCTGATCAAACAAAGCAGACCAGGAAGAACTGGAGCAAAAGGTAATCTTTCAAGCTTATCCTATTGATCCTACTTTATGTGTGGTTAGACATTTGAACCAATATATAAAAGTTACCAAAAACTCTTCGAGGAAATGAAATAACGTTAATGATTACGCATAAAAAACCACACACTAAAGCTTCAGTTCAAACTATCTCAAAGTGGTTTTTGAAACAGGTGTTACTGTTAGCAGGAGTAGACACTGATGTGTGTTCAAATCTCACTCCACCAGGGCAGCAGCTACGTCCGCGGCGAAGGTGCGGGACGTACCCGCTCGAGCATATTTTTTAAAAAATCGCAGGGTGGGAGTAAAGAAGAAAACTTTTTCAAAGTTCTACAATAAACCTGTTCACACTATGACAAGTTTTGGCCACGCGGTGTTGGGATCACTATAGTCACCTGCTTTGTTTACTATTGATTGCTATAATCAGTTATGTAGTCACTTATATCTTTTATCACTTGTAATGATCCCTCGGATATAAGGAGGGTTATTGTGATGTTCTTTAAACCATTAAAAATTAATTATGGAAAGAACTAAAATTAGTCTGGTTTCTCATGTATGTATTTACTTAGCCGGACTGTCGTACTGATTAATTCTACGACATAAAAAACACAGAAAAGCTTTAAAATCTTCACGTAGTCACTCACGTGACTCCGAAGTAAAATAGTAAGATTAACGAGAACTTACCAGTTCGAAGTTTGATCGTTATTTTATGAGGAGTTACGATGAGGGATTACGTGCCCTCCACTCCCACTCTCATAAAATAAATGATCATCTGGTAGTTCTAAGTCTATTATGAGCCTTACTATGTTACTTCGGCTATTTGGTGTTCTGTGTTTTTCATGCCGCTGCTTTGAAGTATGCCGTTTGCCAGCGCCAGGCGGCTCTTCACACGTAATCCCTCATCGTAACTCCTCATAAAATAACGATCAAACTTCGAACTGGTAAGTTTTCGTTTAATCTTACTATTAATTTTTGTTTTCCATGGTTATTTTCCATAGCCTCACTTCTTATTCAGGTGTTGTACTTACACCTGTATATATATATATATATATATATATTTTTTTTTTTTTTTTTTCTTCTGGTGCCGTGGTGGGTACTTCATGACCAGCCACCACTATCAGTGCATTTTTAGGGTCAGTTTTCCATTTTATTTTTACTGCCCTTTTTACTCCTGAGTTTTTCCTCAAGGAGACTACCTTCAAATGTCTGAGGTAGATATTCCCACCATAATATATGAAACCCCTTTAGGGTAGGTTAGGGAATGTTTTTGGGCCTTTTAACCCTTTTTGGCTTGAATTCTTTATTTACTTTATTTTTGGAATCTCTTTTTTTTTTTTTCCATTATTTTTTCAAGCCATAACCTTTTTTAGTCTGAAGGCCTTTTATTGAATTTTTTAAATTATGGCCTTTCTGACTTTATAAAATTTCCCTCCCCCCATGCCAAAAGTTTGTGGAGCGACTAAAAAATCTTTCTAACGTAATTTTGACGGCCACCGGTATCGGAACCGGCTCCGTAATCTCCCGTTCCGATCGCTCCCCTTAGGACATTCTTTTTTTAAACTCCGTTGTTTTCCAACTTATTTTTTCCTTTTAAATTAGTTTTAAATTCTGGTATTCAATACCAGCCACGGAGTTTTTTAGACCCTGAAAGTGTTTTTCCCCTGCACTTACCTGCGGGCCCGTACCTACCGCTGTCGAGGAGCTGCCTCTGCAGCTCTTGCTCTGCCGTCAGCGTCGACGTACTGCCGTTCCAGCACCAGGCGGGGCTTCTTCACGTAGTCACTCACGTGACTCCGAAGTAAAATCTCCACCACCCATTGTGTCAGTTTCAACCTGTCAGCTCATGCCCAGAGATTTCCTCCGAGTGTTTCGTGTTCCACCTGCCAAACATGTCCGAAGCATACCAAAATAAATGGTTGATGATATAAAGTGTGTTATGTGCCACATGTCCAATAGAGGTATAGAGTGGAAGCAAACAAATCTGCACACATCAGGCCACGTGGCAATTCAAGCACATGGACCTGTGATCAACATGACCAGACATGTTCCTTCCTACATGAAAGACAGATGGCTGTGGTGGAGGGATGTTATTTTATCAACTGGAGGTCTGTGATCAGTGATCAGGTATCAGTTCTGGGAACCCTATTGTTTGTGATATATTATAAATGATTTGAACAAATATATAAGCGAGCTGATTAGTAAGATCACAACTGACACAAAATTGGCAGAATTGTGCATAAGGAAGAAAATGGTCAAAGATACCGAAGAATACAGACCATTTGGAAATGTGGGCAGAGAAATGGCAGAAATGGCAGATGGAGATTAACCCGAACATGATGAGATGTTGCATTTTGAGTGGACAGTAGTAAGAGGCAAGTATACAGAAATGACAGGACTCTTAGCGTGCAAGTCCTTATCTTTATGAACAACGAGTACAGGAGATGTCCTGATGGTTAGGCGAATGGTGAATTACAGACAGTGGGGTAAAGAAGGCACACAGGTCTTTTGCTTGCATCAGTTGGTGCGCTGAGGCAGAAAGTTGGGAAGTTACATTGTAACTGTATAAACTAATTAAACTGACATTTGGAGTATTCTGTGCAGTTCAGGTTGCCACAATACAGGAAGGAAGGGGAAGTTATGGAGAGGATGCAGAAAGGTTCACCAGGCTGTTACCTGGATTAGAGAGGGGTTAGACTAACAAATAGTTTTCTCCAGACTGTCAGAAGGTCAGGGACAACCATCTTTTCGCTAGAGTGGAAATTTCAAATACTAGAGGACATGGCTTTACGATGAGAGGTTTATACAGAGAGAGGTCTGAGGCTGGAATGTGCTGCCAGGGGAAATAATGGATGTAGGTACAATAGGAACATTTAAGAGGCATTCGGACAGACACCTGAAAAGGCAAGGAGATGCAGACCATGTGCTGACAGATAGGGCGGCATGGCGGTGCAGCGGTAGAGTTGCTGCCTTTACAGCGCTGGAGACCCGGGTTCGATCCCGACTACGGGCGCTGTCTGAACGGAGTTTGTACGTTCTCCCCGTGACCTGCGTGGGTTTCTGGGACAACAAGAGGTGCTGTCCATGAGGCCCCACGTCTTCATCGCTACTCCATAGTGTCCGACGCCTGTCCTCAAGCGGTTGAGGGTTGTCCACTGCTTTCGGGGCAGGTCCTGGCCAGGGACGTCCATAGGGTCCTCGATGTAATGGTGTAGCCTAGATGGTTCCGCTGACTTCCACTGGTCTCTCCATCTCGTCTTGACCAGGCGTACTAAGAAGCGTCAGCCAGTGTTGTGCGGAGCAGCTCTTGGGGCGCCGTGACTTGAGGTGCACACGTCGTGGTGTCTCTGTGACGATCTGAGGAGGAGGTGGGATTCACTGGTCTGTGCCTTTCGAGAGAGCGCCGGCATGGCTGCTTCTCATCTGATGTTGGCTGGGGCAATGCCAGCGAGAACGGACAGTTGGTTTACCGGCTCGTAGGCATCCAGAAACAGACCGCAGGGCGCTGTTGAGGGCAGCATCCAGCTTCTTGGCGTGAGGGCAATGGGACCAGACCGGGGCACAGTACTCGGCGGCTGAGAACACCAGGGCCACTGTGGACATGCACAGTGTCTTCATCGTGGCCCCCCATGTGGTGCCGGCTAGGCGATGTAGCAGTGCGGCACGGGCGCTTGTCTTTGCCTTGGCACCTTCCAAGTGTTGTTTGAATTACATTGTTCTCTCGAGCTTTACGCCGAGGTACGTGGGGACGGGTTGGGACCATAACCGGGTGTTATCCACCATGACATTCATCTCTCGGGTCGCTTCCCTGTTGTTGAGGTGGATCATTGAAGATATTGTCTTACCCATGCTGAACTTAAGGTGCCAGTTCCTCAGGTATGAAGACAGGATGTTCATGTCTTCAGAGAGGCCCTCTTCTGCTGCTTCCCAGGATGGCTTACTGAGTAGGATGGCCAGGTTATCAGCATAGCCATACTTCTTTGACTGGGTTGAAGGCAGGTCATGGATGTAGGTGTTGAACAGCATTGGTGCCAGCACTGAGCCCTGTGGGACACTGTTCTTACGTTTCCTCACCCTGCCGCATTGCCCGTTGCTGGTGTGTAGCCGGAAGCTGCGGTTGCTCAGCATCTCCATGATGAAGCTCACCATGTGCTTGTCTGGGATGGTTTCCAGAAGCTTCATGTGTAGTCCACGCAGCCAGACAGCATCATATGCAGCTGTGGAGGTCCAAGAAGACAGCGCCAGCCTTCGGTGAGTGATGAACAAGGACCCCCAGATCTCTTTGTACTTCCCCTTTTCCCAACTTGACACAATTCAGATAATAATCTGTCTTCCTGTTTTTGCCACCAAAGTGAATAACCTCACATTTATCCACACTAAACTGCATCTGCCATGCAGATGGTGCGGACCCAGTGGGCCGAAGGGCCTGTTTCCGTGCTGTATGTCTAAACTAAACTAAAGGTGGGATTAGTTAAAATTGGCATCATAATCGGCACATTTATGGTGGACCAAAATACCTGTTCCTGTGCTATACTGAACTGTTTTATGATCTATGTTCTAGATATTAGCATGGCTTGAGGATCAGTTACAGACAGAAAGTGGAGAAAAGGAATTAATGGATGGTGAAGGTAATAAAATGCCACAAGGATCTGTGCTTCACTCTTCAGATATAATTACAACCCACATTTCTAAATGCTATACAGAAATTAAAGGTATGATCTTCAAATTTGCTGATCATATAAAATATCAGAGATAGTGAGCTGTGAGCACAAAACAGAACTACAAAGGGATATAGACCATTTCAATGATTATGCAAAAATGGATGGGAATATAAAGCAGAAAAGTTTGAATTATCCACAGGAAAAATGAAAGACTTTTCAAAAGCTGCCAGACTAACGCATGTTGCTGATCTGTGGTCCTCATGCATTCATCACAGAATATTAATACGCACATGAGCAAGTAATTAAGATGGCATGCTGGCCTTCAATGCTCAGAGTTGGGATTAAGAACGATTAGATTATTCTCTCTGCTCCAGGGTGTTAATGCCTGGGCATTGTACTCTGCAATTGTGTTGTGCGGAAGACAGTGTCTGGGTTACTCTGATGCCAAACCCACTTAGATGCCTTGCTCGGGTAGACAGCTGTGTACATGAGAATTTCCGAGCTGCTGAAAACCCAGACAATAAAATCCCTTGTCAATTAGACTGAAGTGCAGAGAATGTGACTGCGTTATAGAATTAAATAGTAGAAACTAAAAGGTTTTTAATTGAAAGAATTGAAACATGCAATTTATACACACAGCTCACAGGTTGAGTAAAAGTCTTGATTTTTGGAGCCAGAACATAACCCAGGCTTAGTAGACGTTTGTGTGGATGCTGGTGAGCGATCTACTGAACAAACTTAATGGTTTCTTTATTGGATTGTGATGATATTGATGTCGCATTCAAGAAATAAATCCAATGCCTCTACTTTCCAATGGAAATTTGGCTTGTCTCTAATGATTCTTACCAATTTCTGCAGATATCACAGAAAGTATTCGTTCTGGATGCATCAAAAATTGGCATGGCAACAGCTCTGTGCAATACTTCAGGAAATTTCAGAAAGTAGTGAATGCAGCCCAGCCCATCATGTGAAAACCTCACCCCTTCTCTTTTGACTCCTCCCATTTCCTCCAAACACAAGGCTTAGCTATGGGCACACGCATGGGCCCCAGCTACGCTTGCCTCTTTGTCAGGTACGTCGAACAATCCTTGTTCTCGGCGTACCAGGGCCCCATCCCCGACCTCTACCTCCGTTACATCGACGACTGCTTTGGTGTCACCTCCTGCACCCACACACAACTGACTGACTTCATCCATTTCACCACCAACTTCCATCCGGCACTCAAATACACTTGGACCATTTCCGACATTTCCCTACCATTCCTTGACCTCACCATCTCTATTGCAGGTAATACGCTCCTGACCGACATCCACTACAAACCAACTACTCCCACAGCTACCTGGACTACTCTTCCTCCCACCCTGCTTCCTGTAAGGACTCCATCCCCTAATCCCAATTCCTCCGTCTACGCCGCATCTGCTCCCAGCATGAGGTGTTCCACACCAGGTCATCACAAATGGCCTCATTCCTCAGAAAACGGGGATTCCCCTCCACCACAATAGTTGAGGCTCGCATCAGGGTCTCCTCCATACCCCGCAACACTGCCCTCTCTCCCCATTCCCCCACTCGCAAACAGGGCAGAGTCCCCCTGGTTCTCACCTTTCACCCCACCAGCCGGCAAATACAACACATAGGCCTCTGAAATGCTCTGGATCAAGTCCCACACTACCTCATTGCCGCAGTCATTTTCCCAGTCTAAAATATCTGCACATTCTTTATAACTGTAACACTATTCTGCACTGTTCCCTTTCTCTTTTTGCACTACATGTAGAACTTGTGTATGGTATGATTTGCCTAGATAGCATGCAAAACAAAATGTGTGGGAAGGAACTACAGACGTTGGTTTAAACCAAAGATAGACAACTCAACGGGTCATACAGCATCTCTTCAGAAAAGGAATGGGTGATGTTTTGAGTTGAGACCCTTCTTCAGAACAAAGTTGTTCATTGTATCTCTGTACATATGACAATAATAAACCAATACCAGTACTAATATAATGAGTATAGAATATTGCATTACCTTTCCACACCCATTATCATCCTGTGTACAAACAGCCTGGATCAGCTATGCTGTTCTGGCCATGAAAAGTAGTTTCCCCACTCATCCATGTCCGAAGCCATTGGCATTGTTGATAAAAAATCTTTCTTCAATGCTTCTGTGCATTATCCAGCTCAATAACACATATTTATTTGAATCATTTCTTTTCCATGCAGATAAAAAGCAAATAATTACCTGTAATCACTTCTCCCGTACCACTGTTGTTTCCCCTGGAGTCTCATTGCAATCTATCTTTAATTAGTCCGATTTCTTTCCTGCATTCTCTTCCTCAACGACAACACCCAAGAACAGTGTCCACCACCACATATAAAGCAACAACACCCCGCATTGCCAAACTATTGACCTTAAGTTCCTCTCTGTTTTCCCTTAGTTGCTATACTGTTTGCCTAACTTCTGTCCATGGGATGTTAATGCTACATTGCATTGGTAATTAAGGTTATTTGCAGCATCATAAATCTAGGCTCCACTCTCTCAGGCAACCTCACAAGGTCATAAGTAATAGGAGCAAAATTAGGCCATTCGGCCCATCAAGTCTACTTCACCGTTCAATCATGGCTGATCTATCTCTCCCTCCGAACACCATTCTCCGGCCTTCTCCCCATAACCCCTGACACCTGTTACTAAAGCTGAATTACGCGTGAATTCAAAAGCTCGAGCTGTTGCATCCAAGCTGAGCAGAGAAGTGCGGACTTCTTAACACTATTGGTGTGAATGTCATTCATCATGCTGTCATTAGTGCTCTGTTTTTTCACACAGAGAGTGGTGAGTCTCTGGAACTCTCTGCCACAGAGGGTAGTTGAGGCCAGTTCATTGGCTATACTTAAGAGTGAGTTGGATGTGGCCCTTGTGGCTAAGGGGATCAGAGGGTATGGAGAGAAGGCAGGTACGGGATACTGAGTTGGATGATCAGCCATGATCATATTGAATGGCGGTGCAGGCTCGAAGGGCTGAATGGCCTACTCCTGCACCTAATTTCTATGTCTATGTTTCTATGTTTCTTTACAGTTTTGGAACCTGGAAATTGCCTGCAAGGCGTAAAAAAGGTTGAATAACTTCCAACTTCACTGCGTTGACGCATCCTGGACATCTCCAGATGGTACACAGCCAACAAATGAGGCGTCCTGCAGCATGTTAATTCTGTCAGTGCCAGTGGGTCATGGCATGATTATGGCAGTGGCATAAACAGTGGCATGTTTATGGCAGTGGGTCATGTTGATCAGATGGATGATGGCTACATTCCACAGGATACACTGTGCAGTGATGTGATCTGGGTCCATGCCAGTGTTACAAGGAAAACTATAAATATCCCAATTAACAAACACCTAAATTATAATTTTCACTATGGCATCATTGACATTTTAGAGCATGTGCCCCATGTTACAAAGCCTTATTAATAAAAATGAAATACGGTCTTCCGGTGGCACCATGTTTTTGTAACAGTCGCCACACATAGCTCTGCTCCCGAAAATTTGCAATTTTTTGCATTAAAACTTGGTCTACAGATCGGGACTGATTTAAAAATTTTACCGGAGCCTCCGGACGTCACGCTGATGATGTCATCAGTAAGCGCTGTGGATTAAACGGTGGATTTAACCCTTTAAATGCAAAATCCAGTTTCTGCTCAGAGTCCTCAGAGAACCATCTCAAAACTTTACTGGAGCAGTGAGAAGGAGCCTGAAGAGCCTGAAGAATCGACTTTTGAAGTGGCTCTTGAAGGAAAATTGCCTTTCAAAATGTCTACACGAGCTAAGGCAGATAAGGAGAAAGAAATGGAAGACTTAAAGCAGTCGGTAAGAGAACTGAAAGATGAAAGAAGATGGAAAGCAGGTGGAAAAAATGATATGATTGAACAGCTGATGGTAAATTCGAACGCGGGCAATTGGAAAATTATGGAGTCTGTGCAGTCTGTGCAGGATTCGTAAACAAAAGAATTGAAGATGTGAGAGTTGAACTATTGGAGAAAATGGATAAGGGGGAAGAAGACACTACTAAGAAGTTTGTTGCAGTGCATGAGACTGTCGCCTCATATGTGAAAACAATGAAAGAGATGGAGGAAGAGATGGGACGAATGGCTGAGAATATGAAGAAAATGAAGACGCATCACGACCTCACTGCAAAACAGCTGGCAAAAGTTTTGGTTAAGTGCTTGGATTTGGAAGCTCGCTCGAGACGCTTTAATCTAAGATTAGTAGGAGTACCCGAGGCAGCATGGGGGAGATAACCCGAGGGAGTTTGCTGCGGATCTAATTAAAGAAGCTCTCAATCTTCCTAACCTTCCAAAAATTGAAGCGGCACATCGAGTCCCGAGATTCAAACAAAAATCCCAAATAGGCTCAGAATACACATGTCAGATTATTGTGAAATTCCATGGACATTTCTGGCATGGAAGAGGTTATGAGTAATATTAAATATGGAGTGCCACTGAAATACGAGCTGACATCCTTCAAAATATTTAGGGATTATCCCTATGAAATTGTGCAGAAACAAAATCAGTTCTCTAAGGCAAAGCAAGCTCTCCAAGGCATGAATGGAATCAGATAGGGAGTCTACTACCCCGCGAAAATGCGCATTTCTTACAAGGAACAGCAAAAATCGTTTACAAATCCGGAGAACGCATATAAATATGCCTTAACCATCGTGGAAGGGAATTAGTAACTTGAAAAGCTGAACTGCATGGATATTCTCTCTCTTTATTATTTCACCATGAAATGTGTTTACCAGAAGATGGAACTCTCCTTGTGTTTTGACTCAACGGTTTATCGAGGAATGCGAATTCAAGGACATACTGGGTTCCAAGTGAAGCGGAAAAAGATAAACACTGAATGCAGAGCTTTACAACAGAATGTGAACAGAGCAATTATCGTGGTTTAAGAATTTAAATGAATAACCTAATGTTATAGAAATAACACCTTTAACACTTAAAACATAGAATACTACCATAGAAATTGTAATGAATATTAACCAGATTGGTAGTAAGGGGTTGATTTACAAAATAACATGTATAACTTAATATCCTAATAAATTTTAAGCAGATTTATAACAGTGGTGTGAGGGGGAAAGACGGGCTCCTGGCTCAGAACCAGAAGCCTGCCCTAGGTAACCCCTTCAACCAATAGCTGATTATTATCGAGGTAAAACCTGATGCTTAATACTTTGTAGATAAAACAGTTAGATATATCTGGGAGTACATCTGAAATGGATATATACACTGCAATTGGGTACTATATAGTTGATTTTGAACCAGCACCGCTCTAGTACGGATATATTATGACTAACTGAGGGAGCGGAGCTATTTGTTTGCTAACATCAACAACGGAAGTCGATATAATGTTTTCTCCCACCAACAGGTGGGCCACTTATTACGGTGCCAACAAGCTCGGTCACTGTATTTTCACTTTTACCATTTTTTTTAAATTATCACAATTAATCACATGTGTGTGTTTTTTATTCAAGGAGAATCGCAAAAGGAATCCACAAATTGAACTTGGTAGGTTAAATGTTCCCCCATTACTTAAAGACCTGAGGTACGGATGCACCGCAAGATACACAGGTACTAAACCTAGCCAAAATGCAAGACATTAAACAAAATAAACTGGAGGAATCTCATTTTGCAGTTGGAATATTAGGGGGGCTAATGAACGCATTAAAAAGGGTAAGATTTTAGCTCAGCTGAAAGCATACAACATAGATGTTATCTTTCTCCAAGAAACGCATTTTAAATTTCAAGATCAAGTTAGATTGAGGGCGAACTGAATAGGCCAAACTTTTCATTCGTCATACATGTCAAAATCCAGAGGCACGTCTATCATTATTCGCAAAGGTATACCATTTAAACAGAAAAATACCTTAACAGATAAGGATGGGAGATATTTGATAGTTACCGGTGAGATCCATGCCATCCCAATTACATTGGTAAATATATATGCACCTACCTTTGATAATCCGCATTTTTTAAAATAAAATTCTGAATATAATCGCAGAATATAATTACCAGAATGTTATAATTGGTGGAGACTTTAGCTGTGTTTTAGATAAATCCAGTCAAAAACAGCGAGGTAACGCAAAATCGAAAACAAGTGAACTTTTACACACAAATATAAAAAATACAAATATAACGGATGTTTGGAAATTGCAAGAAATATTCGTTCTATTCATCGGGACATAAGACTGATTCACGTATAGATTATTTCCTGGCAGACACAAAATTGGTTCCGTATACTCTGAATCCAAAATACCATACAAATACGATTTCAGATCATTCCCCCTTAACTTTAAAAAAAAAATAGAAGAAATGTCTAAGAATACATCGTTTTGGAGATACAACCCCCAAATTTTAAAAGACCCACAAGGGAGTATATATCTAAGACAGCAAATGGATCTTTTTTGAAAATAAATGACACGCCAGACACATCACCTACAGTGGCTTGCAAAAGTATTCATACCCCTTGAACCTTTCCACATATTGTCACGTTACAATCACAAACGTAAATGTATTTTATTGGGATTTTATGTGATAGACCAACACAAAGTGGTGCATAATTGTGAAGTGGAAGGAAAATGATACATGGTTTCCAAATTTTATTACAAATAAAAAACTGAAAAGTGTGGCGTGCAAAAGTATTCAGCCCCCCTGAGTCAATACTGTGTAGAACCACCTTTCGCTGCAATTACAGCTGCAAGTCTTTTGGGGTATGTCTCTACCAGCTTTGCACATCTAGAGACTGAATTTTTTGCCCATTCTTCTTTGCAAAATAGCTCAAGCTCAGCAGATTGGATGGAGAGCGTCTGTGAAAGCAATTCTCAAGTCTTGCCAGTGATTCTCAATTGGATTTAGGTCTGGACTTTGACTGGGCCATTCTAACACATTACTTTGCTTTGATCTAAACCATTCCATTGTAGCTCTGGCTGTATGTTTAGGGTCGTTGTCCTGCTGGAAGGTGACCTCCGCCCCAGTCTCATCTTTTGCAGACTCTAACAGATTTTCTTCAAGATTGCCCTGTATTTGGCTCCATCCATATCAACCCTGACCAGCTTCCCTGTCCCTGCTGAAGAAAAGCATCCCCACAGCATGATGCTGCCACCACCATGTTTCACAGTGGGGATGGTGTGTTCAGCGTGATGTGCAGTGTTAGTTTTCTGCCACACATAGCGTTTTGCATTTAGTCCAATACTTCAATTTTTGTCTCATCAGACAAGCACCTTCCTCCACATGTTTGCCGTGTCCCCCAATGGCTTGTGGCAAACTGCAAACGGGACTTCTTAAACAATGGCTTTTCTTCTTGTCACTCTTCCATAAAGGCTCGATTTGTGGAGTGCATGACAAATAGTTGTCCTGTGGACAGATTCTCCCACCTGAGCTGTGGATCTCTGCAGCTCCTCCAGAGTGACCATGGACCTCTTGGCTGCTACTCTGATCAATGCTCTCCTTGCCCGGCCTGTCAGTTTAGGTGGACGGCCATATCTTGGTAGGTTTGCAGTTGTGCCATACTCTTTCCATTTTCAGATGATGGATTGAACAGTGCTCTGTGAGATGTTCAAAGCTTGGGGTATTTTTTTATAACCTCACCCTGCATTAAACTGCTCCACAACTTTATCCCTGACCTGTCTGTGTTCCTTGGGCTTCATGATGCCCAAGGAACATTGTTTGTTCACTAATGTTCTCTAACAAACGTCTGATGCCTTCACAGAACAGCTGTATTTATACTGAGATTCGATTACACACAAGTGGACTCTATTAACTAATTAGGTGCTTCTAAAGGCAATTGCAATTGGTTGCATTTTTATTGAGGGGTATCAGAGTAAAGGGGGCTGAATACTTTTGCACGCCACACTTTTCAGGTTTTAAAGAAAACCATGTATCATTTTCCTTCCACTTCACAATATGATTATCACATAAAATCCCAATAAAATACATTTACGTTTGTGGTTGCAACGTGCCAAAGTTCAAGGGTATGATACTTTTGCAACAGTTTATGGAATTTTGGGGTGTTATAATCTCATACCAAGCCCCATAAAAAAAAATAGAATGAACAACGACAGCTAGAGGAACAAAATTAGACAATTGAATATAGATAATGCGATAATGCCCGTCCAATAAACAGAATAAAATATTAATACTAAAATTTAAATTAAATAAATTACTATCAGAGAAAGTTATAAGATTATTCCAAATCACAAGACAGCAACAGTTTGAATTTTGGGATAAGCCCCATAAACTTCTCGATTTCGATTTCAAGATTAAACCAGATACAGGGGAAGTATTAATGTTACCGAACAAAATTAATAAAAGATTTCTGCAATTTTATGAGAATTTGTATACATCCAAAACGACAACGGACATCAACAAAGTTACTGAGTTTCTCGATAATTGCAATCTTCCCAAACTAGAATTGCAGGAACAAGAGGAATTGGGAGCACAAATCTCAAATAAGGAAATAGAAGAAACAATAATCTCATTAAAAAATGGAAAAACACCAGGTCCCGATGGATTCAGTAATGAATTCTATAAAAGTTTTTACGATATATTTATTCCTCGCCTACAGAAAATGTATACACATGCTTTTAGAGAACAAATATTACCTGATACATTAGCAGAATCTACGATTACATTAATACTTAAGAAAGACAAAGATGAGGAAGAACTTGGATCTTACAGAGCTATTGTGTTGTTAAACACAGATCAAAAAATATTAGCAAAAATATTAGCAAGAAGATTAAGTAAGTACGCCAGTAAATTAATACATCCGGATCAAACGGGGTTTATCCCTAAGAGGCAATCATTTAATAATTTGAGACGTCTGCTTAACATAATGCACTCACACCAAACTAAAGATCCAAATCTTGCAATTATTTCGCTGGACACAGAGAAAGCATCCGATCAGGTTGAATGGAAGTATATGGTTAAGGTATTGCAAACATTTCAACTGGGAGAGAACTTCATTCAATGGATTAAATTAATATATAATAAGCCAACGGCCAGAATATTAACTAATAATATCTTATCCACAAAATTTCAACTGTCAAGGGGTAATAGTCAAGGCTGTTCATTAGCACCATTGTTATTTGCCCTCATAATTGAACCACTAGCGGAAAGATTTAGAACTCATCCGAATATCCACGGATATAATACAAAATATTCAAACAATAAAATATCATAATACGCTGATGATGTACTTTTGTACATCGCAAAGCCTCATATCACTTTACCCAATATTCTAAATTTAATCGAGGATTTCGGTTCATTTGCAGGTTATAGAATAAACTGGAATAAAAGTGAAATCATGTCAATAAAACCAAAAGATTCTACACATCTTGCACAATTTCCTTTTAAAATAGCTGTGGAAAAATTTAAATACTTGCGCATTGAAATCACTAGAAGTTATCAAGATATGCTTAATGCAAACTATAACCCTGTACTTAAGAAACTACATAATTTAATTAAATTCTGGAAAACACTTCTGATGTCCTTAATATGTCGAATAAATACCATTAAAATGATTTTTTTACCACAAATTCTATACCTGTTCCAATCAATCCCAGTATATGCACGGATTAGCACTTCCTAATTTCATGTATTATTGTTGGTCGGTAAATATTAGAAATATGATTCAATTGTTGCACAAATCTCCTCAACAACCGGAGTGGATCATTATGGAGAAAGAGGATTGCTCCCCTTTTAATATTGGTGCGATACTTCTCCAATGACGGTGAATAATACAAACTACAACAAAAACCCAATTGTACATAGTACAATCAGAATTTGGAAACAAATAAAATACAACTTAAAATTAAGAAACTTATCTCTCCTATCTCCTATTGCTAAAAACCCTCTGTTTAAACCCTCAATTATAGATAAAGCATTTATACAATGGGAAAGAGCAGGAATTAAAACTTTAAAAGATTTGTATGAAACGGGAAAACAATTATCATTTAAACAATTACAACTAAAATACAATCTGGGTAACAATCAGTATTTTAAATATTTCCAAATATGTGACTAACTGAAAAAACATGCACAAGAATTTTACAAAATGCCATCAGACTTACTAGATGAAGCAATGAATACAAAGGTGGAATCAGCAAATTTAATTTCATATATAGATATAATATTATACTAAATGTAGTAATACCAACAACGGAAGGTATCAGAGGTGAGTGGGAAAACAAATTAAGCATAAAAATTTCCAATGAAAGGTGGAAAGAGGTGGAAAGAGTGCATTAATGCACAATTAACGTAAGACACACCGTAATACAATTTAAAATTTTACACAGATTATACTACTCAAAAACTAATTAAATAAATTCTTCCCCAACATCTCACCAATTTGTGATAAATGCCAGTTTCAAGAAGCTACTATAGCACACTCATTCATCTTTTGTACAAAAATTCAAAGGTTTTGGATTGAAATCTTTGAAATCTTCACAAAATTGTTTAAAATAAAAATGACACCAGAGCCAGAATGGATTATTTTTGGAATGACAGAAGGTAGTTCGGAATTAAAAGTGTATCAAAAGAATCTATTTGATTACGGCTTAATAATAGGAAAAAAGCTAATCTTAAAATTCTGGTAAAATGCTCCTATACCAACATTAAATATGTGGATTTCAACTATGTTTGAAACACTACATCTGGAAGATATGAGACTGCCTGGCAGGAAAAACAGATCGTTTCTATCAGACGTGGTCTGCATTTATAGAATTGCTACAAAGATAGGGTGCAAGAATACCTTGGGTCTTGGTAGGGGGGATGAAAAACTATCTAGTTGGTAGATTCCTTTTGCGTGATACATATAATATAGTAACTGGCTTTTTTTTTCTTTTTCTTTCTCTCTTTTTTTTTCATTTCTAGGGTCTATCTTCTTAATCCCCTTTCTCTAATTCTTTGACCAAGGGTTTTTTTTTCTCCCCTTTGGCACGCTCTTTCACTTTCACAACTCTTTTCACCTACTTTACTCTTTCTTTCTATTCTTTTTTCTTAAAAGCCATAAAATTATGGAATACAATGATTGTAACAATATATATGTGATGTACTCTGATGTATTTACCTCTATTAAATAAAAAAATAAATAAAATAAAAATGAAATATAAGATAACCTCCGCCCATAATACGTGTTGTACTTACTCCCAAGGCATTTTGTCTTTGTTAAGATCTTGGAACGAAACAGTCTGATTGACATGCATCAGACAATTTATTCCGAGCATCTTTCAAGATGGTTTCAACACCCCTCTGCTCCTCCCAGCAGTTCTGAAGATTCCATCTGACCAGGAAATCGTTGCATGCCAATGCATTAATACAAAATATGATTTAGAGAAGGAGTATGAAAGGTGTTTGATGGACATCAGCCATCTGTTAAAGCTTGTGTGGAAAAGAACTGCAAATGCTGGTTTAATTTGACGATAGACACGAAATGCTGCAGTAACTCAACGGGACAGGCAGCACTGTGGAGAGAAGGAATTGGTGATGTTTCGGTTCAAGACCCTTCTTCAAACTGATTTCAGGGGAGTGAGTGGTACAGAGATAAAATGTTATTGGAGACAGTAAGACTGACAGGTTTTAAGAGTCTCATAAATGGGCACATGGATGTGGGGGGAATAGAGGAATATGGATCATGTAGGCAGATGAGATTAGTTTAACATGGCAGCATGTTCAGCACAGACATTGTGCTGTATTTTATTTATTTTCTATGTTCTAAGGTAATCAAGATTGTTAAGGGCTTGGACACACTAGAGGCAGGAAACATGTTCCCGATGTTGGGGGAGTCCAGAACCAGGGGCCACAGTTTAAGAATAAGGAGTAAGCCATTTAGAACGGAGTCGAGGAAACACTTTTTCTCACAGAGAGTGGTGCGTCTGTGGAATTCTCTGCCTCAGAGGGTGGTGGAGGCAGGTTCTCTGGATGCTTTCAAGAGAGAGCTAGATAGGGCTCTTAAAAATAGCGGAGTCAGGGGATATGGGGAGAAGGCAGGAATGGGCTACTGATTCGGGATGATCAGCCATGATCACGTTGAATGGCTGTGCTGGCTCGAAGGGCCAAATGGCCTACTCCTGCACCTATTGTCTATTGTCTATTGTCTAATATAAATGTATCTGATGCATCTTGATCTCTCACTCAGAGACCTGAGGGAGCCAATCTTCTAGTTGTATGGCAATCTCATATAAAAGCCTGGTATAACAACACCATGCTTCCAGGATTGTACCATACTATTTCTCTCTCCTTTCATTGGGCAATATTGTAGCAGGCCCTGAACAATATAACATAGAAAATAGGTGCAGAAGTAGGCCATTCGGCCCTTCGAGCCCGCACCGCCATTCAATATGATCATGGCTGATCATCCAACTCAATATCCTGTACCTGCCTTCTCTCCATACCCCCTGATCCCCTTTAGCCACAAGGGCCACATCTAACTCCCTCTTAAATATAGCCAATGAACTGGCCTCAACTACCTTCTGTGGCAGATAATTCCAGAGACTCACCACTCTCTGTGTGAAAAATGTTTTCCTCATCTCGGTCCTAAAGGAATTCCCCTTATCCTTAGACTGTGACCCCTTGTTCTGGACCTCCCCAACATCGGGAACAATCTTCCTGCATCTAGCCTATCCAACCCCTTAAGAATGTTGTAAGTTTCTATAAGATCCCCCCTCAGCCTTCCAAATTCTAGCGAGGAACGTTACTCCTTGTTGACAATTCCCATGGACATTCAGTTAAGACCAAGAATATGGCTGGCAACATCTAGGTGTCTTTTTGCCCCCCTAACAACACATCATTGCTGCAGCCCATTGGCCTCGGTGTGTCATGACCTGCAGAGCGAAAAGAGGAAGTCATGCCAGAGTAACATGACAAACCCTCCATTCAGAAGCAGTGAGAGAGGAGCAATATCAAGGTAGACATGGACTAACAGCATAGCAGTCTGAGTAGAACTTGGTCCGCATAAGAAACTAGAATTGGAAGAGTATGGTCTCCACTGTGTTTCTACACTTTACATCCTCTGCAAACTTGAAATATTCAAAACGCTATTGCCTCTTTCCCCTAACTCACACAAAGACTGATTCACCATCGATTACACACTCATTTTGCTTCATATTTTAAGATTCCAACTGTTTTTACATCTCTTTCTGCCTTAAAAATACCCTTCAAAACTTATGTAATTGACCAAGTTTTTGATCCAGCTAGACACAAAAAGCTGGAGTATGCATCTCTGGAGTGATTGATTGGGTAACATTTTGGGTTGAGACTTTTTTTTTTGGTAATCTGTTTTGCTTGCTCTTTATTTGATTCTATTTCAGATCACGTGAGTGACTACGTGAATAGAAGCCCGTACAGCCGTTTTTGCGTCTTGAACGTCAGACGCTGGTGCAGTCGGGCGGTTGGAGCACAGCGCTCTTCCGAGCGGTAAGTGTAAACCGCGGGTTTTTCGAAGAGCTGGAGAATTCGGCGGGTGCAGCAGCATCTAAGGAGCGAAGGAGATGGGCGACGCTGCGGGTCGAGACCCTCTTCATACCTCACCCTCGATTCTCCAGCATTTGCAGTTCTTCGTTAAGTTTAAGAGGTAAGGTTTTTTTACCGCATGTTTAATTTCTGCGACGGTTTGGGTAGAGAATGTTGCAGAAAGGGAAGAAGGTGTCGGCGAGGCGCTCCGGGGTAGAAAGGAAAAGTGGCAGGAGAGTGTTGAGGATGGAGGCCCGTCTGGTACACCTGGTCCGTGCTGGCTACACAGCCAGTGGTTGCGGACCCACTGCCGGGGGGCAGTGGAGGCTTGTCAGTAGGTGGAAGGCCACTGGCAAGTCCTCTGTGGCCCGTCAATGAGTCGGGCCTGGAGGTTATACCCTCCATAGAGAGTCCGTTTGCTCACGGCTCTCCCACGTCGAGATTCTATTTCAAAGAATGCTCGACAGGGACCAGCTCCGTGGGGAGGTGTGTGCCCAAGCCAGGCTGATGGAGAGCTTGTGCTAGCAGCACCTGTTTCAGGGCTGCAGAACTATCCTGCCTGTGAGGAGGATGTTCCAGCTCCGTGAGGAGGAGTGGTGCCCAAGCCAGGCTGATGGAGAGCTTGTGCTAGCAGCACCTGTTTCAGGCTGCAGAACTATCCTGCCTGTGAGGAGGATGTTCTATCAGGGCAGTTTGCTGACACTGTTTCTATGCTGGGGGAGAGCAGTAAAGGTGTTCGGTTGGAGGTAATTCCGAACATTGCTGGAAGTTTTGCTGAGTGTAGAGGCAGGAAAGGCGATTGATGTAGAATTGGCCGAAGCCATTCAGTATATGCTCTCCATCAGTTACAGGAGCTAGCTATGGAGGAAGTAGCAAAGAACTATAAAGCTCCTGTTAATTGTGATCTCCTGAAGGTACCGGTGGTTAATCACCAAATTTGCATAGATGGGTTTTGCCTGCTAGGGCCCAGGAGATGAAGTTTTAAAAAAGTGCTTAAACTGTTTGTCAGCAGGTATTACAGCTGTGGTGTAAGTTTATTGATACAAATGATATGGTTGAAGCACACCAGGATGAACTGGCATTCCTTTGTAATGCATTTTGAAATTAATAATATCGGGAGGGCCGCTATTAGGCCAGTGCTAACCCGAATTTGGAGAGTGAGCCAACCGACCAGTGCACCACCACGAAATCTGTTGTTTGGTGGTCACCTTGCAAAAAGGGTCAAAGACTGTTATAGGTTTGTTTATAACCATGGCCCTCATTAAGCCAGCTGGAAGCAAGGCAAAAAAGGTTCTCTACAAGAAGTCGAGGACAACAAGGCCGCAAGGAAAGATGCTGGTAAGGAATATAACATTGACAGACGATGAATTAACTGATGTTTCCTGTTCAAAATGGGGAAGGTTAAAATTGTTTCTCAAACAATGGCAGCAGTTGAAATCAGATTTGTTCATACTTAGTGTATTGAAGGGTGAAAAATTGGATTTTACTATAAGGACAGTCTACCTAGTCAACATTTTCCTAGTCGTAAACTTATTTTCAGATGAGGAAAATGTGCTTATTCAAGCAGATTCAGTTGTTACATAAGAAGGGGTAATTGAGCCTTCTGTATATCAAAGTCAACAATTTCTGTCAAGTATATTTCCCAGATCTAAAAAGACTGGGGATGTAGAATTATTCTGGATTTATCCAATTTGAACAAATTTGTTTGTTATAGGCATTTCAAAATGGAGACCTTTACCACGGGCAAACATCTAGTGTCCAAAGGGTATTATATGGCAACCATTGATTCAAGAATGCGTATTACGCAGTGTCTATTCATGGTGATGATAGAAGATATTTGAAATTTATTTGGATGACTGAGCTGTGGCAATTCAGGACATTGCGAATGGATTAACTTCAGCTCTTAGATTATTTACTAAATTGGTAAAACCTGTGTTAGCTTTACTTAGAGCTCAGGGGCATGTGGTAATGGCCTATTTAGATGATATTCTGATTGTTGGAAAGACTCATGCTGAAACTCAATCATCAGTTTCAGTTGTTAAAATCACTTTTGAACAAATGGGATTTGTTATTCACCCAGATAAATCTAAATTATCACCAGTCCAAATTATTGATATCTGGGATTTACCATTAATTCCAATCACATGTTGGTAACTTTGCCCAGGATAAATTGAATCAGTTAATTGAGGACTGTGTTAATCTCGTTGGAGAATAACGGCCTTCGATTAGACAAGTAGCCAGCTTTATTGGGAAGTTGTTGCAGCCTTTCCAGCTGTGCAGTATGGTCCTCTGCATTATCAACAATTACAACTATCAAAGGAACAGGCACTGAGAATACAAAGGGGCCATTTTTGATAGGCCTATGCCGTTGTCAGCTGGGCGATTGCTGACATACAATGGTGGATAGTACATGTTTCAAAAAATTTAAGGAAGGTTTTGGTGGAATCACCGTCACTGATATTACAGACTGATGTAAGTGCACTGGTTGGGGTGCAACAGATATGTCTTCTAGTTGTGGAGGCAGATGGAATGTGGATGAGACATCGCTTCCTCAATTAAGAGGGATTAATTATTTAGAGTTGTTGGGCACCTGGTATGGGCTCAAAGCTTATTGTTCTACAGAGGGATCTGCATGTGCAGGTCAGATTGACAACACCACAGCAGTGGCATATGTAAACCACATGGGTGGAGTTAAGTCACAGTCTTGTGATAGACTGGCTAACCAGATTTGGAGCTGGTGTATTGACCAAAATATCTGGCTTTCAGCACTTTATTTGCCAGGGAGAGGTCACGTCAGGTTAATGACAACATTGAATGGATGTTAAATCAGGATGTATTTAACCAAATGATTGATCAATATGCATTGCCAGATATTGACTTGTTTGCATCTCGATTAAATCATCAGTTACCTAGATATGTTTCATGGTAACCAGATCCTGGGGCAGTAGCAGTGGATGCATTTTCGCTGCATTGGGGAGGAATGTTTGTGTATGTATTTCCTCCATTCTGTCCCATCAGCAGATGTTTGCAAAAGATCAAGGAGGACTCCGCCTCAGGGTATTGGTAGTGTCAGGTTGGCCTACACGGGCATGGTTTCCCATTGTATTACAAATGGCTAGGGAGCCTTACATGCTTATGCCAAGAATAATAATCTACTGGTAAATCCAGTCACTGGGGATCAACATCCTTTATAGGATCGTATTGATCTGTTAATTTGCAGATTTTTAGGAGGCCATACCTGGGGAGAGGACTGTCTCATCGAACTGTGGATGTTCTCACGTCGGCCTGCAGGGATAGTACACAGCAGCAATATATCACCTATATAAGGAAGTGGGAGCAATTCTGCCTACAGCAGGATATTGTATATCACACGCAGGGATCACGGATGTATTGGAGTTGTCAACTCTTTATTTGACCAAAAAATTAAGTTACAGTGCGATTAATTCAGCCAGAAGTGCTCTGTCTTATTTATCTATGAATGCAGAATTGCATACAGTAGGGACACATCCGTTAGTTTCACAATTCATGAAGGGAGCTTTTTCAATTCTAATCCTCCTAAACCCAGGTATGCCGGTATTTGGAATTTGAGTGAGGTTTTTATGGCTCGTTCGCCAGTGGGCTCCTGTTACAAGCCTATCAGTAGCCAAATTATCTATGAAGGTGGTCATGCTTCTGGTGTTGGTTTCAGCCCAACGTGTACAAACATTGCAAAAGCTACGGCTAGATAGAATGCATGTGTCGGCTGATGCCATTATATTTTATGTCTATGATTTGCTTAAACATAATAAAAGAGGCATGACAGGATGTAAGATTGTGTTTTCAGCATACCCCGCATATGATCGCTTCTGTATAGTCTCACATTTATCTCGTTACATTGAGATTACTAAACCTCTGAGAGGAACAGAGTTGGCTTTGTTTATTAGTCACAAAAAACCACACAGTAAGGTGTCGGTGCAAACGATTTCAAGGTCCTCGCGGCCGCAGGATGGTCCAGTGAGCTAACTTTTCAGAGGTTTTATCACAAGCCGATTTCAAGGCTCGGGGTGTTTGCTGATTCTGGTGTCAGTACTGTTATATTTTTCCCCTGAGTTAGAGGGGTTTGTTATGATTTGTTTGTAAATAAACTGTTATTTCATTTAACAAATGTATTACTGATGCATGATTGATTGTTAATGACTTTTGAGTCAATCCAGGCAGTGTGAACGTCGGATTTGAGTCTGCGGCGTGAATTCACAGTGCTTTGAAGTCTTCACGTAGTCACTCACGTGACTACGAAGTAAAATAGTAAGATTAAACGAGAACTTACCAGTTTGAAGTTTGATCTTTATTTTATGAGGAGTCGAGTTGAGGGACTACGTGCCCTCCGCTCCCACCCTCATAGATCTCATCTGGTAGTTCTAGTTTTATCATCTTACCGTTATACTTCGGTCATTGTTAGCTGTGAATTCATTCCGCTGCTTTGAAGATTGACGCACCAACGACTGTACGGGCTTCTATTCACGTAGTCCCTCAACTCGACTCCTCATAAAATAAAGATCAAACTTCAAACTGGTAAGTTCTCGTTTAATCTTACTATTCTATTTCGGATCTTATCTGATTAATGTCTGGAAGTGGCTCTCCTCAAACCCACCAGTCCACCTGTTACCTTCTCTCAAGCATTGCTTGGCCCTTAACATCTGGAATCCCAGTGAGGTGAACAGGCTTCAACATCAAAGCTTTTGATCTGTTTTTTTTTTAAGTCTCAGAGACTTTCTTCAGGTACTAATGTAACAAAAGTAAATTGTTAAAACAACATAAAGATCTCCTCACATTTCTTAAAATAATTTAAAACATTAAAATGAAGTCAAATAAACAAGCCAGTTCCTTTCACTCTCTGCAGGTCAGACAATCTTGGGCAGGTGTCTGAGCTGAGAGGCAGATGGGAGGTACACTCTTCCCTTTCTCCAGCACATGGGTGTTCTTTCACTGTGACTCTGGTGGACGAGTGGTCAGAGATGTTGGCCAATAACCTCCAGGTTGCTACATAGTTCTGCATCAACAGAAGCTGCTAAGAAGCTGATCCTGATCATCTAACAGTTCATGATTCTAATTAGGTCAATCCACTAACAGTTGGTGTTAATCAATCCATTGTTCATGTGAAGTTTCTTTTGGGACAGGAGTAGGCCATTCGGGCCCATTCAATGTGATCATGGCTGATGTACCCCAGTTCCTGCCTTTTCCCCATATGACTCCGCTATCTTTAAGAGCCCTATCCAGCTCTCTCTTGAAAGCATCCAGAGAACCTGCCTCGACCACCCTCTGAGGCAGAGAATTCCACACACTCACAACTCGCTGTGAGAAAAAGTGTTTCCTCGTCTCCGTTCTAAATGGCCCATCCTTTATTCTTAAACTGTGGCCCCTGGTTCTGGACTCCCCCAACATCGGGAACCCTTAACAATCTTATATGTTTCAATAAGGTGTACAAGCCCACCTGCTTCATTCTCTCAGCATATGACAGTCCCGCCATCCCAGGAATTAACCTTGTAAACCTACGCTGCACTCCCTCAATAGCAAGAATGTCCTTCCTCAAATTATGGAATCAAAACAGCACACAATACTCCAGGTGTGGGACCTCATTGCTCCTATACTCGACTCCTCTTGTTATAAAGGCCAACATGCCATTTACTTTCTTCACTACCTGCTGTACCTGCATGCTTACTTTCATAGACTGATGAACAAGGACCCCCAGATCCCTCTGTACTTCCCCTTTTCCCAACTTGACGCCATTTAGATAGTAATCTGCCTTCCTGTTTTTGCTACCAAAGTGGAGAACCTCACATTTCTCTACATTAAACGTCATCTGCCATGCATCCACCCACTCCCCCAATCTGTCCAAGTCACCCTGCATTCTCATAGCATCCTCCTCACAGTTTACACTGCCACCATGCTTTGTGTCATCTGCAAATTTGCTAATGTTACTTTGGATCCATTAATCCAAATCATTGATGTATAATGTAAATAGCTGCGGTCCCAGCACCGAGCTTTGCGGTACTCCACTAGTCACTGCCTGCCATTCTGAAAGGGACCCGTTAATCCCCACTTTCCTGTCTTCCAACCGATTTTCTATCCATGTCAGCACTCCACCCCCAATACCATATGCCCTAATTTTGCCCACTAATCTCCTGTGTGGGACCTTATCAAATGCTTTCATAATGTCCAGGTACACTACATCCACTGGCTCTCCCTTGTCCATTTTCCTAGTTACATCTTCAAATAATTCCAGAAGATTAGTCAAGCATGATTTCCCCTTTGTAAATCCATGCTGACTCGGACCGATCCTCTTACTGCTGTCCAAATGTGCGGCTGTTTCATCTTTTATAATTGACTCCAGCATCTTCCCCACCACCGATATCAGGCTAACTGGTCTATAATTCACTGTTTTCTCTCTCCCGCCTTTCTTAAAAAGTGGGATAACATTTTCTTTCTGAATAATTCCCTGATTATTGCATCTGTGTGCCTCCAGCAAATGCAGTGCAGAAAGTACTTGTGAGGATACAGCTCATGTCAATGTTTAAGAGCTGCTGACTGCCAAAGCCAGACTAATAGTCCAGAGGCCTAAGCTCCTAATATAGAAATGCAGCTTGAAATTTCACCATAGCAGAAGGGGAATTTTAAACTTCAATTAAAAATCTGGAATTTGGGTGGGGGGGGAAAGCAGTTATGGAGACAACAAAAGCATATTGTCGTAAAAGACCCATTTTTTTTCCAGAGGAGAAGAACTGCCATCCGTACCCATTCTCATGTATATGTTATCCCAGACCCGCTGACAGTGGTTGACTCTTACAAGCTGTTCAGTTGTACCATTACTACTCACTCAGACCAAAACGAAGTGAAACCAAAGGTTATATTGAAGGAAAAAAAATAATCATCTGTTGGTTCAATATCGGTTCTGATGATCTGAAGGTACTTGGAATTTGGTTTGGAAGAGCTGAGGTATGTGGCAAGAATTGGCTGGAGGAGATACCCAAGGAGAAACATGAATTGGAAATGGACAACGCTCCCTTTTAATGGTGGACGAGAATCCCATCATCAGGTACAACAAGCTCTCGGGGCTGCTGTATGTATCACAGTTGTAATCTGTACCCTGCTCTTCACCATGGTAGTCATCTGATCCATTTTACTTTTCATCTGGAGATCCAGAATGGATCACGTTCATGATGTGCAGGTCTCCAGAGAAAGGGGAAGAATGGACCCAACATAGCCTTCATCCTGATGGCCACCTTACTGTGTTGCTGCTTCAAGTTCTACGTAGAGCCAAAGTACATAAATTGCAAATGTTACTAAGTGCAGAGGTTCCATCGCTCCCTTGCTCTGCAAAGAATGGGTCTAATAGAGCAATATTTCATTCCGTTGCCTCTAAATACCTGTCCTTTGCAAAAATGCTTCTGCAGGAAAACATCTTTGTTCATTAAGCAATGGACAGCATGAAACATCTGCAGGCTCTGCACATGATGGAGATGGTGGATCCTGTAACATGGCTTCTTGGGCAGATTACCAAAGCAGAACACCTCATCGGCAGAACTCACAAACAAGCACCAACCTTGGTTGGCTGGCAGTGAGAATGGCCCTCGTCTCAGATCCTTCCTGCACCGTTGACAACTCACTGCTGCTGCCCACAACATGATGGTGCAGACGAGATGATCATCCACCTGCTTGTGGACTGTGCACTTGGCAAAGAGTTGTGGAAAGTGAAGTGGTGATCCAGGTGGAGGTTTGCCCTGAGCAGCATCATGTCCATCCACTCATTATCATCCAGGACAAAATAGCTGGTGTGGTTGGCACACTATCGTCAACCTAAACATTCAAACATTACACTCAAATATTTTTTTTTGATACTTATAACTCAGAGATTATATTAGGTCAAATACACAAGATTATAGGAATAGGGAACCAGAAATCTTAGATGAATGTCTGAATAAACATCCTCATACAGAAAAATTAATAACTTATATTTACAACACCCTTTTAGATAGTGAGATACCATCAACGAAATCATATAGACACACATGGGAAAATGAAATAAATCAATCCATAACGAAAGATTTATGGGATAAAAGTTTACAATACATATATCAATGCTCGCTAAATTCCAGACATGCTCTAATACAATTTAAAGTTTTACATAGAACATTATTCCAAAGTTAAACTAAATAGAATCTTCCCACAAATATCGTCTACCTGCGATAAATGTCAACATCTAGAGGCTAATTTAACACATACTTTTGCAAATTGTATACAAATTAAGAATTTCTGGACTAAGATTTTTAAAATAACTTCTGAAGTTATTAATACTAAACTGGATCCGGACCCAAAATTAATAATACTTGGAACATCAGAACAAAGTTTAACTCCTACAACAAGCCAAAGAAATTTCCTAGACTACAGTATAATAATTGGGAAGAAATTAATATTAACATTTTGGAAAGGCCCTATATCCCCCACAATTAAAATGTGGATTATGGAAATGTCGGAGACCCTACACCTGGAAAGAATCAGATTTGCCTTAATGGACAAACAAGAAGTTTTTGTTAGAACATGGTCTTCTTTCATTGATTACTTAAAAGGGTAGAATGGTTCGGCAGGGAACCCTAACTGAAACTTGGATTTAGGAATAGATGAAAAGTTATATCTTATATTCTTTGATCTTATCTCCTACGATGTATTAATAGTAAATTATTCCTTTCTTTATGATTTTCTTCTTTGATATAGATTATTATTCTATTTTTCTTACTGTTCTCCTCTATAAAAAAAAACTATTAGAGTCAAAATGATACAACTGATAATATTAATAATGTATGCTTGTTGAACATGAAATATTTCTATCATAATATATGTTTGCTAATCCACTGTTTAAATACTCTAATAAAAAAATATATATTCAAAAAAAAAAAAAAAAACCTAAACATTCATGCATTTTCCCACTGGTGCGCAGTGACTGCAGCGTGTACCATCTACAAATGCACTGCGCTACCCATCAAGGCTACTCCAGCACCACCTTGGGTATTCATGATTCCTACTTGCAAGACAAGAGCAGAAGGTGTATGGAACGACTGCCACCTGCAGGTTCACCTCAAAGTCCTAAACAATCTTGATCTAAAATTGTGTCACTGGTCCTGTGGTTGTGTCTGAAACAACATTGAGAGGGCACCATTAAGATATAGATTGTAACAACTCAAGAAGGCAACTCAACACCCAACCGCTCCAAGGCAATAAAAAGCTTGTCACACGAGGAAACTCATCTCCATGCTGAGAAGAGCAGGACCATGTGTCAGGTACATACAGCATAGAGGTGCACAGCTGAGAGGACCTCTGATGTACAACAGAGTGGTGGACTGATAGAAGAGGCTGATAGAAGTCAAGTGCAGAGGAGAAGGGACAAAGTCACGGATCACAGCAGCAGACACCCTCCACATTGCAGCGCTTTAACTATCACACGCACTGCTTTGTTTACCTCTCTGAAGAGGCATGGTTCATAAGTTATAGGAGCAGAATTAGACCATTCGGCATGTCAAGTCGATTCTGCCATTCAAGCATGGCTGATCGATCTTTCCCTCTCAACCCCATTCTCCTGCCTTCTTCCCATAACCCCTGAGTTTTGGAGCAAGGAGGTCCTACTGCGGTTGTGCAGGACCCTAGTAAGACCGAACCTGGAGTATTGTGTGCAATTTTGATCTTCTAATTTGAGGAATGACATTATTGCTATTGATGGAGTGCATCATAGGTTCACCAGGTTAATTCCCGGGGTGGCGGGACTGGCATATGATGAAAGAATGGACTGACTGGGCTTGGATAGAGAACTGGCTTGCAGACAGGAAGCAAAGGGTAGGGGTAAACGGGTCCTTTTCAAAGTGGCAGGCAGTGACTAGTGGGGTACCGGAAGGCTCAGTGCTGGGACCCCAGCTATTTACAATATATATTAATGATTTGGACGAGGGAATTGAATGCAACATCTCCAAGTTTGCGGCTGACACTAAGCTGGGGGGGTAGTGTTAGGTGTGAGGAGGATGATAGGAGGCTGCAAGATGACTTTGATAGGCTGGGTGAGTGGGCAAATGCATGGCAGATGCAGTATAATGTGGATAAATGTGAGGTTATCCACTTTGGTGGCAAAAACAGGAGGGTAAACTATTATCTTAATGGTGGCAAATTAGGAAAAGGGGAGATGCAACGAGACCTGGGTGTCATGGTACACCAATCATTGAAAGTAGGCATGCAAGTGCAGTAATCAGTGAAGAAAGCAAATGGTATGTTAGCATTCATAACAAAAGGATTTGAGTATAGGAGCAGGAAGGTTCTACTGCAGTTGTACAGGGTTTTGGTGAGACCACACCTGGAGTATTGCGTACAGTTTTGGTCTCCAAATCTGAGAAAAGACATTCTTGCCATAGAGGGGTACAGAGAAGGTTCATCAGACTGATTCCTGGGATGTCAGGACTTTCATATGAGGAAAGACTGGATAGACTTGGCTTATACTCGCTAGAACTTAGAAGACTGAGGGGGGATCTTATAGAAACTTATAAAATTCTTAAAGGGTTGGATAGACTAGATGCATGAAGATTGTTCCCGATGTTGGGGAGGTCCAGAACAAGGGGTCACAGTCTAAGGATAAGGGGGAATTCCTTTAGGACCGAGATGAGGAAAACATTTTTCACACAGAGAGTGGTGAGTCTCTGGAATTATCTGCCACAGAAGGTAGTTGAGGCCAGTTCATTGGCTATATTTAAGAGGGAGTTAGATGTGGCCCTTGTGGTTAAAGGGATCAGGGGGTATGGAGAGAAGGCAGGTACATGATACTTAGATGGATGATCAGCCATGATCATATTGAATGGCAGTGCCGGCTCGAAGGGCCGAATGGCCTACTCCTGCGCCTATTTTCTATGTTTCTATGTTTCTATGTATTCACTCTAATTTAGGATGAGAGGGGATCTTATAGAAACATATGCAGGAAAAATGGTCCCGATGTTGGGGGAGCCCAGAACCAGGGCTCACAGTTTAAGAATAGGGGGTAGGCCATTTAGGACTGAGCTGAGGAAAAAACTTTTTCATCAGGAGAGGTGTGAATCCGTGGAATTCTGTACCACAGAAAGCAGTGGAGGCCAATTCACTGAATGTTTCAAGAGAGAGATTTAGCTCTTAGGACTAAAGGAAACAAAGGATATGAGTGTTATATTCCTGACGGCAGAATGAATAACAACTTACACACTGGTTGCCTGTATCACGAGAGAGAGAGATTTATTACCCAACATTCCCTGCTTACATTGAACCTCATTAACATATACATGAATATGTATGAATACATTACACTGTTCTCTTTTCTTTAAGTATTAAATCTAAGTACTCAGTTACAATTTTTTTGTTGTGATAGTGATTTAAACCAGTATTTATGAAATCTTAAATGATAAACATAATATATTTATTTTACATATCTACATATATTTGTTTTACTTGTGCAGTGATTTGTTTAACTTACAAACCTAACCTGACTACTGGTTTACGGATCCTGCCTGCTCATCTAACAGTAACAGATGTAACAGCTTTAGGTGTTGACTCAATTGTTGGCTTGTTTGGCTCTGTTTTAGTACCCTGACTTCGACCAGAGGAATCTGTTTATTTGTCTGTACTAACTGAACCTTGCAAAACCTGTTTGTTGAGAGCAACTCTAACAGACCTTTCCGCCGCCCCATTGGAGGCTGGATGGTATGGGGGAACAAGTGTGTGTTTTACACCATTCCGCTGCATTAACTCTTTGAACCGTTCCGAAGCTCATTCCACTCAGCTACCACTCTCTGAGTAAAGAAATTCCCCCTCATGTTACCCCTAAACTTTTATCCCTTAATTCTCAAATCACGTCCTCTTGTTTGAATCTTCCCTACTCTCAATGGAAAAAGCTTATCCACGTCAACTCTGTCTATCCCTCTCATAGTTTTAAAGACCTCTATCAAGTCCCCCCTTAACCTTCTGCGCTCCAAAGAATAAAGACCTATCTTGTTCAACCTTTCTCTGTAACTTAGGTGCTGAAACCCAGGCCACATTCTAGTAAATCACATCTGTACTGACCAAGACCAGTGCCGCAGTGGTATTTTTGGTGGTTTACTCCGGCAATTGTGGCAGACACTACATTTGCTCACCAATGACTCGAGGTCACTGTCAATACCAGGCCAATACTCAAAACCTCTGACAATTGACTTGTTCGGCATGAAGTTCATTCATAATTTTGTTTCTCAAAGACTCTGATACAACCACTCTGTAACCCCACTTAATGAATCCCCGCACACGTGATAATTCATGGCGTCGATTATGGAAAGTCTTCAGCTCTGAGTTCAGAACCAAGTTCAATCCACTATCGATTTCAGTTCAACCGTTCAATGTCTGTTCATAGACACACTTCAGCACAGTGTCTTTCTCTGTTTCTGCTGCAATTTCTGTTGAAGACCGGAAAGTCTTCATCTACAACTTGCATTGTGTAGATTGAGTTCTCACTTCCCACGTTAGAGTTCTCATGGGGCAACCGGGACAAAGCATCTGCAACTGCGTTGCATTTGGAGCTTCTGTACTCCACCTTGTAGTCATACTGGGACAGCAAAATTGCCCGGCGCTGCATCCTTGATGCCGCCATGGAAGATATAGCTGACTTGGGACCAAGTATCACTAATAGTGGCTTGTGATCAGTCACTAGGGTTAATGGTCTGTCGAGAAGGTCTGTCAATGGAATTTCTTGATTCCCAACACGATGCTGAGTGCTTCCTTTTCTATCTGTACATAATTGCGTTCACTCTGTGATAGGGTGCGGGTTGCAAAAGCAATAGGCTTTTCCTGTCCGTCATTCATTACGTGGGAGATCACTGCACCTACACCACAACTTGAAGCATCACAAGCAAGTTTCATCTCGCGTGCTGTATCATTGTGAACAAGGAGTTTGTCACTTGTCAAGTTTTCCTTGCAGATGTCATATGCACGTTGCTGTTCCTTTCCCCACATCCATTTCACATCTTTTTGTAGCAGATGATGTAGTGGCTTTAGCACAGTTGCTAAATCTGGAAGGAATCTTGCATAGAAGGAGTGATCGTAGCTCTCATATTGTTGGGTTTTGGAGCATTCACTATTGCTTCAACTTTCGCCTTCACAGGGCGAAGTCCATTGGCATCTACTTTGAGTCCAAGTTAGACCACCTCTGATTGCACAAATGCACATTTACTTTGTCGCAGTTTGACATTGTGGCTGTTCAGTCGTGTTAGAACTTGCTCGAGGATTTCCAGATGTTCTACCATGCCCTCTGTAAATATCAGTAGGTCATCCTGGTTGCACACACTTTGCGGCATGCCTTGTAACATTTTGTCCATGACAGACTGGATAAAGTTTGGAGAGGATTTCACACCATAGGGCAGCTTTGTATATGAATACAAGCCCTTATGTGTGTTGATAGTCAAGTTCTGCTGACTTTCCTTGTCGACATTGAGTTCGGCGTACGAGTGAGACAAATCCAGTTTAGTGAAGACTCTTGCTCCGCTAAGCTCTGCGTACAGATCTTGCAAGGTTGGTAACGGATATTGTTCATCATCAATGGCTTGGTTGATTGTGATTTTGTAGTCACCACAGAGTCGAACAGTTGTGTCGGCCTTGGGTACGGGCACAACTGGCGTTGCCCAGTTACTCTGGTCTGTCTTCACGAGCACTCTATTCCGCTCTGACCTGTCGAGCTCTTCCTCCACTTGTTACTTTAGTGCATATTGCACAGGTCTTGGTCGACAATACACAGGTTTCACATCTTGCTTACGTCGAATGTGTGCAGAGAATACTGTTATTCCCGTGTAACTGTCAGCAAAAATGTCTGCTTTTTTGCTTATGACGTTTTCAAGACATGATTTGGACAAATCGGCGCTGAAAATGTTCTTCCAGTCTAACTCTATTCTACTCAGCCAATCCTTTCCAAGGAGGGTTGGTTTATTTCTGTAGCTGGCCTCTATGATGGGCAGTGTTACTGACTGACCATTATGCTGAACTTCACAGTTCATTTGTCCACGTCTCGAAAACTTCGCCTGAGTAGGTTCTCGGCTTGAACTTACTCTCAAACAATGGTATCTGTGGAAACTTTGTTTCGTACAGGTCTTTGCTCATGACCAAACAATCTGCTGTGGTGTCAATACACAAATCGATTAACTATTCATTTATCAATAGTTTAGTTTGAAAGTCCTTGCCTTGGCTGGTTGTAGGCTTATCGATGTTGGTTGCATAAATGGTGTACAACCCTATTCATTTCCATCTGGGTTCACCTCCAAGTTGTGAACTCCTCTCCGGTGTTGTCGCTTGATTCCCGCAGATTGTTGGTTTCCTGTTTTAAGCTTGGCCTGACATGCTGCGGCGATATGGCCTTTCTTCTGGCAGTTATAGCACTTGGCCATTTTCAACTGACAAAATTGGGATGAGTGATTACCGTTGCAACGATAACAACTGGCTGAACTGGTGTTGTCTGGGGGGGCGTTGTCTGGGAGGGCGGTGTTGACTTTATGGTAATCGGCAATGGATTTGATTCCTTGCCACATGCGCCTGGGGTCAGAGTTGTTTCGGAAATGCTGCTCGATCCACCGTTTGTGATTGAGTTTAGCATTCCTAATTCCCTTTTTCAGATTGGCCCTGGATGAGCTGTATCCCTCAGCGTCACCAGATTTAAAAGCAGCGTCGCGAGCCTTCAGCAGGAGTCTGACCTCCCTGCTCATCCACGGCTTCTGGTTAGGGAAGGTCAACGATTTCCGGCCAGTGGCACTCACCCCTGTCATCGCCAATTGCTTCGAGCGGCTGATCTTGGCTCATCTCAATGCCAGCCTCCCCCCCACACTGGACCCCCATCAGTTTGCCTACCGGACCAACAGGTCTACAGAGGACGCCACATCGGCGGCCCAACACTCTGTCCTGACCCACCTAGACAGTAATAACACCTACATCAGGTTGCTGTTCATTGACTTCAGCTCCGCCTTTAACACTGTCATACCCGCTAGCTTGATCACCACACTTAGCGGTCTTGGCATCTCCACTTCCCTCTGCAATTGGACACTGGATTTCCTCACTAACAGACAACAGCCTGTTAGGGTCAACAACCTCACCTCCTCTATTATAACACTGAACACTGGCGTGCCACAGGGCTGTGTGCTCAGCCCTCTCCTCTACTCCCTCTTCACCCATGACTGCATCCCTAAGCATGGCTCCAACGCCATCATAAAATTTGCCGACAACACCACGGTGGTAGGACTGATCAGTGACAACGACGAGTCAGCCTACAGGGAGGAGGTCCAGCACCTGACAACCTGGTGTGCCAACAATAACCTCGTCCTCAACTCCCAGAAGACGAAGGAAATCATTGTTGACTTTAGAAAGAACAGAGGGGGCAGACACACCCCCATCCATGTAAATGGGACTGAGGTGGAGCGGGTCTCCAACTACAAATTCCTCGGGGTACACATCTCGGAGGATCTGTCCTGGTCTCAACACCTCCAAGCTGATCAAAAAGGCACAGCAGCGCCTTTACTTCCTGAGGAGGCTCAAAAAAGCCCACCTGTCCCCCCAGATCCTGACCAACTTTTACCGCTGTACCATCAAAAGCATTCTGACCACTTGCTTTACGGTATGGTACAGCAGTTGCACCGTAGCAGATAGGAAGGCACTACAACGGGTGGTGAAAACCGCCCAGTACATCATTGGTGCCCCGCTCCCTGCCATGGATGCTCTCCACCGAAAATGGTGTCTGAGACGGGCCGGGAAGATCATCAAAGACCCCTCCCACCCTAACCATGGATTGTTTGCCTTCCTACCATCAGGGAGGTGGTACAGGAGCCTAAGGTCCCACACTAGTAGGATGAGGAACAGCTTCCATAACAACACCATCACACTGTTGAGTCCCGCCAATAGATTTCTCCAGTCTCTCCGTCCACATTGTTTGCATTCTGTATCTATTTATATATTGCTATTACTACGAACTGACGCTAAACTGCATTTCGTTGTACCCATACTTGTATCTGTGCAATGACATTAAAGTTTAATTGAATTGAACTCGGCCCCTACCATACTTTGGTTTTGGTTTAGCGCCTCTTGGTTTGGCCATAGGCACTGCCTTGTGACTGTAAACAGCCACTGCAGTCCATGGTGGATGAAACTCGCGAGCATTCTTTGATGCCATCTCCATTGTGGTAGCAATCTTGCATGCTTTCTCAAATGTAAGATCTGGACTGTTCATGACTTTGGACTGAATTTGTTTATCCACTAGACCACAAACAAATCTGTCGCATAGTGCGCGTCCAAGAAAGGTTCCAAAGTTACAGTGCAAACTTAAGTTTTTCAAGGCAACAATGTACTCATTGATTGTCTCATTCTGCTTCTGGTTTCTAGTCTAGCCAAATTTATAGCTTTCTGCAATTTCCAGAGGCTTTGGGTTGAAGTACTCCTCCAACCTCTTCATAATGTCATTGAATGGCACGTCCTTTGCCTTTATGGGCACAAGGATATTCATGAGTGCCATACACTTCAGGACTGATCTCCATGAGCAGAATCGTTGCCATGCATTCGCAAATGGCCTTATTTGTTTCAGTCACTATCTCTCCTTAACCACTAATCTCCATTATGTTGTTTGCCGTGAAAAACATGTTTGCTCTCTCCATAAAGGAGCTGAATGGCTCTCTTGTCAAGGTTTCTGCTGTAGCCCATGGACACAGCCATCGTGTCGTCGTTTTTTTAAAGTCCATTCAAAAACCCCGATTTCCTGTCTGTCCTGGTGTAACAATTCACCTAAAACTTAGCTGTACAAAGGCTTGAGGAACTCGACAAAAAAATTTTTATACAATCCCAAGGACGGCATCTTGCTAAGTAGACACAATATAGAGATAGCCTGACAAACTCTCCATGATTTGTCCAGCTGCTGTTTTAAAGTACAGTCCCCTGCATAGAAGGATCTGCGGCCTATCGTGTCCAGCTCGCAAACACAACTCTGTATTTACAGTTTGAAATGTTAAACAATGCTGCATGTTACAAAACAGTCCTGCACTGTATTTAAAGAATGAGTTCACAAACTCTATCCCATCCTCGTCACCAAATTGTGTTATATTCCGGACGGCAGAATGAATAACAACTAGTTGCCTGGATCACAAGAGAGAGATTTATTACCCAACATTCCCTGCTTATATTGAACACCAACTCCTTAACATATACATGAATGTGTATGAATACATTACAATGTGGAAAAAGCAGGAACGGGGTATTCAAATATTGAATGCCAGTGCTGACTCGAAGGGCCAAATGGCCGACTCCAACACCTATTTTTTCTATGTTTCTACACACTTACTAATCAAGAATGTATCAATCTCTGCTTTCAGTGTACAGTAGTGTGTACCAAGTACAGTGCCCAGTAGCATGTTGCATGTACAATGCACACGAGCATGTACAAATACACCTGGGCCACTGCTACAACACCTCCAGCATTCACAATGTCTACTGACAAATAAGACATGAGGAATAAGAAAGGGGAATTAGCCTTGGTTATGTGATTGATTCTGGGGGGTCTGCTCAGATGAGGGAAATGTTAAAGAAGTATTAGATGCAGCTCACCCAGCAATAGAGTTGAAGACTTACTCGGGACTCTTTAACTACTGTGGACATTCCCTGCCACTTTTAAGCACTGTGCTGGGACATATGAGCTCCTGAAAACAAGACAATGTGAAAATGGACACAAAACAGTGCTTTGAAATTCAATGGAAATGCTTCTTGTTTAATATGATCCAGTAAAGCAATTGATGTGATCCAGTACTGTTTCATTTAGCAGTGTCAGGGTAGTTTTGTCGCATGATATGGAAAATGTTGAGAAATGACTGTAGTATATGTAAGTATCGCTGATATACACAAAAAGCTGTAGTAACTCAGCGGGACAGACAGCATCTCTGGAGAGAAGGAATGCTTGACGTTTCAGGTCGAGACTGAGAGTCAGTGGAAATGGAAACAAGAGATATTGACGCTGATGTAGATAGATATAGAACAAACGAATGAAAGATGTGCAAAAATGTAACGATGATAAAGGAAACAGGCCATTATTAGAAGTCCGAAGAAGGGTCTTGACCCGAAACGTCACCCATTCCTTCTCTCCAGAGATGCTGCCTGTCCCGCTGAGTTACTACAGCTTTCTGTACCTCTCAGGCCATTGTTAGATGTTTGTTAAGTGAGAAGCTGATGTGACTTGGGTGGAGTAGGGATGGAGAGAGAGGGAGTGCAGGGGTTACTTGAGGTTAGAGAAATCAATATTCATACCACTGGCTACATGACATTTTAATTATGTATGCATTACTGTGCACGTGGGCACAGTCTAAAGAGAGCCTTACATAAACCAATTACATCATCCAGAGTTCTTCATGCTTCCTGCTTATCATTCGGGACACCGCACATGTTCTTCCATTCAAGATTATTACACTGACAATGAGGATGAGCTGCAGGAAGTAACATCAGAACAACATCCAGTGACTATATTTATGGTGGCAGGGAGAATCTGAAAATTTCTAGAAGATTTGTTATAGTATTCTCAGTGGGCAGACTTAAAGCAAAGGGATTAGATTTCAGTCACAAGTACAGAAGAAATAAAGGGTAATGCATATAGATTATTGAGTACAAGCTTTCTACTGTTAAGATAGGACACTGCAAAAAGACAGTTTAGCCACAATCTGACTGTGGTTAAAAACACTTGAACAGTTCTTGCAGAGAATAGACAGAGGCACTCATCAGGGCAACAAATATTGTTGAAATTGTGCGTAATGATGAAAGTGCATCAGCTCAAAATGAAGCCATGTAAGAGCACAAGGAAACACTCACTGCAATGGAAATGAGTGACCTCCTGACAGCTTTCATTCAGTGAAGTGATAGTGAGATTGTAGAATCACTTTAATCCAGCACTATAACAGGTTCACATAATGCTTACAAGTGTAAGATTTAAAGGTTAGGAGAGACCATTAGTGGTTATACAGTTGTGTGGTAAAATAGTAGGATTAAACGAGAACTTACCAAGTTTGAAGTTTGATCTTTATTTTATGAGGAGTTACGATGAGGGATTACACGAAGAAGTCCCGCCTGGCGCATGATCGGCATATTTCAAAGCAGCGGCATGAAAAACACAGAACCAATAGCTGGAGTAAGATAGTAAAGGGCCTGTCCCAGCAGCATGCAACTCCATGCGATGAGCGCGACCTAACGTGGTCGCTTGAGCCATCCGGCATCGCGGGGCCGGTCCCACTTCGATCGCCGGAGCCGTGCGGAATTGTGTGGCGTTCATCCCGACATCGCGCGGGGCTCAGAAAAACTGACCATGTTCAAAAATTCCGCGTGGCAACGGCTTGTCGGCTCGCAGTTGCCTCGACGCATTACACACCGCATCGACATCGTGCCTCCGTGACCCTCTCTGTAGGTGCCTCCATGACCCTCTCTGTGAGTGCCTCTGTGCCCCTCTCTGTGTGTCCCTCTCTGTCCTGGCGAACGTACCTTTAAGACTTTGCTCCAAGTTCGCCTCACTTTGAGCCGCATTGCGCCACTCACCCAACCTCCGCGCGGCCCCCGCTGCCGGTTTGATCGCGCTCACCGCATGGAGTCGGATGCTGGTAGGACAGGCCTTTAAGGCTCAACATAGAATAGAACTACCAGATGATCATTTATTTTATGAGGGTTGGGAGTGGAGGGCACATAATCCCTCATCGTAACTCCTCATAAAATAACGATCAAACTTCAAACTTGGTAAGTTCTCGTGTAATCTTACTATTTTACTTTGGAGTCACGTGAATGACCACATCAAGATTTTGTAGCTCTGTGATTTTATGTCGTAGATTCATTCCATACGACACTCTGGCTCAATCAGCACAGTAGTGAGTAAAGAAAACATCTTTTAAAATTTCTTAAAAGTAACAACCCTTCTATCGTAGGGAAAGATTTATAACCAAAGATATAAATCGATAATATAAATCGATATATAAAACAAAGCAGAATCAAAGAGAACCCAACACTGCATGTCCAAGGTACACAAAAAGCTGGAGAAACTCAGCGGGTGCAGCAGCATCTAAGGAGCGAAGGAGATAGGCGACGTTTCGGGTCGAGACTCTTCTTCAGACTGCATGTCCAACCCTGATATCGTGAGAACTAGTTTTTTGTAAACTTTGAAAAGTTTATTTTACATCATCCTACGGCTTCAAATTTTTTGATCGAGTGGCCCATCCTGTGCCTTTGCCATGGATGTACCTACCTCCCTGGTGGTGTGATTTTTAACACCTCAATGTCTACTCCTGCTGAGTCCCAAAACCTGTTTTAACCATCTAGAATGTAACTATCTGGAACCATCAGTTTGTACTGATACTTTTATGTGTATTTTGTGTGTAATAAATAGCGCTGTCTCACTACCACGGAGACTCTTGCCTACTTCAAAATATTGAGTCAATGCTTAACCACACACAATTTTTGGTCGACAGGATATGCTTTAAAAATTTACCTTGGTTCCAGTTCCTCCTGGTCTGCTTTGTTTGGTTAAGTCATAAACATATAAGACAATGTTATCTGTAGCCACATGCATACAGTCTAACGTAACATTTGCAATGTTTGCACTTTTTGTGCTGATACTAAAGCCATGAGCATTATTACTTCAAATGTTAACTTCCGAAACAGTGATAGAATTGGAACCCATTGCCTAAGCAAAGTGAGAATTATGCTGACCTCCCAAACTTCTGTATTTCTACTTTGGGCAGATTTTAATATATATTCCTTTCCCATATCGGGATATTAACGGATGAGACCCTCTAGAATCATGTTCAGCAATTTGTCCTAAATAGGACGATAAAGCACTATGAGCCCTATTAATGGCCCTATCGTTTAGGTGCTGATCAAAATTGCAATCCAGCAAGGAACTCCAATATATCTGATATGTTAGCAGTATGATAAAATATCTTTGACTGTCTACCAAAGACTTCCAATTTCTTTATATAAACCAAAATATTGTTTTTTATGCTATTTTTCCAAGCAGCAGTTATAACATTCATGGTCCTATCCGACAGTCCAAGCTCTTGTAATGGTCTGCTCAGAACCTGCAGATTAACAAATTCAGGGTACACAAAAGGCTGGAGAAACTCAGCGGGTGCAGCAGCATCTAAGGAGCGAAGGAGATAGACAACGTTTCGGGTCGAGACCCTTCTTCAGACTAGTCAGGGATCAGGGAAACGAGAGATATAGACGGAGATGTGGAGAGATAAAGAACAATGAATGAAAGATATGCAAAAAAGAATTGATGATAAAGGAAACAAGCCATTGTAAGCTGTTTGTAGTGTGAAAATGAGAAGCTAGTGCGACTAGGGTGGGGGAGAGATAGAGAGAGAGGGAATGCCAGGGCCCGAGGGCTGAGGGAGAGGTGGAAAGGGGAGGAGACAGCAAGGGTTAACAGAATTGAGAAAATTCAATGTTCAAGCCCAGAGGATGCAGACTCCCCAAGCGGAATATGAGGTGCTGTTCCTCCAACTTGTGGTGTTGCTCACTCTGGCCATGGAGGAGGCCCAGGGCCGAGAGGTCGGATACGGAATGGGAGGGGGAGTTGAAGTGCTGAGCCACTGGGAGGTCGGGTTGGTTAATGCGGACCGTGCGGAGGTGTTCGACGAAACGATCACCAAGCCTCCGCTTGGTCTCACCGATATAGATAATCTGGCATCTGGAGCAGCGGATGCAGTAGATGAGGTTGGAGGAGGTGCAGGTGAACCTCTGTCGGACCTGGAAGGACTGCTTGGGTCCCTGAAAGGAGTGGAGGGGGGAGGTGAAGGGACAAGTGTAGCATCGCTTGCGGTTGCAAGGGAAAGTATTAACAAATTCATATGATCATGCCATGGATGAATTTTGCAACAAATTACTGCAGCTAGGAATCATCATAAATGGTTCAATTATTATTCTAAACATCAATGAGAACCATGACTGTGTCCGATTTGGGGCACCAAACTGCCCGTGGCAGAGTCTTGCTATATTTTCATCAGACATTACCTAATCAGACAGAATGGGGAACATAAAATAACATATTTCCCCCCAATGTAGTGAGAATGCATCCACAGCTACTGCTCCTGGGTTGGGTTCCCATGAGACGTATTTCGGCAATTAGTGATGTAATCTAGACGCAAACAGATCAATGTCAGGTAATCCATACCACTGACAATGTTTACCAATTTGTGGATTTAATATCCATTCTGTATTGTTTTTAAATTTCCGTGATCTGTTGTCTGCCACAATTTTGTCTCTCCCTGAGATAGATAGCTGAAAGCCAAATATTCTTAAAGATACACCAATGCCACATCTGGTTACCCAGATAATCACATGATAATGATCTTACTCGACCAATGTGATTGATATATGCCACAGCTGTGGTATTGTCTACTTGTAATTGGACATGCAAATCTTTCATAGTAGAACGATAAGCTTTTAATTCATAAAAGCTCCTAACAACTCCAAATAATTAATACCAAATGTTTGGAGAAATAGGTTTCTTGGACAATCCATCTGCCACCCCCTGGTGTTGTTGTCCGTAGCCCCCTAGATAAGGGACGTATCCGATATTAACCTGATAAGAACAGATATTACACTTATCTTAGCCCAAAAAACCGAGAAGCTATCCACCATCCGAGAATACTTGCTTCAGTTTGCAATGACTGCTGCCTCCTGAGCCAATATGTTTTAAGCAGCTTGTGGAACATTCTCAATCCTCCACTGTAATTCTGATAAAGCTTCCTTTGGCAATTGCATAGGCCTGTCAAAATGGCCTGCACACTCTTCTAGTGTTTGTGTTTTTGCCCTTTGGAGCTTTTTTGGTAATGCAGTGGGCCAACTCTACTGCAGAAATAGTGTTACTAATTTACCTAAGCTCCTTCTCAGATGGAGGGATAAGGCTTGTCACAAGGCAACGACACACATTTGTAATATTGACACTTTGTCTCTTGGTAAATTTACCGAACATGGTACTGAATCACTCACAAACCCCAAATAGTAAATTGTTGGGGATGGCTGAAGCTTAGATTTTATTGGATGGATCAGGACCGTAGCCTTTCAACAGGCTTGTAGTTGCTGCACTAATATTTCAACTGACTCCTGATCAGCATTGCCAATTAAAAATGTCATCAAGATAAACCATGACCATGTGTCCTTATCAGTGCAAGTGCTGGTTTCAACCATTGTGTGAACAGCGTAGAAGCTGAGCTTCATCCATTAGATAATGCCTTAAATTGCCATAGCTGACCCATTTAATTAATTTTCAAGTACCTGTGAACATGACGATAAATTGGTACTAAATCATACGCATCCTACAAATCTATAGTAACCAATTACAACTTGTTGATAACAACTGCCTTGCAGTGTTGAAAGTGTCCATTTTGATTTTTTTTATACTGGACAAATGTATTAAAGTGTGTGATGTCTAGAATGACTCTACAACCACCATCTTTCTTCTGCCTGGGGAAATTATTTGATACAAATTGTTGTGGAAGCTTACTCTGTTTTTTCCCCATTACACTTTCCCTAAATGAACTTCTTACCTTTTCTTTATTTGAGATTTTTCAGGTGCAGAAACATAAACTAGGATTAGGTTTACAGGTGGATCAACTCCTTCTACAAATTTTTATTGTAGAAGCTTTACACAGTATCTAATATAAACCGATCAGCTGTTATGCAATATCATTTATCATAACGCACCTGTAATCTACCACCAATCGGAGGTTCAACAAAAGCTTCCTCTGTGATAGAATAAAGTTTTTGTAGCTCTCCAAATCACGTGATGGCCTTCTTCCCCAACAATATGGGTTATCATAAGGCTGTGCTGGATCAAAATACTTCCTCACCATACTCCTGCCTCCGTTTGATCTATATATCAAATCCCCTTCACATTGGACCAGCCAATTTTGCAAAAGTTTTATGAGGCTGATAGTCTTTGCCTATCAATGTTTTTGATTTGCTTTAGGCAGGTTTACTCCATAATAACCAGGAGTTTGAACATAGCTTGATCTGTATTGACCTGCAAATCTAAAGTGCAAAATGGTCCGAATGGCAATTTTCCCTCATACCATTGAGCTCAACATATGAGCTATAAAACAATGCCACTTGCCTTTTTAAAATTTTGGTCTTTGCACAATCTTTCACTTGCTTCCCATAAGCAGTGATGCCACCCACAAACTTGAAATTCTTTGGAATTGTATTCCCTGTGCCTCCACACTATTGAAGACACGGGTGCCTTAATCGGATTCACCGTTGGCACCCTAGTAAAGCACAAGTGTTTTCATATAAATCTGCTGTTTCAACCATAACAGCCTCCTGAAGCTGGTGAGAAACCAATTGATGTTGGCCACCATGGTTACCTTCCATGGCCTCACCGCTTCCTTCAGGTATCGTACTTTGTACCCATTAAGTACACCTGGATTTATACTTGTGCTGTGGTGGGTACTTATGACCAAAAACACCACTTTCAGGGTCAGTTTTCTACTGCCCTGGTACTCCTGAGACTTGCTCAAGGTGACTACCTCCAGCCCAATCTGAGGTTCATATTCCCACAGTGGTAAAAGCACCATATACTTGTATATGGAAACCCCTCAGGGCCTGCCTGGGAATATTCTGGGTGTTTTAGACCCTTGGTTGGAAAATAATTTGGAGTATTTCTCCATTTAATTTATTCTGAGCCATAAGGCTTTCTAGTCTGGAGGCCTTTCCTAATTAGAATTATCTAAAACCACGGCCTCTCAGACTTATTTATTTTCCTCCCCACTGGAGATTCTTCCCGTGGCTTTAGTTTGTGGAGCGACTAAATGCTCCTGACGGTTAATTTTAACGACCACTGGTATTGGAACAGGCTCCGCACTAATCTGCCGTCCCGATCGCTGAGCTTCTACCCGGGACGCATTTTAACCTCCGTTTTTCCTCGGGAGTATTTTCTCTTTTCCTTTCAACTCTGCATGCCAGCACCACGGAGTTTGAAACATGCCCTGTAAATAATTCAATGCACTTACCTGCGGGCCTGTTCCTTACCGCTGTTGGAGCTGCGCTCTGCAGCTCTTTGCCTAGCGACAGCGTCGACGTAATGCCGATCATGCGCCAGGCGGGACTTCTTCATGTAATCACTCACGTGACTCCGAAGTAAAATCTGTCTCAAGACAGTAATTCTGATTCCTTCCAGGGCTGAGAACTGCAAGGTAAGTTCAATGATTAATAGCTGAGTAAATTTAATCTATAGTGCTATATGTGCAAGATTTAACGTGTGAGCATGAACGTAAAATTGCTGCATTCATGGAGAAAGATTCCAAAAACCTTCAATAATTTTGTCTAGCGCGCAACATTAATGCAAATACTACAAATGGGAAAACAGCAAAGATAACTGAAAACTTTGATCCTAAACCATTGTCATGGAAGTAAATAGAGCCTAGTAGTTTGAGGTGCTGCACTTTGGGAGGTTGAATGCAAGGGGAAAATATACAATTAATGGCACTACCCTTAACAGCATTGATATACAGAGGAATCTCGGGATTTGCTCATAGCTCCCTGAAAATGGCATCACAAAGGTGGTATGAGTGCCTTCATTGTTTAGGATATTGAATATAAGAGTTAGGAAATGATGATGCACCTTTATAGGACTTGTTTAAGCTGCATTTGGTGCATTACATGTAGCTCTGCTCGCATCATTGCAGAGAAGATGTGGAGGCTTTGGATAGGATGCAGGGGAGGTTTACCACGATGATGCATGGTATTAGCTACAGGGAGAGGTTGGACAGACGTGGATTGTTTTCACTAGAATGCCGGTGGAGTCAGATCCTTTTTTTCCAGGATGGAAAGATCAAAGATCAGAGCCCGGTTTTAAGGTGAGGACAAAGTTTAAAGCAAATGTGTGGAAGGGAAGAGTGGTTGAGGCATTTGTGATAGTGGGATTTAAGGGACTTGTGTATAGGTAGATGGATATACAGAGAATGGGGGGGATAAGGATTATGTGTAGGCAGACGAAATTTGGTCTTCGCATTATGTTTGGTACACGCATTGTGGGTTGAAGGGCCAATTCTTGAGGTGTGCTGTTCTCAAGGTGAGACTGATAGCAAAAGATGATACCTTTGTAATGGAGACCAACCTTCACGTAGCATGGACTAGATAATTAATTTCTTCAAATTAAATAGGACGTAGGACTAATGTAAGATGACAATGTTCCAATTTAATGGCATCTCAATTATACTGAAGTTGATGAAGAGCAAAGTTTAAACATTATGTAAGCCATTAGTGGATATAATGCAGAATGCACCAATATTGAAATGAAAGCTTCAGTTAGCAATCAATAAGAACATCAATACTACTGCTGACTGCCCAATTATACTCAGATATATGAATACCAGAAAGTTCAGCACTGGGTCATTTTCAAAAACCACATCAAATATGAAGACATATCCAAGCAAATCTTTGAACACTCTAGGTCAGTTGCAATGTGTAGTTTCTTACAATAATTACAAAGCTACACAAACAGAAGGAACTAGTTTAGAACTAGCTGAAAGAATTCTAAATGGATTGAAAGAATTAGCAATCGAGTAGGGATACATTTCTGGAACAAAGCATGGACGGCGTTTAGTCTTTAAACATTGAAAAGTTTAAAGATTTGTACATCAACATTAAGAAGCACAATAGCCACGTAGAATTTACTCCTATATTAAGAAAATGGGCTATTGCGGGGAAGTCAACATGGCTTTGCATGCAGCAGATGTCTTACTAACTTGAGCATTTTTTGAGGAAGTGATGGAGGTAATTGATGATGGTAGGATGGTAGATGTTGTCAAGATGAATTTTAGTAAGACATTTCTTGACGTCCACCATGATAAACTAATTTCGAAGATGAAGATGCACAGGATTCACAGTGATTTGATCGTATAGATTTAGAACTGGCTTACCCATAGAAGACATATAGTTGCGCAGGAAGGCCATTATTCAGGCTGGAGTACCACGTGGATCTGAGATCGGACCTCTGTTGTTTGTGATATACATCAATGAATTGGACATCATTGTAGATGGGTTGATTAGTAGGTTTGTAGACAACACTAAGATTGCTGGAGTGAGGAAGGTTGTCAAAGTATACTGTGGGATATAGATTAGCTATAGAAATGGCGGAGAAATGACAGACAGAGTTTAACCTGAGCAATTGTGAGATGTTGCACTTTGGGAGGACAAATGTAAGGAGAAAACATACAGGTATTGGCAAGGCTCTTAAAAATCATTCATTTGCATATGGGCAGAAATCCCGGGTGGGGCGGGTGGAGCATTCCCTCCCATGTTTTGAGAGGTGGGGGACAATCCCCAGCATGTTTTGTAACCAGATTTTGAAATTCGGTGAAAAAAAATCTATTAAAATCTCCGCTTTCTGCGAGACAGTGGGGGTGTCACTGTTAAGCGCCTGTTAAATTTCTCTATTAACATCCACCAATTGTGTTTTGACCTTCAAGTATTACTGATGGTATTCACGGAGAATTTCTTAAAGCTGTCTGATGTGCGTACAATTACTGTTTGAACTAATTGGATGTATTGGTGGATGGGAAAGATTTAAATGGGTATCAGATTTAAACGGGTCAGGTCATCAAGGGCTCCGGTTGAACGGGTTTCCTGGCTGGCTTGCAGGCAAGTCCCTCATTCACGGTCATACGTTATTTAATATGTTTTTCCCACCTCTCTCTCTCTCTCGCTATCTCTCTCTCCCCCCTCCAAGGTTGGTTCTTCTGTTTGCCTTTATTTGCTTCTGTTTTATTTGTTTAAGTGTTATTTATCACATTGTAGTTTTTGAAAGAATCAAGCGGATATCAGACGCTTTCTAAGGGCTGAATCTGCCCGTTCGTGGGGCATTTCATTACCCCGCACGGCTTAAAATCAGCTGTAGAATCTTCCATCGCCCGCGGTCGGGCAGTCAAACAGTCAAAAGACAAGGAAGTGTTCAAACAAATATGAAAAGTTTTCCCTAAAACTATAATTTGCTTCTTTAACTAATGAGCCATCAATGCTGAAATTCCCCAATAATAATAGGAAATAATGAGAAGCAATTTGTCAGATATCTGTGAGAGTTATTCCCCTTATACTTTGTGCAGTAAAAGGGGGATAATTAAAAAGAAAGACTGACTGTCTTCTAGACAGGTTTAGCAGCAAGGCAGTCCCTCCTTGGCCTTGGAAAACCGTAGGTCTCCAGTCTTTTCAGATGATTCTGACAGCCTAAAGCTATCCTGCAAATTGCCACAGAATCGTCATACTGGGAGTTCCATTGTACGGTATTTACAACAGATAAATGAGACTGAACAACTATTCAATTTTAATGTTATTGTTCTCTCAAAAAGCTTGATATATGGTTGATATTTCTGTTGCTATGAGTGAAAAACAGCTCCTTCCCTACACATCTAACTGTGTAAGAAGGAATTGCAGATGCTGGTTTACGCCGGAAATAGACACAAAATGCTGGAGTAACACAACGAGTCAGGCAGCATCTCTGGACAAAAGGAATGGGTGATGTTTCAGGCCAAGATCCTTCTTCAGACTGAGAGTCAGCAGAGAGGGAGACAAGAGGTATGAAAAAGGGCAGAACGGATCAGAGCCGGCACCGATGTCAAAGAGCCCACTGTGGTCCATTGTTGGCTGTGGAGGAGGCAATAATGAGGGGATACAAACTGTAAAAGTAGCAGGCTAGGGGGGGGGGGGGGGGGGGAGAGAGAGAGAGAGAGTGATGGTGAGAGAGAGGCTGCCTGACACGCTGAGTTACTCCAGCATTTTGTGTCTGTCTGCCAACTATGTGTTAGGTTACTATTACAGCTAGAGTCCATCCACATAAAATGGAGAATGCATTGCATGAACAACAGTTTCACTGAAAGTAAAACAGTTATTGGCAATTTGTAACACGAAGTTTCGCAGGTGCATGGGCATAGAAATATTGTTTCACCCTTTTATTGCAGCTCAAAACAAGTGCTGCATGCAGCATTAACACCCAATTTTAATTACATTAAAATTGAATGGTTGTCCAGCCTCATTTATCTGTTGTAAATACTGTCCAGTAGAGCTCCCAGTATGACAATACTCAAGCAATTTGCAGGATAGCTTCATGCGCCTGTCCCACTTAAGCGATTTTTCAGGCGACTACCGGCGACTCTCAAGTCGTAGCAGGTCATTGAAAAACCGGCGACTGGAGCGGCGACTGTCAGAGTGGAATACACACACTCATCACTTCCTTCACCAGCCAGTTATGCAGGCGGGGGACAGGGCTAGCGGAGGGAGTGCTGTCTGAGTGAAATTCACACGGTGCAAAGCCAATATGGTACAGACACACACCACGATGAACAGGAAGGTTGTCAATGCCTACTATGTTCTGTTGTGCTAAGCAAATAAATAATGTCATTGTCCTGTCAGGGACACATGACAATAAACTCTTTTGACTTTGACTTGACTTTGAAGGTTGGCGCTGTAATTAAGACGGTGAAAGCACAGTGTACGGGAGGGGTCACTTAAGTCCTTTAAAAGAGGGGGGAGAAGGGGGGAGAAGGGGGAGACAGGGTGGGGAGAAGCAGCGGAGACAACATTTAAGAAGCCAGAGATACACGGCTGTGAAGCTTGGCGAACATTAACATTACCGGTCGATTATCCTTGGTTCTGAAAACTACTGTTTACGTTTTTTTTCCCCAATGAGCTGATGAAATTCACCGTCAGCACCGGTGACAACCTACAACAACTGATGACAACCTACGACCTCCTGGTGACCCACTACCACTGCACCTACATCACGAGAATTGTCGCTTCTCTCCATGGGGTCAAAATTCTTGTCGCCGCTAATTTTTCAACGTTACGAGAATGCGGGAACTACTCACCACCATGCAGGTGACAACCCTGCAACCTCCGGCGAACATGTGGCAACCTCATAGTCTCCCGTAGTCGCCTATTGTGCATACGTCACACCAAGCTGGTTAAAGTGAAGTGCCCTGGAATACTTCCAAATGTGCACAATTTGAGTAAGACTGAACTGCAGATCTGTAGGAAAGAACTGCAGATGCTGGTTTAAACCGAAGATAACGCTGGAATAACTCAGCAGGACAGGCAGCATCTCTTGAGAGAAGGAAAGCGTGACATTTTGGGTCGAGACCCTTCTTCAGACTGGTTTGGGATAAGGGAAATGAGAGATATAGATGGTGATGTGCAGAGATAAAGAACATTGAATGAAAGATATGCATAAAAGTAAGGATGATAAAGCAAACAGGCCATTGTTAGCTGTTTGTAGGGTAAAAATGAGAAGCTAGTGCGACTTGGGTGGTGGAGGGATAGAGAGCGAAGGAATGCCAGGGCTAACTCCTCCATTGCCAGCTTTTGTGCGCACAATTTGACCTGGTAGTGATTACTAAATTGACCTATGCCCAGGTAGATGTGTTTTTATAGGTAATTTGTACAAAAAAAAGTGCCAATGGCTCTGATTTCAGGATTGTGCTATTTTCCAATGGATCCCTTCAGGCAATGCATCTTCTAAGACCCCATCTCTTCTCAGTTTTTATCAGCAATTCTCTTGCTGCAGCATAAAGGGATTAAGAATTCACTTGCATCTACACACAGTTGTTGCACATGGATCCAATGTCCCCATTCTATCAGCCTGCTGGGCCATATTACTGTCTCTAAAGAACTAATGGAAGTAATACCTTTGTCAATATAAACCAAAATGTGTGTAGGATAGTATTAAATGAAGATCAATAGTTTTGTTTGAAACATTTGCAATTCAAGCACGCTAATTTTGTCAATTGATTATTTTATAATTACTAAATTTCCTCCCAATTTATGACATTGGAAAAGTTTGCATAGGAAGAAACATCGATCTTTGTTAAAAGCACATAGCTGGCATAAAAACGTGATATTGATTTAAATGGTTGGGTGATTCAGAATTAAATTAAACAGTCCAAAAGATAGATCTGGTTCCAAAGTTCGGGCCATTGATCAAGTCGAGAAGTGATTGGAAATACAATGGAAACCTATTGAGTTTGGACCCATAGACTTTCTATTAAAATTGACTACCAGAGAACTCAGAAGAACTGTGGTTGGTATCAAGTGATGATCAGTTGAGGGCCAGAACTAGCATGGTAAAGATACTGCAGATGTGATGGAGTTGTATGTAAGAGAGGAGGAGAGTTGCATTTTTGACTAGGGAGGAAATCATGGCAGTACAACATTCGGAGGATATTCTTGAAGGATCATCCAGTGAGGCTATATGGGACAGTAATAAGAAGGGGATGATGACTGATGGATTATATTATGAAACCGCTAATAGGCAGTGGAAATTAGAGGAATAATTATGCAAGGATATTGCAGTTAGCAGTAATAATAATAGGATTGCAAAAGTAGATCGTTTTAACTTCCCTCATATTAATTGAGGATACCTGTGTGCAAAAGGTCACAACAGGGTTGAATTTTTGAGGTGCATCCGGGAAAGTTTACATAATCAATATATAGAGGACCCTACATGAGAATGTGCAAACTCTGCACAGACAGCACCCCAGATCAGGATCAAACCCAGCTCTAAAGCACTGTGAGGCAGCAGCCCTACCAGCCTATATTTGGATAGGCTATAACAGGTCTGATTTTTTTGAACAGATCACTAAGAAGATTGATAAGGACAGGGCAGTGGATTCTTTCTATCAGCACTTCAGTGAAACATTTAACAAGATCCCACATAGTAGGCCAGAAGTTTAGATCACATAGGATTCAGTGTGAGTGAGCCAATTGGATTATTTGGTGCTTGGTGGATGTAGATGTGGATGTGGATTCTTTGGTGCTTGGAGGGTGGTAACAAAGGGTTGTTTTCCGATCAGAGTCTGTGGTTAGTGGTGTGCCAGAGGGATCTGTGCGAGGCCCACTGTTTTTCGTCATCCAGATTAATAATTTGGATATACATGTAATTATACGCTTCGTAAATTTGCCGATGACATCAAACTCATGATATAGTTGACAGTGAAGAAGGCTATCTAAGTTTACAAAAGGATCCGGGTCAACTAAGCAAGTGGTCTAAGGAATGGCAGATGGAATTTAACTCTGACAAGTGCAAGTTGATGCATCTTGATAAGTCAAAACAGGGCAGGACTTTCATAGTAAATGGTAGGATCCTGGAGAGTGTTGTAGAGTAGAGAAACCTAGGAATACAGGTTTGTAGGAAGGAACTGTAGATGCTGATTTAAACCGAAGATAGACACAAAAAGCTGGAGTAACTCAGCGGGACAGGCAGCATCTCTGGAGAAAAAGAATGGGTGACGTTTTGGGTCGAGTCCCTTCTTGAGACAGGTTTGGGATAAGAGATCATTGTAAATATCTCTTGTTTCCATTATCCCTAACCAGTCTGAGGCTTTTCTAGTCAAGTCGTCAAGAGAGTTTATTGTCATGTGTCCCAGATAAGACAATGAAATTATTGCTTGCTGCAGCACAACAGAATACTGTAAACAAAAATACAGAAGAGATCAGTTCAATATACACATAAATAAGGAGATAAAGTGCAATAGGCTGTTACAGTTCAGAGTCTGTTTGTTGACGAGTTTAATAGCCAGATGGCTGTGGGGAATAACCTGTTCCTGAACCTGGGTGTACTGGTTTTCAGGCTCCTGTACCTTCTACCCGATGGTAGTGGAGAGATGAGTGCGTGGCCAGGATGATTTCTGTCCTTGATGATGTTGACTGCCTTTTTGAGGCAGCGACTGCGATAGATCCCTTCGATGGTGGGGAGGTCAGAGCTGATGATGGACTGGGCAGCGGTCACAACTCTCTGCATCCTTTTCCGCTCCTGGACGCTCAAGTTGCTGAACCAAGCCACGATGCAACGTCAGCATGCTCTCTACTGTGCACCTGACCTTACACAAATAAACTTTGGCTAAAAGGTAAGGAATCTTTCTTCTTAACTTTGCCTGTAATTTTTCATCCACTGCTTCAGCAGTCTTGGTAAATGTGATTTAGTCAAGGTTTTGTTCTGCTTTCCAGAAATTTCTGAACTGTAATCTTCCTTTGAGAAACTGCCTTAAATTGCCCTTTTCTCTCAAAATCTCTCCTATAAAAACCATCTTTTTGACCAAGTGCTTGTCATGCGTAGCAATATTCAACAGTTAGAGCACTGTATGCCATTTCGGACATTATGATGTTCAGATGAAAGTCATCAAATCCATTCAGCATGAGTTCAACAGATTGAGGCTAATAATGAGATATTGCAGATTGAATGGAGATTTGATAAACCAGGATTATTTATGCTGGACCTTACATCAGAGATGATTTATTTGCGTTTTCACAGCATGATGGAGGGAAAAGTTATTCTGATTGTCGTATCAGTAATGAAGAGTCATCAATTTTAAAATCTTACCGCAAATTAAAAATAAACAGATATTACTTTATGCAGAGTTGCTGGAGTGTAGAATATATTGCCGTGAGAAATAATCCAGGCAATTACTTTTTCATCAGTAAAGAACGGTTAAATATTTGAATGAAAGAAGAACACAATTTATCTGGAGAGCACTTTAAGTTGATTTATTTTAAACTGATATTGGACAGTGCCACGCAGACACCAGATAGTCTCTTTACTGCTGCAAATCTGTGTGGTTCAATAAGTCGGAGGCAATCAATTAAATTTTTTCTTTCATTCTTTTGTTTAATGCAACCATGCTGTGAATCCTGGTACTATAATTGTAAAATAGGATGACAATATCAAAGGCATCATTAATTACAATTCAGTCTTCGATGACTCTCAGAATTAAGACTCAGAATTAAGACTCCTATTACACTTAACTTGGTGCTTTGTTGTCACGAATGATCTGATTTGGTTAATGAGCAAGATAAGTTGGGTTAGGTTGTATGGAATAGTACAGAGCTGAGCTCATGTAGGTATGAGCCCAAATCTACTAAATATTGTTGGATTGGAGGACAGAGATTTACGTTTCCATTCATTCCAATTTATCCTGCTAAAAACCTGCCTCATTCAGTAATTCCATCGGCCTGGGCGCATCTGTTCTGCTGCCTGGTGGCTCAGATGACATGTCACAATAGGTGAGAAATCAACAAGAAAGGCAAATGTTGGATTGATAACGGCCAATTTGCTGGTCGTGTTTGGATGATCGTGAATAGAGTTGTCCTCCACCCGCAAAACAATGGTCAATGGTTTAGATATCGTCACATGCACCAGGTACAGTGAAATACATTTTTGCATACAGCTCAACAAGACTATTCCTTTTCATAAGCACAATCACCCCGATCAGTACAGTATGCGCTGAACAGCCACCAAGTCCATATGCAAGAGGCGCCTTTTTACAGTCCCAGCTATTGCGGCCACAAAGGCCTCCATTTCGGTCATCCCACGAACCAATGTCTCTCTTCATGCCTGGGAAAGAAATGTGTTTGAGAGCTATGCATTGTCGCAATATCACCTGATTTCAGAGGATGGCTACCTGATTATAAATCTTACATTTTTTGCAACTTTGAATTTTGTTTCACATAGATGAACATCTCTACTATGGGAAAAATATGTTTGACGCATCTTTTAAATAATTAATTTATTTTTTCCTCTTTGTAAACAAGAGATATACATGCCATGTAATCCAAGAACATCTTTAATCAGTATGCGGACTTTAGCAGTACAGTGGATGATTAGTTGTCAGAGCATCCTGACTGCTGTACGAACTGAGCAGTGCAGGAAGTGATAGTATAAATGATACAGTAAGATGGGGTTAGTGATGCTAACTTATATATGATTGGTTGTGATACATAAACCAATCTACATCCTTCCCCCTAAAGAGTAAGTGTAATGGGCACCCATGCCATTAGAGTTAAAACATATTCACCATATCTATCAGGCGTGGGAGAGACTTGTGGTGGCCAAAAGTGGAAACATGCAGGAGGGGAAATCCTGTGGTTAGTCACAACCACGGGTCGTGGAGGGGTGTTAGGCATGCGGGGATCGGTAGACGGTATGGCAACAGAAGGCTGGAATTGAAGCGGTGGAGCATAGGTTCCAGCTGGTGGCGGATGTGGTTCCCGCACAGCAAGCAAGTGTTGGAGACTTCTGCAGTAAACGGCTCCCTCATAGTCCACAAGGTAAGATCATGGTTCATCGGCCAGGCCGACAACAGTACCAAGATGGGAGTGTCCCATAGAAGTTTGTAGACGAACGACCTGGCCCGGCAGTAGAGGCTTTAGTGGTTTGCTGGATTTGTCATATGATCGTTTCTGGATGTCGTGCTTCTCCTGGATACATTTCTGGATATTAGCAGGCTTCAGCACCTGTGGTATCAACTGTTGCTGAGCAATCAGAAGAGGGGGTCTTGTTGTTCTGGACATCAGTCGCTGGGCTGGTGAACCCAGGATTCCGTCTCTGGCAATGTTTCTGAGATTCAAAAGATCAAGACAGACGTCTGAGTTTGCAAGGCGCCCTCGCTCTAACAGTTGTTTGGCGCTTCTAACGGCTCGCTCAGCGAGTCCGTTACTCTGTGGGTACGTGGGGCTGCTCGTGACGTGGTGGAAGTTCCATCGGTTGGCAAAGAGCTTGAACACATGGCTGGTGAGCTGTCTACCATTGTCGGTTTGCAAACAAACGGGTGAGCCGAATGTAGAGAAGTATTTCTTATCTTGTTGTAGAGGTTGATTGACATTGCATTCACCTTTGCACCTGTATCCAATTTGGCCTTGAAGCTGACATTGTTCACAGTAACCAGGACTGTAGGGTCGGAAATCTTGCCAACAGTATGTAGTAATGAATAAGCAGTTGGCTCTTCTTGCGAATTAATTGGACTGTTATTCGGGGCAGTGTCAAGCTGGTATAGAGGATTGGAATTGTTTTTGTCTCATTGCAAGAAGTGAAGATTAGGTTTAGAACTGAGGGATTTCTTCCCATGACAGGCAGCAGCTAAATGGTTTAATTTTTTACAATAGTTGCAGGCCTTTCCATATGCTGGACAAGGCGATTGCTTGTTGTGCAAATCATTGCAATTGTGGCATCTTTTGGGAGGCTCGCTATTAGCTGCCTGGTTTGCTTGGGTCATAAATCGCCTATTGTCTGTCTGTGCTCACTGCCTGGTGAATTCTGTCTGATGAATGGATTTGGTTTTGGTTCCGCGCGGACTGTTTAAAGGGTCAATAAATTCTGCCATACGACAGGCATGCGCAGCTTCTTCTAATGTTAAATCAGCTTTGCGCAGAAGTTCAGATCTTAGCTTTTGGTCACTCATCCCTGTCACTAAAATGTCCCTTGTTAGCTGGTCAGTCATATTTTCAAAGCGGCACCTCTGAGCCATATACATCAAGTCTGAAATAAACGATTCGACACATTCACCAGGAAGTTGCCAACGAGCAAAGAACCTTGCTCTTTCCAAAATGTGATTAGAGGGCAAGTCACAGATCTGACTAAATTTACGTAACAAAACATTGGGGGTCGTCAGCAGTTTCTGCTTGTGTAACTACCTGATTGTTGGCATTGAGGACCGCTGGAACGTATCAGAAGGTTCTGGCTCATCGCATGGCATCTGGACCCGCGAGGTTAAGTAGAAGGGAGGCTTTGACAGCGTCTGGATCATTTCGGTGCACGATGTTCATGTAATGTCGGTAATCAATTTCAAACGTTGCCCAATGCTCACCGATGTCTGGATGCCGTCGGGGTCACATCCACAGCCCTGCCAAAGAACTGCACTCATATCTGGTTAGCGTGGACGGGACAATTTACAGACGCAACCATCAACGTCTTGCATTTTGTATACCCTCCCACTACCGGGCCGGCAGCTCCACAACCAGAGACTGTGTCCCCCGCAGCCTCTCATAGAAACATAGAAACATAGACAATAGGTGCAGGAGCAGGTCAGGTCATTTGGCCCTACTAACCAGCACCGCCATTCATTGCGATCATGGCTGATCGTCCCCAATCAATAACCTGTGCCTGCCTTCTCCCCATATCCATTGATTCCACCAGCCCCTAGAGCTCTATCTAACTCTCTCTTAAATCCATCCAGTGATTTAGCCTCCACTGCCCGCTGTGGCAGGGAATTCCACAAATTCACAACTCTCTGGGTGAAAACGTTGTTTCTTACCTCAGTCTTAAATGGCCTCCCCTTTATCCTAAGACTGTGGCCCCTGGTTCTGGACGCGCCCAACATTGGGAACATTTTTCCTGCATAATCTCTGCATATTATTTACATATTCTCGTTTATGTACTTTTCCAGTCTTTGAAGAGATGCAGTGATTCGCACTTTAGTAAGTTATTTCCTGTTGATTATGCTTCAAATTTAAACATTTCCTCAGATGAATAAGTAACAGCTTTATTTTGCAAATAGTAATTAATTACGAGAATTATGCGTTACATCAACTCTCACGTTCCGTGGACTCAATTTCACTTCATCCTTATAATAAGGACATTATGGTCCAGTGAAAATAAGAAAAAAAGTATAAATACTGAAGAGCTAAAATAAAAACATATGATTCTGGAGATACTCAGCATGTCAGGTCACAAATGCAAGAACAGAAGCAGAGCTAATGTTTCAAGTCAAAGAACCTTCACCAGAATTGGGATAGAACAATGGAAGGATGTCGACCTGCAGGGAGGGTAATATCACTGTTAAAGTAAAGTCAGGATAACTGAGAATAAAATGTAAACAAGGTTACCTGGTCATTGAGTGAATCGGAACAGTTAGAAAGTGAGAATAGAGACAACCATTATCAAAGCACATGGGGTGTTACAAAATGCAGAGCAGGAAAACAAGACTGGGCTTGTCCACTAATCCAACTTTATTCTCACCATTTGCTTTTTTCAGGAACAAAAGACAGAACACTAGAATAATTAAGAATAGACACAAAATGGTGGAGTAACTCAGCCGGACAGGCAGCATCTATGGAGAGAAGGAATGGGTGACGTTTTAGGTCGAGACCCTTCCTCAGACTCAGGGGACAGGGAGACTTAAAGATATGGAAGGATAATGTGTGAAAACACATATCAAAGCAGATACTTCGTAGCTATGCAGAAAGATTGGATGACAATTGGATGCAGAAAGATTGAGATGTATTGGAGGACAGAGGATCTAAGAGGGTAGAGGAACTGAAAGAAAATTCCATTAGGCGAGAAATAGTATTGGGTAGGCTAATGGGACTGAAGGATGATAAATCCTGTGCGCCTGATGGTCTCCATCCCGGGTCCTCAGGGAGGTGGCTCTAGAAACAGTGGACGCATTGGTGATCATTTTCCAATGTTCAATAGATTCAGGATCAGTTCCTGTGGATTGGAGGATAGCTAATGTTATCCCACTTTTCAAGAAAGGAGCGAGAGAGAAAACGGGGAATTACAGACCAGAAAGATGCTGGCGTCAATTATTAAAGAGGTAATAATGGGGCATTTGGATAGCAGTAAAAGGATTAGTCCAAGCCAACATGGATTTATGAAAGGGAAATCATGCTTGACTAATCTTCTGGAATTTTTTGAGGATGTGACAAGTAAAATGGATGAAGGGGTGCCAGTGGATGTAGTGTATCTAGACTTTCAGAAAGCCTTTGATAAGGTCCCGCACGGGAGACTGGTGACTAAAATTAGAGCACATGGTATTGGGGGTGTTGACATGGATAGAAAATTGGTTGGCAAGGAGTAGGAATGAATGGGTCCTTTTCCGAATGGCAGGCAGTGGCGAGTGGAGTGCCGCAAGGCTCGGTGTTGGGGCCGCAACTGTTTACCATATATATTAATGATTTGGAAGAGCTAATTAGGAGCAACACTAGCAAGTTTGTGGATGACACAAAGCTGGGTGCCAGTGTGAACTGTGAAGAGGATGTTAGGAGGTTGCAGGGTGACCTGGACAGGTTGAGTGAGTGGGCAGATACGTGGCAGATGCAGTATAATATAGATAAATGTGAGGTTATCCACTTTGGCAGCAAAAACAAGGGGGCAGATTATTATCTCAAAGGGGTTAGGTTAGGTAAGGGGGAGGTTCAAGTTCAAGTGAGTTTATTGTCATGTGTCCCTGATAGGACAATGAAATTCTTGCTTTGCTTCAGCACACAGAACATAGTAACCATTTACTACAAAACAGATCAGTGTGTCCATATATCATTATATAAATATATACACACATGAATAAATAAACTGATAAAGTGCAAATAACAGATAATGGGTTATTAATGATCAGAGTTTTGTCCGAGCCAGGTTTAATAGCCTGATGGCTGTGGAGAAGTAGCTATTCCTGAACCTGGTCATTGCAGTCTTCAGGCTCCTGTACCTTCTACCTGAAGGTAGCAGGGAGATGAGTGTGTGGCCAGGATGGTGTAGGTCCTTGATGATGCTGCCAGTCTTTTTGAGGCAGCGACTGCGATAAATCCCCTCGATGGAAGGAAGGTCAGAGCCGATGATGGACTGGGCAGTGTTTACTACTTTTTGAAGTATTTTCCTCTCCAGGGCGGTCAAGTTGTCGAACCAAGCCACGGTGCAACCGGTCAGCATGCTCTCTACTCTGCACCTGTAGAAGTTAGAGAGAGTGCTCCTTGACAAACCGACTCTCCGTAATCTTCTCAGGAAGTAGAGGCGCTGATGTGCTTTCTTGAGAATTGCATTAGTGTTCTCGGACCAGGAAAGATCTTCAGAGATGTTCATGCCCAGAAATTTGAAGCTCTTGACCCTTTCAACCATTGACCCATTGATATAAACGGGATTGTAGGTCCCCATCCTACTCCTTCCATTGTCCACACTCAATTCCTTCGTTTTGCTGGTGTTGAGGGCCAGGTTATTGTGCTGGCACCATATGGACAGTTGCTTGATTTCTCTTCTGTACTCTGACTCATCCTCATCTGTGATACGACCCACAACAGTGGTGTCGTCAGCGAACTTGATGATGGAGTTCGCACTGTGACCGGCTACGCAGTCATGAGTATAAAGTGAGTACAGCAGGGGGCTGAGCACACTGCCTTGAGATGCTCCCATGCTGATTGTTATCGAGGCTGACACATTTCCACCAATACGAACAGACTGTGGTCTGTGAATGAGGAAGTCGAGGATCCAATTGCAGAGGAATACGCAGAGACCCAGTTCTGCGAGTTTGGTAACCAGCTTGAAGGGGATGATTGTGTTAAATGCCGAGCTGTAATCAATGAATAACAGCCTGACATATGAGTTTTTGTTGTCCAAGTGGTCCAGAGTGGAGGGCCAGCAAGATCGCATCCACCATTGATCTGTTGTGGCGGTAAGCGAACTGCAGTGGGTCCAGGTTTTTGTCGAGGTAAGAGTTGATTTGCGCCATGATCAACCTCTCAAAGCACTTCATCACCACAGGCGTTATTGCCACTAGTCGATAGTCATTGAGGCACATCACCTTACTCTACTTGGGCACTGGTATAATTGATGCCCTTTTAAAGCAGGTGGGGACCTCAGACCTCAGAAGTGAGAGGTTGAAAATGTCCGTAAAAACTCCAGCCAGTTGATCCGCACAGGTTTTTAGAACACGACCGGGTATACCTTCAGGTCCAGGTGCATTTCGAGGGTTCACCCCTCTGAAGGATTTCCTGAAGTCGGCCTCTGTGACTGAGGCTGAAATACCTCAGAAATACCTCAAGGATTTGAGTACAGGAGCAGGGAGGTTCTACTTCAGTTGTACAGGGTCTTGGTGAGACCACACCTGGAGTATTGCGTGCAGTTTTGGTCTCCAAATCTGAGGAAGGACATTATTGCCATAGAGGGAGTGCAGAAAAGGTTCACCAGACTGATTCCCGGGATGTCAGGACTGTCTTATGAAGAAAGACTGGATAGACTCGGTTTATACTCTCTGGAATTTAGGAGATTAAGAGGGGATCTTATAGAAACTTACAAAATTCTTAAGGGGTTGGACAGGCTAGATGCAGGAAGATTGTTCCCGATGTTGGGGAAGTCCAGGACAAGGGGTCACAGCTTAAGGATAAGGGGGAAATCCTTTAAGACCGAGATGAGAAAGACTTTTTTCACACAGAGAGTGGTGAGTCTCTGGAACTCTCTGCCACAGAGGGTAGTTGAGGCCAGTTCATTGGCTATATTTAAGAGTGAGTTGGATGTGGCCCTTGTGGCTAAGGGGATCAGAGGGTATGGAGAGAAGGCAGGTACGGGATACTGAGTTGGATGATCAGCCATGATCATATTGAATGGCGGTGCAGGCTCGAAGGGCTGAATGGCCTACTCCTGCACCTAATTTCTATGTTTCTATGTTTCTATGTTTCTATACCATCACAGCGAATGGGACTCGGGAAGGAACATCAGTATTCTCCCTATCAAAGCATGCATAAAACGCATTGAGCTCATCAGGGAGTGATGTTTCGCCGACATTCGAGCTGCCTCCTGGTTTCGCCGACATTCGAGCTGCCTCCTGGTTTTGCCTTGTGATTGCATTCATGCCCCGCCACAGCTGCCGAACATATGTCTCAACCTCCAGTTTGGAGCAGAAGTCCCTTTTGGCCTTTTTGATGGCCTTACCAAGGTTGTATCTGGACTCCTTGACCTTACCAAGGTCGTATCTGGACAGTCCATTGTATCATCAGACGTGAATGCTCGGTGTCTCGGTGTAGCAAGACCTGGGCTTCCTTGTACACCGGTCACCGAAAGTTGGCTTACAGGTACAGCAGGCAGTGAAGAAAGCTAATGGAATGTTGGCCTTCATAACTAGAGGATTTTAGTATAGGAGTAATGAGGTTCTTCTGCTGTTGTATAGGGCTCTGGTGAGACCACATCTGGAGTATTGTGTACTGTTTTGGTCTCCTAATTTGAGGAAGGACATCCTTGTGATTGAGGCAGTGCAGCGTAGGTTCACCAGATTGATCCCTGGGATGGCGGAACTGTCATATGAGGAAAGATTGAAAAGACTAGGCTTGTATTCACTGGAGTTTAGAAGGATGAGGGGATATCTTATAGAAACATATAAAATTATAAATGGACTGGACAAGCTAGATACAGGAAAAATGTTCCCAATGTTGGGTGAGTCCAGAACCAGGGGCCACAGTCTTAGAATAAAGGGGAGGTCATTTAAGACTGAGGTGAGAAAAAACTTTTTTACGCAGAGAGTTGTGAATTTATGGAATTCCCTGCCACAGAGGGCAGTGGAGGCCAAGTCACTGGATGGATTTAAGAGAGAGTTAGATAGAGCTTTATGGGGCTAGTGGAGTCAAGGTGTATGGGGAGAAGGCAGGCACGGGTTATTGATAGGGGACGATCAGCCATGATCATAATGAATGGCGGTGCTGGCTCGACGGGCCGAATGGCCTCCTCCTGCACGTATTTTCTATGTTTCTATGTAATTCATTAAAGAATCTCAAATTTTAGAGGCCTTGATAACCTGGAGTGTGACTATAGATGTCAGGCCTAGAACTAAAAGGAGGGATTAGACTCATTGATTATTTTTCAACCAGCAAGTCCATTCTGAGGTTTTTGTGGTTCAATTACTATTCCTATCCTGTGAGTGTAGGATCTGCAGACAATCTTTGTTCCTCTTGAAAAAGAGATTTGTGGGGTGACATGAGGGCAATTTTTTTTAAAATAGCAAATGTCAATAAAGTGACAGGGCAAGGTTTTCCATTAATGAGAAAGAGGAAAACAAGAGAACATTATTCTCCAAAAAAATTAAATAGGGAATTGAGAAGTAACAGGCCACACACAAGATTAAAAGTTGTTCAGCCAGAGCTGGACGCACTCCTCGGCATCTGCATACAATGGTGTCTGTCTTGCGCTTCATGTGCGTGGTGGTGGAAAGATTGGTGGAAACAGGGTCGCGACGTGAACGCTCTTTCCTTGACCCCAGTAACTTATTGACCTAGAAGCAGTGAAATAGTGGGCGTCACCACTGAATGAAATGTTATAGTTGTGCTAGAGAGGTTAATTAAATGTTCTGTGGAAGATGAGGATTGGAGGTCATGTTGTAGGTATTGGTTGGAAGGAGGCTAGAAAGAAGAAAATGTAATTATTTGAGTTGTGTGTTTTCTGAGCTATGCAAATATTTTGATGATTGTTTGAAGCACTCTATTCTCAGAGTGTTCTTGCAAAATTTATCCAAAATATACCTGAGAAGGATGAACAGTAAAAACGCAGTTGGTGCTGAAAATCTGAAATAAAAGAAGAAAATCACAATGAGCAAGTCAGGTTCAAGAGTTCAAGAGAGTTTATTATCATGTGTCCCTGATAGGACAACAACATTCTTGCTTTGTTTTAGCACACCAGAACATAGTATGCACGAATACGGAACAGATCAGTGTGTCCATATACCATTGTATAAATATGTACACACTTGAATAAATAAACTGATAAAGTGCAAATAAACAGATTATGGGCTATTAATGATCAGAGTTTTGTCCGAGCCGAGTTTAATAGCCTGATGGCTGTGGGGAAGTAGCTATTCCTGAACCTGGTCGTTGTAGTCTTCAGGCTCCTGTACCTTCTACCTGAAGGTAGTGGGGAAATTAGTGTATGGCCCGGATGGTGTGGGTCCTTTATGATGATGCCAGCCTTTTTGAGGCAACAACTGTGACATCCGAAAGGAGACAAAGACAACATTTGAATCTATTAATCTCTCCCCGTGACCGCTTGGATTTTTTTTTGAGATCTTCGGTTTCCTCCCATACTCCAAAGACATACAGGTTTGGAGGTTAATTGGCTTGAAATAAAATGTAACGTCCCTAGTGTGTGTGTAGGATAATGTTAGTGTGCGCCGATGGCTGGCCGGAGCAGGCACGGTGGGCCAAAGGGTCTATTTCCAGGCTGTATCTCTGAACTAGTTCCATGATATAACACTTTAGCATCCGACACACTGGGGTCAATTCACAGAAGCTAATTAGTCTGCAAATCTGCATGTCTTTAGAATGCAGGAGGGAACAGGAGATCCCGGAGAAAACCCATGTGGTCACAGGGAGAATGTACAAACTCCGCACAGACAGCACACGTAGTCAGGATCAAACCCGGATCTCTGGCGCTGTGAAACAGTAGCTCTACCATTATGCCACTGTTGTTTTTTTTTCATTTCACTGCTGATAAACATTCATTAGACTTGCATTTATATTATCAATTTACAGAAAATGGGGGCTGTTCCCCCATTGAAACTCCGGCCCCTCAATTACACTCTCCCCTGCCCACCCACTCCATCCCTCCAAGCAATTTGTAAAACTAATAGATTAAAGATAATTCACCTTCTGAACTGGAGCTATCCTAACAATGCCGCTACATGCTTGCCTTCAGTCTGAAGAATGATGAAACCTCCAGAGTCTTAACCTTCAGGACTTTGACACTGGTAAATTGCATTTAACAAACCATTGATTCCAGATGGATTTTGCTGAGTTAGAGCAACTACTTTTTTGTTGCTATTGATGACAGACATACCTACTGGAACAACAATTTTCATTTAAACAGCTGCTTTAACAATATTAAACAAAGCACAACATTCAATGGTTATCTAAATATGTATCAAACTTAAAGAAAGCACATGAAAGCACACAAAGAAGGGTGCAAGAAGAAACTGCAGACGCCAGTTTACACCGAACATAGACACAAAATGCCGGAGTAACTCAGTGGGACAGGCAGCAACTCTGGAGAGAAGGAATGGGTGACATTTCAGGTCGAAACCTTTCTTCAGACACAAAGAAGGCTGGCAGGTCAGAGGATTAGACAGATTTGAAAAAACAGCAAGAATAACTAAAAGATTAATAAGGAGATTCAATTTGGAATGCAAGATAAGCTAGCCAGAAATATATAAACAGATAGTGGGAATTTCTATTGATAATTTACAAGAGAATTAGAAATACCAAGTTAGTGTTGATCCTATGGAAAGTGAATCTGGCAGCTAATAGTGGAAATAAAGATGCTGGAAACTTCAGCAGGTCAACAATGTCTGTGGAAAGAGAAGCAGAGTTAACTCTTCAGGTTGAAGCCACTTTGTGAGAATTGGGAAGATGAAGGGTCTTAAACTTGAAATTTTAACTCCGTTTCTCTTTCTACAGATGTTGCATTATATGTTGAGTGATTCCAGAATCCTTTGGCTTTGTTTCAGCTTTCCAGAAACACCAATTATGTTTCTGTTATGGCTATAATATTCTAATCCCCTGAGCCCTGAGTTCATCCGCTTTACCTGTTAAACTGATGGCAGCGTAATAATTCCAATTTAAGCTATTGGTCTTTCCTCTCTTTTTGTCATGCTCCTGGCTGTCCCATCTACTGAACTTGTTCCCATTGACTACAATATTTGCACCCAACTTCATACCTGCCTCTTTTATGCACTTCATCCCAACACCCTTCCAATTTGGTTTCAACATTTCTGAGTAGCACGAGCTAATCTCCCTCCCTAAATATTGGTCCCCCTCTTTTTCAGATGCAACCCATCCCTCTTGTTCAGGTCACTTGTGCCCAAGGAGAAATGCCAGATATCCATGAACCTGAATCCCAGCACCTGGCTCCACAGCCGCACAATTATCTGCCTTATCCTTTTAATCCTTCACTCACTAGCACGTGGCGCTGGGAGTAATCCAGAGATTACCACCCTCAGTTCCTGCTTTTTATCCTCTTTGCCAACTCCCTGTATACATTCTCTACCAATCTCATTGGTACCAATATGCACAACGACCTTTGGCTGCTCCCCCTCCCCCTTCAGAATATTCTGTAACCGCTCAGAGGCATCCTTGACCCTAGCACTCGGGAGTCAACCAACATCCTGGAGTCATCCTGTTTTCAGCCACAGAATCTCCTGTACATCCCCTAACCATAAGTCATCTATGATGAGGGGCCATTTGGCTCATAGGGCCGAATGGCCTCCTCCTGCACCTATTTTCTATGTTTATATGACTCTCACTCTGTCTAATTTGACTATTTCCCTGTGAGCCTCAGAGCCAGACAGGGCGCCCACACCCGACTGCTGCTTCTGCTCCCTCTGTTAGGTAACCACTGCCTCCCTTCCCCCCTCCCCCCTGCTACCCCTCCCCCCTCCCCCTCCTCAACACTCTCTAAAGATGAAGACTTGTTACTAAGGGGAATGACCACAGAGAGGCCTTGCACTGTCTGTCTCCTTCCTTTACTCATCCAACAGCCTGCACCTTAGGTGTGACAGCCTCACTAAAATTCCTACCTATGATGCTCTCAGCATTCTGGAAGATCTCGTTCTGTAACAGGGTCGGCCATGAGCTGCAGCTGGGCACACCTGTCACAGGTGTGGTCACCCAGGGAACTGAGAGTTTCCCAGATCTCCCACATCATGTAGGACATGGAGATAGTGTTTCCTCTTGCAAGAAAATGGAGAACTCAGGAGCACTATCCAAAACCCAATCAAGACAGGGAACGCAAAGGTCAGTGGAAATAGAACTTTTACATATTTTAAAAACCGAGATAACTAATAAGCAAGAGTTGAAAGAACACTGCAGACATAAAGAAACAGCAAAGCAGACTGCTGAAAACCAAAGGACATCCTGCTGCTCCTAATTCAGATGTATGTTCAAGGCAGGATAATTAGATATTAGATCAAGAGCAAACGTTCAAAGTGTGCTGCACTGTGGGAGGTAAATTCAAAATATTTGTTCGCTAATATTGATGGTGCAGATTTCCAAGAACAGTAGGCCTGCTGTAGACTGGTCATTATTTACAAGGTCAACTAAACAAATGATCTAACTGTGGTTACATTGTTGGTTTGTAGGACCTTGCTGTGCATCAACTGACATTCACATTCCCTGTATTAATGACCAAACTTCAAAACCATTATGTTGATGACAAAACATTCTGGGATCTCCTGATGCGATGCTTATTAGATATAACAGTCATTGTTTGGAAAGAAAAGTTAAGTTATAGTTATTTTGGTAACTTTCAAAAGTTTCAAAGGTTTCAACGTCTTTTATTGTCACATGTACCAATTACTATACAGCCATACAATAAAAAAGCAACAAGACACATAACTGCATAAAAGTTAACACAAACATCCACCACAGCAGATACCCTACATTCCTCACTGTGATGGAAGGCAAAAAAGTCCAATCTTCTTCCTCTTTATTCTCTAGCGGCCGGGGCAGTCGAACCATCCGTCGTGGCGATCAAAGCTCCCGCGTCGGGGCGTCGAAGCTCCCGCAGCTTGGAGTTCCTGAAGTCGGTCTTAGACCACCATGAGCTCTGCGATGTTAAGTCCGCAAGGACCAACAGTAGGAGCTCCGAGGTCGATCCCTGGCAAAGGATCGTGGGCTCCACCATGTTAAAGTCCCGTAGGCTCCCCGTGGTGGAGCTCTCAAAAATCAGTCTCCTGCAAAGGCCGCCAACTCCTCGATGTTAGGCAGCAGAGTGGACGGAGATATGATATGGAAAGAAATCGCATCTCCATTGAGGTAAGAGATTAGAAAAAGTTTCCCCCAACCGCCCCCCCCCCCACATAAAACAAGCAAAGGTCAAAGGTTTCAACGCTAAGATACTATTAAAACACAAAGAAGGAAGGGACAGACAGACTGTTGGAGAGGCAGCCATTGCTGGCATCACCTCTTAAGGTTTCATAAACAAAATCTTTCATACGCAGTCAACGCATTGCAGGCTCTGGGCCAGTAAGCAGCTGATAGTGTAGAACTTGCTGGCATTATTGCTTGGGAAGGAGGAGGAGTTCTTCAAAGTAGAAGAGTCTAGACCCAAAACATCACCCATTCCTTCTCTCCAGAGATGCAGCCTTCCCGTTGAGTTACTCCAGCTTTTCGTGTCAACCTTCGGCATTATTGCTTATCAGGCTTTACCATCCAGATGGATCTGCCTCACAACAGTAACCTTAGGAAGATAATGAGCATCAGACCATTAAAAACAAAATTTGTAACATGTTTTTGAATCAGAGTATCGTTTTGTTTTCTTCTAATGGGTCATTCATTTTTTTTTTAACAGAATTGACACAGGCTTTTCTATCAACTTGTCCCTGCCAACAAAGATGCCCATGTACACTGCTCCCATTGTTCACACTTCCAGAACCTCATAGCTTATTTGGACAATCGAGCTTGGCCAGCTCCAAACTAGTCAGTCCCCATCTCTGTCCCACCCTCTCCCCCCTCTCTCTCTCCCTCGCCCACTTCCATTTCTTGCATTTTAATGTTCTTGATTATTATTTGACAGGTTAGCAGACAGTAATATCATTGGAGATTGCAAAAATAATCAATGTTGTAGGCAGTTCCTTATTAGCCAGTAAAGCCAAAGAAACCAGATAAAATTATCTCATTCAGCAATTAACTAAAGGGATATAGCATCTTAATCTGGTGGCATTAAAAATATTTCCTAACACCGTTTCTAAAACTAAAGAATGTACTTCCAAATAGCAATTTACACTACATGATTCATGTGCTGATTAGAAAGATTAAACAGGCACAATTGGTCTCCCTGAAAGCCAAAACAGTTTGGCAAGAATCTTCTTTATTTCTGGGGGCAGCACAGTGGCACAGTGGTAGAGTTTTTGCCTTACAACCTCAGAGACCTGTGTTTGATCACGACTAGGCTTGCTGTCTGTATGGAGTTTGTATGTTCTCCCTGTAACTGTGCAGGAGGAAACCGAAGCACCTGGAGAAAACCCACGTGGTCACGGGGAGAACGTACAAACTCCATACAGACAGCACCCTTAGTCGGGATCGAACCCAGCTCTCTGCCGCTGTAAGCACTGTAAGGAAGCAACTCTACCGCTGGCCACCATGCCACCCTTTTTTCCAATTGTTCACTTTAAATTATTTTTCTTAGTGATCACTTCCAATTGATCCCTGTCTGCTTCTATTCTAATGTGCTGAGATCCTCTCATCTCTTCTCCAACGGGGCCCATCCCTACACTTCTCCAAATGTCCTCAGTTCCTTTCCCTCTCTGCCTGGTTGTAACGTAAGACTGCTTCTAGTAGTTATGTTCAGCCTCCCAAACCACCCCACTTTGATAGCCTCTCCAATCAATCCAAAGCAGCAATCTTCTGCTTTGACCTCACTCCATTCCAGACCTCACCCTCTCACAGCATGAAAGAGAGCAGAGGTTTTGCCTCAGCCTATACTCAGCCTTGTGACTGCAGCCTATATTCCTCTGGATGATAATGCTAAGCTTGCAATGAAAGAACTGCATACTGCCATTAGCAAACAACAGACTCACAACCCCGAGGCAGCCTTCATTGTTGCGGGTGACTTCACTCACTCCAACTTGAAGACTGTACTCGCCAAATTCCAACAACATGTCTCTTTCGTCACTAGAGAAGACAAGATACTGGACAAAGTTTACACAAACATGGCTGAAGCTTACAAAGCCGTCCCCCTCCCCCACCTTGGACAGTCTGATCACCTCTCATTGTTCCTGCTCCAAAAGAACTCTCCACTCATCAGATATTTTAAACCCACAGTGAGGACAGTTAAAGTTTGGTCAGAGGGAGCGGACTCCACACTTCCGCAGCGCTTTGGAAACACTGACTGGAATGTGTTTGCAGCTCAGGCCACCCATGACTCCCACACGGACATTGAATCTTATATCTCCTCTGTTTTGGACTTTATCAACTCCACCATTAAGAATGTCACCTCCCTCAAACGGATTACCACATTCCCGAATCAGAAGCCATGGATGAACAGAGAGGTCAGGCTACTGCTGAAGGCACGTGACACCGCTTTCAGGTCAGGCGATGCTTGAGCCTACAGTTCATCCGGGGCTAACCTGAAGAGGGGCATCAAGAAGGCCAAGCACAGCTACAAGCTAAGGATCGAGGAGCACTTCAAGAACAACTCCGACCCCCGACGCATGTGGCAAGGCATCCAGGCCATCACGGACTATAAACCCACCAACACCAGCCCCACATCCAACGTCGCTTCCTTCCTTGAGGAGCTTAAACACTTTTATGGTCGCTTTGACAGGGACAATCAAGAGATGCCCATCAATGCAGTGTTCCCTGCTGCTCACCAGCCCCTCACACTCACCCCCATCGACGTGTATGCGGCATTGAGCTGGATTAATGCACAAATGGCTGCTGGCCTTGACCTGTCACTTGCCCAAGCAGCTGTCCCCACGTGCCTTAAAACCACCTCCATCGTGCCGGTGCCAAAACACTCCACTTCCGCCCAGTTGCACTTATGCCCATTATCACTAAGTGCTTCGAGAGGCTGGTCCTGGCACACCTCAAAGGCTGCCTACCTCCCACACTGGACCCCTATCAGTTCATCTACCGCAAGAACAAGAGTACGGAGGATGCCATCTCCATGGCACTTCACTCCGCCCTCTCCCACCTCGACAACAGAGACACCTATGTGAGAATGCAGTTCATCGACTTTAGCTCAGCATTTAACACCATTATCCCCTCCAAACTGATCACCAAACTCATCGACCTGGGCATCGTTCCCTCCCTCTGCAACTGGATACTGGACTTTCTAACCAACAGACCCCAGTCTGTTAGGTTAGACAACCACACCTCTTCAACCCTCACCCTGAACACCGGCGTTCCACAGGGCGGTGTGCTGAGCCCTCACCTCTACTCCCTCTTCACCTAGGACTGCACATCTGTACATGGTACTAACTCCATCATCAAGTATGCAGATGATACAACGGTGATTGGCCTCAACAGCGGCAACGATGAATTGGCCTATAGGGAGGAGGTCCAGCTCCTAGCAGCATGGTGCGCTGACAACAACCTGGCCCTTAACACCAAGAACAAGGAGCTCATTGTGGACTACAAAAGTCTAGGGGCTGCACGCACACCTCCATCCATATTAATGGGACAGAGGTGGAGCGTGTTTCCACCTTCAGGTTTCTGGGGGTCAACATCTCTGATGACCTCTCTTGGACCCACAATACCATAACACTGATCAAGAAGGTTCACCAGCATCTCTTCTTCCTCAGGAGACTAAAGAAGGTCCATCTGGTGAACTTCTACCACTGCGCCAACAAGAGCATCCTTACTACCTGTATCACAGTATGGTATGGCAACTGCTCTGTCTCCGACCGGAAAGCACTGCAGAGGGTGGTGAAAACTACCCAACGTATCACCGGTTCCTCACTCCCCTCCATTGAGTCTGTCCAGAACAAGCGATGTCTGCGAAGGGCGTGCAGCATCGTCAAGGACTGGTTTCACCCCAACCACAGACTGTTTACCCTTCTCCCATCTGGGAGGCGCTACAGGTCTCTCCGTTGCCAGACCAGCAGGTTCAGGAACAGCATCTTCCCTGCGACTGTTACCCTACTTAACTCTGCACCTTGGCGATTGCCAGTCACCCCTCCCCCCGGACACTCCTTTCCCCAGTGATTGACCTCTCTGACAATTGCAATATTGGTGGCCAGTGGGGGGCGGGGGGTGACTTTCTGGAGCGCTAGTATGGGTGTTGTGGGCTGAAGGGACAGGTTTCCAGAGGGCTAGTATGGACATTGTGGGCCAAATGGATTCTTGGGGTGGCAGCTCAGTCACTCAAGCCTGATATGCTGGCATCTCACCCACGGCTATTCCTTGAAATTCCATTTCAAGCAGGGTGCAAGGCCACCAAATTCAAGTGCAGTTTCATACCCCTTTTAGCAGGGTGCAAGGCCACCAAATTCAAGTGCAGTTTCATACCACTTCAAGCAGGGTGCACGGCCTCCAAATTCAAGTGCAGTTTCATACCATTTCAAGCACGGTGCAATCCCACCAAATTCAAATGCAGTTTCATACCATTTCATGCAGGGTGAAAGGCCACCACATTCAAATGCAGTTTCATACCATTTCAAGCAGGGTGAAACCACCATGAAACCACCATAAATCTACCATAAAACCACACAAAACACCACATAAACACCACACTCACAGTTCAGTAGACACTCAGTGTGTTCAGTTGATTCACAGCTCAGACAGTCGTGACTCTCCTTCCCCCATCTTGCAGAGACTGAACAACACCCACACTTCCAGGTTTTATAATCCCTCCCCCCTCCCACCGGAAGCGGCGTGGCCTTCATGGCATGATTGACAGGAGAGAGATTCTCAACATTTTTAAAACACTATTAACACTTTTATTTTTCATTGATGGGAAGAATCCTCTGCACCTGATGAGCAGAGGGGGACTGAGTAAGATGACCAAAAATCACAGCCGTAATTGGTAGCATTTTATCTAAAATCAATATACAGTGCAAACAGGAAGTTGTCAAGTTAAGACTTTTAATCATTTGCCATTTCGAACCAACAACCACCAACAACCAGACTCCACTATAAACCCACTGACTCCCACGGCTATCTGGACTACTCTTCCTCCCACCCTGGTTCCGGTAAGGACTCCATCCCCTATTCCCAATTCCTCCGTCTACGCCGCTACTGTTCCCAGGATGAGGTGTTCCACACCAGGGCATCACAAATGTCCTCATTCTTCAGGGAACGGGGATTCCCCTCCCCCACTATAGATGAGGCTTGCACCAGGATCTCCTCCATACTTCGTAACACTGCAATCTCTCCCCATCCCCCCACTCACAACAAGGGCAGAGTTCCCCTGGTCCTCACCTTTCACCCCACCAGCTGGCACATACAACACATAGTCCTCCGCCAGTTTCGCCACCTCCAACGTGACCCCACCACTCGCCACATCTTTTCATATTCCCCCCTGTCTGCCTTCCACAAAGACTGCTCCCTCCTCAACTCCCTTGTCAATTCTTCCCTTCCCTCCCACTCCACCCCTTCCCCGGGCACTTTCCCTTGCAACAGCAAGAGATGCTACACTTGTCGCTTTACCCCCCCCCTCCACTCCATTCAAGGACCCAAGCAGTCGTTCCAGGTCCGACAGAGGTTCACCTGCACCTCCTCCAACCTCATCTATTGCATCCGCTGGTCTAGATGTCAGCTGATCTATATCGGTGAGACCAAGCGGAGGCTTGGCGTTCGTTTCACCGAACACCTCCGCTTGGTCCGCATTAACAAACCCCACCTCCCGGTGGCTCAGCACTTCAACTCCCCTTCCCATTCCGTATCCGACCTCTCTGTCCTGGGCCTCCTCCATGGCCAGAGTGAGCAACACTGCAAATTGGAGGAACAGCACCTCATATTCCACTTGGGGAGTCTGCATCCTCTTGGCATGAACATTGAATTCTCTCAATTATGTTAACTCTTGCTGTCTCCTCCCCTTCCTACCTCTCCCTCAGCCCTCGGGCTCCTCCTCCTCCTTTTTCCTTTCTTCCTCCCCGCCTCCCCCCACCCCCCATCAGTATGAAGAAGGGTTTTGGCCCGAAACGTTGCCTATCTCCTTCACTCCATAGCTGCTGCTGCACCCGCTGAGTTTCTCCAGCATTTTGTGTACCCTCGATTTTCCAGCATCTGCAGTTCCTTCTTTAACCATTTGCTGTGCTTTATTTCAAACCAACCACCATTTGCATTGCTTTATTTCGAACCAACCACCATTTGCAGTGCTTTATTTTGAACCAACCACCACCAACAACCATTTGCTGTCATTTATTTCAAACCAACCACCACCAACAACCTACAAAACCAGTTTAGTAGACATGTGTTCAGTGTTATTCACAGCTGAGACTGAGAGACGTGATCCTCACACTCCCCCATCTTGCAGAGACTGACTGAGGCACTCAACACTTCCTGGTTTTATAGTCCCTCCAGAAGGGGCGTGGCCTTCAGGACAGAGAATCTCAACAATTTTTAAACACTAATATCTCTTTTATTTTTCATCAATGGGAAAAATCCTCTTGTCCTGCACAGCGGAGGGGGACTCTGAGTAAGATGGCCAAAAATCACAGCTGTAAGTGGCAGCATTTTTTCTAAAATCAATATGCAGAACAGGAAGTGGTCAAGATCAGACTTTTAGTAATATAGATAACATGGTGAAGGCTTTGCTCCTGGTTAGACAATGAGTGAAAAATGTAAGTCTTAGGTGGCACATTTTTTGCATCCGTTTTAGCCAGGGATAAGGTACAGTAATGAGTATCTACTGATGTTGTCTACACACGCAGGAACAGTGCATCACGAATGCCATGTGCATTCAGGGAAGTCTTTTTCAGAATTAGCTGATCCATTTTCTCAGTGGGTAAAGCTTACAATGGAAATGGGCACAATCATGTTAAAATGAGAGCAAACTGCTTTTGTGCATTTTATACATAAAAATGGGCACAACTAATCAACTTTTAGGCAGTAATCTAAAGAATATAATTGAACTAACATTCAGACATGTGATTAAACATTACAATTATGTCTAACGCTACTTTAATTTTATTTCCATTAGAATAAATTGGGTATTACGGACACTGATTTATGATGTCAAATAGCTGCTACAAAATGTCTTATCCTTATAGACTAACACATCGATCAAAACTGTACAACTGGAATAATGGCAGTCAATAAATGTGTCAGATACCAGATATATTCTTGAAATAATGTTTCAGACAGTTAATAAAAGAGCCAGGTGGAATTGAGCATGGAGAAAACTACATAAAATACTTGTCAAAATACTAAAATTCAAGGCATGGCTGGCATAGTGTTAAAGAAAGTTGACAGATTAACCAGAAGATAGCTTGGTTTATGTGATTGAGAAAACTGCTTACCTTATCATAATTCACTCATCCAGGAATATTGTACATTCTGCAATCCCACCATTGCATCAAGACATTTCTTAAATTATTAAATTTCTACCAGTCCACAGCACCCGTTAACTCCTTTGTAATGAATGTCCGTGTCTCACAGTGTGCTCTCTAATCTCTCTAAATACGCTGGAAAAATCACATCTAACACTGAGGATTTACTTACTCCCAATGGTTCAGCTCCATTGAATGTGTCCATTCTGTTGCTGAATGATGCTTTGGTCTTTGTACATTTAAGGAAGGCGTCTTTAGGAATATTGACTATATTATGCTCATACTTAGTTATTAGCGCTTTTGATAGGTTCATAGAAGATAGTCCTTTTTGCTGCTGAGTTATTGTAGGGACTTTAATTTCAATACTTTGCCTAAGCTGTTTTTTGTTGATCGCCTTTGTTCATTCTTTAACAAGTATCAGCATGATCCTGCATCAATCTTAATACAAACAAGTCCAATTCAAATCAAAAACATTAAAGCATTAAAGGATTTTGTATATGATGCATTCTTAATTATGAAAGAGATTGTATGAGATGTAATATTCATTGCTTATTTTAGATTTGGATTCCCTTCAGGAAGTTTAGTTAAAATATTGAAACTCCTAACAAAATGCACTGATGTGGCATGTTGATGATGTCATTTGGTCAGCTAGGCACCAGATATGTTTGGTTTTAAATTGTTTGATTTCTAAGTCTAATAATTAATGTTCAACATTTAAAAGGAATATGATTATTGAATCGTGCTTTGAAAGAGTGGGTGGGAATTTGACTACACATTGTAACATTAATTCATTGTGAATGAGAGGCAGACTAGCTAATAGGTTTAACTGTCTCCCAGGATAGAACACGATCACGGCAAAGTCACTCCGAACCCAAATGCTCTAAAAAAATCCTCTTCACAACCATCTGGGAATGATATCTAAATTAGGAGAGCTGTGCCGCTAACTTTCAAGCAACAGCCTGGGTTTACTTACAGAACCATATCTTTCCGATAATGTGCAAGATTTCTCCATTCCTAGGTACATCCTGTCCCACTGACACAAGACCCATCAAGGTAGTGGCTCCAGGCGATGCAGATGGGATGAATGGGCAGTAGACACTTAAGGGCCTGTCCCACTTTCACGACCTGATTCACAACCTCTGCCGGGTTTGCCCTTGGCTCATACTCGCAGCATTGTCGTCACGAGGTCGTAGGAGGTCATAGGTAGGTCATAGCAGGTCGTGATGTTAGTCCTAGGTACTCGTGGCATCAAGTAGGTCGGGGCGTTTTTTCTAGCCTGAAGAAAAATGTCCATGAGTAAAAAAGGTTGTGAATCAGGTCGTGAAAGTGGGACAGGCCCTTGAAACAGCTAATGAGAGGTTGAAAGAATGTCCCCATGTTCAAGGAAGGTGAGGTCCAGCATGTGAGTGTTAAAGACAAGGCTGAAGATTTGAAACAACATTCATCGGAAGTGCTGAGCACATGCTCCCCACAATTGCAGTAACCAGTCTTCAACCAAATTAATTCACTCCAGTGGCACCAAGAACTTACTGAAAGCATTGGGTGCAGCACAGGCTATGGTTGCAACATCCTAGCTGTAATGCTAAAGACCAGAGCTCCACATGACTAGCTATTCCTGTTCAGTTACAACACTGGCACCAATCTGACAATGTGGACAATTGTTCGGAACAGTAAGATGGACCTGATCATGTTTGCTGCTCCTTTCCATCGTAAGATCTGAAGTGGAGATGTCTGCAAAAAACTGCATAATGGAGACACAAGGGACAGCAGGTTGGACGCTTGAGTAGCACCCAGAGTGCTGGAGTAACTCAATGTATCAGTCAACATCTCTGGAGAATATGAATAGGCCAATGGAGTACAGACTGGACACTTCAATCTGAAGATGGGTCCCGACCCAAAACGTTGCCTATCCATGCCCTCAACAGATGCTGCATGACAGGCTGGGTTACTCCATCATATCATGTTCTATGCAATTACTGCATAATGTTCAGCTCCATTCACAATTCAAGTGGACGAAGTGGTTCATGCTTGTCTGCAGCAAGACCTAGACAACATTCAGGCATGGGTAGAAAACGGTAAATAACATTCACACCACATAAGCACCATGCAAAGACCAACTCCAAGAAGAGTCAATTTACCCATGAGAGTCAAAGGCATCACCATTGTTGAGTGCCACTATCAATATGCAGGGTATCACCATAAACCACAAATACAACTGGACCAGCCCACATAAGTACTGAGGTTGCATGATAAGGTCATGTTGATAAACTGCATTCACACCCAGACACCTCAAACATTTACACCATCGGCAAAGCACATAAGAAATTTACAGGAAATTCTTCACTTGGCTGAATGCAAAGAGCTTCAACAATTCAAGGTAATTTACATCATCCTGAAGATTGGCACCATTTGGTACAGTTCCCATTTAAGTCAATCTCTCATAATCTAAGGGCTTTGTAGATTTCTACCCTGCATAGCAGAATGTCAACTCCCATACCAACAATTGGCCATGAAATCATCCCACCTGTTGCCTGAGAGAGCGTTGGGATATAAATCTCTGCCTTTTATTCCCCACACCATTAATCTCAGATGCACTATGTGGGAAGACGATGTATTGGCACAGGACAATAGCCCAGCAGGAGCAAAAAAAAGAGACTTTGATGGATATTCACTATTGTGCGCAAGACCTATAGCTGGGCGTGTTGCTCACTCACATGTATGGTGAAAATATTTGACACAAGAGTGATCTAATGGGGAGGTGAGGTAAATCTGCCATTGCTCACAACATTGACTGGTTGTATCATGGCCTGTTTAGCCAATTCAAACACCCAGGAATGAAGAAGATTGCAAAAAGTGGTGAACACTGCCCAGTCCATTTGCCAGTCCATCACAGCTACTGTGCTCCCCACCATCAAAGCAATCTACCGGAGTCACTGCCTCAAAAAGGCAGCAGCTTATCAATGACCCACACCTGACCACACTTTCATTTCACTCCTGTCATCGGGGAGAAGGTATAGGAGCCTGAACACTAACGTCCTGATTCAAGAGCAGCTTCTTCCCTACAACCATCAGACCATTAAACACTGCAACCTCCAAATAAGCTCCAAATTACATAGACATTTGACTCTCTTGAACTATTCATGACTTGAACATTAACAAAAAAAAACACAAATGACTGTATGAATCTGAAGCTGTTCCAGTTACACATATTATCATGTTATACAGGCAGCATAGTCAAGCCTCTTTGGCTCCTTTGCTCCACACTGGTCCATGTAAGAGCAAAGCCATGAGTCCCACTTTTCCACCTTTTCCCTGTGGCACTGCAATATTACATTAATTCATGTTCTGATCCAATTCCATCTTGAAAAAGCTGTGAATGAATTTGCCTCTGTCATACTGTCAGACAATGCATTCTGAAGATGAATCAATGGCTGCATAAACATGTCCTACTCCCTGTCACATTAGTTCTTTAACCAATTACTTTCAGTCTGTATCTTCTGGTTCTCCACCCTTCAAACAACGCCAACTGTTTCTCTGTATCTACTTAATCTACATCTTTATCATTTTCAACACTTTAATCACATCTCCTTTCAATCTTCTGTGTTCTAAAGAGAACTATCCTTTCCCAGTCACCAAATGCATTAACGTTGCTTGTTGTTACAATCTTAATATTCTATGGAACCACAGCAGTAAATCTCTTCTCTAACCTTTTGAAAGCCTTCAAATATTTATTAAAGTGCAGGGTCCAGAAGGAGACAGAATACTCTAGCTGTGGTTGAGCCGGTCTTTTATGATTATAACTTCCAAACTTCTTTACTCTGATGCTAAGACTAAGACACTGACCTCAATAACACAATGATACTAATGGCCGCAATGGAGTGCTTGAATCAGCACACCCTTCTCCAGCATCCATCCTGCAGGCAGCTACCATCCCTCAAAACCAGGCGCTGATCAGACATCCAAAGGCTAGCTTTCTCTCTCCTCTCAACTCTGTGGAACTGGGCCTGCCCCTGATTCTGGATGGTGCATTTTCCAATGCTGGTTGGGCAGATATGATAACTCCTATGGTCTGCAGCACAAGCCCAGGGATGTGCAGGTCTGTTTTCAAACCACACAACACCACATACTGCACCTATAATGTTGACCTGTAATTTTGCGGCCAGAACAAGCAAAGGTGTTTCAGCTGAACAGCCATCTGAATCTAGATTAGTTCTTATTGCTGACATGTTTAATTAAGAACATGAGAAGTATTTATGCAGAAAAATCCCCTTGCGAATTATGTTAATTAAATGGATCAATGCTGACAATATGCAGCAGGCCCAGGGGTATCCAAAAGAAGACAAAGGTTATTATTTTTTGTTTATTAATGATTTACTGTAATTGAATGCTTGTAGATGAAGCACACAAGTCAGTGTAATGGTACATAAACAAAAATAGGGGGTTTTGAAATCAGATAATGACAAGAAATATAATAATTGTAGTGGAGGGAGATTGTAAATAAGAGTCAACGGTCAAGTGCTTAATTGTCACGTGCTCCAATGGCAGAATAATGAAATTCTTACTTGCTGCAGCTTTACAGGACCATAAATTAATATGCAATAATCAACGATACACTAAATTAGTAATCATTGTCATTGGTACCTGGGCCATAGCACAAATCTAAAGTGTGGTGCAAACAAAAGAAAGCGCATGGAGGTTGAGGTAATAGTTATGGCTATGCAGTTTTGAAGAGCCTGATTTGAGACTTTTAGACTTTAGAGGTACAGGGCAGAATCAGACCCTTCGTCCACCGACCAGCGATCACCCTCTAATCAAACCTAGAAAATAGGAACAATTTTATAATTTTTACTGAAGCCAATTAACCTACAAACCAGAGCACCCGAAGAAAACCTCTTTGGTCACATGGAGAACAACAAACTCTGTACAGACATCAGCCATTGTTGGGATCGAACCCGGGAATATCGGTGGTGTAAAGTAGCAACTCTACTGTAACGCCAATGTGTCGCCCAGTGATTCCCTGATGGTTGCAGGGAAACCTTCTCTTGAACCTGGAGGACATGGTTCTCAGTGTCCCATACCTTCTTCCTGACGTAGTTACAAGATGAGAGAATGACCAATGTGGTGGAGATCTTTGATGATATCAGCTGACTTTTGGAGGCAGCGCCTCTGGCAGTGAATAGGTCAGTAGTCGTGATGGACCAGGCTATGTCCATCAATTTCTGCAGCCTCCGTCATAGCTGACCAAATCGCCTCAATCCCCTGAAGAAATAAAGGCATTAAGACCATATAAGACCATAAGAAATAGGAACAGAATTAGGCCATTTGAATTATCCGGTTGCTCTGTTATTTGATCATGGCCGATCTATTTTTCCCTCACAACCCCATTCACCAGCCTTCTCCCCGTAATCTTTGACACCCTTATTAATCAAGAACTTGTCAATCTCCTCTTTAAAAATACCCAATAATTAATGCTTTAGAGTCATCCAGTATGTAAACAAGCCCTTCAGCCTAACTTACCCACACCGACCACATGGCCTACCTACACATACCAGCGCTTGGCCTATATACCTCTGAATCTATCCTATCCATGTACATGTCTAACTGTTTCTTAAATGTTGCTGTAGTATCTGCCTCAACTACCTCCTCCGGCAGCTGTTTATGTTTAGAGAGTATTAGGGTGTGGAATGTTGAGCTATCATCCATAAACAACAGCCAACATAAATGTTATTGTCCAAGTGGACAGGTGCAGAGTGGAGAGGCTGCGAGATCGCATCTGACGTAGGAAATCCTGAAAATTATAAGGAAGATGAGTACTGTAAACCCTCGTTTTAATGGACCCCTTCATAACGGATTTTGTTTATAGCGCAAAGACCGGTCCACACCACCCCTAGCTCGCACCGCCTCCCCAGCCACACAGCCCCTGTTTCCAATACCACCCCTGTTCGCACGGTGCACCAACGAGCCCTTCTACCCCCATGGTTGAAGGAGCCCTTGTCCCCCTCCCATCGTTCTGTCCACTCGGCCTCTCCCCCTTCCTCATCCCCACCGCCACCTCCCCCTTCTCCTTTTTCCCCGGAGCCACCAACATACTCCACCTTGGAAGATGTTGGCGACTGTGGGGGAGAAGAACGACAAGGCAGTGGTGGATGGGGGAGCAGCCAAAGCAACGACCGATAGGAAGATGCCCCATGGTGACTGAACAAGTCTTGTCATTGGCTTCGGCCTGAAGAAAGAGCTGATGGCGAGGGGCTACAGCGTGGGGCAGCCTGTGAAGAAGGGCTCGCTGGTGCAGACCAGCAGCATCGCCGCCTAGTTTTAAGATGAAGCAATCTTAAGTGCTGGAGTAACTCAGCAGACTGAATCAATCTAAGGAAGGGTCCTGATGTCACCTATCTTTGTTCTCCAGAGATGCTGCCTGACCTGCTGAGTTACTCCAGCACTACGTGTCCTTTTTTTAATTACCTAACATGTGTAGTTCTTTGTTTCAACCACATGCAATGATAATACCTTACTCGGTAATAACGGACACCATCGCTCCCCCCCCCCCCCACCCCCCATGGTCCGCTATAGCGAGGGTTAACTATAGTTTGTAATCTGTTTAACCCAAGATCTTAAAGCCCTGTCCCACTGTACGAGTTCATTCAAGTGCTCTCCTGAATAAAAAAAATCAAACTCGTGGAAGCACGTAGAATGTACGTAGCTGGTACATCGGAGCTCGGGGACGTCTCTTATTGGCTCATAACGCTAACGGCAGGTACTCGGAAAACGCGGTAAGCTCGGGAAGACTCGTGAAGATTTTTCAACGTTGAAAAATGTCCACGAGAGCCCTGAGTACCTACGAGCGGCCATTACCGTAAATCTCCGAGTTCGATTCAGGGCAAACTCGGGAGAACTCTTGAATGAATTCATACAGTGGGACAGGGCTATGGCAAACTGGGGATGCCTGATGGGAAAAGTGGCCAACAGTGAAGGAAATTTATGTTAGGAGAGGCAACAAATAGATTTATCATGGATTCAACACCAAAGCTAGCTCAAGTTAAAATGATAATTGGGGGTTGTAAAATAAGCTGAGAACAATAAACTGACAAGGGAGTAATGACTTTTATTGGCACCCATTTGTTAGACAAATGGGAGAGTAGCTTTATAAACAACAGTGAACATAAGGATAAATATAACTCCGGCAATAAGAGGCAATTATAACATTAATCCCCAAAGAGAACAAAAACAAGGAAAATTGTACCAACTACAGACCGATATCAATTCTAAATGTGGACTATAAATTATATTCTTCAATTATCTCCAAACGATTTGAAAAGTTCATGCCAGATTTAATTGATGAAGACCAGACTGGTTTTATAATAAGCAGACAAACACAGGGCAGTATTAGAAGAACCCTACATATAATACACAAGATTCAAAAGGAAAGTACGCGTGCTGTCCTGATAAGCCTAGACACGGAAAAGGCTTTTTGATAGGGTTAATTGGGAATTCTTATATCAAACACTAGAAAGATTTGGCTTTACTGAAGATTCAATTCAAGTTATTAAAGCAATTTACCAGCAACCTACTGCAAGAGTAAAGGTGAATGGGTCCTAAACTGAGAGATTTGTGTTAGGAAGAGGAACGAGACAGGGATGTTGTCTTAGCCCTACCCTGTTTGCTATATATATTGAACCATTGGCTCAAGCGATTCGTCAAGATAGGGAACTGAGGGGAGTAACTATAAGAGACAGAGAACATAAAATTGGCCTTTTTGCAGATGATGTAATGATGTATCTCACGGAAGTAAACACCTCATTCCCAAGGATGATGGGGATCATAAAGAAATTTAATTTCTATGCAGGATATAAAGTGAATATTTCAAAAACTCAAATCCTACTATTTAATTGTCCTCCTCCAGAAGAAATCAAACAAAATTATAATATTAAATGGGATTCAAAATCAATTAAATACCTAGGGGTACATATAACAAAAAATATATCAATGTTGTATGGGGCCAATCACATCAACCAAAACATAAGAAAGGATATAGAAAGATGGTCCACCTACCCAATGGATTTTAGTAGTAAGATAAATGTGGTGAAAATGAATATTTTATCAAGGCTATTGAACTTGTTTCAATCTCTGCCAATAGAGGTACCATTAAAACAATTCACGGAATGGGATAAATTAATATCTAGATTTATTTGGGGAGGAAAGAAGGCCAGAATTCGATACACTACACTCCGGTTGCCAAAGGACAAAGCACTTCCAAATTTTAGGATATATTTCTATGCAGCCCAACTTCGACCACTAATTAATTGGTGTGAGGACAGCTATCTAGCTAAGTGGAAAGAGATTGAGACATATATCCCTGACTTCCACATCCAAACACTTTTGGGAGAAAAAGCACTTCCTGGATATCAGGAGTATAATCGATCCAATAACGATATTTACTTTAGAAACCTGGTTCACTCTTACCAGACAACTTAAACTGAATAAACAACAAAAAGTTTTAAGATGGATAGCTTTGGATAATGAATTTAAACCAGGGATGTATAACTCAACATTTAAAGAGTGGATTAAGAAAGGAATGACTGCATTTTGTACTGTTATTGAAAATGGAGACCTAAGATGTTTTCAAGATTTGAAGGATAGATTTGCACTTCGGAACCAAGACTTGTTCAGCTACCTCCAACTGAGAGATTATTACAATAAAAAGGTAAAAAGGGAGGCACTAGAAGAAAATAATCCAGTGATAGAAGTAATAGTTAATGCGTATCGTCAAAAAACATTAAGGATTATTTCTAAACGTTATCATAGTTTAATGGAATGTCAAGCTAAAACTACATTTTATATAAAATTTAAGTGGGAAAAGGAATTGAACATCACAATCTCAGAAGAAGAATGGCATCATATGTGTGTAACACTACAGACATCCACTAATTCACAAAATTGGAGAGACTTTAATTGGAAAAATTTGATTTGTTTCTTTATTATGCCTAACATAAAAAGCAAGCAAATTCTAAGGCAGCAAACATGCTGGAGGCAATGTGGTCAAACAGTCGCAAATCATGCACATATCTTCTGGAGTTGCCCAAAAATAGAACCATTTTAGGACAGAGTGAATTCAGAATTAACTGAGGTATTAGGATATATAGTCTCCAAGAAGTGTTCCATTTTATACCTGGGTAATATAAATACAGTGGTGCTGAAGGAAGATCATTACTTGGTTAAAATCCTACTCACAGCTGGCAGAAAGGCCATTACAAGAAACTGGCTTGCAGCGGACCCACCCAGACTTAGACAATGGTTAGACATAGTACAGGAAATATTTGTCATGGAGAAAATGACATATTCTCTAAGAGTGAAAGAAGACGAGTTTAACAGAAAATGGGAAAAATGGATTAGGTATAGAAATCAACACTGAATAATTTTATTGACAATAATGTAAGTTATTGGAAAATATTTTAATAAGAAAATAGTTCTGTATACTGCATAATTAATTGTAAACTGAACCCCCCGCTACACTGTTGTACGTTTCACTGTATTGTTGTATGTTTCGTTGTTATATTTGTGTTTTATTTGTGTATACATAAAAGCAATAAAAACTAAAGTGGAAAAAAATATATATATAACTTCGGGGAAATACAAAGAGGAATGGCTACAGAGACATTGATCAATAATGAATTATTTCTAACATGTAGAATCACTGTAACCATTGTGTCGTGAGAATATAAAAATGCTGTGGGTGCTGTGAATCTTTGAAATGCTTTGGATTGTCTCAGAGTGTTCCCAATGCATATTATTAAGGCCTTGAATAAACCATCTTGTTCAAAAAACTCACCAATGTTAAATGAGATGTTTTATACTGTAGAAAAAGAATAGTTGACATTTCTGGTCAATCCCTTCTTCAGTCTGAGGAAGGTTTCCAACCCAAAATGTCACCTATTATTTTTTTCTAGAGTTGTTGCCTGACCTGCTAAGTTACTCCAGCATTGTGTCTATCTTCGGTATAAACTAGCATCCGCAGTTCTTTCCTACACATGTTTTATTTTGTGCCTGTTCCTATCTGAGCCATAACTAAGCCCACCGTAAAAGCCACACTCAACATGGAGACGGACATAGTTACAACATTTAAAAGACACTTGGACAGGTCCATGGATATTGAAGGTTTGGAGGTTTTCTGCACTAGGCATAGGCAACTAGCTCAGTTAGGCAAGTTGTTTTCATAAAGAACTGTTTCCATGCCTTTAGTTTAATTTAGAGATACAGCGCAGAAATAGGCCCTTTGGCCCACCGAGTCTGCACCGACCAGTGATCCCAACACATTAATATTATCCTACACACACTAGGAATAATTTACACTTATACCAATCTAATTAACCTACAAACCTGTAGATATCTGCAACTCTCCCACAGTGACAACATTGGGCAGCAACTCTTCCACTGTGCCGCCCAAGGTTACCTCTCAGAGAGTTAAGGGTCTGTCCCACTTGGGCATCATTTGCGCATCACACAGATGGCACGCAAAGATTTTGTACATCCCAAAATCTTGAGGCGCCACGTGTGACCATGCGTCACTGCCTACATCACTATGCGCACATAATGCACAACATGCATGCATTCGACGCAAATTACGCCCAAGTGGGACAGACCCTTTACCTCATGCTGTTTAGCTCTATGATTCGAGACCTTCATAGTTCTATGACTGGCTCGCTGCAGCTTTTACATGCTCTTTTTTTTGTTTGGCTTTCACCCTCTCTAATTGCTCTCATCAATCCACCAACCAGACAGCCTTGTAAACAGTGTATTGCCTTTATACACTGGCCTGACATTCAGAGTGTTGCCAGCATTTTCTGCTTTTATTTCACCTTTCCAGGATCGCAAATATTTTGATTTTTCTGGAGCTCCCATTACATTTTGACTGCCTGTCTTTCGCCATTAAGATAAAAATTGCAAGAGAATCAAATGCTTTCATATTCAAATTTGAAATAAAAGAAAATCATAAGCCAAATTATGATTTCTCCTGAAACCTAACTCTGTTTCTTAATTTACATAAATCCATTTGGAGCATTCCCTTTAACATCACTCATTTGTTCCACTGAATGTAAAATTCCTATTTTGTCTTAAGTTTGTTTTGGAGGAAAACCAACCAATAGCCGCTTCAGTGCTCATCTGATGGATCTCAGTGGCGGAAGATCAAATGTGCCGAGACCAAAGCCAAGATATCATTCCAGATCTATAACTTTGATGAGGATTCATTTAAAAAGCCTTCAATCGCTGGCATGAATCACGAGTTGTTCAAAATCATGAAGGGTTTTCATAGAATGATTAAAAAAGAAACAACTTCCAGTGACAGAAGGGTAGATAGACAAAGGACTGAGCTTGAAGTTAATTGGCACAAGAACCAAAGGCAATTTGATAAAAATTTTGCATAGTGAATTACAATTTCGAATGAATTACTTGAAAGGACAGTGAAAGCAGATTCATTAATAACTTTCAAAAGGAAAGTGGCGAAATAGTTGAGGAAAAAAGTATGAGGAAATGGATTCTACACAAGCAGATTGAAGAGACTGCAGATGCTGGAATTGTGAGTGAAAAAAAACAACTGTGGAGGAACTCAAAGGGTCAGGTAGCCTCTGTGGGAAGAAATGGACAGATAACATTTCAGGTTGTGCCTATTCTTCAGGCTGATGGATGTCAGGAAGTAGAAGAGTGCTGATTGAAAGCATGCAATGGGCAAAGGGTGAAGTAAAACATGTTTGGGTGAGCAAGGCTTGGAGCTGTGGGAGTGACAGGGAAAGGGCCAGAATGTGCCGCCAGACAGTGGAGAGTGTTGAATGCAAGGCACGGAATGAAAACAGTTGGGAGAATCGATGAACGAAATGCAGATACAACAAATCCTGGCTGGGCCCAAACAAGGACGCATGGAAATAGAGCTGAACGCCACACAGGATAAGGTAGGGGAGAAGACAAGTGCCGAGGAAGGGCTGGTGGACGTGGTAGTGGGTCTGGCTGAGACCATAGGCAAAGAGAAGGAGAGCCTTGGAATCACAGAGTGGGAGCAGTGAGAGAGGGTCTTACAGATCTCCTGTTGGAGAGAGGAAAACCTTTTCCAATGAGCGGGTACTTTGAGGAGATTTCACAGTAGAGACATGCAAGTTTGTAGGTTAATTGGCATGTGTAAATTGTTCCTAGTGTGTGTAGGACCATGTTAAAGTGCAGGGATTGCTGGTTGGCGCAGACTCTGTGGGCCGAAGGGCCTGTTTCCGAGCTCTATCTCTAAACTAAACTGGCCCACAATGTCTCTGCTGAACACGAAGCCGTTAAACTAATCTCTGCCTGCAAGTGATCCATATCCCTTCATTCCCTGCATGAGTCTATCTAAACGCCTCTTAAACTCCTTTATCATATCTGCTTCTATAATCACCCTGGCAGCGCGTTCCAGGGACCCACCTGGCCAACACATCTCCTTTAAACATCCCCCCTCTTGCCTTAAAGCTGTGCCGAATACCCTTTACCATTTCCCCCCTGGGAAAAAGATTCTGACTGTCTACCCTGTCAATGCCTTTCATAATTTTATATACTTCTTTCACAAATCTATTCAGGCAACATTCACTGGTCTAACCTGAAATGGATACCCAGCAGAAGGCTTAGGGTTGTCTGTACCTCTGCTACCTCACTGGACCCTATTTGTAGTCGGACATCGGTGGGAAGTTCGGAAAATCAGCAGCTGACCTTAACCTTAGGACTTCCATGTTTGTGTAGAAGTTCTAAAATTGCTGTCAGTTCTGTGGAGAATTGGCATTGCTTCTACAAGCAGCCATTCACATCTCACCATACATTTCATGGTGAAGATAGAAACTGGAAATAATTTGGTCCTATTGACACCTCACCAGTAACAACATGCCAACCTAAACAGGAAGGGAAGAAAAGAGTGTGATTAGTTCTATTTCCTTTGGTAAGTGTTTATCCAAGTGCCAGATAATATTGTAAATGGTTAGGACAATGATAATCCTTCCCTCCATGCTCTTTCTCAACCGGCACAAAGATCTTGAAATAGTTCTCTTTGTAATCTTATCTCCAAACTGTCTTCGTTGTCCCAGTTGTGGTTGCTTGACCTTCCTGGTCGTCCACTGCCAGCAATTCCTGCAGGCTGCAATAAATCTAAATTCTGGATTCTCTACTGAACTGACAGCAATTTTGGATTTTTTACACAAACATGGAAGTCCTAACGTTAAGGTCAGCTGCTGATTTTCCTAATTCTGGAATTCCATCACTAAATCTCTCCATCCCTCTCTCCCTCTCCTCTATCTTGAAATGTACCTCTTTTCATCACCTGCCCTGATGGCTCCTTTGTGGATCTTCAGACTTTGAGTAACAATATTGCCTTATGAATTGGCCTGTATCATTTGTTGCCAAAGTTTTGGTTAAACTGTATCATAATGTTGATGCAACTAGATACAATTAACAATTGTGATTTCATTAATTATAATAAATTAAAAGAACAAATGAACAGATTTGCAACAAGTACGAAGAACATTTAATATCAAGCAATAATTTATAATTGTTATAAGGATATTGATTAAATTAAACGAGAAAAAAACTGAAAACATGTGAAGTACATCTGTGGGAAAAGAAAGGGCAAGAAATTTGCAAATGAGCTTCAGTAAAAATATATGCAAAGTGGTACATTTTGTTCTGGAGAAAGAAATCCACACAGTGGGAAATAATTGTAAAAGACATGGGCACAGCAGTTGCGTTGCTGTCTTAGAGCGCCAGAGACCCGGGTTTGATCCTGACTTCGGGGGCTGTCTGCACGGAGTTTGTATGTTCTCCCCGTGACCGCGTCGGTTTTCCCAGGGTGCTCCGGTTTCCTCTCACACTCCAATGACGCACAGTTTTGTAGGTTAATTGGCCTCTGTAAATTGTCTCTAGTGAGTAGGATAGTGCTAGTGTTCGGGGATCGCAGGTCTGCGCGGACTCGGTGGACAGAGTCAGTGCCTGTTTCTGTGCTGTATCTCTAAACTATACTAAGGATAGAGCAGCACAGTGCTGAAAGAGAAGAGGTGGAAAAAGTATTAAAAGTTAAAGTAAAAGAAGTAAAGAATTTACTGTGATTATTTTCTAGTGAGAGAGGACAATAAAGGAGTTAGACATTACTGATTCATAGAAACATAGAAAATAGGTGGCCATTCGGCCCTTCGAGCCAGCACTGCGAATCATTGTGATCATGGCTGATCATCCACTATCAATAACCCGTGCCTGCCTTCTCCCCGTATCCCTTGACTCCACTAGCCCCTAGAGCTCTATCTAACTCTCTCTTAAATCCATCCAGTGATTTGGCCTCCACTGCCCTCTGTGGCAGGGAATTCCATCTATTCACAACTCTCTGGGTAAAAAAAAAATTCTCACCTCAGTCTTAAATGACCTTCCCTTTATTCTATGACTGTGGCCCCTGGTTCTGGACTCACCCAACATTGGGAACATTTTTCCTTCATCTAGCTTGTCCAGTCCTTTTATAATTTTATATGTTTCTATAAGATTGCCCCTCATCCTTCTAAACTCCAGTGAATACATAGAAACATAGAAACATAGAAATTAGGTGCAGGAGCAGGCCATTCGGCCCTTCGAGCCTGCACCGCCATTCAATATGATCATGGCTGATCATCCAACTCAGTATCCTGTACCTGCCTTCTCTCCATACCCCCTGATCCCTACAGCCACAAGGGCCAATACAAGCCTAGTCTTTTCAATCTTTCCTCATATGACAGTCCCGCCATCCCAGGGATCAATCTCTTGAACCTAAGCTGCACTGCGATTCAGTTTAGATTCAGATTAATTCATTGTTAGTACACCAGGGTGCAATGTTCTCAGACTTCTAAGAAAGTAAATACACTGATGCGCTTTTTTGATGAAGTTGCTGGTGATGGATGTCTAGGAACAAAGCTTTCAACCATTTCTGTGGAGCACCATTGATGAGGAGAGGGTTGTGTTCACCCTTTAACATCTTCAGGGCGACACTCTTACACCTTCTCATACACTTGCACTTTCAGCACTGCACAAAGGATTTTTCTTGACTACTTAATGAACATTGGATGGATTGTTAACCTTGTTTGGCTCCTTCACACAGATGGAAAAAGACAAACGCAGTGAAAGATAAAGGTGAGCATGCACATTTTGAGGCCAAATGCAGAAAAATCTATTTGTGCCTGTATTGCCTGCAATCTGCACAGGCCATTCATAACAAGCAGGCTGTAACAAGACAAATGAGACACTTTTCTCTACAAGAGAAAGGGAACCAATTTAACTTGAACTGAGTCCAAGGAATCTAGAGCTGCGGTCTTTCCATGAGCAGGACCCTTAAGATTCTTAATTATTCCTTCGTTAATTTCCCCTTGCGTTTTCCTGCTGGTGTCCTTAAGGCCCCTCCACCCACTAACCCCATCTGACCACATCATTGACCTCCCATTTACATCAGCAAAGTAGATCTCTCATCTCTGTCCTTCTATCCAAACCCAAGTGGCGCATTCATCCACAACCTACTGCCCTTTCTGGACTCTCAAAATCCTGATTGCCTTTGATTGAATGCCCAACATTCCCTGTCTGTCTCACTGCCTAATGTCCTCCCACTGTGATCCCTGGCCGACAACCTACAAGCATTTGATTGCTAGCTCTGTATTAGCAGAGCCAATAGACAGTTTTTTGCAGTGGTTTGTTTATTCTATTGCACATGGTGCCTTGGGCCCTGTGTGCAATAGATTAATGCAGCAAGGATCCACATGCAAAACATTAAACGTCTCTTTGTTCACTGCCAGGTAATTGTCTCATTCAAGGGAACAAGAAGTTATATTAAACTTTGATTGAATTTAAGTTAGACCATTTTGGAATTGTGGGATACACATGATAAAATCATTAATGATGCACCAAAAGACTCTGCAAAAAAGTCTGTCTTTGATATGCATTGATGTAAGATAAACAACTCTTGAAATATGCACTAATGCCTGAACGAATTACTACTGAAGTTTCAAATCATGGTATAAAACAGAAATGCACTCAACAAACTGAAATTCAAGCATTTGTTTAAATTTGGGACACTACGTTTCCGTGAGTTACTGCCAAGGCTTATTATGTGGTTTATTGGGCCTTCTAACCAGAATAGTGTTTAATGAAAGAATAGAATAAAGGGCCTGTCCCACTTTCACGACCTAATTGACGGCCTCTGCCGAGTTTGCCCTTGACTCAAACTCGCAGCATGGTCGTCACAAGGTCGTAGGAGGCCGAAGTTAGTCGTAGCAGGCCGTGATGCTAGTCATTGGTACTCGTGGAATCAAGTAGGTCGGGGCGTTTTTCTAGCCTGATGAAAAATGTCCACGAGTAAAAAAGGTTGTGAATTAGGTCGTGAAAGTGGGACAGGACCTCAAAGCGTTTACACGTGTGTGTTTGGCTACATTCCTGCAGCTATAAAATGACAAGCAGATAGGGGGCAATTCTATCATTACCGTTGTAATATATGTGCAATATGTAATAGTGGCTTTCAACATTCACTATATTCAAACTGCGTAACGTGACTTTTTATTCTTTGCATTGCAACCTTATTTCATGCAATACTTGCAAGCTTTCTACCTCGTCAGAGAAAATCTCAGATAAAAATGTTTTTCCTGAAACTGCAAGTGTTCCTTTTATCTAATAAGATACCGCTGTGGTTTGAATTATCATGCACATTCCAGTATTTTAAAGCGAGATACTGAGACTGGGTGTTAGAAATACTGGTTGCTGCACATGTTAGACTGAACGGAATACTGAATGTTTAGACTTCTGATCCCTCCTAAATGATAAGGTCCCACATAGAAGATTAGTGGGCAAAATTAGAGCACATGGTATTGGGGGTAGAGTGCTGACATGGATAGAAGATTGGTTGGCAGACAGGAAACAAAGAGTAGGGATTAACGGGTCCCTTTCAGAATGGAAGGTAATGAATGCTGGGGTACCGCAAGGTTCAGTGCTGGGACTGCATCGATTTACAATATACATTAATGATTTATATGAAGGGATTACAAGTGACATTGGTAAATTTGTAGATGACACAAAGCTGGGGGGCAGTGTTAACTGTGAGGATGATGCTAGGTGGATACAGGGTGAATTGGACAGGTTGGGTGAGTGGGCAGATGCATGACAGATGCAGTTTAATGTGGATAAATGTGAGGTTATTCACTTTGGTGGCAAGAACAGGAAGGCAGATTATTATCTGAATGGTGTCAAGTTAGGAAAAGGGGAAGAGCAACGGGATCGGGGTGTTCTTGTTCATTAGTCACTGAAAGTAAGCATGCAGGTATAGCAGGCAGTGAAAAAAGCTAATGGAATGTTGGCCTTTATAACAAGAGGAGTTGAGTTTTAGAGCAAAGAGGTCCTTCTGCAGTTGTACAGGACCCGAGTGAGATCATACCTGGAGTATCGTGTGCAGTTTTGGTCTCCAAATTTGAGGATGGACATTCTTGCTATTGAGGGAGTGCAGTGTAGGTTCACAAGGTTAATTCCCGGGATGGCGGGACTGTCATATGTTGAAAGAATGGAGTGGCTGGGATAGTATACACTGGAATTTAGAAGGATGAGAGGGGATCTTATTGAAACATATAAGATTATTATGGGATTGGGCACGCTAGAGGCAGGAATGTTCCTGATGTTGGGGGAGTCCAGAACCAGGGGTCACAGTTTAAGAATAAGGGGTAGGCCATATAGAACGGAGATGAGGCAAAAATGTTTGCATCCAGAAAGTGGTGAATCTGTGGGATTCTCTGCCTCAGAAGGCAGTGGAGGCCAATTCTCTTGATGCTTTCAAGCGAGAGTTAGATAGAGCTCTTAAAGATAGCGGAGTCAAGGGATATGGGGAGAAGGCAGGAATAGAGTACTGATTGTGGATGATCAGCCATGATTACAGTGAATGACAGTGCTGGCTCTTAAGGGCCTAATGGCCTACTCCTGCACCGATTGTCTATTGCCATAATGCATGGAACTGCACCAAGAGAGAGCAAGCTGTGCAATTTAATTGAGATAGTACAAAATAGAATAATAGAGCAGTCCAATGACTGGATCTCTAGGCAAGTAACATATTTAAAGTGGAAGTAGTAGCCGGAAATGGCAGATAAACCTCAGCGGTCCAGTATTAAAGGTGTTTTTGTAGCTCATTGGTCACAGAAGGAAGAAATTATGAAATACCATAATAATAATAGGATACCATAAGAATAATAGGATACAAAAGAACACTGTATGAAAATAAACACAACCATTATTGCAATGAGGAATGAGTATTATGAGGAAACACTTATTCTCACAGAGAGTGGCAAGTCTGTGGAATTCTCTGCCTCAGAGGACAGTGGAGGCAGGTTCTCTGGATGCTTTTGAGAGCTAGATAGGGCTCTTAAAATTAACGGAATCAGGGGATATGGGGAGAAGGCAGAAACGGGGTACTGATTTGGGATGATCAGCCATGATCACATTGAATGGTGGTGCTGGCTTGAAAGGCCAAATGGCCTACTCCTGCACCTATTGTCTATTGTCTATTGACATTACGTCGACGCATGTCGGTAGGAATGGGCTGCAGAGTAAGTGGTTTTAAAAACTACTTCCTGGGTATTAAAGCTCCATGATGCTGGCTGGCTAGCCAGGAGGAGTTTGGGAAAAATGGAGAGTAGTGGAAAAAAGTCGGCACAGGTTAAGCGCGCGTTCCGTGTGGAAGCAGCTCAACAGAGATCGGGACTGCAGATAAGTATGGAGCCGGTTCCCATACCGGTAGCCGTAGACCCAGCTGTTAATCAACCTTTAGCCGCTCCACTGCCGCAGGCCACTGAGGGTACTCCAGTGGGTAGGAAATGCAAGAGGAAGTCTGTCAGGCCCGTTAATTCAGACGAGTCTGATGAAGAAGATCCTCCAGACAGACGAGCCATGTGGCTCAGGATGGAGTAAATGGAGAAAATGCTCCAAACCATAATCAACCAAGGGTCCAAAGACCCAGAGTATTCCCAGGCAGCCCCTGAGGGGGTTCCATATCAAGAATATGGTGCCTTTACAACGTGGGAATGTGAACCTCCAGAGCCTTGTTTAGGTCTTTGAGCAAGTCTCGGAAGTACCAGGGCGGCAGGAGACTGACCCTGAAGGTGGTGTTTCTGCTCATGAGTACTCACCACAGCACAAGAGTAAAACTCCAGGTGTACCTGATGTAGCACAATCCTTTGCTATACCAGAGGGGAGCGGTGAGGCCATGGAAGAAAACCTGGCGGCCAACATAAATTATTTGATTTCTCACCAGCTTCAGGAGACTGTCATGGTTGAGACAGCAGACCTTTACAAAACACCTGTAAATTGTGCGTCACTAAGGGTGCCGATGGTGAATCTGGCAATTTGGACACCCATGACTTCAACAATGCGAGGACAAGAAATACGGCTCCAGAGGGTCCTCAAGCTCATTGTGGCTGGCATCACTGCTTTTGGGAAGCCGGTGGAAGGGTGTGCAATGTCCAAAATCCAAAAAGACATGTTGGCGTTGTTTTGTAACTCCTATTTTGAGATCAATTGTATGAGGAAAATCGCCATTCGGCCCATACTGCACCCTAGATTTGCAGGTCTGTGCAAATCAAGCAATGTTCAAGCTCCCGATTATTTATTCGGAGAGAACCTGCCTAAACAAATTAAAGAAATCGATGAGGAGGCAAAGACTATCAGCCTCATGAAACCTTTCATATTTGGCCAAAGGAAACAAACTGGCTGGATGAGATGGGGGTTTGATTCGGGAGCGGGAACAAGCAGAGGCCGGGGTATGGTGAGAAGGTATTATTACCCATCACAGCCCAATGTCCACCCATATGTTGGAAGGAGGAGACCGTCACGGTCATTTGCTGAGGTACAAAAACTTCATTCCATCACAGAGAAAACTTTTGAGGAACCTCCGGTTGGTGGAAGATTACAATTGTTTTATGATGAATGGTGCTGTATAACATCTGATCGGTTTATATTAGATACTCTGTCAAGTTCTACAATAGAATTTATGGAAGGAGTTGATCCACCTGTACAGAATAAACCTAATCGGAATTTGGTGTTTTCTGCACCTGAAAATTCTCAGATAAAAGAAGAAGTAAAAAATGTATTTGAAAAAGGGTAATTGAAAGTACGGGGAATCATTTGCAAGAATTTGTGTCAAATATTTTCCCCAGGCCAAAGAAAGATGGGGATTGTAGAGTCATTCAGGACCTCACAAAATTGAATTAATATGTCCAGTATAGGCATTTCAAAATGGACACCTTCAACACTTCAAAGCAGTTGTTGTCATCAGGCTGTTACATGGCTACTATAGACTTCAAAGATGCGTATTATTCAGTGCCAATTCATCACCATTATCGCAGGTACTTTAAGTTTAATTGGATGGATCAGCTGTGGCAATATAAAGCATTACCTAATGGGTTAAGTTCAGCTCCCAGGCTGTTCACAAAATTATTGAAACCAGCACTTGCATTATTAAGGGCTCAAAATCACATTGTCATGGCTTATCTTGATGATATTTTAATTGTTAATGCCACTCAGGAATCAGCTGAAGAATCAGTTTCAGCAACTATAAGCCTGTTTGAAAGGCTAGGGTTTCTGATTCATCCAACAAAATCTAAGCTATAGCCATCCCAAACAATTGATTATTTGGGTTTGTCATTAATTCAGTTGCTATGTCAATAACTTTGCCAACAGATAAAGTTGAGGATACTACACATGCGTGTAGTTGCCTTGCTGACAAACCTTATCCCTTCATCCGAGAAGTAGCTAGGGTTATTGGTAAGATAGTAGCAGCATTCCCTGCTGTCGAGTTTGGTCCTCTGCATTATCAAAATCTTCAAAGGGCAAGAGCACAAGCACTAAAAGAAAGTGCAGGTCATTTTGATAGATCCATGCAGTTACCAACAGAAGCTTTAGCTGAATTACAGTGGTGGATTGGGAATGTTGCACAAGCTGCTAAAAACATTTTTGTTCAGCAACCTTCTGTGGTATTGCAAACTGATGTGAGTGCTCTCGGATGGGGGGATACGGACAATGACACCAGCTGTGGTGGTAGATGGACTGTCCAAGAGGATTTAATTCTCCAAACATATGGTATCAATTATTTGGAGTTATTGTGGGCATTTTATGGATTGAAAGCTTATTGTTCTACAATGAAGGACTTGCATGTTCAATTACAAGTAGACAATACCTCAGCTGTGGCATATATCAATCACATGGGGGGGGGGGGGAGTAAGATCAGTATCATGTGATTATCTGGTCAACCTGATGTGGCATTGGTGTATATCTAGGAATATCTGGCTTTCAGCTATCTATCTCCCAGGGAGAGACAATATTGTGGCAGACAACAGATCACAAAAGTTCAAAGACAATACAGAATGGATGTTGAATCCACAAGTTTTCAAAAAGATTGTCAGTCGGTATGGGTTACCAGACATTGATCTGTTTGCGTCCAGATTAAATCACCAGTTGCCTAAATACGTCTCATGGGAGCCTGACCCAGGAGCAGTAGCGGTGGATACATTCTCGTTACATTGGGGAAATATGTTCTTCTATGCTTTTCCCCCATTCTGCCTGATTAGGCAATGTCTCACCAAAATAGAGCAAGACTCCGCCATAGGCGTTTTGGTGCTTCCAAACAGGCCTACACAGCCATGGTTCCCATTGATACTTAGAATGATAACTGAACCATTTATGACGATTCCCAGCTCCAGTGATTTGTTGGTACAACCAGTGACAGAAGAAGTTCATCCATTGCATGATCATATTAATTTGTTAATCTGCAGGTTCTGACCAGACTCCAAGGGCTTGGACTGTTGGATAGGACCATGGATGTCATTACTGCAGCTTGGAGAGATAGCACTAAGAAACAATATATGTCTCATATAAAGAAATGGGAAGCTTTTTGTATACAGTCAGATATATCTTATCACACTGCAAACATATTGGATGTATTGGAATTCCTTGCTATGTTGCATTTTGATCAGCTCCTAAGTTATAGTGCCATTAATAGTGCTCGTAGTGCTTTGTCTTCCTATTTAGGCAATTTTCAGAACATCAATCTATCGGGTCTCATCCATTAATATCCCGATTTATGAGAGGAATTTTTAATAAAATTCCTCCCAAACCCAGATATTCAGAAATTTGGGATGTCAGTACAGTTCTTACATTTCTTCGGCAGTGGGCTCCAATTACGTCACTGTCTTTTCAAACGTTAACATTTAAAGTGGTAATGCTCATGGCATTAGTGTCAGCACAAAGAGTACAAACATTGCAAATGTTACGTTTAGATTGTGTGCATTTGTCTGCAGATAACATTACTTTTTATGTTTATGATCTAATCAAACAAAGCAGACCGGGAAAGTCTGGAACCAAGGTAATCTTTAGAGCATATTCTGTTGACCAAACAATGTGTGTGGTTAAGCATCTGACTCGATATATTGAAGTAACCAAGAGTCTCCTGGGTTGTGAGACAGCTATGCTTATTACCCACAAAAAACCATATTAAAAAGTGTCAGTACAAACTATTTCTAGATGGTTAAAACAGGTTTTGGATTTAGCTGGAGAAGACACAGATGTGTTTAAATCTTACTCCACCAGGGCGGCATCCACATCCGCGGCGAAGGCACAGGACGTGCCGCTCGACCAAATTTTAGAGGCCGCAGGATGGTGTAAAGAAGAAACTTTTTGCAAGTTTTACAATAAACCTGTTCTCACTGTGCCAGGGTTTGGACACATAGTGTTGGGTTCTGTTTGATTGTTTGCTTTGTTTTATGTCATTGTTTCATATCTTTTGTTGTAATCTCCCCCTGGGATAAAGGGGTTATTACTTTTCTTTTTTTTATTATTATTATTAAAATATTTATTGTATAATTTCAAGCAATGTTCAATATATATTATTTACTCACTACCGTGTCAACTGAAGCAGTGTGTCGTATGGAATAAATCTACGGCATGAAAATCACAGGGCTTCAAAATCTTCACATAGTCACTCACGTGACTCCAAAGTAAAATAGTAAGATTAAAGGAGAACTTACCTGTTCGAAGTTTGATCTTTATTTTATGAGGAGTTATGATGAGGGATTACGTGCCATCCGCTCCCGACCCTCATAATCTAAACGATCATCTGGTAGTTCTAGTCTTGAGAGCCTTTCTATCTTACTTCGGCTATTGGTTCTGTGTTTTTCACGCCGCTGCTTTGATGTATGCCGAGCATGCGCCTGGCGGGGCTTCTTCACGTAATCCCTCATCGTAGCTCCTCATAAAATAAAGATCAAACTTTGAACAGGTAAGTTCTCGTTTAATCTTACTATTATTCATCGAGTCCAACCTCTATCTTCAGTTTAAACCAGTATCTGCAGTTCCTTACTATACAGAGATAATTCTACCATTTTAACCGATGAAAAAAGAGTATCATCTGCCCAAAATTAGCATGCTGTCGAGCACAACCGAAACAGAGGTTTAGGCTAAGCTGTGTAAGAAAGAACTGCAAGTTCCTTCTCATTCCTTCTCTCCAGAGATGCTGCCTGTCCCACTGAGTTACTCCAGCATTACTCCAGCATTTTGTGTTTAGGCTAAGCTGTTCTGACCCTTTCAAAGATGCAAACAAGGACAACTGAGAGAAACAAATAAAAAATGCACAAACTCCATGTACTTCCCTTTCCATGGATAATGCTTGGACCCAAGGGTCATAGTTAATACTTTGACACAAAAATAACTAAAAATTAAACTTACTCAAGCAAACGCCAATCACATACAAATTATTTTGAAATGTTAGAAATTTGACAGTACATGCTGTCACCTGCTTGGAGTTTTGTATATGAATAACTCAGACTGACTCAAAGTTTTCTTCCCACTCTATCAGTTGTATCTCCTGGATTTTCAACATCCTTGTATGATATGGCAATGATGAGATAAGATGATACTGGGTCATTTGTGCCATTATATTATATTTTAATTGCAAACGGATGAGCTTGATTGCCTTCAAGAATAACATAATTTATGCAGAATCAATTTTCAGCAAATGTTAAAGGCATATTTGAAATGGAGCTATATATTCTAAAGGCTATAAATTCTATATTTTCAAATAAAATGCAGGTGCAAGGCAGCACTAATGAAAAGGACAGATTTAATCAGAATTTAATAGTGTATTATTTTAAATTAGAAGAAGTGTTACAACCTTTATTTTGGAAGACTTAAGAGCGTTGTCACTGAGCTACCTTGGCCATCTCTCCATTCATCATTGTGTCTCTTAAACATTAAATGGGGAATTGAGCATAGAATAGGATTCAGAGATGAGGACCAAAAAGCTGATATCACAGTGGGCATGGATAAAGGAACACTGCCAATCATCTCTTGTCCCACCTTTGCCTTTGTTTTTCCTCTATGGTTGTGTTTTGCTCTAATGTCTTGGGTTTTTTTTTTGCATATCTTTTTTCTTTTTACTGTCTTGCAGAATTTTATGGGCAATTTAGGTATAATATGTGGTTTTGTGTTTCTGTGTTACCTGTACCACAGTGACAATAAACTCGACTTGACTTGAAATGAGAATGACAAAGGAAGGCGTTTTGGATACCACCATATACAGTGGCTTGCAAAAGTATTCATACCTCTTAAACTTTTCCACATTTTGTCACGTTACAACCACATACGTAAATGTATTTTATTGGGATTTTATGTGATAGACCAACACAAAGTGATGCATAATTGTGAAGTGGAAGGAAAATCATACATGGTTTCCAAATTTTATTACAAATAAAAAACTGAAAAATGTGGCGTGCAAAAGTATTCAGCCCCGCTGAGTCAATATTTTACAGAACCACCTTTCACTGCAATTACAGCTGCAAGTCTTTTGGGGTATGTCTCTACCAGCTTTGCACATCTAGAGACTGACATTTTTGCCCATTCTTCTTTGCAAAATAACTCAAGCTCAGTCAGATTGGATGGAGAGCGTCTGTGAACAGCAATTTTCAAGTCTTGCCAGAGATTCTCAATTGGATTTAGGTCTGGATTTTGACTGGGCCATTCTAACACATCAATATGCTTTGATCTAAACCATTCCATTGTAGCTCTGGCTGTATGTTTAGGGTCGTTGTCCTGCTGGAAGGTGAAGCTCTGCCCCAGCCTCAAGTCTTTTGCAGACTCTAACAGGTTTTCTTCCAAGATTGCCCTGTATTTGGCTCCATCCATCTTCCCATCAACTCTGACCAGCTTCCCTGTCCCTGCTGAAGAAAAGAATCCCCACAGCATGATGCTGCCACAACCATGTTTCACAGTGGGGATGGTGTGTTCAGGGTGATGTGCAGTATTAGTTTTCCGCCACACACAGCGTTTTGCATTTAGGCCAAAAACTTCAATTTTGGTCTCATCAGACCAGAGCACCGTCCTCCACATGTTTGCTGTGTCCCCCACATGGCTGTAGCAAACTGCAAACGGGACTTCTTATGGCTTTGTTTCAACAATGGCCTTCTTCTTGCCACTCTTCCATAAAGGCCCGATTTGTGGAGTGCACGACTAATAGTTGTCCTGTGGACAGATTCTCCCATCTGAGCTGTGGATCTCTGCAGCTCCTCCAGAGTTAACATGGGCCTCTTGGCTGCTTCTTTGATCAATGCTCTCCTTGCCCGACCTGTCAGTTTAGGTGGACGGAAATGTCTTGGTAGGTTTGCAGTTGTGCCATACTCTTTCCATTTTCGAATGATGGATTGAACAGTGCTCCGTGAGATGTTCAAAGCTTGGGATATGTTTTTATAACCTAACCCTGCTTCAAACCTCTCCACAACTTTATCGCTGGCCTGTCTGGTGTGTTCCTTGGGCTTCATGATACCCAAGGAATATTGGTTGTTCACTAATGTTCTCTAACAAACTTCTGAGGCCTTCACAGAACAGCTGTATTTATACTGAGATTAAATTACACACATGTGGACTCTATTTACTAATTAGGTGACTTATGAAGGCAATTGGTTGCACTGGATTTTATTTAGGGGTATCAGAGTAAAGGGGGCTGAATACTTTTGCACGCCACACTTTTCAGTTTTTTATTTGTAAACAAATTTGAAAACCATGTATCATTTTCCTTCCACTTCACATTTATGCGCCACTTTGTGTTGGTCTATCACACAAAATCCCAATAAAATTCATTTACGTTTGTGGTTGTAACGTGACAAAATGTAGAAAAGTTGAAGGGGTATGAATACTTTTGCAAGCCACTGTATGCCTTCAAAGTGGTTCAGATAATGCATGAATTACTTCTCAGGAGGACGAGGGGTGATCTTATAGAGGTGTGCACAATCATGAGAGGAATAGATCGGGTAGACACAGTGTCTCTTCCCCAGAGTAGGAAAATTGAGGACCAGTGTTCATAGGTTTAAAGTGAGTGGGGAGGAATATTTAATAGGAATCTGAGGGGTAACCTTCTCACACAAAGAGTGGTGTATGTATTGAATGAGCTGCTGGAGGAGGTAGTTGAGGCAGGTACTATTGCAACATATAAGCAACATTTAAAGAGGTACATGGATAGAACAGGTTTGGAGGGATATGGGCTAAACGCAGGCAGGTGGGACTTATGCAGATGGGACATGTTCGCCGGTGTGGGCAAGTTGGGCCGAAGGGCCTGTTTGCATGCTGTAAGAGTCTATAACTCTATGGTTCTATGACTTAACTTTTAAAATGAATCTCTGTTCTAATCTAGAGAATAGAGTTGCTACCCTGTGCACAAAAAGGTCTTAAAAAATGTAAGGAGTCAAATTATCATTTAGTTTGATTTTCAGATATTCACAGGTTAGATTATATAATATGGTGCTTTTTTTTTTTCTGGTCTGCATCTCCCAGTGCAGGAGAACAGTCCTGGGATTATTTGTATTGCAAAATGACCCCAAAACATGGAGTTACAATAACAAATGAGAAAGCGGAGTGAAGAAATCTGAAGAAACCTGTTATATAGGTATGAAAGTAGCAGAGAAGCAGATATGCTGAAAGAAGAGTCAGCAGAGAAAAGGCTAAACAGGTAGACATAAAAATTGAAAGAATAAGCAAGTCAACATTTTCTAGAGTCCAAATGCAATCAACCCTCTCCAGAGATGCCAGTCCTGCTGAATTATTGAATATGAATCCAACATATTGGGTCTATCAACCCTATCAAAAGTGCCATACTCAAAAGCCATAATTGTTTATTCTGTTGTTTACTTTTCACACGTAAATAATTTGGCACTCTGTTGGATTTAAATCCTCAAAAATAGTCAAGAAATTGGAACTGATGCTTGAATCCAACAATTGTTATAATTAGCCCAAGCTCAAAGGAAGCACCTGGATAATAGAAGGTCTCTTTAATCCTTCTGAACACAACCTACTAGCCACTGAAACCCAGTGCAGGTTTTGCCCCTTGGGACATCCGGTAAATGGGAGGCTTTTAAATGTGAGATAGCAAGAGTATAGCACCAGCATGCCACCACCACAAGGCTGGTAGGAGTAGAGAACCTCGGATGAGGAGATTTTAAGGCTCTGGCCAAGAAAGAGGAGTCATGATTCGAGTATAGGAAGCTGGAATGAAGTGAATCTCTTGAAACATAGAAACATAGATAATAGGTGCAGGGGTAAGCCATTCTGCCCTCCGAGCCAGCAATATGATCCATTCAATATGATCATGGATGTTCATCCAGAATCAGTACCCTATTCCTGCTTTCTCCCCATATCCTTTGATTCAGTTAGTCCTAAGAGCTATATCCAACTGTCTCTTGAATACATCCAGTGAATTGGCTACCACTGCCTTCTGTGGCAGAGAATTCCACAGATTCACAACTCTCTGGGTGCAAATGTTTTTCCGCATCTGTCCTAAATGGCCTACCCTTTATTCTTACTCTGTGACCCCTTGTTCTGGACTTCCCGAACATCGGGAACATTTTTCCTGCATCTAGCCTGTCCAATCCCTTAAGAATTGTATATGTTTCTTTAAGATCTGAGCAGTATAGGGAGGGGAGGAGTACAGTTAAGAATAAATCAAGAGAGTGAGATAGATTTAGCAGATACAGGAGAATCCAAAGAGATTCTACATATATTAAGGGCAAAAGAACAACTGGGAAGAAAACAGAGCTCCTTAAAGATCAACTAAGTCATCTATGTGTGGATGTGCAGGAGACAGGCGAGACGTTGAATTAGTATTTCTCGTCTGTGTGTACCAAGGACATAAACATGGATGTCAGAACATTCTGGGAAGATAATAATGATGACTTGAAGAATGTCCAGATTTCAGAAGACAAAGTGCTGGAGGCCCCAAAACCCCAATAGGCTAAATTCAATATAATTTCTACTTCACAAAAATAAAATCAGTTCTTGACTAGAATCCAGCTCAGGTCAGTTTTGATCCATTAATTAAACAGGTAATTCCTCTGATACTTCACAGAAGCTTAGGCTATTACATTCTGCTGAGTCTGCTTTGTCCAATGCTTGGTCTCTGATTTGGAAAAGTAATAGGTTGAAACTAGACAACCAGGAACTGCCGCCAGTTTGACAGAACTGGGAGTGCAGCCTTGAAAACACATGTGGGAAATCCTGACAATTAAGCTGGGCTTTGGAGCCACTGATGACCTCCATTGCTGACCCCACTGCAGTTAGTTATTGAGAAGCCATTTCTTCTATTGGAATTGGAATAGATGCACGGACATGCTTCCAGGTCTTGCATCATGCCCATGGGTAGGAAAATGTGACGATTGTTGCTGTATCTGGGAGCTGCTACATTGTTTAGCCTTGCAAAACCTTCTGCAATAGTTCATTTTGAGGGAACTTTGGTGACTGACTGTGGTTAGATGAATAAATAAAGTTTATGGTACATCAACTCATTAGTCCAAACTTGACTCTCAGGTAAAGCTCATTTGTTAAAAACCTGGGTCTGCAGATGAGCAAAAATCAAACTGCTGGAAGAACTCAGCCAGACAGACAACAACTGTGGAAGGGAAATGGACGGGCAATGTTTCAGGTTGGGTCCTTTCTTCAAGACATAGAACTCTTCAATTTCACACAAACCCCTCTGTCCTTCTCATCTTCCCTGCTTCCCCCATTCCCAACCCATACACACCTCTCCTTTCACACCCCCCATCCCTCCCCCAGCACACCATTACCATTGTCCAATTCCCCTCCTTTCTCTTCCAACCACTGATCACCCACGCTCCATATTCCGGTTCCCGATTATTCTTCTCCCCACTCCCCCATCACCATATCCTTCAACCCAGCACCCCTCTCTGTGCTTCTGTATTTCACTCTGCACCTTACCTTCTTATCAGATGTCACCATTTTGTCTTCGTAATTTATCACGCCCACTTATCATAGCCACCATCTCCAGCATCCTCACCCCGCTTGATTCATGTATCAATCAACCCCTACTTATCTGGATTCACCCGCCACTTGATTGCTCTTTCCCTACTCTTTCAACTGGCTACCTCTCCTCTACTCCCAGCTGAAGAAGGGTCTCAACACGAAACGTTGCTTGCCCATTTTGCCTCCACAGATGCCGCCTGACCCGTTGAGTTCATACAGCAGTTAATTTTTTTGCTGGGGCCTTTGTACCTTGTAGGGGCGAGGCATGCAACTGCTCATTGTTTTTCTGCCATGAATTCATTTGGCAGCCTGTTTCCCTAAGTTGTGCAAATTGTGTATTTTAGAAAGTATCCTTGTGCTTGGCCTAATGAAGCAAGCCAATCTGAAACGTCACCTATTCATGTCCTCCAGAGATGCTGCCTGATCTGCTGAGCGGATAAAGCTATTGCCGACAGCAAGAGGAGCAACAGGTGAGAGGGGCTTGCTGGTGCACCTCACGAGTTGGGAGTGGGGTCAGAAACCGGGGCTGTAAATGGCCGGGGAGGTGGTGGGAGCCGGAGATGGGTCGGCAGGCCATTCCATTCACATTCAGTTTGCAAAGCCATCTGTGGCCGATCAGGAATTCCAACTGAGTCCTCGTAACTTTGCCTGTATCATAGAGGGTGGGCGGACCATCAACTGCCGGAAAATCGGTGTTCAACCTGCAATAGAGCAACTAGATATTTCTGCATGCATCAAGTATCATGCCTGTTACTGAATCTTCACCCTGAATTATCTAAAAGCCTGGTGTTACTGAATCTTCACCCTGAATTATCTAAAAGCCTGGTGTACAGACAAGATGCATAACGTTCGCAGATTCCCAACAGTACAAATTGTCCACGTTAGTATCCATCTAAAAAAGATACTTTAAAAAGTCAAACTCTTTATGATTTAATATATTATTTGCATCTAATAATTAATAAACCAATTTAAAATTATTCCCTTAAATTGTACTATATGCTACAACAGATGTTCAAATACTGAATCAATGATCTATAAGACATCTATATGTCCCGAACTAAATTTACTTTAGTTATATAACAATTCTCAAACAGTGGAAATCACTGACAGTTCATCCACTCAAACTCATCTTGGTCCTTGCATTCCAGTTGCAGTCCCGGGATTACATTTAGATTCAGCAGCAGTGAATCAAAGGGTTTGCAAATGCAAACAATTAAGTAACAATTCTCCATTCAAGTACAACTGTCGGTGATCTGGAATTTTAGTTTGTTGCTAATTCATTTTCTTTGTGAAATAAATAACCAACCTACAATTCTTCACTATCAATACAACAATGGCTGATAAGTTGTTTCAAATGAGATTCACAAGATTCACACTGTGAATGAGGAATGACTTTTCAATAGAATAAAGATATTCAATAGAATGTCAGGATATGAATTGAGTCCTTCGATCAGTTCCAAGTTGTACATCAAGTCAATACAATTCTCTGGCAAAACAATTTATTCCCCCTATTTAAAAGAAATGTTCAATGGTTTTCTCATCTAAATTCAAGATTAAGTTTATCTTGCACTTGCTACCTGATTTTGGCAGATTGGGAGCATTCAATGGTGTGCTCCTGCATTAAAAATGTCACATCCAAAACAGAGTTGTGTTGTTATTTCTCCACAATATGCAGTGCATTCAGAAAGTATTCAGACCCCTTCACTTTTTCCACATTTTGTTACATTACAGCCTTATTTTAAAATTGATTAAATTTTATTTTTTTATCATCAATCTGCACACAATATCCAGAATGAAGAAGCAAAAAACAGGTGTTTAGAAATTTTTGCAAAGTAATTAATATGAAAAAACTGAAATATCACATTTACGTAAGTATTCAGCCCCTTTGCTATGACACTCAAAATTGAGCTTAGGTTCATCCTGATTACATTGATTATCCTGTAATGATAATCAATGTTGTAGAATCTACAGTGATAGATGTTTCTACAACTTGATTAAAGTCCACCAGTGGTAAATTCAATTGATTGGACATGATTTGGAAAGGCACCCACCTGTCTATATAAGGTCCCACGGTTGACAGCTCATGTCAGAGCAAAACCCAAACCATGAAGACAAAGGAATTGTCCGTAGACCTCCAAGACAGGATTGTGTCGAGACACAGATCTGGGAAGGGTATAAAACAGCCTGCTTGGAGTTTGACAAAAGGCAACTAAAGGACTCTCAGACCATGAGAAACAAGATTTTCCGGTCTGATGAAACCAAGATTGAACTCTTTAGCCTGAATGCCAAGTGTCCCGTCTGGAGGTACCAGGCACCGCTCATCACCTGGCCAATACCATACCTACAGTGAAGCATGGTGGTGGCAGCATCATGCTGTGGGGATGTTTTTCAGCAGCAGGAACTGAGAGAATAGTCAGGATTGAGGCAAAGATGAACAGCGCAAAGTACAGAGAGATCCTGATGAAAACCTGATGGACCTCAGACTGGGTGGAGGTTCATCTTCCAACAGGCCAAAGACAGCTAAGCACACAGCCAAGACAATGCAGGAGTGGCATTGTGACAAGACTGTGAATGTCCTTGAGTGGCCCAGCCAGAGCCCGGACTTGAACCCAATCAAATATCTCTGGAGGGATCTGAAAATAGCTGTGCATCAACACTCCCTATCCAACCTGACAGAGCTTCAGAGGATCTGCAGAGAAGAATGGGAAAAAATTACTCAAAATACAGGTGTGCCAAGCTTGTAGCGTCATACCCAAGAAGACTTGAGGCTGTAATCGCTGCCAAAGGTGCTTCAACAAAGTACTGAGTAAAGGGTCTAAATACTTATGTATATGTGATATATATATATATATATTTTTTTTTAATTACTTTGCAAAAACAGCTGTTTTCGCTTTTTTATTATGGGGTATTGTGTGTAGATTGATGGTAAAAAAAAAGAATGTAATCCATTTTAGAATAAGGCTGTAACGTAACAAAATGTGCAAAGAATTAAGGGGTCTGAATGCTTTCTGAATGCACTCGGAGATATGCCAAATGTCCTTAGGCTTCTCAAAAAGTTGAGGTGTGGCTTTGCTTTCTTGGCCATAGCATCAATGTGGGTAGGCCAGGATAAATTCTGGGATATTTATGGCTGGGAACTTGAAGCTCTTGATCATCTCCACTTCAGTGCCTTTGACCCAGACTAGGATGCGTACTCCACCCCACTTCCTGAAGTCGATGACCTGCTCCTTTGTTTTGCTGACATTGAGGCAGATGTTATTATCTTGACACCATGCTCCTGAGCTCTCTATCTCTTTCCTGTACTTGTCATTGGTTGAGATTCGGATTATGGTGGTGACAATAATAAACCAAACCAAAATTGAATTTCACTACTTTTTGTGCAATTCAAGCATTGAGATTTATAAAAACATATCCAAAATGAAGTGAATAGTCAAGTAAAGATGTACAATCAATACTGAAATAAATAAGTTTGTTCCATATTTGAAAACACAAAAATTAAACAATGTTAAAAGAATAATTAGAACAAACTTACCATTGGAGAGAGTGCAGCTTTTGAGAAAATTAGCTTGAGAGATCCCAACAATATGTCACCAGATGATTCCACGCAGAGCTTAATGTTAAAACAACTGCTGGAATAGGTCTCCAGAATTTGTGAACATTTTTTTGACTTTCGCATTCGGCTGAACATAGAACATAAAACAGTACAATACAGAAACAGGCCCAGAGGAACACAAAGTGCTGGAGTAACTCAGCAGGTCAGGCAGCATCCCTGGAATATGGATAGGTAACTTTTCGGGGCAAGACCCTTCTTCAGGCAGGATGTGCAGACTGGATGCCTTGGCCAGCACCCACTGTTCTTTGTTTCTACAGAAACAGGCTCTTTGGCCTCAGTGTCTGTGCAGAACATACTGTTAACTTAAATTAATCTCCTCTGTCTGCATGTGATCCATATCTCTCCATTCCCTTCAGAATTGTATCTTACCTATCTATATTACTAAAAGTAAGATCTTGACTGCTTTTGACTCACTGCGATTTGATTTCCCAGAAAGCGCCGCCACTTACGGCCATCATTTTTGGCCACCTCACTCAGAGACACCTCCGTTGAGTGGACCAGAGGATTTTTCCCATTGAAGAAACATAAAAGACTTATTCATGTTTTAAAAAAATGTTGACATTCTCTCTGCTGCCCCTGCTGGTGGGAGGGGGGAGAGATTATAAAACCCAGAAGTGTTGTGCCTCAGTCAGTCTCTGCAAGATTGTGGAAGTGAGAGGGTCATGTCTCTCAAACTGAGCTGTGAATATACAGTGAACACATGTCTACTAAACTGTGAGTGTGGTTTTACTGACCTTCAGTGCCTTTAATATGGTTTGAAAATGAAAATATGGTTGGTTTGAAGTAAAGAGCACAGCAAATTATGGTTTGGGTGCTTTGGATTGAAGTAAAAGGCACTGCAAATGGTGGTTTGGGTGCTTTGGGTTGAAGTAAAAGGCACTGCAAATGGTGGCTTGGGTGCTCTGGGTTGAAGTAAAAGGCACTGCAAATGGTGGCTTGGGTGCATTGGGTTGAAGTAAAAGGCACTGCAAATGGTGGCTTGGGTGCACTTGACAATTTCCTGTTTGTTCTGTATATTGATTTTAGATAAAACACTACCACTTACGGCTGTGATTTTTGGCCATCTTACTCAGTCCCCCTCCGCTCATCAGGTGCAGAGCATTCCTCCCATAAATGAAAAATAGAAGAGTAATTAGTGTTTAAAAATGTTGAGAATCTCTCTCCTGTCAATCATGACATGAAGGCCACACCTTTTCCGGTGGGAGGGGGGGAGGGGTTATAAAACCCGGAAGTGTAGGTGTGGCTCAGTCTCTGCATGATTGGGGAGGGAGAGGTCACGAATCTGTCAGAGCTGTGAATCAACTGAACACACTGAATGTCTACTGAACTGTGAGTTTGGTGTTTTGAGTGGCTTTATGGTGGTTTTATGGTGGTTTCACCCTGCTTGAAATGGCATGAAACTGCATTTGAAAGTGGTGGCCTTGCACCCTGCATGAAATGGTATGAAACTGCATTTGAATTTGGTGGCCTTGCACCCTGCTTGAAATGGTATGAAACTGCACTTGAATTTGATGACCTTGCACCCTGCTTGAAGTGGAATGAAACTGCACTTGAATTTGGTGGCCTTGCACCCTGCTTGAAGTGGTATGAAACTGCACTTGAATTCGGTGGTCTTGCACCCTGCTTGAAGTGGTTGGAAACTGCACTCGAATTCGGTGGCCTTGCACCCTGCTCGAAGTGGTAAGAAACTGCACTTGAATTTGGTGGTCTTGCACCCTGCTTGAAATGGAATTTCAAGGAATAGCTGTGAGTCAACTGCCAGCCCACCAGCCGTGAGTGAGCTGCCAGCACATCAGGCTTGAGGGACTGAGCTGCCACCCCAAGACCCCATACCAGCGCTCCAGAAAGTCCCCCCACTGGCCACCAATATTGGAATTGGAGGAGAGGTGGAATATTGCGTCGGGTGACCAGCCCTCCTGTGTGAACATACGACCCAACAGGTCACACTTAGTCTAGTATATATTTAATACTCTTCTGTTGGTTTGTCCGGGTTCTATTTCACGAATATTCGTTTTAGGCATTTGTGAATCTGAAATTTGCAAAAACAAATTTTTTTTTACATATTCCCGGAGGGTTTTTCCTCCTCCTCTTAATGTTTGGGAAATTAGAACATTCGGTTCAACCTCCCACTGCTTTTTCGGTAAAAATCATAAAACATTTCAAAATGGTAAAAAAAAATCAAACAGCTTCTCACCCATAGAACGTTGGGGTGAACATTCCAGCGTGTGATGTCACAAAGCACAATGCTCACAGATGTCCAATCGCAACAGATCTCATTTACATATGCCTTTGCTCCAGCCTTTGCTCAGAAGGGTAAGGAAAAGAAGAGGAGGGCAATAGTAATAGGGGACTCTATAGTTAGGGGGTCAGATGGGCAATTCTGTGGACGCAGTCTGGAGACCCGTATGGTAGTTTGCCTCCCTGGTGCCAGGGTCTGGGATGTGTCTGAACGTGTCCAAGATATCCTGAAAAGGGAGGGAGAGGAGCCTGAGGTTGTGGTGCATATTGGTACCAATGACATCGGTAGAAAAAGAGAAGAGGTCCTGAAAGGAGAATTGAGGGAGTTAGGAAGAGAGTTAAGAAAAAGGACCGCAAAGGTAACAATCTCAGGATTACTGCCTGTGCCACACGACAGTGAGAGTAGGAATGGAGCGAGGTGGAGGATAAATGCGTGGCTGAAGGACTGGTGCAGAGGGCATGGATTCAAGTTTCTGGATCATTGGAACCTCTTTTGGGGAAGGAGTGATCTGTATAAAAAGGACGGGTTGCATTTGAACCCAAGGGGGACCAGTATCCTGGCGGGGAAATTTGCAAAGGTTACTGGGGAGATTTGAAACTAGAACGGTTGGGGGGAGGGACTCAAATAGAGAAAGCTAGTAGACAGTGTCTGAGGCAGAAGGCAGAGAAAGGATGCACTCAGACCCAACATGTAGGGGGGAAAGAAGAAAAAATAAAATAAACAGAGAAGAGGTGGTGGGTTTCTTAAATGTGTAAGAAGAGAGAAAGAGGGATATAAAATGAGGGTAGAAGCAATCGATAGCAAGGTGAAAAGTAAAAGTGTCAGGCAGACAAATCCAGGGCAAAAATCAAAAAGGGCCACTTTTCAACATAATTGTACAAGGAGTAAGAGTGTTGTAAAAACAAGCCTGAAGGCTTTGTGTCTCAATGTGAGGAACACTTGTAATAAGGTGGATGAGTTGAAGGTGCAGATAGCTATTAATGACTATGATATAGTTGGGATCACGGAGACATGGCTCCAGGGTGACCAAGGCTGGGAGCTGAACATCCAGGGATATTCAATATTCAGGATAGACAGAAAAGTAAAGGAGGTGGGGCTGCGTTGCTGGTGAGAGAGGAAATTAACGCAATAGAAAGGAAGGACATTAGCTTGGAGGATATGGAATCGATATGGGTAGAGCTGCGAAACACTAAGGGGCAGAAAACGCTAGTGGGAGTTGTGTACAGGCCACCTAACAGTAGTAGTGGAGTTGGGGTGGCATCAAACAGGAAATTAGAAATGCGTGCAACAAGGGTAAAACAGTTAAAATGGGTGACTTCAATCCACATACAGATTGGGTGAATCAAATTGGCAGGGGTGCTGAGGAAGAGGATTTCTTGGAATGTATGCAGGATAGTTTTCTAAACCAACATGTAGAGGAACCAACGAGGGAGCAGGCTATTCTAGACTGGGTATTGAGTAATGAGGAAGGGTTAGTTAGCAGTCTTGTTGTGCGTGGCCCCTTGGGCAAGAGTGACCATAATATGGTTGAGTTCTTCATTAGGATGGAGTGTGACATAATTAATTCAGAAACAAGGGTTCTGAACTTAAAGAAAGGTAACTTTGAAGGTATGAGACGCGAATTGGCCAAGATAGACTGGCATTTGATTCTTAACGGGTTGACAGTGGATGTGCAATGGAAGGCATTTAAAGACTGCATGGATGAACTACAACAATTGTTCATCCCAGTTTGGCAGAAGAATCAATCAGGGAAGGTAGTGCATCCGTGGATAACAAGGGAAATCAGGAATAGTATCAAAACAAAAGATGAAGCATACAAATTAGCCAGAAAAAGCAACCTACCAGAGGACTGGGAGAAATTCAGGGTCCAGCAGAGGAGGACAAAGGGCTTAATTAGGAAAGTGAAAATAGATTATGAAAGAAAACTGGTAGGGAACATAAAAACTGACTGCAAATGTTTTTATAGATATGTGAAGAGAAAAAGATTAGTTAAAACAAATGTAGGTCCCTTGCAGTCAGAAACAGGTGAATTGATCATGGGGAACAAGGACATGGCAGACCAATTGAATAACTACTTTGGTTCTGTCTTCACTAAGGAAGATATAAATAATCTGCCAGAAATAGCAGGGGACTGGGGGTCAAATAAGTTGGAGGAACTGAGTGAAATCCAGGTTCGCCGGGAAGTGGTGTTGGGTAAATTGAATGGATTAAAGGCCAATAAATCCCCATGGCCAGATAGGCTGCATCCCAGAGTACTCAAAGAAGTAGCCACAGAAATAGTGGATGCATTAGTGATAATTTTTCAAAACTCTTTAGATTCTGGAGTAGTTCCTGAGGATTGGAGGGTAGCTAATGTAACGCCACTTTTTAAAAAAGGAGGGAGAGAGAAAACGGGGAACTACAGACCAGTTAGTCTAACATCGGTAGTGGGGATACTGCTAGAGTCAGTTATTAAAGATGGGATAGCAGCACATTTGGAAAGTGGTGAAATCATTGGACAAAGTCAGCATGGATTTACGAAAGGTAAATCATGTTTGACGAATCTTATAGAATTTTTCGAGGATGTAACTAGTAGAGTGGATAAGGGAGAACCAGTGGATGTGTTATATCTGGATTTTCAGAAGGCTTTCGACAAGGTCCCACATAACAGATTAGTATACAAACTTAAAGCACATGGTATTGGGGGTTCAGTATTGATGTGGATAGAGAAATGGCTGGCAGACAGGAAGCAAAGAGTAGGAGTAAATGGGTCCTTTTCAGAACGGCAGGCAGTGACCAGTGGGGTACCGCAAGGCTCAGTGCTGGGAGCCCAGCTATTTACAATATATATTAATGATTTGGACAAGGGAATTGAATGCAACATTTCCAAGTTTGCGGATGACATGAAGCTGGGGGCAGTGTTAGGTGTGAGGAGGATGCTAGGAGGCTGCAAGGTGCCTTGGATAGGCTGGGTGAGTGGGCAAATGCATGGCAGATGCAGTATAATGTGGGTAAATGTGAGGTTATCCACTTTGGTGGCAAAAACAGGAGGGTAGACTATTATCTGAATGGTGGCCATTTAGGAAAATGGGAGATGCAATGAGACCTGCGTGTCATGGTACACCAGTCATTGAAAGTAGGCATGCAGGTGCAGCAGGCAGTGAAGAAAGTGAATGGTATGTTAGCATTGAAAGCAAAAGGATTTGAGTATAGGAGCAGGGATGTTCTACTGCAGTTGTACAGGGTTTTGGTGAGACCACACCTGGAGTATTGCGTACAGTTTTGGTCTCCGAATCTGAGGAAAGACATTCTTGCCATAGAGGGGGTACAGAGAAGGTTCACCAGACTGATTCCTGGGATGTCAGGACTTTCATATGAGGAAAGACGGGATAGATCGGCTTCTACTCGCTTGAATTTAGAAGATTGAGGGGGGATCTTACAGAAACTTACAAAATTCTTAAGAGGTTGGACAGGCTAGATGCAGGAAGATTGTTCCCGATGTTGGGGAGGTCCAGAACAAGGGGTCACAGTTTAAGGATAAGGGGGAATTCCTTTAGGACCGAGATGAGGAAAACATTTTTCACACAGAGAATGGTGAGACTCTGGAATTCTCTGCCATAGAAGGTAGTTGAGGCCAGTTCATTGGCTATATTTCAGAGGGAGTTAGATGTGGCCCTTGTGGCTAAAGGGATCGGGGCTATGGAGAGAAGGCAGGTACAGGATACCGAGTTGAATGATCAGCCATGATCATATTGAATGGCGGTGCAGGCTCGAAGGGTCGAATGGCCTACTCCTGCACCTATTCTCTATGTTTATATGTTTCTACCCCACCCCTTTCCCTCCCCCACCCCTCTCTCCCCGTCTCCCTCCACCTCTTACCCTCTCCCCATCCCTCCCCACTCTTCCACCTCTCCCACCCTCCCTCACCCCTCCACCACCCTCTCTCCCCCCCTCCCCCCCCCCACACCTCTCCTCCTCCCCTTACCCCCTCTCTCCTCTCTCCATCTCCCTCTCTCCCCACCCTCCCTCCTCCCCTCCCACCCCCACCACCTACCCCTCTCTCCCCCACCACCTACCCCTCTCTCCCTCTTCCAACACTCCCCCTACCCCTCCCCCCATCCCCACTCTTCATCCCTCTCCCTCCCGCCCCTCCCCCTCTCACTTCCCCTTACCACTCTCCCCTTCTGCTCATCCCTCCTCTCCACCTCTGCCCCGACCCTCTCACATCCCTCCCCCCCCCCCCTCTCCACCCCCTACCCCACTCCCTCCCCACTCATCCCCCTCTCCCCCCATCCCTCTCCCTGCACACTCTTCCCCCTCTCTCCCCTACCCAATCTCCCTCCTCCCCCTCCCCCACCCTCACAGCCCCTCCCTCCTCCTCCCCTTCCCCCCTGTCTCTCCCCTCTCCAGCTCTCCTCACCCCTCTCACTGTCCCTCCTCCCCTCCAACTCCCACCACTCTCTCCCCCCATCCCTCTCTCCCCCCCAACCTCCCCCCTACACCTCTTCCCCACTAGCCCTTCCCTCTTGCACCACTCCCCGCTACCGCTCTCCCCCTCTGGGGGGCAGTGTTAGCTGTGAGGAGGATGCTAGGAGGCTCCAAGGTGACTTGGATAGGTTGGGTGAGTGGGCAAATGCATGGCAGATGCAGTAAAATGTGGATAAATGTGAGGTTATCCACTTTGGTTGCAAAAACAGGAAAGCAGACTATTATCTGAATGGTGGCCGATTAGGAATATGGGAGATGCAACGAGACCTGGGTGTCATGGTACACCAGTCATTGAAAGTAGGCACGGGTGCACAAAAGGCTGGAGAAACTCAGCGGGTGCAGCAGCATCTAAGGAGCGAAGGAGATAGGCAACGTTTTGGGCCGAAACCCTTCTTCAGACTGATGGTTTCGGACTGATGGGAGGTGGGGGGCTGGGCGGGTAGGGAGAAGAAAGGAAAAAGGAGGAGGAGCCCGAGGGCTGAGGGAGAGGTGGGAAGGGGAGGAGACAGCAAGGGTTAACAGAATTGAGAAAATTCAATGTTCAAGCCCAGAGGATGCAGACGCCCCAAGTGGAATATCAGGTGCTGTTCCTCCAACTTGTGATGTTGCTCATTCTGGCCGTGGAGGAGGCCCAGAATAGTGAGGTCGGATACAGAGTGGGAGGGGGAGTTGAAGTGCTGAGCCACCGGGAGGTCGGGTTGGTTATTGCGGACCGAGCGGAGGTGTTCGGCGAAACGATCGCCAAGCCTCCGCTTGGTCTCACCGATATAGATCAGCTGGCATCTGGAGCAGCGGAGGCAGTAGATGATGTTGGAGGAGGTGCAGGTGAACCTCTGTCAGATCTGGAAGGACTGCTTGGATCCCTGAAAGGAGTGCAGGTGGGAGGTAAAGGGACAAGTGTAGCATCTCTTGCGGTTGCAAGGGAAAGTGCCCGGGGAACGGTGGAGCGGGAGGGAAGGGAAGAATTGACAAGGGAGTTGCGGAGGGAGCGGTCTTTGCGGAAGGCAGACGGGGGGAGATGGGAAGATGTGGCGAGTGGAGGGGTCACGTTGGAGGTGGCGAAACTGGCGGAGGACTGTGTGTTGTATGTGCCGGCTGGTGGGGTGAAAGATGAAGACCAGGGGGACTGCCCTTGTTGCGAGTGGGGGAATGGGGAGAGAGGGCAGTGTTGCGGGGTATGGAGGAGACCCTGGTGCGGGCCTCATCTATAGTGGGGGAGGGGAATCCCCGTTCTCTGAAGAATTAGGACATTTGTGATTACCTGGTGTGGAACACCTCATCCTGGGAGCAGATGCGGCGTAGACGGAGGAATTGGGAATAGGGGATGGAGTCCTTATAGGAAGCAGGGTGGGAGGAAGAGTAGTCCAGGTAGCTGTGGGAGTCAGTTGGTTTGTAGTGGATGCCAGTCAGGAGTGTATCACCTGCAATAGAGATGGTGAGGTCAAGGAATGGTAGGGAAGTGTTGGAAATGGTCCATGTGGATTTGAGTGCCGGATGGACGTTGTTGGTGAAATGGATGAAGTCAGTCAGTTGTGTGTGGGTGTAGGAGGTGACGTCAAAGCAGCCATCGATGTAACGGAGGTAGAGTTTGGGGATGGGGCCCTGGTACGCCAAGAACAAGGATTGTTCGACGTACCCGACAAAGAGGCACGCGTAGCTGGGGCCCATGCGTGTGCCCATAGCTACGCCTTGTGTTTGGAGGAAATGGGAGGAGTCAAAAGAGAAGTTATTGAGGGTAAGGACCAACTCCGCTAGGTGGAGGAGGGTGTCAGTGGACGGGTATGGGTTGCTCCTCTGGTCGAGGAAGAACCGGAGGGCTTTGAGACCGTCCTGGTGGGGGATGGAGGTGTAGAGTGACTGGACGTCCATGGTGAAGATGAGAGGATGGGGGCCTGGAGAATGGAATGTGCGGAGCCGACGGAGAGTGTCTGAGGTGTCTTGAACATAGGTGGGGAGGGATTTAACCAAGGGGGATAGGATGGAGTCAAGGTATGTGGAAATGTGTTCGGTGGGGCACGAACAGGCAGAGACAATGGGTCTGCCGGGGCAGTCAGGTTTGTGGATTTTGGGGAGAAGGTAAAATTGGGCCGTGCGGGGCTGGGAAACAATGAGGTTGGAGGCCCCGGGGAGGTAGGGAGCCGGAGTTGATGAAGTCGGTTATGGTGCTCGAGATGGTGGCCTGGTACTCGTCAGTGGGGTCATGGTCCAGGGGTAAGTAGGAGGAGGTGTCCGAGATTTGGCGCATGGCCTCCGCTTTGTAGAGATCAACGCGCCAGACTACCACGGCACCTCCCTTGTCGGCGGGTTTGATAAAAGTAGGCATGCAGATGCAGCAGGCTGTGAAGAAAGCGAATGGTATGTTAGCATTCATAGCAAAAGGATTGAACAGAAGAGGAAGGGGCCAGGGGAAGTGGAATTTGAAAGTGCTGGGGAAGGCAGGGGAAGCGCAAATGGATTTTTTGTTTAAAGTCCAGTGCTGGGGGAGGCAGGTGAGTGGTGGAATCTTACGTAGGGGAACCGGTTGCGTTGGGGGAACAGGATGTGTTGGGGAGGGATGGGTGAGTGGTGGATTATTGCGTTGGGGAACAGGGCCCAACGGGTCCCACTTGGTCTAATATAGAAATATATATATATCTATCTTCTATACATAACTAAAACTCTGATCTTGTTATCTTCCGGTTTGGCGGTCTTTCTATTTGCGCAAAAACGGTTCGCGATAGCACTGTTTTTTGGCCAGTTCACTCACCGTTCTCCTGTGCTGCGATTGCACCAAGTATTGTTCCGATCGGTTGAATGTCGTAAAAGTTAGAGGTTTCAAAAGCTTTAAAAACTGCGCATACGCCGATTGATCTCTTCTCCTGCCAGTCAGCGCCGCGCGGAGTAGTCTCTTCCCCTGTCACTCCCCAGGACGGTCTGCCCCTTCCTGCGCCATCATGTCTTTACTGGAGCTGAGGATGGCCGGAGGAGGTTTCCAACCGGACTTTCAGAGGACCCACCACCGCACTGCCCCCCAGCTCCAGCCCCTTCCTCTCCTGGCCCTCTCCCGTGATACCCCCCTCTCCCACATGGCTCTTCCCCCGTCTTTTCTCCAAGCACTCGACTCCCCCACACTCCCACACACCCCTCTCCCCCACCACCCCTCCTACATGTTAAGCCTCATGTATATCCAACATTAGCATCAGAGCAATATATCTTCATATTTTTGCCCAAGGTGTTTTTTGTGTTTTTTATTTTGTTCCCTTACCGAGATATTTCATAATGGCCAACCAGCACCGCACTTTATTTGTTTGTGTTTGCATTCCTGTTGTGGACTGCTCCAAACCACACCTTAGATCTTTATGAGCATAACCTATAGCTATTCTCTAGTTATTGACTTCCATCCTTGTTATCATTGTCCTATGGCAAATCATTTTGCAGGATTTGATGAGCCTTTTGCTAAACCTTTTCATAAACCTTTTCATTTTGGCTTTACATAATATTTATTATGTAAAGCCAAATTTTGGCAGTACAATATCTTATTCATCATCACCTAGGAATCTCATTTGGAGATTAGTTATAGACTTAAAGTACAGAACATAGAACTGTACAGCATGAGAACAGGCCCCTTGGCCTATAATGTCCATGCCAAATTAAACCAATCTTCTCTGCCTGCACGTGATCCATATCCTTCCATATCTATGAGCCTATTTAAAAAAATAATAATTTGGGCTCTCTCTGTGGCTGTAACACTATGATGTTGTAACACTACATTCTGCAATCTGTATTTTTCTCTTTGAATTCTTGTGTATTTATGTATGGTTTGATTGTATTTATTTATTTATGGTGTGCTTTGTTGCGTAGCTCGGAAACAAAGTTTATCACTGTATCTTGGTACATGTAGCAATAATAAACCAATATTATTGTATCTGATTACAGCACCCACCATTCTCTATGTAACGAAATTGGTGCACACATCTCCTGTAAACCTACCTATCTTCTGAAAGTTGTGCCCTCTTTGACAATCACACCTATTAATAAAGGTCTGACTGTCTATCCTATCCCCGCCACTTATAATTTCTATTAGATCTCCACCTCGCCCCGACACTCGAGAGAAAACAATCAAAGTCCGTCAAACCTATCTTCACAATACAAGGCAGTACCCTGGAGAGCCCACTCTGCACCCCCACATCCATCCCGACTTATCATGAAAAACATTTCCAACAATAATCTAACCTAAATGTTTATTTCACTTATTTGTAAGTTCTACAAAAAGTCAAACAACATTGATAATTTCTAATGATCATTGCTGGCTTTGAAACCATTTATTACAATTATTTTGTTACACTTATAAATCATGACATTTCTAATTAAGGCATTTTACAAAAGCAAACTTATTTTAAATGTTCCAAAAATATTTCACATTTATATTCTAACATTAAATAATTTGCAAAAGAACACAAGAAATCTTAGGTGCAATGCACTTTACCTGCAATAGTACACTATTGTTACATTATATTACAAGGTCCATCAAGACCACGAGTTTATTTGACCACAAGTCAACAGATGACAGCATGATTGTGACAAAGTAGTCTGCCCTTAAACCCCAACATCTTATCAAGTTCAAAATAAATATTTATTGTTGGGCCTGTACTGGTCCGTAATGAAACCCTTAAACGAAAGCAATCACCCTCATAATAAACTGGAAGAAACTCAAAATGTCTTTTTTACCCTTAAGGAGTACAATGCAAAATCAGCTTCACAGTCTCAGAAGTTTATGTAAGTATGATCAAGGATGTTGGGAAACAAGAGCAGAATGCAAACGCTGTTCAGAAGAAATCAAAAGATAATAGCATATTCTATTTCCACTTATGTACTTCATATTGTGCTTGTTATTAGTGAAATCTGTACCAGTAAATGTAATGTATAACAAAGATGATTCTGAAATAACTATATTCCTTTAATTGATGGCTCATTACTGTTACCTGTGGAAATTCATTCACCTTTGCAAATTAAACCAATCTTCTCTGCCTGCACGTGATCCATATCCTTCCATATCTATGAGCCTATTTAAAAAATAGGGATGGTTTGTTTGTACATTATTGCTTTTCTACATACCTGCTTTGTAACACATCGGTATAGATAAAGTGTTTAACGTTTGCAGATTGTGGAGACAACACTCCTAGCCAAACAATTATCCAATTTTAATAATTCTACAAAACTAAATATATTGTTGCTGAGTGTTAATGGTGCACTCACAGGAATATTCTATTTTCACATGTCAAATATCAATTCTCAAAAGGTTACACTAAATTCCACCTATCACATCATGCCAAGTGCTAGAAAATGAATTATTCCAGAATCCAATTATACCTGATAACATTTGTGTACTCATTAATAGGTTTGTTACATGATGTGCATGATTTTGTAAAAATACCAAAAAAATATTTTCTCTTTATAACAATAATAGGTTAAAGTTCGCGCAGCCTTTCCCCATACAATTTCTTTCTTTTTGTGCTTTTCTAGTAAGCAGTGGTGTTTCCAAGGGAAGGTTTTCCATTGAACATCTGACAAGTCCACTGGAAGATGCAGCAAATGGTTTTGAGGGACAATCTGTCTGCCCCAAATATGAGTGCCCACAGCAATAGCAATAGTCTGTTGTTAAGGACGTTTCTGTTAACTTGTGTTCAGGTAGACCCAGTATGCCTTTAAAGAGTAGTTTGGACCAGTAATACTTCAGAAGGGTATAATAACAACATCCAATAGATTTTCATTGCCTCGGTTCCTAAATATTCATATGTACTTTAATTTTATAATGATTATTTCTCTTCTGTACACCATCCAATGCCAGCAGACACATTTTCACCTTCCAGCAAGCCATTGACTGGCACATTGCCATTATTTTTGCAGGACCAGCCTGTATACACTATCAATGGAAGAGTGCAGGGCTGATTAGTTATATGGAGGTCCAAATTACCTCCTGCCTATAGGCAAAAATTAAAATGGGAACACAATGAACTGCAGATGCTGGAATGTGATATCTGAAAAAGTGTCCTAACCTGAGATGTCGCCGGTCCATTCCCTTCATAGATGCTGTCTGACCAACTGAGTTTATGTGGTACTTTGTGTTTTGAGTTTAAAAAATGGGATTAGTGTAGCATTATTGTAGTAGATTACTTGATGGAGACTATATCTTGTAAGCCAGAGAACCTGTTTCCATGTTATATTCTGAAGAAGGGCCCCAACCCAACATTTCACCTATCCATGTCCTCCAGAGATGCTGCTTGAGCCCACTGAGTTAGTACAGCACCTTGTGTGTATTTTTTTGTAAACTAGCATCTGCAGTTCCTTGAACCTCTATCTGATGGTCTCAGATCAGAAAGATGATGATGGACTGTTACTTTATCCTTGCAGGCACCGACTTAAATGTCTCACCTCATATTGTTTTGTGGGTTTGTGAGGCATGTTCCCCTTAATTCATGTGCATGGAATGTGGTGAGTGTGTAACAAGAACCATCTTGCGGGATCGCATTGGCAACGTGCCACATGCATGTGGTTCTTCAGCTGGTGCCAAAGTTTACATCTCAGAATCGGCAGTGAAACAAAATCACTGGTTTCCCTACTCATCCATTCATCACAAGTAGGATGCCTTTCCCTATGGCAGCAGCTTACTGTTAGGCCTCCTGAGGCTGCTGCTCCTGTATCGTCTGAAGAAGGGTCTTGACCTGAAATATCATCCATTCTTTTTCTCCAGAGATGCTGCCTGTCCTGTTGAGTTACTCCAGCTTTTTGTATTCTCTTCTCCAGCAGCAGCAGTGCATCTCTGAGGCTCTTTCGCCGCCTGCAGCCCCAATTATATGACGGCAAGTAACAAGCAGCTTGTTCTACAATTCCAAACAGAGCCCTGGGCAAACGGTGAACCCGAGGAACCACAAGGAAGCAAGAAAGTTTACACCAGTCTAAAGTCACGAACTAGAGAGTTGCCTGAGACAGCAGAGAATCCCACAAAATTACATTGGCAGAGCCACCTTGATGACAATTGTGGCTGGGTGTCAGAATGAACAAATGCAACACTTTCAAGGATCACACAGCGGACACAAAATGCTGAAGTAACTCAGCAAGTGCGGCAGCATCTCTGGAGGGAAGGAATGGGTGACGTTTCGGGTCGAGACCTTTCGTCAGACTTTCAAGGATCAGGTCAACTGAATGAGCAGCAATTACTAATCATTAGCATTGTAAAGAAGCTCAATGTTTATGCTTCCTTAAGTCACATTATCATATTTCCAAACTGGCTAAATTTGAGCAAAGGTTCCACACGCACATAAATTCAGAATTAGCTGATACCAGATTATTTTCATTGGAGGATAAGACTGAAATACTGCAGCATCAATGAGCTACTAAACACAATTAATTTTTTATATATAGTACAATATAACCAAATATAAATTATAAACTAACTTATTTTCAGAAAAATTGCATTTTGCATATGCTACTACACTAGTGCATAGTTCACCTTCATTAAATGATTGTGGCATCAATTATTTTAACTCACCACATATGGGATTTTAAATTTCTGAAAGGGACAGAAAACTGTAGATTACAATATAGATTGGGATCTTGAAGTACTTGACAATGGTTCAGCATAATATTCTCCTTCTATTATCCTGTTTTTGTCTTCAACATATATTCAAGACTGAGGGGTGGAGCAGGGTGATTGTAACAACATTAATGTTAACAACAAGAAATAGAACACAGTTCCTCGATGATTCCATTTATTTGATTCCGATCCCCTTTCTTCCCTCTCAAATCCCAGATCTCCTTCTGCATGCTCCATTCTCTGATCCCAGATCTACGATCACTTGCTCAACTTTCTGATCCCTAATCTATCAGCACCTGTACTGCCTCTCTGATTCTAGATGCACTATTGTCTGTTCCATTTCTCTCATCCTAAATCTACAATCACCCATTCCACCTCTTTGAATCAACATCTTCTATCTCCTGTTCCACCTCCCTAATTACAGAATCATCCATCCCATTTGAATCATCCATCCCATTTCCCCAATCTTCTGCCACCTATTCGATCTCCCTGATCCTAAATCTACAATCATCTATTCCATCTCTGATCGCAGATCTACTCTCACCTGTTCCATTGTTCTGATTCAAAATCACTATCATCCACTTCATCTTTACTATCACCATATTCCATTTCACTGATTGTACATCTATATTCCTCTCTTCTACCTCTCCAATCCTAGAGCTGCTACCACCTCTGACCAAATCTATTATTGCCGATTCCTTTTGCCACCCTTGTTGGTACTTGAAACCTTTGTAGTGACCATGCACATGTGCAGATGCCATTTGAAGATTGTATTTGAACTACAGCAACAACAATTGAATTATGGTGAGGTCCATCTGGAGCTGATGGGCTGAAAGTAGATTTGATTTGAATTTGTCAGTGATATTCATACAAAGGCTCCAAAATTGAACCCAAATTGCCAAATTGCATGATATTATTTTATTTTGGGAAGTTGCCGTTAGATGATATCAGCAACTTTTAGTCATACAAACATGTAAACGTGTTGATTATTTTTAGTTCACCAGGTGTTTATTACTGAGTTGGTGAACTGTCATTGCCTTTCGGCTCCAATGTAACCAACACTGAGTTCAATTAATTATGGAATTAGACAAAATGATGGCTATTGTGGAAAACATGACAGCTGATGGAGAAACATTCAAACCCTTGTACCTCATTTACAGAGTCAAATATGTGAGTGTATGCCCTATAGCTAGACATAATTTCTATAGATGGAACAAGTCACAAACACAAGCATGAAGTATCTTTATGATAAGTATCTAAATGTTAGTGTCAAGACATTTTATGCCATTGATTCACATATACCCATTTCATAGGTTTCTTGTGTAAGAAGAACTGCAGATGCTGGTTTAAACCTATGATAGACTCATAGACTGGAGTAACTCAGCAGGACAGGCAGCATCTCTGGAGAGAAGGAATGGGTGACGTTTCAGGTTGAGACTTCTTCAGTCTGAAGAAGGGTCTTGACCAGAAACGTCACCCATTACTTCTCTCCAGAGATGCTGCCTGTCCCTGCTGAGTTACTACAGCTTTTTATGTCTATCATAGGTTTCTTGTCTCGGCATTGTCTTTCTAAAGGAGATTCAGAGTGGAAGTTTAACATCTCCCAGTTAAAGAGAAATACTGGACTGTAATATACATTTATCCAAGAGCCAAAGAGCAGCAGCATAGATGACTGTAGTTGACAAAAATAGAGCGTTGGAGTGAACACTTTCCAAATAATCAGGAACAACTTATGATGCAGCCAAGACTGCATTCTCATGAACCAACGTAGTGCGTAAAACCATTGGAGTAGTAGCGAAGAGCATAAATACCCAATGCAATATTTCCATTCCCACATTGTTTAAAAGTAGCCGATAATTTCCAGAACTCCTCTGATGAGTCACTCTGTAGTATATTTTCTTCATGTCCTTGAAACGTTGGCCCAAGTGTCCAGTATTGTAGAGCTGACATTGAAGGAAGGACTGGTAGCGAGTTCAGTCACTGAAGCCATTTCTGGAGAGATGATTTCCACTATAGTCACATATGTTCCAGTCAAAAAGCCAATGATTCCTATCAGTGCTATGAGGACGTCCTTCAGAAGCAACCAGATGGAGACACCTTCTCCGGAAAAGGTGATGATCTCCAGAATGGGAGGGAAGATGAGGGCCAGAGCGCTGCTGCTGACGGCTCCTACGAATGAAATCACTAAATCAAGGCGTGGAATTAAAATAGCTGTGGCACCTGGATAAAAATCAGGAACAAATATGCAAAATTTAATTAAAGAAAATATTATATGCATAAAACCCATATAGCAACATGCTTATTGAACTAAAAATATTTGAATACCTTTAATGTTAAACGGAATACAAATAAAACATGTTGGAAATTTAAGACATTTTTAAAACCGCAGATTTTTCAGTTAGTTTAGAACAATTATTACGAGAGCAATTAATGACTCAATCTGCTCCACTCTTACTATTAAAAGAATTATGCACATGAGCTTGGGGATAGTGCTGACTTTCTAAAAAGCAGAACAAAACAGAAAAATAAACTGCTAATAACTCTCAATGACTATGAAAATCCAGATTTCAATCATTTGTCCCCTCCTTTCAATCAGTTTGTAATTCAATTTGCTTCGCACCAACAATTCATTTCCTTTTAATCTTCTCCAATAGCCCTCTGTATGTGAAATGCACACTCGCCCATACGTTTCCTAATGTACTAAATCTCAAAGAACTAATAGGCTGTCAGCTTTCTTTATATCTCAATCCATTATCAATTCACTCTGTTTGTGTCCTGTGTTCTGCACTCAAACTGGTGCCCTCTCTCTACTAATGGCTGCATAGTTCAACAGAGGATATTGCAACAAACAGATGACGCTGATAGTCTCTGGCTACCAATACCAAATAGGTGGCTTGGTCAGCTTTCCCCCAAGAAACGATGGCTGACTTCAACTCACAGATAACTTTCAGAGCTTTTCCAGAGAACTCATTGCACAAACAAATATCTGCATAAGAATATCATTTGGAAAATTATCAACCAGCAATCACATGCATGCTGATTGGTAATCATTGCATTAACACGTTGGTGCCAACATGTAAAAATGCAAACGTCACTACAAGTATTACAGAGGGTCCAAGCAGTTAGACATACGCTTCCTGGCAAAGTTGTGGCTTGAACAGATTATATTGCAGAAATAATTAACAGTGCATATCCTATTTTACCTCATAACACCGAAGGAGGTAATTTGGTCCCTATCACAGACATTCTCTGTCCTCAGCAGAGGCCTTACCTTTGTTCCCTTCTAACCCCACCTCAATGAGTTCCGTGTCCGCCATGATGTGGAGCTCATCTTCCGTCGACTCCGCATCAAAGTGTTCTTCCATGGGAAGGAGTCCTCACCCCCTAGTGATGACCGCTTCTCCCATCTCCAACGGACCCCCTCCTCTTGGACTCCCCTTCATGGCCATCTACCTGCTTTAGAACTTTTCATTTTAAACTGCTGGCGGGACATCAACCTCCTCAACTTTTCCATTACCCTGTCTCACTCTAACCTCTCTCCACTGAATTTACAGCCCTCCACTCACTCTGCAACAACCCAGACTGGGTGATCAAACCTGCCAACAAAAGAGATGCTGTGGCAGTCTAGCACGCTTGTCTCTACAGCTCTGAGGCCAGGCCCCATCTCTCAGACACCTCCTCCTACTTATCCTTGGACCATGACCCCACAGACGAGCACCAGGCCATTATCTCAAGCACCATCACTGGCTTCATTGCTTCCGGCTCCCTGCCCTCCCAAGCCTCCAACCTCACCATTCCCTAGCCCCGCACGGCCCAATTTTACCTTCTCCCCAAAATCCACAAATCTGACTGTCCTGGCAGGCCCATTGTTTCTGCATGTTCTTGTCCCACCTAACTTATTTCCACATACCTCGACCCCATCCTATCCCCCCGGTCAAATCCCTTCCTACCTATGTCCACGGCACCTCACACACTCTTTCTCTCCTCCATGACTTCCGTTTTCCAGGCCCCCATTCCCTCATCTTCACCATGGATGTCCAGTCATTGGTGCTACCTCCTGCACCCATGCAGAACTCAGTCTTCATCGATTTCACTATTAACTTCCATCCGGCACTCAAATTCACCTGGACCATTTCCGACATCTCCCTACCATTTCTTGACCACACCATCTCCGTCGCAAGTAACAGACTACTGACTGACATCTACTATTAAACCCACTGACCCATGGCTATCTGGACTACACTTCTTCCCACCCTGCTTCCTGTAAGGACTCTATCCCCTACTCCCAATTCCTCTGTTTGCGCCACATCTGCACCCAGGATGAGGTGTTCCAAACAAGGGCATCGGTTTTCCGTCTTCTACCACAGATGAGGCTCTCACCAGGATCTCTTCTATATCCCGTAGCTCCACTCCCACTCCCCATCCCCCCACTCATAAGGACAGTCACCCTTGTCCTCACTTTCCACCCTACCAGCCGTCACCTACAACAGATAATCTTGATAATTCTGACATTTTCACCACCTCCAGCAGGATCCCACCACTGGCCACATCTTCCCATCTCCTCCCCTTTCAGCTTTCCGCAGAGACCGCTCCCTCCGTAACTCCCTGGTCAATTAGTCTCTTCCCACCCAAACCACGCTCTCCCCTGGTCCTTTCCCTTGCTACCGCAGGAAATGTTACACTTGTCACTTTACCTCCCCCCTTGACTCCATCCAAGGACCCAAGCAATCTTTCCAGGAGAGGCAGAGGTTCGCCTGCACCTCCTCCAACCTCATCTATTGCATCCGCTGCTCTAGGTATCAACTGCTCTACATCGGTAAGACCAAGCGCAGGCTTGGTGATAGCTTCGCCCAACACCTCCGCTCAGTCAGCATTAACCAACCCGATCTCCCGGTGGCTCAGCACTTCAACTCCCCCTCCCATTCCATATCCGCCCTCTCTGTCCTGGGCCTCCTCCATGGCCAGAGAGAGAGTCCCACCGTAAATTGGAGGAGCAGCACCTCATATTTTGTTTGGATAGTTTACACCCCAGCGTATGAACATTGACTTCTCCAACTTCAGGTAGTCCTTGCTTTCTCCCTCCTTCCCCTACCCTTCCCAGCTCTTCCACAGTCCACTGTCTCCGCCTCTTCCTTTCTTCTTCCCAACCTCCCCAACCCCACATCAGTCTGAAGAAGGGTCTCGACCCGAAACGTCACCTATTCCTTCGCTCCATTGATGCTGCCTCACCCGCTGCATTTCTCCAGCATTTTTGTCCACTGGGAGATCTACTGGTGAAAAGTCCTTTATCTGAGCATCAATTCTGTGTATTGTGATCCTGCTTGACCTGCTCAGCGCTTCCAGGGCCTTTTGTTCTTGGTTTGGATTTCCAACATCTGCAGTTTTTTGTTCCCACTATTTAGGAGTTATGACCAGATCATCTGTACAGAGCTAACCAAATTGTTTCTATAACCATGCTGGTGAACTCATCTCCCATCCAGAATGTGACCCAACCAATTTCAACAGCTCATCAGGCGACATTCCTTAACCAGAAGATTCTGGTCTGGAGACATCCACAAACACCAGATAAGTCCACTCCCCAACTCCACAAGAAAACTCCTAAAAGGAGATGTCTTTATTACATAGGGACATAGAAAATAAGTGCAGGAGTAGGCCATTCGGCCCTTTGAGCCAGCAACACCATTCAATATGATCATGGCTGATCAACCACAATCAGTACCCCGTTCCTGCTATCTCCCCATATCCTTTGATTCCGTTAGTCCTAAAAACTAAAACAAACTCTCTCTTGAATATATCGGCCAAACTAAGCCTACAGGGTGTCTCCTGCATCTTTGCTAAATCTTCCAAATCCTTGGTCTTCGTTTCCCTCTCCCTTTGTTCGTTCATTGAAAATCCACTGAGAGAAAGGGAGTATTTTCTTTATCAACCAAGGTTTCTTCAAGTCAGCCACTATCGAGGACACAGTTTATGGTTATTATAAAATAAATTTATGGTTATTATAAAACCCACTGATATAAGCATGATCCAGACTCACAACAAGTTCTATTGAATGCCTCGGTTATATCAGACAACTGTAGTCTTTTATAAGATATTGACTAGCTGTTACCTTGAATTCATGAAGTGTGGCTGTATAAACAAAGACCCCAGGACTCTATAATGACAGTAGCTGCCATGTTTACACAAACTGCAGCAACTTGGAACAAGTGTGTCTCAAAACTAAGATTTTGAGACACACTTATATATTTATAAAGACAATGATTTTATTAACAAGCATATATATAAAGATACAGCTGTTTCATATTGGGACACAACAAATGTGACAGCTGATGCATTCTGGAATACTGAGCCAAAAGTACTGCGAGCACATTGAGACAGATGAACTATTAATTAGATTTCCATCCAAGACAAAAGGGAGTGATAGATAGGGAATACAAATAAATGTGAAACGTACTAAGTGGCTGGAAACCTGTAGGAAGCAGACAAGGTTCACCAAACATTTTAGATTTAAAAAGACACAAGTGACCACAGGAGTAAAAAAATCCCAAAATGCTGGAGATACTCAGTGGGGCAGCATTTGTGAAGGAAAATGGACAGTCAATATTTCCGTGCTCCTAAAGTGGCCTCCTCTACATTGGTGAGACCTAATACAGACAAGACTTTGCCGAGCACATGCACTCTATCTGCAAAGGTCACCTCGAGCACCCATTTGAATGGCATTTTATTTCTTCTTCGAATTCCACAAGTTTATACATCGTCCCTGTGACCAGCATGGATTTTCTCTGGGATCTCTGGTTTCCTTCCACACTCTAAAGAGAAATGGGTTTGTAGGCTATTTGGCTTGGTAAAATTGTAAATTGTCCCGAGTGTGTAGGATAGTGTTAGTGTGCAGGTATCGCTGGTCGGCACAGACTCGGTGGGCCGAAGTTCCTGTTTCCGCGCTGTATCTCTAAACTAAACTAATTTATGACAGAGCCAGGAAGAAGACATTTGAACTACAAGGACGTCAAGGAGTATGGAGGGGGGAAGCCGAAAATTGGTAAACAGTCCAAGATTGGGTCTTGCATAACCCATTACATGGAAGAGTGGGCTGAGGGACTGAATGGCCTACATCTGCTCTTGTTTATTATGGTCATATATTCACTGATGCATCCACTGATTAATATCAACTAAAGCACTTAAATTCATCAAGTTTGTTTTATATTTATTATATTACCCCCTCCCCAGATACTTAACCCTGCAACAGCAGGAGATGTAACACCTGCCCATAAACCTCTTCCCTTATATTTATCTGAGACCTTCCAGTTGAGACAGAGGTTCACATGCACCTCCTCTAAACTCATCCACTGCATTTCGTGTGGCCTCATTAACATTAGGAGGCCAAGCATAGACTTGGCGACCGTTTCGCCGAAGACTTGTCCGGCAATGACTGCTGGATCTCTTGGTGACTAATCATTGTAACACCTCTTCCCATCCCCACACTGACCTTTCTGTCAAGCATCTCCTCCATTGGCAGAGTGAAGCCGCAAGCAGCTGCAGGAACAACACATATATCGTACTTGGCTAGCATACAACCCAATTCAACGAACATTGAATTCTCCAGCTTTAGGTGACTCACCTACAAGTACATGCTCTTTTCCCCCTCTCTCTTAGAGCCACCTGGATGCATACCTTGAGCCACCCGGATGCATTTCTCCCTTTCCCCCATCCCTTGCCATTGATATTCCTTCCAGTTGCTTCACATTTCATACTTCTATCCTTTTCTCCCACCTTTTCTCTTTTCCAGGCTTTTTTCAACTATTTGCTAATCAACTCCCCCCTCCCCCCGCCACTTCTCTCCCTCCTCACCTGTATCCACCTATCACTTGCCAGACTCTGTTCCATCCTCACCTCTCTTCCAGCTTTCTCGTCCCTACGACAATCATTCTAAAGAAGCATCTCGACCAAAATTCACCTATCCATGTTCTCTATAGATGCTGCCTGACCCGCTGAGGTACTCCAGCTCTTGTTTAAGAAAGAACTGCAGATGCTGGAAAGATCGAAAGGTAGACAAAAATTCTGGAGAAACTCAGCGGGTGAGGCAGCATCTATGGAGAGAAGGAATAGGCGACGTTTCGGGTTAAGACCCATCTTCAGACCAGCTCTTTGTGTCTTTTCCGTAAACCAGCATCTGCAATTCCTTGTGCCTCACTGTTTTATTACTGTAGTGATTCTGCTTAGACTGGGAACATCGTTAGAAGCATGATAATCATAGTCCATTTTACTTTGCACTCATTTGGTTGATCTGTGTATGTCATGGTACTTTTACCAAAACTTTTGCCAAACTTATTTCTTTTACTTTAATTTTGTTTTTTTTAAAATGGTATTATATAAAAGTCTGTTTAGAGACAGACTTATTTAAAAGTCTTGACACCATCAGCAGCTATCAGAGAATACTGCTTGCAAGTTCTCTGACAGGTGCACGTCAGTGCATTAACTCAGTCACTGGCGACAGTCAAGGGCCTGTCCCACGTTGTGATTTTCTGAGTGTCGACGGGCATCAGTGACTGATGCCCGATGTCGCCTAAAAACCGTCAAGTAGGTTTAGGAGAGCTCCCGCTCCCCTCACCATCAACAACACCACAGTCACATCTGTGGAGCCTTTTAAGCTCCTGGGAACCATTATCTCCAAGGCTTAAATGGAGGGCTACCATCGACTCCACAGTCAAAAAGGCACAACAGAGGATGTACTTCCTGCGGCAGCTGAGGAAGCACAATCTGCCACAGGCAATGATGGTCCAATTCTATACGGCCATCGTAGAGTCTGTCCTCACCTTCTCCATCATGGTCTGGTTTGGCTCAGCCACCAAGCACGACATCCGGAGGCTGCAGCGAATCGTCCGATCAGCTGAGAAGGTTATTGGCTGCAACCTTCCCTCCATTGATGAACTGTACACTGCAAGGGCCAGGAAGCGAGCGGGTAAGATCATCTCTGACCAGTCTCACCCTGGACACAAACTCTTTGAATCACTTCCCTCTGGAAGTCGACTCCGGACTGTCAAAGCTGCCACAGCCAGACATAAAAACAGCTTTTTTCCACGAGTAGTAGCTCTACTCAATAACCAAAAATCTGTAGTCTCCTTTTGCTCTGGTATTTTACTTAATTCACATGTTTAATCAATAATGTTTTATTATTGTTTAATGTTTTATGTGTCATTCCTAACTGTCACTGTATGTCGTTGTCACTTGTGGGCGGAGCACTAAGGCAAATTCCTTGTATGTGAATACTTGGCCAATAAACGTATTCATTCATTCATTCAAGTAGTACGACAGGATACAACACAGCCGCATCAAGGTACGACACTCCGCGTCACCATGCATCACCAATTTCCACGCGTCACCATTCTTCACCATAGCACCGGACACGTGTCACCATGCGTCGCCATAGGACGGTATGCAACAGCATACGACAGCAGAGACGGCGCCTGTGATGTCACAGCCGTCAAGCGGCATCAATGTACGTCCACCCGCGACACGATACGGCAAGATACGACAGGTTGCGTCATCTGGGGCGCGTGACGTCATTCGATTACCCAGCTTCCCTATAAATCATGACGCATCGTTGTCGCTTAGTGACGCATGGTGATGCATTGTGACGCACAACGATGCACAATAAATGAGCATAGATAATGAATGTGCGTCACCACATACGTCATCGTGCGAAAGGGCGCACGACATAACACACACAGATGTCGTGCGAGGATTTGAAACATTCCAAAATCCTAGGGCGGCAGGGAGACACCACGCGTCACTACATGCGTCACCACGCGTCATGACCCGATCATGACGCGGCAACTTCTTTTCAGGCTGTCACCTAAAATGTTGCCCAAGTGGGACAGGCCCTTTAGATTAGGAGTTGGCTGCTATTATTTACCTGTGCAATACTTGCCTCAGTTGAGCCTTTCAGTAAAATTATATCAGTGCTTCTGACTCGTTTCCTTTATTGCTCAACCAAAGATTCACCTCCACTTTCACTGACACAGCATGCAATTACACTATTCTTGTGCGCATGCAAACTTTCTCTCCTTCCTCTCCCTCAGAATTATGATCAGATTCTTCTTCACCTATCATCACGCCCACCAAAGACCTCATTCTCTGCAATTTCTATCTCCAGCTTGACGCAAAACATATATTTGGTATTCAAAGAGAATCATTCACATCTCAGAACTCCGGTTCACCCCTCCTTGCCCACGTCAACAAGGAGTTGTAATACTCAACCTCCAACCCTCACTGTCCCCACCATTCATGGCCAAGACGATGTAATAAATTACTCCCACTTCTTTGTATCCAGAATACCGCGTTCACTGCTTACGAAGTTGTCTCCTCCACACTGGGTGATCACTCTAATGAACAACTCAGCTCAATCTTCAAGTCTGAAGAAGGATCTCGATCTGAAAACGTCACCCATTCCTTCTATCCAGAGATGCTGCCTGTCCCACTGAATTACACCAGCATTTAAAATCTATTGGCAATCTTCAAGGCTTCAGTTTTACTGTCATTTTATTCTCTATTCCACCTCAGTCACTTCCTCCTATACTATTCCCTGTATCAATTCATTAATGAATCACTGTATTTTGCTTTGATTTTCTGTTTCTGGGGGAGGCTGGCTTTTAAACAAGTGTTGAGCTTTAAACCCCTGTCTCACGGTACGAGTCTACCCACGAGTGATCCCGAGTTAAAAACAAATTAAACTTGTGGTAATCACATAGAATTAACGTAGCGGGAACGTCGGAGCTCGAGGACGTAACTTAGCCACTCGTAACGCTAACGGCAGGTACTCGGGAAATTTGAAAAAACTTGTTAACTCGTGAAAATCTTTCAAATGTTCGAACTCGTTAAAATAACCGTAGTAGCCCGTGAGTTTACCTAGTGACTCGTGAGATTACCGTATTAACTCGTGGGCACTATCTGTATGTTTATGTTGGTTTTTGTGTTTATATGTGGAAGTTGTCGGTTTTAATCAGCATTGTCTACGGCCCATCGTTAAAATGCATCAGTCTCTGTGATATTGGAGTCAATTCTCCTCAACTGCTTGGCGTTAACGGAGAGCTCCCGAAGCAGAAGGCATCCCGATGTGAATAATGACATGTTTCACTTAACTAAACACAAGACCAGACGGTAAACACGTATCGAAAGTTAAAACTCTGCGCCCAGTTGGAGTGGGGATGATGGAAGAGGAGACAGTTCACATACACCAGCGTCAAATACAGTCCCGAGAATTCATGCAGCTACGCAGTAGTGGTAAAAAAGTAGACAAAAAATATATTCTACTCAGTAACCCGCCCCAGACCTGAATGCCAAAAAATACTGATAAATAAATGAACGTGATTTTAAATATTCAGCTGATATTTACACCGTGAAAGTTTTAACAGAGGTCAAATAAGAAAATGGTGTAAGCTCCAAAGACGTGGGTAGGTTAATGGGCTTGGTGTAAATGTCAATGTGCGGGGATCGCTGGTCAGTGCGGATTCGGTGGGCTGAAGGGCCTGTTTCCGCGCTGTATCTGTAAAACTAAAAACTAAATAGGGAATATGAAGGACATTGGGGAAATAGGCCCAGAAATTTCAGTAGTGCGAAGAAGGGTCTGGACCCGAAACGAGGGGGACAATAAATCGGGAGAGCGGCGTGCTTTGTAACTTTGTCAGCGCCGTAGGTGACTGCTATTCGTATGCATTGTGTATGCAAGCAAATAATTTCACCGTGCCTCGTCACATGTGACAATAAATTATTCCTATTCCTACTCCTTTTCTCCAGAGATGCTGCCTGAGTTACTCAGGCTTTTTGTGTCTACCTTCGGTGTAAACCGGGCTCTGCAGTTCTTTCCCACACAGCTTCCATACACGATCGGCTAGAGCGCAGGGGACATTTTGGGATGGGATGAAAGCATTTGTCTTCCCAGTTAATGGGAAGTGCGGCTCATCCATCACTGGGTTTCCAGCCTCCCAGTATTCCCAACTTGAGATACCCGAGTGCAACGGCGGTTAACGTAATTATACCTGATATATTCTTATATCTTCCAGAGGCACGCAGTTACAATCAAATGACTTAAGTTCAAATCCCACCAGGGCGGCTATGGGATGTAAATTGTTATTGGTAATGGTGTTCAACAAAGCTATGACAGATGACTGTAAAAACATCTGGTGTTCTCGTGCTTCTAAGTGCAGGAATCTGACATCCTTGCCCAGTGTGATACACGTGCAACTCCTGGTCGCCCATAACGTGACCAACTCTGGAATGGGCGAGCAAGCCATTTGGTCAACGACATTGGCCTTGTCTATAACAGCCAGATATATGAATAAATATGTTTTTTTTTGTTTAATATTTTTATTAGAAGCATTGCATATTATCTAATGTACAACAACACTTCAAATACAAATCAGACTTATCACAAACGTTGTACAGATATTACGGGATAATTTATATATGCTACTGTTTTTGATTTTTTTTTGGGAAGGTAAGGGAGTGAAAAAAAAAGTAAAAGTATAAATCAATAATCAAGACATTGTGATTGAATAATAATGATTATATAATAAAAAAATAAAAAATAAAAAAGATATAATCAAGACGTGATTAAATAATAATGATTGTATAATAAAAACATAAAAAGTAAAAAAGAAAAGATAAACAAGAAAAATAAAAAATAAAAACAATTATTATATAATTAAAATTTAAATAAAAGAATTTTTACATTGAATGGAACAGTTTCATATAACAATATCTCTTGAGACATTTATACAGATCCCAATACTTTTTTCATCTAATCCTACACCAGGGTACTTATTGAGTTACGGTGCTGAGCTCAGCTACCCCTTTAAGTAATCAATGAATGGAGACCATATTTGTTCAAAAAGTTCATATTTGTCCATAAGGACAAACCTAATTCTCTCCAAATGTCTCCGACATTTCCACAGTCCACATTTTGATTGTGGGGGATAATGTTCCCTTCCAGAATTTTAATATTAATTTTTTTCCAATTATCAAACAGTAATCAAGAAAATTTCTTTGACACTGTTAATATTAAGCTTGAGTCAGGGACTCCTAATATTATTAACTTTAGATCAAGGTCCAATTTAGTTTTAAGAACCTCAGAGATGATTCCAAAAATATCAGCCCAATAACTATTAAGTTTTATGCATGTTACAAAACTATGCGTTAAGTTGGCTTCTAAATTCTGACATTTATCGCAAATAGAAGAAATGAGAGGAAAAATTCTATTTAATTTTGTTTTTGAGTAGTGTAATCTATGTGTTACTTTAAATTGTACCAAAGTATGTCTGGCATTTAATGAGCATCGGTGTATACGTTGTAAACTTTCTTCCCAAGTGTCTTTCATTATAGATAGACCTATTTCATTTTCCCATATCTGTCGGTATGATTCTGTTGTTGGGACTTCCCTACCCAAAAGAGTATTATATATGCACGCTATTAATTTTTCTGTATTTGGGTGCTTGTTAAGCCACTCATCCAATAATCCTGGCTCTCTATTCTTATAGTCTTGCATGTTTGACTTGATATAGTCTCTAATTTGTAAATACCTGAACAAGTTATTTGGGTGTAATCCATAGAAATCTTTTAATTCTTGACATTTTTTAATTCTCACTCATGGGTGGACTTGCACCATGAGACATGGCCATTAGGTTTTGCTTTTGTTGCTAAAAGCAATTATTTAAAGAAGCGTGTTTCTGAGAAACAATTGTCAGTTTTATTATTGCATCAACAGATGGTAGGTTCACACTACATTGATCTCACCATCATTTTGCTGGCCAACATTTTCATTTTTTGTGAATGGAGTAAATGCAGACAGAGGAGACTGCAGCGAGGGTGTTTGCAAATTTACACCATACTATTTACTGACACCAGCATCTATCCAAGTGATTTTAAAATAAACACAAAAGAAGATAGACACAAAATGTTGGAGTAACTCAGCGAGTCAGGCAGCATCTCTGGAGAAAAGGAATAGGTGCGTTTTGGGTCGAGATCCTTCCTCAGCCTGAGAGTCAGGGGAGAGGGAAACAAGAGGTATGAAAAGGTTCAGAACAAAAAAGTAAACACAGATGATCTGACTCCAGACTCCATACCTCTGCATGACCTGCTGAGTATTTTCAGCTTTTTACTTCGAATTTTTACATTACAATTTGTTTTAAATTGGTTATATTCCAAGAATGAGGTACAAACAGTGAATGGGATGTGGGCAACAATGACAGGCCTGACTACCAGCATGAATAAACACAAAAAGCCAAATAAAGCCTGAATTATATATATGGAACTTGACATTAACAAAGTGTGTCACCTAAAATGTGTCCGTGATTGCCTGGAGTGTAACTTAAACCTACAATAGACAATAGGTGCAGGAGTAATACAGTGAATCCTACCTTCTCCCCATATCCCCTGACTCCGCTATCTTTAAGAGCTCTATCTAACTCTCCCTTGAAAGCAACTTGTGTGGCGGGGTAGATGGATTTCAATGAAGGCTAATGTGTTCTCCCCAACAGATGAGCCAGACATACCATGAAGTCTCACTGCTCTGGAAACCATTCCTAGGTAGGGCCAACATTGGGTGAGACCCCATCATCCCAGACAGATTCATAAGATCATAAGAGAAAGAAGTAGAATTAGGCCATTTGGCCCATCATCTACTCCGCCATTCAATCATGGCTGATCTATCTTTTCCTCCAAACCCCATTCTCCTGCCTTCTCCCTATTACCTCTGACACCCGTACTAATCAAGAATCTATCTATCTCTGCCTTAAATATATCCACTGACTTTGCCTCCACAGCTTTCTGTGACGAATAATTCCACAGATTCACCACCCTCAGTATCAAGAAATTCCAGAGGTTTTCCTCTGCCATCAGTGGACAGGGAGTAAAGGAGTGGAAGATTCCATCAAGGAAGCCCCACAACTTGTATAGACTGCAATAGAAAAAAAGTAATTATGGAACCTCATTCTTCCTGACTGGTACCACAGCTACATCCAAATTCCGTATGTAAAGTAAGTATATAAGTGGCAGCATGGTGAGGCAGTGGCAGAGTTGTTGCTTTACAGCACCGATCCCAACTACCGGTGCTCTCTGTACGGAGTTTGTATGTTCTCCCCGTGACCTGTGTGGGTTTTCGCTGAGATCTCCGATTTCCTCCACAGATGTACAGATTTATAGGTTAATTGCTTAGTAAAATTATAAATTGTCCCTTGCGTCTGTAAGATAGTGTTATGTGTTAATCTGTGCAGAGATTGCTAGTTGGCGGGGGCTCGTTGGGCCGAAGGGCCTGTTTCTGCGCTGTATCTCTAAACCAAACCTAATGGTTCAACATGGTCTAGGGCTTCTAGGTTCACCACAAACTGTTTGGTTAGATCACTGGGCGTTCCATTTATGCTGTTTAGCCTGGGGATTCCTACTTCTTTTCCTCCACCTTTGTTTTCCTGCCCCTTTGTTAACCCCGTAGGAAAATTTGTAACCCACATCACAACTCTAACTTGAAAGACACTTTAGTCATACTGCTCTAGCTGACACCAATCTAAAACTGATTCTTAAACATTGGTGTGTTAAGCACACCTCTATTCGTATTTCTATGCCCTTTGACAACTTACTAACACATCCAAACTTGATGAAATGACAACCATAAATTAAAACAGTGCCTGTTCTGTGAGCGTGGCCAATATTTAAAATGAGATGGAGGATGTGAGGGAGGTTGCAAACACAACCCCCCTGCTAAGATTAATAGCAGGGACAACCTCTTCCGCACAATGCATAGCAATTACGTGCAGGATTTTCATGCCTATTAATGAGCAGGACAAGTGGTGGTGGAAATTGAGAAAGGAATTGCTCAGCAGGTTATCTATGAAGGAGGGTGAGTAAATTAAAGAGTTGAGCTCTCAGCTCACCTTGACCATTGTGTTTTGTGCTCCTGACAGTTTTACAAAGATCTTCAACGTGATGTGGAGCTTCACGGGTCACTTTATGAAAGACAGAATTAGTTAAAAAATGTCTGCGTTTAAAGATGAACTCTACATCATATCGTCTTTAAAACACGGAAATGAATTTCCCTCCTCTAACTGATGTAAGCTCACTATGTCATTTAAAACACCCACTGGAAGTGTACAAGTCTCATTTTCTGGTAGCATGAATATAACTGATTTTTACTTTTCATTTATTCCTGTCAGTTATGCCTTATTACACCCACTTCAGGATCATAATGAATTGCAAGTGCACCCCAATGCTACTGCTGACATAACACTCTAATTTAAGGTAGACAAAAATGCTGGAGAAACTCAGCCGGTGAGGCAGCATCTATGGAGCGAATCCAGCATTTTTGTCTACCTTCAATTTTTCCAGCATCTGCAGTTTGTTCTTAAACATGAAATCTAATTTATGTCATATTTGGGAAGATGTTGCCTGTAAAACTGAAAAGGTTTAACACACTATCATTTGAACAAATAAATGCATTTGTCATACTATCCATCTGGTGCTGCAGGTTAAAAGTGGAAAACGTTCTATTTACTGTATGGTCATCGATTGTATTAATGAGCACCTATGCCAAACGTGAAAATCCAAGCACATGTCAGTATCACCATGGTCTATACCATGCACAAAGTTACTATAATTGAAACAACTTTCACATGTTACAAATGGGTCAGAACATTGAAATGTTGCTAATATGATTCATTTAGGTGTTCACCTTCCCAGTCTCCAGAAATATTGGACCATATCACATCGGACCTGTACATGCAATTCTGCTGCAGCACAATAGCTTCATTCCTAAGAAGAAACCTTGTATTATAGAAAAGAGCATTAGGAAAGCCATTGTGTCAATGGGGGTCTAGAGAATTTCAGATTCATGATAACAAACATATTTTCCATGCAGAACTTTCAATTTTAATAGTTTCAAGTTTATTTTTGCTACTGCAAGCTAAAAATACAAAAGGCTAGATGTTATATCATTTAATGGAGTATCATTGCATAATTGCCCATAAGCAATTCTATTCAATCCTGGCCCTGTGAAACTGACAGTTCTGTACTTAAGGGCCAATAGTGAGGAGCTTATATATTATTATTGTGAGGAAGTTATATAAAAACTTTTTTTTTCCAAGTGTTTTTGCAAGACAACTTTTTTTCTGTTTTTTTCATTTTTTCAAAGTAACTTTCAAGTGGTTTTCTAGTTTACAATCAAAATCGCTTTATAAATAATTTGGCTTGCGTCATGTAAATAGTATTCCCAAATTCAACAATTGCGTTACACCCAATGCAAAGATTGGAAGTGCAATCAGTGCAGAATTACTTGTGCCTCACTTTTTCCTACGATGCCTGCTTTCACAAGTTTCAATGGCCAAGCAGAGAAGCACAGAAAGAATTTACATATGCATTCGAGCTGACTTTTGGTATGCAACGATCAATTAGGCATCCATGTTATCTGGTCCATCAGCACGTTCCCTAATTAACTATGAGTTAATGTGCTCACTGCTAACAACTTTCTACATAACTAGAATATCCGTTGACCTAATCTAAAAGATCATAAAAATCCACATTTCCTGTTATAACTGTTTTTCTGCAAGAGAATATCTTGTGAACCTCAAAGAGAGCAAGAGATAATGATTTTACTTCGGAGTCACGTGAGTGACTTCGTGAAGAACCCGCCAGCAGGCATGCGCGGCATATCGTCGCGCGCATTTGCAGCGGCAGCTGGGGGGGGGGGAGTGCGCTCTCCCCACCGGCCTCCTTCACAAGACCGGCAGGTAAGTATTACCTTCCTTTACAGCATGGACAAGGGCCGCAGGACGACGCTGTCGGGGAGCTGAGTTGTGCTGCGGCCAGCCGACGGCCCTGTCCCCGGAGCTGCTCGGAACGCCGGCAGCTTCAGGAATGCGGCTGTCGGGCACGGAGCTGAGCTGCGGCCAGCCGACGGCCCTTGTCCCCGGAGCTGCACGGAACGCCGGCAGCTTCAGGAATGCGGAAGTCGGGGAGCGGAGCTGAGCTGCGGCCAGCCGACGGCCTTTGTCCCCGGAGCTGCACGGAACGCCGGCAGCTTTACCGCAACGGTGGGGGCAGGAATGAGGAAGTCGGGCGCGGAGCTGAGCTGCGGCCAGCCGACGGCCCTTGTCCCCGGAGCTGCGCGGAACGCCGGCAGCTTTACCGCAACGGTGGGGGCAGGAATGAGGAAGTCGGGCGCGGAGCTGAGCTGCGGCCAGCCGACGGCCCTTGTCCCCGGAGCTGCACGGAACGCCGGCAGCTTTATCGCAACGGTGGGGGCTGGAATGCAGAGTCGGGCGCTCCCGCTAATACAGGGGCCGACTCACCCGAATGGGTTACCGCTCCGGAGCTGCAAGCAACAGGTCCAGACTCCGAGCCCCCCGTCCCCCAAGAGAATAAGGGGGGATACAGGTACGTGGCAAGGGGTCTTGTTTTCTTTTACAGGCAACCTCTCCCCGAGCTCCAGTAGACCCGAGGGGGCTGGGCCGGGGACAGCCGCACGACAGGGGAGCCCTGCAAAGTGCATTGCGTACCGCAGCCAGGGATATCTGCCATCGTGCAGCCCGGGCATAACACTGCTGCGTCGTGTAGGCCTGCTGGAGCAGATACCGCCGACAACACACCCCGTCAGGCTGCGGTCAAGGGCGGAGGTGGCAGCAGGAAGCGGTCGGTCAGCTCAGCGCTGCGAGCGGCCGACCATGCGCCTCCACGCCAAGTAATGGTGTAAGTGTAGAGGTAAGCTTGCACGGACTCCGGGGAGCCAGGTTCCGGGGGCCGGCGCCGAGTCAACTCACCTGCCTTCTTATCAGCCAGGTGGGCCGCCACAGTCTGGGAGAAGACAGACTAGCGGAGAGTCCGTGCGGGAGTCGTATGACCCTACTTGGGCTGTAGGTCACGACGACCTGCCATTGGACCATAGACCCTAAGGGGGTGAGGTCCGATGGTGGAAGCCCCAGTGAATTCGCAGGGCCTGGGGGAAGTCGGCTTGTCCGCTGCATATAGCAGGGACGGTCGCATTGAGCGGTTGGAGCTCTTAAATGGTCCAACGTCTCCATCGGGACCAAGAACGAGAAGAACGGCATCCACTAGCCGTGCAAGGACTCCGCTCAGCTCCTCATCGTCTCCAGCCAGAAGCATTAATGATTGCCCAGCTGCTGAGTTTGACGACGACCATGACAGCCAGTGACCGCTGAACCAGAGCATGAGGAGGATGCTGGATGTGGTGAGTGAAGTTTGCCGTTTCTACCCAGACAGGTGAACCCTGCACCACGAATTGGCGGGCACCATTGATTGCCTACGTATGCACCAACTCTGGAGTCAGATTCTCAATAATACCTTGGAGAAAGGTTCTACACGGGCATAACGGCGTTCTGGAAAACCCTGATCGGGGATAATGTGTCCAGTAAATAGCATGATGCGCTAGCACTCCTATGCAACGCCCAGTATGAGATATATTGCCTGCGTAAGAGCTCCATATAGCCCACACTAAACCCCAAAATTCGCGGGGTTGTGCCGACCATTACCGCTCCACCGCCGCATCAGTTTGCTTGGAGACCTGTACAAACAGGTGAAGGGACTGGACAAAGGAGGCCAAAACAGTGGGCCTCATGAAACTCCATCGGTCAGAGTTCACCCATATCACCGGCAACAGCCTAATACAACCAGTGAACCAAGGCTGCCGGATAGGGCACAAAGATTCTACCGACCTCCATAACGTCCACCCGAAGCACCGTATGTATGGAACCGCCGTTCACTATGGAGGTAAGGGGGTCTGGCTCCTCTCACGCCGTAGTATCCCTCCTGTACGAATAGGTGGGCGATTGCGGGCGGGCCTTGGACATATGGGGAAAACTGTAACCACAGATGAGTTTATTTTACAAAGTGTTCAAGGGTATATAATTCGTGGGAGGTATAGATTCCCATACCCAGCATTCACCTCGTAGGAATTTACTCTATCCCGAAAAGAGGTGGAGGCAGGGCATGCTGAAATTATATGGCGAGCAGGGAAAAGTGGTAATTGGCATAACCAAGCATGGACATATTGAGATAATCAATTTAGCTGAGTTGAACACTTTTGTACAATATACCCATGTCAAAATGGATGCTTTTGGAACAGCTAGGTGGATGCTTTACTCGGGGCACTTTATGGCATGTATCAGTTTGAAAGAAGCATGCTATACGGTGCCCGTCGCTGAGGCTCACAGGGAATTCTGAAGTTGTCTGGAAGGGTGCATTGCCTAATGGAACCATCACAGCTTAGGCTGTTTACCAAGTTGGTATTTACCTGTATTGGCTCTTCTCCGACAACAAGATTATAGTGATGGCATGTTGGATGAAATCCTTATAATGGGGCAGACCCTCCAATTGGCAATTCAAGGAGTGGCTGCAACCAAGGCTCTGCTTGAGAAACTGGGATTGTAATCCATCCAGACAAATCAAAAACTGCATCCGCTACGGGTTATGGATTTGGTGTTCACCTTTAGACACTAATTTAATGAAGTTTATCATCCCCACTAATAAAGCTACTGCTATATCAGAAGAGTGCCACAATCTTGCTTGCACCAGGGTATCGACTATGTGGCAAAACAGCGAAAGTTATTTGGTATTGGTAACTCTAAATTGGTAACTACATTCCCAGCTGCACGATTCGGACCGCTACACTACCGAAATTCACAAAGGTCACAAATCACAGCATTTAAAAAAACAAATGCTGGCTGCTTTGATCGGCCACTTTGGTTTACCACCGGAAGCTAGAAACAAGCTATAATGGTGGGTAGATAATATTAAAGAATGTCATTGACCTATTATATGGAGCAACCCTGATGTTGTGCTACTAACTGACGCAAGTGCACCAGGCTGGGGAGCAACTGGTACGATGTCCAGTTTGTGGTGGCAGATGGAACTCTCATGAGTCTACATTCTTGGAGTCACATGGGATAAACTATATAGAAATGCTGGGGGTGTTTCATGGACTGCGGGCTTCTTACTAATTCATGGGATTACATGTCCGCTTTCGAATAGATAATGCTACAATAATGGTTTACATCAATCATTATGGGTAGTATTAGGTCGCTAGTTTGCAATGAATTGGCTAATACAATTTGGCACTGGTGCATTGAAAGAAATATTTGGATTACTGCGACCTATTTGCCTGGGAAGCTTAATTCAGTGGCGGACACCAGGTCACGTGTCTTCAATGACAACATTGAGTGGATGTTGAACCCCCAGATTTTGGAGATATTATAGCTCAAATTGGGGACACCAGATATTGACCTATTTGCGTCCAGGCTGAACCATCGAATACCAACGTATGTGTTGTGGGAACCCAGACCCTGGGGTAATAGCATTGGATGCATTTTTATCCATTGGGGGAAATGGGTTGCTACGCGTTTCCCCCATGCTGCCTCACCAGTCGGGTATTGCAGAAAAATTAAACTAGACTCTGCAACTGACATATTGATCATTCCCGACTGGCCTACACAACCATGGTACCCGATGGTTGTAGAAATGTACAACAACCATGGATGGCGATTGGGAAACATCCCAAATTGATTACTCACTCCATTACAGGGGGGTCAGTCATCCTTGCCATGGTCATTAAACTTGTTGGCTTGCAGGTTCTGAAAAGACCGCTCAACCGGGCAGGCATCTCGTCAAGAGCCATGAACCTTATTGCAGCATCGTATCAGGAATCCACCCGCAAACAATATCTCACTCAAATCAGAAAGTGGGAGGTTTCTGTGCCCGGAACAACAAGTCCTCCAACTCGGCAACAATACTGGATGTGTTGGAGTTTCTAGCAGGCCTCCATTTTGATGCAGGCCTCAGCTACAGTGCCATCAACAGCGACAGGAGTACGCTGTATTCATACCTGGATATAGGTATCAGCTCCCACCACCTGGTGTCTAAACTAATGAGGGGAGTATTCAATACCAATCCCTCCACAACCCAGATATACAGTAACGTGGGATGTGGGATCATGCTGACCCTACTGAGGAGCTGGGCTCCAATAGATGAGCTACCATTTGAACAGCTCACCCTTAAGGTGGTGATGGTCATGGCACTGGCGACAGCCCAACGAGCCCAGATGTTACAAAAACTGCGACTGGACACCATGGTGGCCAACCATGGTCAAATAAAATTCTTTGGTAAAGAGTTATTAAAACAGGAGTTGCTACTAACGGTTTTAAGTCTTATTCCACCAGGGCTGCAGCGAGAGCCATGAAGGTGCCCATGGACCACATTTTCGCCACTGCGGGCTGGGCCAGTGGGGGAAAAACTTTTCAACGGTTCTATAACAAGTCTCTGGCCGTTCCTGCGACATTCGCAGAAGCTATCCTGGGTACCGCTCAGTAAATGTCTGGCCCCGAATTAGGGGTTGTTGTTTAGTTGATTAATAAATTGTGTTGACTTTTCAGCCGCTGTCAACTGAACTCCATTAACAGTCTTACTCCATCAGAATGGCGGCAGTGTGATAAGCATGGACGTTGTTCAGGGCGTGAAATCACAGAGCTTTGAAATCTTCACGAAGTCACTCACGTGAACTCCGAAGTAAAATAGTAAGATTAAACGAGAACTTACCAAGTTTGAAGTTTGATCTGTATTTTACGAGGAGTCGCGGTGAGGGATTTCGTGCCCACCGCTCCCACCCTCTATCATCAGGTCAAACAGGTAGTTCTACGGTTTTCATCTTACTATTTTTCAGTCATGGTTGGTTCTGTGATTCCACACCGCTGCTTTGAAGGATGCCGCGCATGCCTGCTGGCGGGTTCTTCACGAAATCCCTCACCGCGACTCCTCGTAAAATACAGATCAAACTTCAAACTTGGTAAGTTCTCGTTTAATCTTACTATTATGTTTTCAGATAAAACACATTTATATCCACTCTTAACAATGAGAAATGAAAAATCATGTATCACATTATTGTGTCTGCTGAAAGGATATAGTTAAATGTCACAGGTAGACAAAAATGCTGGAGAAACTCAACGGGTGAAGCAGCATCTATGGAGCGAAGGAAATAGGTGACTTTTGGGTCGAGACCCTTCTTCAGACTGATGTGAGGGTGGGGGGGTGCGAAGAAGAAAGGAAAAGGCGGAGACAGTGGGCCGAGGGAAGGGGAGGAGAAGCAGGGACCACCTGAAATTGGAGAAATCAATGTTCATACCACTGGGGTGTAAAGTGCCCAAGCGAAATATGAGGTGCTGTTCCTCCAAATTATGGTGGGCCTCACTCTGGCCATGGAGGAGGCCCAGGACAGAAAGGTCGGATTTGGAATGGGAGGGGGAGTTGAAGTGCTGAGCCTCCGGGAGATCAGGTTGGTTATTGCGAACCGAGCGGAGGTGTTGGGAGAAGTGATCGCCAAGCCTACACTTGGTCTCACCGATGTAGCGCAGCTGACACCTAGAGCAGCGGATGCAATAGATGAGGTTGGAGGAGGTGCAGGTGAACCTCTGCCGCACCTGGAAAGACTGCTTGCGTCCTTGACTGGAGTCAAGGGGGGAGGTAAAGCAACAAGTGTAGCATTTTCTGCGGTTGCAAGGGAAAGTGCCAGGAGTGCGGGTGGTTTGGGTGGGAAGGGACGAATGCCAGGAGATGGGGTGGTCACTGTATTTTTTATCGTAATGCTGACTTAATATTGTTGTGTTTTGTTTTACATTGTTTCATGTCCATAAATGGTCAATGGGACTTCCAAACTAAATTTGTAGTTTAAAGAGGGAACCCAGCCCAAATCGTCACCTATCCATAGCCTCCAGGGATGCTGCCTGAACTGCTGAGTTACTCCAGCACTTTGTGTTTTACCACAAACTAAATGGCTGCTTGATGTTCAGTGAAAAAAAAAAAAAGAAGAATATATTTAAATCCATTTGCCTTCGCTTTAAAGTGACATTAAGGTTAAAGGATAGATTTCTGAGCCCTCAGCACTGGTAACATATCCGGTCCACTACAAATGAGCTTTGCCAAAGTATATTCATGTGCATGGCCGAGAGGATTGCAGACGTGCACTGCTGCATCAAATAACTGCAGTTACATTTTCCAGGATATAGTACATACTGAACATGTGTACCCTGGGATATGATTGCTTGACTTACGGACATCATTTACATAGGGGCGACTGGTGTGGTGGATTAGCCGGCTGCTGCAGGCATACCCTTCCCCTCCCCTGCTCTTCCCACTACTGATTGCTCTCTCACCGCTGCTGTTTCTGTGATGCTTCCACAAACAATATTTTTGTTAATTTCCAACTTAAGAACAGATCGAGTTATAAATGGAATGGAACCTCGGGGTCTTTACTTTAAGACTTTAGATATATAGTGCAGCAACAGGCCCTTGGGCCCACCGAGTCCGTGCGACCCTAAACACTAGCGCTATCCTACACAATAGGGATAATTTACAGAAGCTAATTAACCTACAAACCTCTGCTTTGATCTGCCATTTTCACACCTTACCTGTCAATACCTCTAGACTCTCTCTTCCCATGACTCTCAGTCTAAAGAAGAGTCTCAATGCGAAATGTCACCCATTCCTTCTCAAAAATCTTTCCATTTAAACGTTTAAAAAAACAAAACTACAATCTTCTCAAGTGGTTCTAATAATGTGGGAAAATGTGAGGAACTTAACTATGTTTCACTACTTTAATAGAGGGGATCTTCAAAAGAGGGGTCTCACAAATTCACAAATGTTTTCATCAGAATCTATTTGGGGAATGATTACTGTGTGTCTCTGCTCTTCTCAAAGGACCTGCTCCATGACTTAAATTTACGTAATTTTCTTTACGTTTAGAAACAAAAACACAAAGAGGACACGCAGGGAATTTGGCTAACTTTCAGCAGGAAAAAGAGTACCGTATTTCCCGGCAATGAAGACGCTATTTTTTACCCAAAAATAAAGCACAAAAATTTACCTGCATCTTGGAGGCCAAAGGTTAGGTTGTTAGCCAAGAAAGATAGACTTGGCTATTCCTCAGTACATCAACTTAAAGAATGATGCTGCTGTACTGCGGGATAGCCAAGTCTATCCCTCATTGCTGGCAGCTGATGGGTAGCGGCTGTAAAGTGGGAAGCGGCTGTGAAAGGACAGCGCCGCGGGGGGGGGGGGGGGGGGGGGAGGGAAAAGTTTCTTTCACAGCATGTGGGGAGTCTGGCCCGGGTCAGCACGGGCAGGAGCGTTGAGAAGGAGGGGGTAGGGGATCATGCCAGCAACTCATTCACTCACAGGGCGCCGAGCCACCGCATTATGGCTGGGGAGCGAAGTAGTTCGGGTGGCTGCTAGTGGCCACCGGAACCGGACAGCGGAACTGGTCGCCATCTCAGCGCCTTTTGTCAGCCCGCTCACCTCTAGCAGTGCTCTCCGTCTGAACACCTCTCCCCTGCCGCTGGCCGGCCTCGCTCATTTCAGCCACTTCCCGCAAATCCTTAAATTCCGACTGCCGCCGGGAACAGGACCTGGCCTCATGCAGTGCTGGGTGACACAGCATGGCATTCACTGCCCGATCCGTGTCTTTCAAGAGCAAAGATCATAGAACAGAGCGGGTCAGCGGGCGATGGATAACAGGACAGCGGGCGGTGGAGCTTACTCCTGTGTCAGCCTGAGTAACCTCAATTGGTCCCTTGAAATAGTATTGTCATTCAATAAGATCACAACTGATTCAACTTTTCCCGATGTGCTCCCATTTTTCACACCATCTCTCCACCTGTCGTCACCCTCCACCCCCCCACCCATTCGGTCATTAAGAATGGAGGAGATCTGGAAGCCTTGGGCAAATTGAATTGTTACCTTCTTTATTTTAATTAATTTTTTTTTTTTTTTGAGTGCGAGAAATTCTATATCCTGCCAGCCTTTTTTCAGAATTTGGCAACTCAAAATGGGGATGCGTCTTCGACGCAGGTGCCTCTTCATTGCTGGGAAATACGGTAGTTGAAAAATTGCTAATTTTCACTGAGAATACTGTGTCTGGGACAAAAATGCCCTTAAGTAGCTTTTGCTCTGTATAAACAGTCTGAAGATTTGCAAGGGGGTTTGAAATTGCTATTAGCACTTTACGAACAGTGAGAATGATATGATATAATAGGATGCAATTAATTCAGACCTTAGCTGAGGTTTACGAGCTGCAGCCTCTTTTGGTCGTTTTCAGATACACACTGAGAGACTAATTGTGCTTCCTGTATGAAATTACCAAGTCGTGCTTTTGGTGATAATTCATAATTATATTCCCTGTAACAAAGCTAATTTGGTATTTAGAATATGCAATTTTAAATCAATATATAGATAGAATTCAAAAGGCATGCCACAAAAATATTTCCGGCATGTTTTAGTTTTGCGAAGTTCTGGAGGTGGCAATCAATATTAATTTTGGATAGATGGACACAACTTTTGTAAAACTGGCTGTGTGCAAACACGTTCCAATTTCATTCACGAATAGTAGCCGCACACTTTTAGTTAGATGTGCTGCCCGGCAAACTGTATCAACACAGAAGTGCATGCATTGCATTGCATTCTGCAATTCTGCAGTCAGGCAATTATTGGCACCAATCTTCACAAGATGCTGGCTTAGCACCTGCCCAGTCAAATTGAAGCATTGCATTCCAACTAATGTTTTATGTCTATCTTGTAAAGTAAATCTTGCATTTAATAGCACTATCCAAGGGCTCTTCAATTTGTAGGAATCTTGGTAATTGCTTAGAGTTGTGATGTGATGGAGAACTGCTTTCTTCGTGGACTGAAGTGAGGAGATAACATTCTTTACATCCAATAGGGAACGCTACAGCTGAGACTCGGTTTACAATTTCTAGTTTTTGTCTTAATTAATCTCTGGTTGCTGTCAATAACAGATGCATTGCCAACAGTTCCCGAGGTCTCCGACCCTACGGTGTGGAGGCAAGGAGAGGCGCATGGGTTCTGGTCTGGTGAGAATATCCAACAAAAGCTGATTTATTTTGGTCTGTGTTTACCCTGCTGAGAAGCAATACCAGCAGAGACTTCACTTTGGCCACGATCTTCCACAGGTTGATTACTGTAGGCTCAGAGCTTATGGGGATTGCTTTGTAATAGCTTTCAAGATATTTTACCTCAAGCTCAGTACAGAGTAGGAAAGTAATATGAGCAATATGTCCACATACACACTTCTAAAATTGCTTTTAAGAGCCGAAAATACCCTTGGTCCAGTGATAGGTACATTAATTTTGTTCTTACCTCAAGAGAAGAAGGCGGTGTCTGCATAAGGTTTCACTATCTGTCAACATCTGCCACCATACCTCCTGATTGTGGCCTCCATTTTTTAGCCACCTTGTTGAATAAATTGCCTTAGAAAAATGCTATCCCCTTTATATTTCAATGATTCAATGAAACTTGTTCAATTATATTATTTCAAACCTTTATGTCTGGTCCTGATCCCATTTTGGGGCTTTAAGCACAAGGGCTGAATATAATGACAGACATACAATTTTTTTCCCAGCTGTTATCAGGCAACTGAATCATCCTAGCACAACCAGAGAGCAGTGCTGAACTACTACCAATCTCATTGGTGACCCTAAGATTATCCTTGATCTGACACTGCTGGCTTTACCTTGCACTAAATGTTATTCCCTTATCATAATCATAATAATCATCATAATCACACTTTATTAGCCAAAATTGTTTTGCAACATACGAGGAATTTGATTTGCCATTCAGTCATACCAATAAAAAGCAAAACACACAAAATACATTTTAACATAAACATCCACCATAGTGACTCCTCCACATTCCTCAATGTGATGGAAGGCAAAAAAAAAGTTCAATCTCTTCCCTTCTTTGTTCTCCTGCGGTCGGGGGCCTCGAGCCTTCCGTTGACGGGACGATCTTGGCTCCCGTAGTCGGCGATCGGGCCCTCCCCGTCGAGGCGACCAAGCACCCGCATCGGGGGGGATCTCAGCTCCCCGTGCTGGGGGATCAGACCCCGGGTCGGGGCTGGCCGAACATCTTGTGACTTTGGAGCTTCCCGACATTGGTTTCTACCCGGGTGACAACTCCTCGATGTTGGAATCTGCAGGCCGCAGTTTGAGCGTCGATCCCATGCAAGAAATCGCAGGCTCCGATGGTAAGTCCACAGCCCCGCGGTGGGGCTCAAAATCAGTCTCGAGCAAGGCCGCCAACTCCGTGATGTTAAGGCCACAGAGCGACTGGAGATACCATCCGGAAAACAATCGCATCTCCAGCAACGTAAGAGATTGAGAAAAATGTTTTCCCCCTCCTCTTCCCCCACCGCCCCACATAAAACAAACCAGAGAACATTAACACATATTGTTAAACACACAAAAAATAACAAAAAAGACGAAAAGACAGACAGACCATTGGCGAGGCTGCCATCGCTGACGGCGTCACCCGGTATGTATCTATACACTGTAAATGGCTGTAATCATGTATTGTAATTTGCTGACTGGATAGCACGCAATAAAAGCTTCTCACTGTACATCTGCACAAACTGGTAATTGTCTGGACTCAGGTCTTGGCAGAAGATGCAGAGCAGACAGTAAAAAAGTTCCAGTAAGCACAAATTTAAACCAAATTTACAATGTACAGATGATGAAACCATGCTTGCCCAAACGGATAATATTTCTGAAGAAGGGTCTCGACCCGAAACGTCACCCATTCCTTCTCTCCAGAGATGCTGCCTGTCCCGCTGAGTTTCTCCAACCATATAACCATATAACAATTACAGCATAGAAACAGGCCCTCTCGGCCCTTCCAGTCCGTGCCGACCATTTGTTTTCCCCTAGTCCCATCTACCTGCACTCAGACCATACCCCTCCATTCCATTCCCGTCCATATAGCTATCCACTTTACTCTTAAATGTTAAAATCGATCCTGCCTCCACCATTTCCACACAGCCACCACCCTCTGAGTAAAGAGGTTCCCCCTCACGTTACCCCTAAACGTCTGTTCCTTAATTCTCATTCTCATGTCATGCCCTCTTGTTTGAATCTTCCCTACCCTCAATGGGAAAAGCTTATCCACGTCAACTCTGTCTATCCCTTTCATCATTTTAAAGACCTCAATCAAGTCCCCTCTTAACCTTCTGCGCTCCAAAGAATAAAGACCTAATTTGTTCAACCTTTCTCTGTAACATAGTTGATGGAACCCAGGCAACATTCTAGTAAATCTCCTCTGTACTCTCTCTATTTTGTTGACATCCTTCCTATAATTAGGCAGCCAAAATTGTACACCATACTCCAGAATTGGTCTTACCAATGCCTTGTACAATTTTAACATTACTTGCCTACTCCTATATTCAATGCTCTGATTTATAAAGGCCAGCACACCAAAGGCTTTCTTTACCACCCTATCTACATGCGATTCCACCTTCAGGGAACTATGCACAGTTATTCCTAGATCTCTCTGTTCCACAGCATTCCTCAATTCCCTACCATTTACCATGTACGTCCTATTTTGATTTGTCCTGCCAAGATGTAGCACTTCACACTTATCAGCATTAAACTCCATCTGCCATCTTTCAGCCCACTTTTCCAAATGACCCACATCTCTCTGTAGACTTTGAAAATCTACTTCATTATCCATAACACCACCTATCTTAGTACCATCTGCATACCTACTTATCCAATTTTCCACCCCATCATCCAGATCATTGATGTAAATGACAAACAACAGTGGACCCAACACAAATCCCTGAAGCACCCCACTGGTCACCGGCTTCCAACCTGACAAACAGCCATCCACCAATACTCTCTGACATCTCCCATTCAGCCACTGTTGAATCCATCTTGCTACTCCGCAATTAACACCCAAAGATTGAACCTTCTTAACCAACCTTCCATGGGGAACCTTGTCAAAGGCCTCACTGAAATCCATATAGCCAACATCCACTGCTTTACCCTCATCAGTAACCGCTTCAAAAAATTCAAGAAGGTTTGTCAAACATGACCTTCCAGGCACAAATCCATGTTGACTGTGGGTACACAAAAAGCTGGAGAAACTCAGCGGGTGCAGCAGCATCTAAGGAGCGAAGGAGATAGGCGACGTTTCGGGCCGAAGGGTCTCGGCCCGAAACGTCGCCTATCTCCTTCGCTCCTTAGATGCTGCTGCACCCGCTGAGTTTCTCCAGCTTTTTGTGTACCCTCGATTCTCCAGCATCTGCAGTTCCTTCTTTAAAAAAATCAATATTGACTGTTCCTGATCCGACCCTGTTTATCCAGATGCTTATATATATTATCTCTAAGTATCCTTTCCATTAATTTGCCCACCACTGATGTCAAACTAACAGGTCTATAATTGCTAGGTTTATTCTTTGAACCCTTTTTAAACAATGGAACAACATGTGCAGTACGCCAATCCTCCGGCACTATTCCCGTTTCTAATGACATTTGAAATATTTCTGTCATAACTCCTGCTATTTCTACACTAACTTCCCTCAATCTCCTAGGGAATATCCTGTCAGGACCTGGTGAATACCGAAGAAAAGAAATTGTTCAATATCTCCCCCATCTCTTTTGGCTCTGCAGCTAACTGTCCATTCTGGCTCTCTAATGGTCCAATTTTATCCCTCGTTATCCTGTTGCTATTAATATAGCTGTAGAAACCCTTTGGATTTACTTTCACCTTTCTTGCCAGAGCAACCTCATATCTTCTTTTAGCCTTCCTAATTTCTTTAAGATTCTTTTTACATTCTATATACTCCTCTAGCACCTCATTTACTCCATGCCTCCTATAATTATTGTAGATATCTCTCTTTTTTCAAAACAAGTGTCCAATTTTCTTTGAAAACCATGGCTCTTTCCAATTTTTACTATTTCCTTTCAACCTAACAGGGACAAAAAGATTCTGTACTCTTACAATTTCCCCTTTAAATGTCCTCCATTTCTCTTCTACATCCTTCCCATAAAACAAAGTGTCCCAATTCACTCCTTTTAAATCCTTACGCATTCCCTCAAAGTTAGCCTTTCTCCAATCAAAAATCTCCACCCTAGGTCCAGTTCTGACTCTCTCCATAATTATATTGAAACTAATGGTATTTTGATCACTGGTCCCGAAGTGCTCACCAACGCATACCTCCGTCACCTGACCTGCCTCATTTCCTAACAGGAGGTCCAGCACTGCCCCTTCCCCAGTAGCCTTTGCAAATCTCCCTGCCAGGATATTGGTCCCCCTCGGGTTCAAGTGCAACCCGTCCTTTTTGTACAGATCATGCCTTCCCCAAAAGAGGTCCCAGTGATCAGGAAACTTGAATCCCTGCCCACTGCACCAGTCCCTCAGCCACGCATTTATCCTCCACCTCATTCCATTCCTACTCTCACTGTCACGCGGCACAGGCAGTAATCCTGAAATCGTTACCCTTTTGGTCCTTCTCCTTAACATTCCCCCCAACTCCCTAAATTCTCCCTTCAGGACCTCGTCTCTTTTTCTGCCTATGTCATTGGTACCTATGTCTACCACAACATCAAGCTCCTCTCCCTCCCTTTTCAGAATCTTTTGGACACGTTCCAACACATGCAAGACCCTGGCACCAGGGAGGCAAACTAACATCCGGGTCTCCCGACTGCGTCCACAGAATCGCCCATCCGACCCCCTAACTATAGAGTCCCCTATTACAATTGCCCTCCACTTTTTGCTACCCTTCTGAGCATCTGGGCCGGTCTCTGTGCCGGAGACCCGGCCGCTGTTGCTGCCCCCAGGTAGGCTGTCCCCTCCAATCGTACTCAAACCCGAGTACCTATTTTCCAGGTGTACAGTCACAGGGGTACTCTCTAGCCCCTGCCTCTGCCCCTTGCCCTTCCTAACCGTGACCCACTTGTCTGCCTCCTGTGGTCTGGGAGTGACTACCTCCCTGTAGCTCCTCTCTATGACCTCCTCACTCTCCCTGACCAGACGGAGGTCATCGAGCTGCTGCTCCAGGTTCCTAACACAGTCTTTCAGGAGTCCCATCTCGACACACCTGGCGCAGATGTGGACGTCTGGAGGGCTATAAGATTCCCTGACCTCCCACATCTGACATCCAGAACAGTACGCTTCCCTTGCCTTCATACTCCCCACTTACGCAGGATACAATATCAACACAATACGAAATCACTACAAACTGCTGAAATTTGATCGCCAATCAGCTGCTTATCCTAGTCCACTTCCCACCAATCAGCGGCTTCTTCAAAAAAACCACTTCTCCGAATGGAACGTTATGGATTTCGGTAAGCCCAGCGCTGGATTTTAAAGCTTACCGGTCCGGTGTCGCTCCTCCCCGTCCTTCTCTTCCAACGGCTCCTGTGGGCCTCTCAGAAAAACAAGCCCCGCGCTTGATTTTAAAGCTTACCGGTTGGGTAACATTTGAGGCCGAACATTTTGTGTATCAATTTAAGCCAGTCTGTTATGTGCCGAGTCATGGCCAGGCAATGACCTTCCTAAACAAAAGCATGTCTGCTTGCCAATTTTTGGCTTTTAATGGTAAAATCATCATTAGTACCCAGCCATCACTAAATATACCCACTAATGTCAACCATGGCTTCCATCACCAACTACCATCAACATCCTGAGTCTGAAGTAGGGTCCTGACCCAAAATGTTGCATGTCCAAGTTCTCCAGAGATGCTACGTGACCTACTGAGTTATTCCAGCACTTTGTATCTTTTCCTGGAGGTTATAATGACCAAAAACATTGACTGGACCAGCTACAGAAATATCATGATTGCAAGACAATTCAGAGGCTTACATCCTAACTCACCTTTCCGCTATCAACTGTGCACAAGTTAGGTATGTGGTGGAACACTCTGCACGTCCAGATAAATGGGAGGTCCATAGACATTCAAGGAGCTCAGTATCAAACCCGAACAAAGCAGCCCAATTCATTGATAACTCAGTCATCTCTCTAAATCTGCCACCCACAGCACAAGATGGATGTAATGCTGAGGTTCTATAAGACACTGGTAAAGCCGCATTGGAATATTGTGAGCAATGTGGGCACCATATCTGAGGAAGGATGTGCTGGCTCTGGAGATAATCCAGAGGAGGTTTACAAGAATGATCCCAAGAATGAGTACGTTAACATATGATGAGCGTTTGTCGACACTGGGCCTGTACTCGCTGGAGTACAGAACAATGAGGGGGGAACTCATTGAAACTGTACAACATAGCGAAAGTCTTGGAAAGAGTGGCTGTGGAGAGGATGTTTCCACAAGTCGGTGAGTCCAGGACTAGAGGTCCTAGCCTAAGAATTAAAGGATGTTCTTTTAGGAAGGAGACGAGGAGAAATTTCTATAATTAGAGGGTGGTGAATCTGTGGAATTCTTTGCCACAGAAGGTTGCGGAGGCCAAGCCAGTGGATATTTTTAAGGCAGAAATAGATAGATTCTTGATTAGTACAGGTGTCAGATGTTGTGGGGAAAAGGCAGGAGAATGGGGTTAGGAGAGAGAGATAGATCAGCCACGATTGAATGGCAGTGTAGACATGATGGGCTGAATGGCCTAATTCTACTCCCATCACTTATAACCTTATGGCTGGAAGAGGCCGAGGATGGAAAAGAACACCTGACAAACTAATAACCTTTACCAACTGGAAGCTATGGGGCAGCAAGTTCTATAATATTCTAATGTGGAAATATACCTGCATTTCTGTATAATTTCTGAGCCAAAATATTGGGGCAGCATACCTATATCACAAGAAAAGTAGTTAAAAAGGTAATTGCTTGCCAGAGAATGATGATCATTAAATGCTGATCTGTTAGAATGCAGATTACATTTTCGGAGCGAATTGAACAAAACACAGATATTTACAGCTTACAAGGAGATCATCCAGCCATTGTGTCATGTCCAGTGGAAAAGGCTTTTCAGACTAATCTCACTTCCTAGCCTTCATTCACTAGACTTGAATCACTGAACTCCCTCCATCATCATCATCGACTTTTGTGTTCCCAGTAATCTTCGATGAACCCAATTAGTTACAGCTTGCCAACATCAACATGACCACATTATCCAACTTTCTGTTAGATAGCTCATTCTCCATCCATGCTAGTAGTTCACTGAAATGCACATTTCTTTTGGATTTGTTTTTCTGTGCGATGTTATCTAATGACATTCGGAAATCAAATTCACCACATCTATCTGTTTGCTTGTCCAAGAATGTGAATAAATTTGTTAAAAACTATTCCTAGGCTGACTTTGCATAGATTCCAGCATTTTGACTGTTTTTTCGAGTTTCCTGCTGTAGGTCTTTTTTTTAACACAAATTTTCAAACTTACATTTACAATTTGCAAATGTAGGGATTAGACTATCGGGTCTAGGGCACTACTAAATTGTAATCATGTATTATCTTTCCGCTGTCTGGATAGCACGCAACAAAAGCTTTTCACTGTACCTCGGTACAGTTGACAATAAACTAAACTGAACAGAACTGAACATGCTCAGAGGTACTACCACATACCCTTAACTCTACCTCATCCATTATTGCACTTACAATTTATTTTGTACTACTTCAGTTTGCACTACAACCTTTGTATTACTATGCTCTCTTTGCATGTTTTTGCATTCATTCTGCCATTTTTACTTCCTTAGAAGATTGAGGAGATTGGATATGTCGATAAAATACTCTATTGAACTTCTTCAGGTACAGCAAATAACATATAGATTGTTTGCATCACAGCCTGGTTTGGTAACTCAAACACCCAGGTATGAAGGAGACTACAGAGGGTGGTAGATACTGCCCAGTCCATCACAGGTACTGACCTCCCATACATTACAGGGATCAATAGGAGATGTATATTATCAAAGACCCATGCCAGCATTTTGCTACTACAGTTAAGGTGGTGGTACAGGAGCATGAAAACTGTGACCACTAGTTCAAGAACAGCTTCTTCCCTGCATCAATAGGAGTCTTGAATACTGATTGGTACTGATTGGGGATGATCAGCCACGATCACATTGAATGGCGGTGCTGGCTCGAAGGGCCAAATGCCTACTCCTGCACCCATTGTCTATTGTCTATAATATTGACCTTAGCAACTATCTTTGGGCTGTAACATTGATTGCATTATGGATTCTGTCTTCTTTTGAACTATTATGGTTACCTCATATGATTGGTATCAATATTGTAATTTTGAATGTTATATATTATCTGGGTGTGATTGTGCTAATCATAAGATGCAGCAAGTAAGAATTTCATTCTTGACACTTTCATTGTTGTATTTATAGATAATTATTGTATCCTCTATGAGTTTCATGCAGACTAGGAATTTCACTGCACCCTATTGTATATGAATCTGAATTTGAAATGTTCTTCAATTCACTCCTGCAGTAGAGATTCCATTCTTTTTCCAACAACTAATGTTAAGATGACTGGTCTATAATTTCCAAGACATTTTCCAGCCTTGTTATAAAAAGGATTGTATTATTTGCCATCAATCCACTGGTCCTATATGTGATGCCTATTTTATCCCTTCTCTAGCTTTATTTAAAATTCATAAATGCAATCCATCCAGTCCAGGAACATTATTCTCCCTGTGGTTAAATAGTTCATTTACTAATTAGCTTATTTTACTCTTTTAAATGTATTTATGTAATGATCCATCTAATTAATGAATGTTATGAATGCAAAATCACATATTAAAGGGATGAATTACAAGCATTTGTGGACCAAGTCACAATGGATACCAAGTTGATGGTGTTGTAGGAAAGAACTGCAGATGCTGGTTTAAAGCAAAGGTTGGCATAAAATGCTGGTAGGCATAAAATGCTGGAGAAACTCAGCGGGTGAGGCAGCATCTGCAGATCAAAGGAATAGGTGATATTTCTGGTCGAGACCCTTCTTCAGACTTGACCCGAAACATCACCTATTCCTTCGCTCCATAAATGCTGCCTCACCTGCTGAGTTTCTCCAGCATTTTTGTCTACCTTCGATTTTTCCAGCATCTGCAGTTCTTTCTTAAACACAAAATGCTGGAGTAACTCAGCGGGACAAGCAGCATCTCTGGAGAGAAGGAATGGGTGACGTTTCGGGTCAAGTGTGAATAAGGGTCTCAACCTGAACCCATTCCTTCTCTTCAGAGATGCTGCTTGTCCCGCAAAGTTACTCCAGATTTTTTTTGTCTAAATTGATGGGGGTGTTTGCTGAACATCCAATGCAAATGCTCAAGGCAGATAGTCAATCACAGTGCAATGATAACCTGATATCTTTGATATCAGCATTGCTATCTAGAAGCATAGTGTCCAACTAATTGGCTGTCAGAACACTGACAACTAAACAGAACTAAAGAGAAAGGAGATTTCACCAGTGATATTATGAGATCTTTCTCAATCTAAAGATATCATTCAGGCTTACAGAATCACAGTCATAGAGACCATAAAGACTCTTCTGCCCAACTCATCCATGACAGCCAAAATGCCCCATCCAACCTAGTCCCATTTGCTTGTGCCTGGCCCATATCCCTCCATTCCAATCCCTGGAAAATACATTTTAAATTTTGTCATTGTACGTGCCTCAAATACCTCCTCTGGCAGCTGCACCCTCTGTATGAAAAAGTTGCCCTTCAGGTTCCTATTGCCAGAATAGCGTTGTATTTCCCCTACCAATACAGAGTGAGAGAATCCGAGCTCATAGTGGAGCATGTGAAATTGAGTGAATGAATGCCTTCATCATTACTTTCTGCTTACTATTTTTGTATTTCCCAGGCAGCCTATGCCAGCTATCAATCCGACCTGTACGCTTCCTGCTTGCCTGCATTAGTTCCATATCCCTCCATGTCCTTTGGTTTAGTTTAGTTTAGTTTAAAGATACTGTGGAAACAGGCCGTTCAGCCCACCGAGTCCATGACGACTAGCGATTCCCGTACATTAGCACTATCCTACACAATAGGGACAATTTACAATCTTTACTGAAGCCAATTTTACTTCGGAGTCACGTGAGTGACTTCGTGAAGACCCCGCCAGCACGCATGCGCGGCATATCGTCACGCGCATTTGCACTGGCAGGCTGGGGGGGGGGGGGGGGGGGAGTGCGCTCTCTCCTCCGGCTCCTTCACAAGACCGGCAGGTAAATATTACCTTTTCTTCACAGCATGGACAAGGGCCGGAGGACGTCGATGTCGAGGAGCTGAGCTGCGGCCAGCCAACGGCCCTTGTCCCCGGAGCTGCAAGAAACGCTGGCAGCTTTAACGCATGGTGGGGGCAGGAATGCGGAAGTCGGGCGCTCCCGCTGATTCAGGGGCCGACTCACCCGAATGGGTTACCGCTCCGGAGCTGGATGCAACGGATCCAGACTCCGAGCCCCCGTCCCCCAAGAGAAGAAGGGGGCATACAGGTACGTGGCAAGGGGTCTTGTTCTTCACAGGCAACCTCTCCCCGAGCTCCAGAAGACCCGAGGGGGCTGGGCCGGGGGACAGCCGCACGACAGGGGAGCCCTGCAAAAGTGCAACACGTACCACAGCCAGGGAATCTGCCGTAGTGCAGCCTGGCAACATCACTGCTGCGTCGTGTAGGCCTGCTGGAGCAGATACCGCCGACAACACACCCCGTCAGGCTGCGGTCAAGGGCGGAGGTGGCAGCAGGAAGCGGTCGGTCAGCTCAGCTCTGCGAGTGGCCGACCATGCGCCTCCACGCTAAAAGATGGGCAAGAGTGGAGGTAAGCCTGCACGGACTCCGGGGAGCCAGGTTCCGGGGGCCGGCGCCGATTTAACTCACCTGCCTTCTTATCAAACAGGTGGGCCGCCACAGTCTCGGAGAAGACAGACTAGCGGAGAGTCCGTGCGGGAGTCGTATGACCCTACTTGGGCTGTAGGTCACGACGACCTGCCATTGGACCCTAGACAGCACCTTATGGAGGTGTGGTCCGATGGTGGAAGCCCCAGTGAGTTCGCAGGGCCTGGGGAAGTCGGCTTGTCCGCTGCGTATAGCAGGGACGGTTGCATAGAGCGGTTGGAGCTCTTAGTGGTGCAACGCCTCCAGCGGGACCGGGAACGAGAAGAGCGGGACTCGCGGGCATCCACTAGCCGTGCAAGGACACCACTCAGCACCTCATCGTCTCCAGCCAGAAGCATTAATGATTGCCCAGCTGCTGTGTTTGAAGACGACCCGGGACAGCCAGTGACCGCTGAGCCAGAGCATGAGGAGGATATGCTGGATGTGGTGAGTGAAGTTTGCCGTTTCCACCCAGACAGGTGAACCCCTGCACCACGAATTGGCGGGCACCATTGATTGCCTAATTATGCACCAACTCCGGAGTCAAGTTCTCAATAATACCTTGGAGTAAGGTTCTCCACGGGCATAACGGCGTTTGCTAGGACCCTGGTCGGGGATAATGTGTCCAGTAAACAGCAAGATGCACTGGCACTCCTATGCAACGTCCAGTATGAGATAAACTGCCTGCGTAAGAGCTCCATATAGCCCACACTCAACCCCAAATTCGCGGGGTTGTGCCGACCGCTCCACCGCCGCATCAGTTGTTTGGAGACCTGTCCAAACAGGTGAAGGGACTGGACAAAGGAGGCCAAAACAGCGGGCCTCATGAAACTCCATCGGCCAGAGTTCACCCATATCACCGGCAACAGCCTAATACAACCTGTGAACCAAGGCTGCCGGATGGGGCACAAAGATCCTACCTACCTCCATCTCAACAAACACAACGACCTTTTAGGGCAAGGCCAACAGCGGCCTGCATGGAAAATGCGGCCGCCGGCCCGTCAACCTCCATAACGTCCACCCGAAGCACCGTATGTACGGAACTGCCGTTAACTATGGAGGTAAGGGGGTCTGGCTCCTCTCACGCCGTAGTATCCCTCCTGCACGAATAGGTGGGCGATTGCGGGCTGCCTTGGGCATATGGGAAAACTGTCACCACAGATGAGTTTATTTTACAAAGTGTTCAAGGGTATATAATTTGTTGGAGGTATAAATTCCCCTACCCAGCATTCGCCTCGTAGGAATTTACTCTATCCAAAAAGAGGTGGAGGCAGGGCATGCTGAAATTATACGGTGAGCAGAAAAAGGGGTAATTGGCATAACCAAGCATGGACCTATTGAGTTTGAGTCTAATATGTTCACCAGCAGTAAAAAAGAAGGGGGATGTCGGATTATAATAGATTTAACTGAGTTGAACACTTTTGTATAATATACCCATTTCAAAATGGATACTTTTGGAACAGCTAGGCAGATGCTTTACCCAGGGTACTTTATGGCATGCATCGATTTGAAAGAAGCATGCTATACGGTGCCCATCGCTGAGGCTCACAGGGAATTCTGAAGTTGTCTGGAAGGGTGCATTGCCTAATGGAATCATCACAGCCCTAGGCTGTTTACCAAATTGGTATTTACCTGTATTGGCTCTTCTCCAACAACAAGATTATAGTGATGGCATATTGGATGAAATCCTTATAGTGGGGCAGACCCTCCAATTGGCAATTCAAGGAGTGGCTGCAACCAAGGCTCTGCTTGAGAAGCTGGGGTTGTAATCCATCCAGACAAATCAAAACTGCACCCGGTACGGGTTATGGATTATTTGGTGTTCACCCTAGACACCAATTTAATGAAGTTTATCATCCCAACTAATAAAGCTACTGCTATAATAGAAGAGTGCCACAATCTTGCTTGCGCCAGGGTACCGACCATTCGGCAAACAGCAAAAGTTATTGGTATTGGTAACTCTAAATTGGTAACTACATTCCCAGCTGCACGATTCAGACCGCTACACTACCGAAATTTACAAAGATCAAAAATCACAACGTTAAAAAACAAATGCTGGCCGCTTTGATCGGCCAATTCGGTTACCACCGGAAGCTAGAAATGAGCTACAATGGTGAGTAGATAATATTAAAGAATGTCATTGACCTATTATAGTGAGCAACCCTGATGTTGTGCTACTAACTGACGCATGCGCACCAGGCTGGGGAGCAACTGGTACGATGTCCAGTTGTGGTGGCAGATGGAACTCTCATGAGTCTACATTCCTGGAGTCACATGGGATAAACTATATAGAAATGCTGGGGGCATTTCATGGACTGCGGGCTTACTGTACTAATTCACGGGATTACATGTCTGCTTTCGAATTGATAATGCTACAGTAGTGGCTTACATCAATCATATGGGTAGTATCAGGTCGCTAGTTTGCGATGAATTGGCTAATACAATTTGGCACTGGTGCATTGAAAGAGATATTTGGATTACTGCGACCTATTTGCCTGGGAAGCTTAATTCAGTGGCGGACACCAGGTCACGTGTCTTCAATGACAACATTGAGTGGATGTTGAACCCCCAAATTTTGGAGATATTATAGCTCATTTTGGGACACCAGATATTGACCTATTTGCGTCCAGGCTGAACCATCGAATACCAACGTATGTGTTGTGGGAACCAGACCCTGGGGCAATAGCAATGGATGCGTTTTTATCCATTGGGGGAAATGGTTTGCTACGCATTTCCCCCATTCTGCCTCACCAGTCGGGTATTGCAGAAAATTAAACTAGACTCTGCAACTGGCATATTGATCATTCCCGACTGGCCTACACAACCATGGTACCCGATGGTTGTAGAAATTTTAAAACAACCATGGATGGCGATTGGGAAACATCCCAAATTGATTACTCACTCCATTATGGGGGGGTCAGTCATCCTTGCCATGGTCATTTAAACTTGTTGGCCTGCAGGTTCTGAAAGACCACTCATCCGGGCAGGCATCTTGTTAAGAGCCATAGACCTTATCGCCGCATCATGCCGAGAATCAACTCGGAAACAATACCTCACCCAAATCAGAAAGTGGGAGGCTTTCTGTGCCCGGACCAACAAGTCTTCCAACTCGGCAACAATACCTGATGTGTTGGAGTTTCTAGCAGGCCTCCATTTCGATGCTGGCCTCAGCTACAGTGCCATCAACAGCGCCAGGAGTGCGCTGTCCTCATACCTGGATATAGGTGTCGGCTCCAACCACCTGGTGTCTAAACTAATGAGGGGAGTGTTCAACACCAACCCTCCACGACCCAGACATACAGTAACGTGGGATGTGGGGATCGTGCTGACCCTACTGAGGAGCTGGGCTCCAATAGATGAGCTACCATTGAAACAGCTCACCCTCAAGGGGGTGATGCTTATGGCACTGACTACAGCCCAACGAGCCCAGACGTTACAGAAACTGCGACTGGACAGCATGGTGGCCACCCTGGTCAAATAAATTTCTTTGTCAAAGAATTATTAAAACAGCACAGGCCAGGGGCGCATGGGCTGCAGTTGGAATTTCGGGCGTACCCTGTAGATGCCACTCTCTGCATAGTCACCCATCTCCACCACTACATCCGAGTTACTGGAGTTATCAGGATGAAGGAACAGGGGCTCCTCATCAGTCATAAACCTCCGCATCATCGGGTGACTACACAGACGATCGCCAGGTGGTGCTGGATGCAGCAGGAGTTGCTACTAATATTTTTAAGTCTCATTCCACCAGGGCTGCATCCATATCAGCGGCGAGAGCCATGGAGGTGCCCATGGACCACATTCTCGCCACCGCGGGCTGGGCCAGTGGGGAAAATACCTTTCAACGGTTCTATAACAAGCCTCTGGCCGCCCCTGCGACATTCGCAGAAGCTATCCTGGGTACCGCTCAGTAAATGTCTGGCCCCGATTTAGGGGTTTGTTGTTTATTTGATTAATAAATTGTGTTGATTTTTCAGCCAGTTTCGACTGAACTCCATTAACAGCCTTCCACCATCAGACTGGCGGCAGTGTGATAAGCATGGACGTTGTCCAGGGCGTGAAATCACAGAGCTTTGAAATCTTCACGAAGTCACTCACGTGACTCCGAAGTTAAACGAGAACTTACCAAGTTTGAAGGTTGATCTGTATTTTACGAGGAGTCGCAGTGAGGGATTTCGTGCCCACCGCTCCCACCCTCTATCATAAGGTCAACCAGGTAGTTCTACGTTTTCATCTTACTATTTCTTAGTCATGGTTTGGTTCTGTGATTCCACACCGCTGCTTTGAAGGATGCCGCGCATGTGTGCTGGCGGGGTCTTCACGAAATCCCTCACCGCGACTCCTCGTAAAATACAGATCAACCTTCAAACTTGGTAAGTTCTCGTTTAATCTTACTATTAACTTGCAAACTTGTACGTCTTTTGAATGTGGGAGGAAACCGGAGCACCCGAGGAAAACGGTGAGAATGTAGAAACTCCATACAGACAAGCACCCGTAGTCAGGATCGAACACGGGTCTCTGGCGCTTTAAGGCAGCAAGTCTACGGCTGCGCCATCGTGCCGCCTCTGTTCATTCAATTATTTACCAGGTGCCCCTTAAATGTTGTAACTGTTCCTGCTGCTGACACCTCTTCTGGCAGCTCAATCCAGATGCCTACTATGTATGAAACATGTACATCTCAGATCCCCTTTAAATCTCCTCCCTCTCACTGGAAACCTTTGAGTTTTAGATGTCCCTGCTATGGGAAACAGGCACTGGCTATCCACTCTATCTATGTGTCTCATCATTTTACCTACATCTAAGATGTCAGCTCTTGCTTCCTTCACTCCAGGAAAAACAGATCTAGTCCATCCAACCTTATAACTCAAGCCCCAAAATCAAGGCAACATCTTTGTGAATCTTTTCGGCATCCTCTCTAGCTTAAACATTTTTTTTTAATAATGTGGTGACCAAAACTGCACTCTGTGCTTCAAGTGCAGCATGACCTTGGGTTGAAATAAAAAGATGGAAGTTTGAGTTATTTTGTAGAGTTGATACAACTCAGGGGCTATAAGTTGAGGGTGAGGTTGGTTTGATGAGAGGAGGTAGGTGTGAAGTGGAGGATAGGGTATGAGGGTACTGTCACAGCCACAGAACTGGGCATTACAATAATAGCCAGCGCCATTTTCTCTACCTGTTTCCTCTATTAGCTGCTGATGCTTCTAGTAATGCTCTATCTTGCCCTGCAAGGCATATTGTATAATCCGTTTAGGGGATGTGGCTGTAAAGGTTGAGGAGGTGGCAATTAGCAAGCTTGGGCAGCTTACAACCCAGCGGTATGAATATTGATTTCTCTAACTTCAAGTAACTTTCTGCATCCCCTCTCTCTGCATCCCTCCTTCACCCTAGTCATCGTACTAGTTTCTCTGTCATCCTGGTGGATTTCATCGTCCGTATAATTCGTTTTCACCTACCCCACAGCCAACAATGGACCGTTTTGTTGATCATTATAACTCTTTTGCATACCTTTCATTCATTTGTTCTCTATCTCTCATTCATTTGTTCTATAACTGTCTATTTCTCTCATTTCCCTTTCCTCTGAATCTCAGTCTAAAGAAGGGTCTCAATCCGAAATGTCACATATTCCTACACTCCAGTGATGCTGTCTGACCCGCTGAGTTACTCCAGCTTTTTGCGTCTGTCTTTGGTATGTAGTGTGACTTGGCATGAGGCTTGTTGCAGTGCCAAATCAGCAAGGCACGGTGGAGCTTTTCAATGCAAGCCATATATCCTGTCTGATAGAGGTTGTGATGATGACAAATCGAGGGCATTGTACATCGACTGGCACACGATGCTCTTGGTGCAGTTGGTGAGATGTGGAATTTGAAAAATCAATTTACTGATTTGACTACTTGTATGTTTAAGAAAGAACTGCAGATGCTGGAAAAATCGAAGGTAGACAAAAATGCTGGAGAAACTCAGCGGGTGAGGCAGCATCTATGGAGCGAAGCAATAGGTGACGTTTTGGGATCTCGACCCGAAACGTCACCTATTCCTTCGCTCCATAGATGCTGCCTCACCTGCTGAGTTTCTCCAGCATTTTTGTCTACCTTTGACTACTTGTATGAGCTTCTGCAACTTCACGCAGCACTATATTAAGAACATGTTTCTAGATTCCTAGAACTGACTTCTGGGATTATTTCCTCCAACTCCCTTCTACACTAGTCTGAAGAGCCTCCTGGCTCCTTTGGGCATACAGGGCATTTCCCGTACTGTTCACCTTTCGGAAAGTGCTATATTTAGCAAACATAGAACTTCTTCGCTATCTTTGTGCACCGTTACGCATCGTCTCCTAGCTGCACGCGAGGAAAGCCTGCCAGAGCCAGCCACTTTAAGACGTAAGGCTAAAAAGGATGGAAGCTCATCATAACAGGAATCACTCTCACACAATATTGGCCCTTACCTATAAGCAGCACATTCAGATCCAGCTGGACATTGCAATCACTGTAACAAGCTGGAAATACGAAGTTGTGCCTGATTCATACCAAAGAGTTAGTCCCACATTTCACCCATTTGGAGATGTTAAATTTAGTACCAACCATCTTTTATAATTGTGCTTCTGATATTAAAAATGTACAATTTTGTTATGCAGTTTTTGAGTACCATTGAATTATCTTTCTTTACATTCACAGTTAATCATAAATTGAATAAAATGTTATTTTATATATATTCACAGTCTAATATTAATTCTGCATCCTCCAATAACATCTTAAATGAATAAACCATGCACAATAAAATAAATAAAAATCAATTCAGTTGCTATATAGCCTATTATTGTGGTTGGAAGAACTAATTTCACAGATATTTAAGGGCGTGAAGGCTTTGTAGAGGATGCAAAAGAGATTTGCCAGGGTAGGATAGACAGACAGAATCTGTCTCTCAGGGTGGTAATGTCAAAGATTCAAGAACATAGCTTCAAAGTGAGAGGGGAGGAGTTTACAGAAGATGTGTAGGGTTAATTTTGTTACCCAGAGAATGGTTCATGCCTGGAATGCACCTCTAGGGGAGATGGTGAAAGCAGATATGGGAGTGGCATGAGAGAGGTTTTTAGATGGGCACATGGATGTGCAGGGAATGGAAGGATATGGAACCACATGTAATCAGAAACGATTAGTTTAATTTGACCACGTTCAGCACAGGCATCAAGGGCCCGAAGGGCCTGCTCCTGTACCGTACTGTTCTTTATAAACAAGAATAATATTAAATGGAATAAAAGTTTACCACAGCCTAGAGTCTGAAAGAATTGTTGACAAAGTTCACGATTCACCACTGGACAAAAGAAAGACTGCAGATGGTGGTACAGATAGCAACAATAGCAGTCATATAGTCATACAGTGAGAAAACTGGCTATTCGGCCCAACTTGCCCACACCGACCAACATGGCCCAGCTACACTAGTCCCATCTGCCCACATTTTTTCCATATCCCTACAAAACTGTCCTATCCATGTACCTGTCTAACTGTTTCTTAAACGTTGGAATATTCTCAATGACCTCCTTTGGCAGCTTGTTCCATACACCCACCACCTTCAGTTACCTCTCAGATTCCTTTTAAATCTTTTTCCCTTCACCTAAAACCTATATCCTCTGGTCCTTGATTCATCTACTCTGGGCAGGAGACTGTCCATCTACCCAATCTAATCCTCTCATGATTTCATGAGCGGCGGCCATTTGGAAGTTTTAGGGGGAGAGGGATGTTTTGAGGGAAGCGGGGCACAAATTTGCTGGCAGCTGGATGCATGGGCAGACATGTTGCTCCCGCATCTTGTGCTGCTGCTACTCCTCCTTCTCCTGATTCCCCTTTTCATCCTCCACTTTTTTGCTGCCCCGTCAGTAGCAAGGGCTGGCCTGTTCAGTGAAGTTCTGCAGTGCACAAACGCAGATCTGCAAATATAATACTTGTGGGAAAACAACCAAGTCGTCAGAAGTGAATAAACAGTCTTACAACACAAACCAGCAACTAATCTCAAAGTCGGAGTGTTTTGTCATCATGCTGAGTATTTTCATCATGAATTGTTGGATATGTTCATCATACGGTGACAGGGATGCCCGCTTTAATCAGTAGCACTACCAACAGGCATATGTGCCTCATTTAAGCATTCATTAACTTGATTCAACAGAGATTCCACTTTCCATGTAGGTGAGGACACGGGACTCTCCATTTTAGATGTGCGTGGTGAATGAGTTTCTAGGCTGTTAGCTCCAAAATAAATTATTTACTGACCCAAATAGATCAGAGTCAGAGTCACACAGCAAGGAAATGCGCCCTTCTGCCAAACTCATCCATGCCCCATCTAAACTAGTCCCATTTATCTGCATTTAGCAAACATCTCTCTAAACATTTGCTATCCATGTGCCAGTTCAAAGGTTTTCTAAATATTGTTATTGTACCTGTGTTAAATACTTCAACTGATAGGTCATTTCATATATCACTGCCCTTGTGTGAAAAGGTTGCCCCTCAGGTTCCTATTAAATCTTTCTCCTCTTACCCTAAACCTATGTCCTATGAACCTAAGTTCTTGAGTTCCCCTGGAAAAACACTCTGTGCATTCACCCCAGCTATTCCCCTCATGATTTTTGACTGGAGGATTCACATAGATGGACAATAAATACTCTACAGAATATAAAAGATGTCCCAGTAATTCTGTATCATTCTGCTGTTATCAGGCAATTGAACCATCCTACAGCAACCAGAGAGCAGTCCTGAACTACTATCTACTTCATTGGGGACACTCGACTATCTTTGATCGGAATTTACTGGCTGTACCTTGCAATAAACATTATTCGCTCATCATGTATCTGTACACTGTGAATTGCTCGATTGTAATCATATATCATCTTTTCGCTGGCTGGTTAGCACAAAATAAAAGCTTTTCGGTGTACCACAGTACATGTGACAATAAACTAAACTGAACTGATTCTGCTGGTGAAGAGTTGGCAAAGCAACTTTGAACTAAGCTTGAGTATTAGTCATGTTAGTAAAAGTCATCGAGTTCTATTGTATCGTATCTTTAATGTTTCATGTGAGTTTCACGTCTCTGAATGCGAGTGTTCACAATTGGAATTATAATTGGATGGATCCCCCCCAAAGTATTGCCATGGAGCTTAAAATAACAAGCAAATACTCCAATGCAATGTGACCTTCAATCCAGACACACTCACAGATTCACTGTGGAACACGGATATTATCTGCTGGACTATTCTCAATTACACACGCACCATAACACAGGAATACTCCGGCGAATAAAACTGAAATTTGCCTGGCAGGTTTTGGAAACAAGGCATGTCTATCCCATGCCATTCAATGATTCTCTCAATATTGATGAGGATCCGAAGTAAATAGAAATTATTTACAAAAAAAAGGTCAAAACAATGCATATGCTCTGTTCTGTCCATGCCAGCAGGGACTTGACATCAGCCAGTAAGGACACATACATTAATCAGCTGCAAGCAGAGCCAGTCCAGGAGGCTGGAGCTGTGCAGGCAATGTGTGATTAGCTAATGTAATTGAAGTCTTCTTTCATCTGCCAAAGCTTTCAGTTCTTTCTTGTGCAGTGCAGTATTTCAAACGCTTTTAATCATATCATGCTTTAAAATTCACAATCTCAAACTGCAGTGGATTTCTGAACAGAATCCAACATCTGTGCTAACTTTCAGCTGACAGCCTCCTGCACTTGCTGGCAGACAAATGCCACTGTTGCTAATTCCTGCATTTGATACCGGATCTTGCAATCGTTTTACTTTGATTACTTAGCACAACCAGAACACTCCAATGAAATTCTGGTGCGAAATACTTTTGAGAGATTCAATCCCAGCATTCTAGGCTGAGACATCCAGAGGTGGAAGATCCAAACTTTTATATCTTGCAAGCTACATTTGTTGATATCTTTCACCACTGGGAAGCAATGGGAGTCACATGCTGATCAGTGAGCCTTTTGAGAATGGATGCCAGCAGTGAGCTAGGGCTGGGAGTTGCAGGGGTTCAGGAGTACAAAGGACTACCACTCGTTTAGTGGGACAGACAGATTTTGTTTGCAGAAAATAACTAATGTCAGCAGAGGTATTTTACCCAAGATACAAATTCTGGATCACATGCCATACAGCTTATTGTGTGAGCATTATAAAATGGAAATAATCTTCAAAGCACCAATACAACTCTCCATCCGAAACGTCACCTATTCCTTTTCTCCAAAGATGCTGTATGACCCGCTGAGTTACTCCAGCTTTTCGTGTCTATCTTCGGTTTAAACCAGCATTTGCAGTTCCTTCCTGCACAATACAATTCCTTTTTAGTTTTATCAATGATAAAGGTACTGAAGGTCTATGACAAATACAGCATTACTGACTACAATGTATATATGATGGCATGCTTTTAAGTTTTGTAATAAAAATTCGTGAGATGCTGCCAAATTTGTTAGTAATTTGGGGCTGTCACTATGGCAAAACATGCTGGAATTTCATTTGCTTCGAAATCACAAAGCATCTCGAGATCAATTAACAAGAAACAAGGAGGAGGCATTCATTAAGTTGTAATGCCAGTCAGCTGGAAAATATAGTGACTGCGTTTTTAATGAAACCTTGGTATGTGGTCAGGAGATGAACGATCAACGTATTGATGTTTGTCAGCATGTGCGGGAGAATGTGCAGGAAGCTGCAACATTCCACTTCTTCAATCATAAGAATAAGCTCTTGCTCCATCACCATCAATAGCATCTGAACATATGCATTAATAGAAACATAGAAAACACAGAAAAGTAGGTGCAGGAGTAGGCCATTCGGCCCTTCGAGTCAGCACCGCAATTCAATATGATCATGGCTGATCATCTGAAATCAGTACCCCATTCCTGCTATTTCCCCATAACCCTTGATTCCTTTAGCCCTAAGAGCTAAATCTAATGATATTTCAATAACATTTTGGAACATTTATCTTGTGTCATTATGGTTTAGTTCAAGGACGATAAACGAAAAGCAGCGCAAATTTTAACTCATACAGACTTCGAGTTGTAAGTGTAAAGTATATTCATTTTTGGATCCTTGAATGAAATGTTGTGCATATTCAGAGGACACTTATAATTTGCTACCAAATAAACCTGTGACTCAGTTTGATGTTTATTGTTGCTTTTGTTCTGGAACAGCAGTCACCCGAGTCTATGATTTGCATGCTTCATGCACCTCCTACAATGATGTTCAGCAAGGATTGCTAAGTTGGGTTTGCCCATTTTATTTTAGTTGAGGCATGCAGCAGATGTGATGCATAATTGGACAGGGACATTTGTATGTAAGGTAAGTTCTCCACCCACCTGGAGCAGACTATTCTATCAAACAAGATATATTGTTACTGGGGAAGAACATTTTGCGGCTAAAACTGCCACTTTAATTATGCTCCTGCCCTTTGTGTGCAGTATAAACTTCTACAAGATGCCACACAATACATGAATATTTGGTGAATTTTAAATTGTAATCTTGTTGCACATAAATTCACCTGAGCAGTTTCTCATTGGAGTATTAGCAGCTGCAATGGATATCAGCGGAAATAAAACAACACACAACATTCAAGGAATTATTTTCAGCTTACTTCAACATGACTTACAATGTTGCAGCCTTCAGTTATCAACCAAAATTAATTCAACAATAGTATGAATGCACTTTAATGACCGTCAAACATCATGAACACGTTCAATGAATGCATAAAGCAATGCAACTCTGCAGGGAGAAAGCTCAATTGCCAAAATTACAACTGAATCAGCTTCATTTGAAAAATTTTTGCCGAGCCATCAAGATTTTATACTAACCTAAAGCTACCAGTACTTAGAGGACAATCAAAACACATTGTTTCTCAAATGAAAATCAGCAGTTAGTCAACAACATATGGCACTTTTGTTGTTGTATAAAAAGATAGCACTGATAGTTTCATGTAGTAGAATCTGTTTCCCTCCATACATTTGGAAGAAAATCACAGCTAGCAATGGCAACAAATAGAGATAACTTATTTCTCAAGATGCGATACAGGAGTATGATGGCCAATGAATTTTCCATAAGTTCTTAATGCACTATTCTTTGCTGTTGCATCATCTCTCAACATTAATAAATGTAAACATTTGCATGTAAGGATCCACTGGTTTTATGCTAATGAATGAAACAGAAATGTTTCTAAATCAAAATTATCACCATGTAAGAACCAAATGTATTGTGAAACATGCCAATGTGTTACCAAATAGTGAGCAATGTTTTGTATTGCTTCAATAAAATTCACAATGCCTTTAGAAATTTCCTTGCAACCTCTATATTTTGTGCTCTCGCTTAACTTTTTTTCCCTGTTGCCAGCCGGGCAACCTTGACAGCTTTTTAGGTTGCCAAATGACAGTTTAGGTGGTCATTGAAGATGGTTTGCATGACGCGTGCGATAATGTACTCGGACGAAGTAGGTAGTTACCAGTCAGAATTATGCTCAATGAAGTATTCACATATTATGTTCAAGAAGGAACTGCAGATGCTGGAAAATCGAAGGTAGACAAAAGTGCCGGAGAAACTCAGCGGGTGCAGCAGCATGTATGGAGCGAAGGAAATAGGCAACGTTTCAGGCCGAAACCCATCAGTCTGAAGAAGGGTTTCAGCCCGAAACGTTGCCTATTTCCTTCGCTCCATAGACGCTGCCGCATCCGCTGAGTTTCTCCAGCATTTTTGTTCTACATTCACATATTATTTCTGCTTCAAATAACTCACAAACTAAACATATTCACCAATCAAGACATGATATATACCACAATGACATGCAGCAAAATTATAATACCATATCTCAACTCTTTTTACACATTGCAATTCTATTAGTTCTTTCCACTCCCAAACAAAAATGTGGTTGGATTATTCAGCATATGATCAACCTGTATCAATAAATCCTGGACCATGGTAACATATATGCTTAACCATACACACTGCAGATTGATGCAAGCATGTTTTCTGAGAAGGACCGAAAATTACAATAACATGGCCATAGCATGGGTCGTTATTACTATTGGCACAGAAACACTCTGGCTTCCCACATAATTTATCCATACAAAATATACAGGTTTGCAAGGACAGTTCTAAAGGCATTTTATGATAATAGCTGTTAAAACCGATTATACCCATCTGACAGGTTAAACATTACACTAACTGACAAGAGATGGCCAAAGGACATAACTGCAGCAAATGTTCTTTGGGTAATATGTTTAAATGTGTCAAAACAAATAATAACATTTGGAATTAAAACACATTTGATTACATTCCATTATCAAACATAGTCAATGTTCGCTCTGAAGACCATGAATCACAATAGGGTCAGGGGGTGTGTGAATCAGTGCGGGTGGGTAGATGACGGGGGGGGGGGGATTTGAGAAGGCAATCGGTGCAGAATGGATGGATTGAGGCAGGTGAATTAGTACGTTGATTGGAGTATGTAAAATTGTGAGGGGAGAGCACAGGGGACGTCAGCGGTGTTGAATGGGGGGGATCAGTACGGATGGATGGGGGGGGAGATCAGTATAAGATGAAGGTTCAATTCAGGATGAATGGGGTAGACAAAACTGCTGGAGAAATTCAGCGGGTGAGGCAGCATCTATGGAGCTAAGGAAATAGGCAACGTTTCTGGTCAAGAACCTTCTTCAGACTGTTCCCCCCATTCTTCTTGAATGGGGTTATCAGTACAAGATGGATTGGGGGGGGGGGGGAATCTGCACAGGGGGAGGATCAGTACAGGATGAATGGGGATGTGGATCAGAGGGTCAGATGAATGAGGGGATCAGTACAGGGTGAATGGGGGATCAGTAAAAGATGAATAGGTAGATCACTACAGGATCGATGGGAGGATCAGTGCAGGGTATATGGAGGGCGGGTCAGTACGGGATGAATGGGCGGAACAGTGCAGTATGAATGGGGGGAGAAGTGCAGGATGGATGGGAAGGGGGGGTCAATACAGGATGAATTGAGGGACCAGTGTAGGATGGATGGGGGGGGGGGGGGGGGTGGCAGGAGAATCAATGCGAGGTGGGTAGGATGATGAATAGATTGGGGGGGGGGGGGTAGATGGGGAGGGGAGCATAGGGGATGTCAGTGAGGACTGAATAGAGGAGGGAATGGGGATCAGTGCGGGATGGAGAGGAGGGGTCCCAGGATAAGAGGGGTGGAGGGGGCCGTACAAGAGAGAGAGAAAAAGGGGGGGGTGGAGGGAGGAAGGGGCAGAGGAAATTCAGCACTTTCCCCTGTCCATGCTCCATGTTCTTCCTATAGGGATCTCTCTTTCTCTTTCCTGGCCTCGGTGTGCGAGAGGGGTGTTTGAAAGCGCCGTTAAAATCCGCAAAAGGCACTTTCAAAACAACCCCCCTCGCACGCCGACCATGGAGCATACCTCAGCAAGCAAAACACAAAGGTCTAGAGATTTCCATCTGCAAACAAACATGTTTTTGTATCACAAATTATTCGCAAATGTTTTTGTATCACGTAAAGGTTATGATTCCAGGCAGTGGCAACATTTATTTCCCTGTACATATTGCTCAGGTATGTGGTATGTGTCAAAGACTTGGATGCATACAATAAAAGACTCAAGCTGCAAACTATAAATTCACTTGTCATATCTGAATCATTTTACAGATATGCACGAATATATATCACATTATTTTTTATGTTATACAATGTTTCAAAATCTCCCCTCATCGTATTTTTTGGAAGAAAAAAAGGTACAATTCTTTAAACTTCACCTGATGGTCTGTCGGATTTGCAATTTTTATAATTAGAATTATAGTTCTTAATTTATTTGGATGAGTAGAGACTATTCAAAACGATGAGTTGTGCCATGCTGCCAACTAATGAGCAATTTTACAAAATCACAATTACACTCAACAGCTGGGTATGCATTTTAATCATCCAGGTGTGCCCTCTGCATAATTCACTCTGTTAAAGTGAACAGGTAAGGATTCTGCTGGGTAAAACCTAGGGTGGAACAGAGAAGGGTGTACGTAGAGTGGTGGTTGTGTGGTGGCAGGGGTAGAACGAGCCCAATAACCCTCATAGTGAAGTTGTATATAGATGATTCCTTATCCCAAGCTGCTGTCATCTGTACTCAGAGAAAACAAACTTTTAACACCTATGCTGTCAATGCCTGTCAGAATATAATTACAAACAATTTTTGTGTCTATCTTTGGTTTAAACCAGCATCTACAGTTCCTTCCTACACTGTCAGTTAACCACAGACAGGTTAACATTGCTGACACACACACACATTAAAGGGCCTGTCCCACTTGGCCGTCATTTGCGCGCCATTTACGCGACCTCCAAAAATGTGGTCGTCGCATTGTGACGCACGGGTAGCAAGTGGGTAGCACGGGACGGGCGCATGGAGAGGCATGGAGGAGTGTGGAGTTGCGCGCGGTGTCACGCGGTGCTCCATGATTTTGTGCTGCACGAAATCCTCATGCGTCACCTGTGTGACGTATCGCGCACGCACGCTGGTTTGCGTGCGAAATCGTGCGTAACGACGCGTCAACCTATTTTACATATGACGCGTACATGACGCGTAAATGACCGCCAAGTGGGACATGCCCTTAATACTTCGCTTTATGAAGCAGCACATTTCCCAGTTTCTATCATTTAAAGAATTTTTTTTTCTACTCTCCCTTCCAATGTAAAGAATAACCCACATTATACCCCGTTATTTTCCCACAATACAGTTCATCTTTACTCTGATGTTTTCCTTTAAATATTCGTCCACTCCTCCCTTGAGAGATATACATTTCCTCATTTACTTGCATCCCTATGAAAGGACATTGCATCTGTAGTCTCTTTTCAGTGTCACAGTGACAATTTAAATTGAAATACCAAGCTATCAACTTCACAAGCATTCACACTGTGCCTTCCACATACTAAAACATCCCAAGGGTTTTAAAGGTGCATAATCAAACAAAAGCTAATGCCAGAGAAAATAGGTTTTCCCTATTCCTTCTATCAAACCCTTCATAATTTTAAAATATATTAAATCTTCCTCAGGCCTTGTCCATCCAAAGGGAAATAGTCCCAGATCAATTATTATAACAACCAATTATAATAACACTAAAAATGTTTTGCAAATTTGCATAATAGAACTCTCTGCCTTTTTCACTGATGGCCTCAGGATTTATACCTAAAAATCGATTACACACTTGGAATCTATATACAGTTGTGGTAAAATATTTCCAAATATCTCTGCTGAATCTTACTTTTGAAGTAAACCTATATCTTCCATAATAGTTAAACATTTTGCGCTCTCGCTACATAATATCAATAAGATATTTATATTGTACTTTTATTATTTAAACAATAAAATTGTTTTCAACCTGATTTGGCAGCCCGCTCACTCACTCACGGATGGTGGGCTGGCAGTTGACTCACGACTATTCCTTGAAATTCCATTTCAAGCAGGGTGCAAGGTCACTAAATTCAAATGCAGTCTCCTACCATTTCAAGCAGGGGGGAAGGCCAGCAAATTCAAGTACAGTTTCCTACCCACTTCAAGCAGAGTGGAAGGCCACTAAATTCAAGTGCAGTTTCCTACCACTACAAGCAGGGTGCTAGGCCAGCAAATTCAAGTGCCGTTTCCAACCACTTCAACAGGGTGCAAGGCCGCCAAATTCAAGTGTAGTTTCATAACATTTCATGCTGGGTGCAAGGCCACCATATTCAAATGCAGTTTCATACCACCTCAAGCAGGATGCAAGGCCACCAAATTCAAGTGCAGTTTCCTACTACTTCAAGCAGGGTCCAAGGCCACCATGTTCAAGTGCAGTTTCCTACCACTTCAAGCAGGGTGCAAGGCCACCAAATTCAAGTGCAGTTTCCTACCACTTCAAGCAGGATGCAAGACCACCAAATTCAAGTGCAGTTTCCTACCACTTCAAGCCAGGTGCACGGCCTCTAAATTCTAGTGCAGTTTCATACCATTTCAAGCAGGGTGCACAGCCTCCAAATTCAAGTGCAGTTTCATACCATTTCAAGCAGTGTGCAAGGCCACCAAATCCGGCAGTTTCAGACCACTTCAAGCAGGGTGCAAGGCCACCAAATTCAAGAGCAGATGCCTACCACTTCAAGCAGGGTACAAGGCCACCAAATTCAAGTGCAGTTTCCTGCCACCTCAAGCAGGGTGCAAGGCCACCAAATTCAAGTGTGGTTTCATGCCACTTCTAGCAGGGAGCTAGGCCACCAAATTCAAGTGCAGGTTCATACAATTTCAAGCAGGGTGCAAGGCCACCAAATTCAAGTGCAGTTTCATACCATTTCATGCAGGGTTCAAGTGCAGTTTCATACCATTTCAAGCAGGGTACAACGCCACCAAATTCAAGTGCAGTTTCATACCATTTCAAGCAGGGTACAAGGCCACCAAATTCAAGTGCAGTTTCATACCATTTCAAGCAGGATGCAAGGCCACAAAATTCAAGTACAGTTTGATACCATTTCAAGCAGGGTGCAAGGCCACCAATTTCAAATGCAGTTTCATACCATTTCAAGCAGGGTGCAAGGCCACCAAATTCAAATGCAGTTTCATACCATTTCAAGCAGGGTGAAACCACCACAAAACCACATAAAATCCACATAAAAACCCCACTCACAGTTCAGTAGACATTCAGTGTATTCAGTTGATTCACAGCTCAGACAGTCGTGACCTCTCCCGCCTCCATCTTGCAGAGACTGAGCTACGCCCACATTTCCGGGTTTTATTGTCCCTCCCCCTCCCACCAGAAGGGGCGTGGCCTTCATGGTGTGATTGACAGGAGAGAGAATCTCAACATTTTTTAAACACTAATAACTATTTTAGTTTTGATCGATTTCGACTAAGCCTCCGCACTTGATGAGCAAAGGGGGACTCGAGTAAGATGGCCAAAAATCACAGCCGTAAGTGGTAGCGTTTATTTCCAAAATCAATATACAGTGCAAACAGGAAGTGGTCAAGTTTAGACTTTTAATTATATAGATACAATATTGCTGCTCATAGTTTTCAAAGTCCATAACATCAGGTCTTAATAGAAAAATAGCATAATTCTGTTTTATTTTAGTACTGGAACTGAACTATTTCTTTGCAGGAAATAATGTAATAATAAGTGATAATTGTTCATGGAAAAATTAAGTTTTAATTGTATGGTAATATGCAAGAACATCGCAATCTTGGACATTAGGCTACACATGGCAATGTGAGTGAGATGTGGGCAAACAGGTGAGGCCCGGGGTGGAAGATTGCAAACCTTCACGTGGTCCGCACTGTTTCGACTAATCCAATCAACTCGACTTGCACAAACGGAAGATCAAATAGAACAAGTTGTCCACCAACTTTAGGCTGTGCACGCCAGACGAAAGAGGAAGAAGAAGGTGAGGCCCAATGTGTGTTATGCATGAGTGTGAGCAATTGCAATCTTAAAGCCCTGTCCCACTGTACGAGTTCATTCAAGAGTTCTCAAGAGTTTGCCCTGATTCGAACTCGGAGATTTACGGTAATGGCCGCTCACAGGTACTCGGGGCTCTCGTGGACATTTTTCAACATGTTGAAAAATCTTCACGAGTCTTTCCGAGCTTACCCCGCTTCCCGAGTATCTGCCGTTAGCGTTACGAGCCGCTAAGAGACGTCCCCGAGCTCCGACGTACCCGCTACGTTCATTCTACGTGCTTACCACAGTTTGATTTTTTTTTAAACTCGGGAGAGCTCTTGAATGAACTCGTACAGTGGGACACTGCTTTAAGAAAGCAATCTACAAAGCAATCCAACATATTTACCAAAATGTAATAGAATGGAGTTGCATCTGCTAGGTTATATCAAAGATAGACACAAAATGCAGGAGTAACTCTGTGGGTCAGGCAGCATCCCTGGAGAAAATCAATAGGTGGCGTTTCAGGTCAGGACCTTTCTTCAGTCTGATTGTAGTTGGGGGGGACAATACTGGAAAAAAGTAAGGGTGGAGAGTGAATGACCCCAACCCAAAATGTCGCCTATCCATTTTCTCCAGAGATGCTGCCTGATGCACTGGGTCACTCAAGCATTTTGTGTCTATCAAGTACATAACACTTTGGTAATCTGTTGGTATTTGCATTTCCCAGGTGTAGAGGTTCAAATTTAAACAATTCCAGATACTGCTTAGTATGTATTTACAGAATTGTAGAGTAAATATCTTATGAGAAACATTAGCAAATTAATCAAAGAACTTGGTTTATTTTGTAATAATTTTGTTTCCAGGAACTTGCAAAAATATTCTCCCTTGCCAGTAACTATTAATAATAGAGAAAAACAGTCACATTCAGTTCAAAAACCAATCGTTACTCTCTTAATCAAGCAGGGAAATGTATATTATTATAAAAACTGTAATTAATATAGTTGATGCCAAATGAAGAATGCTTTAATCTGAATTCATGTGTGGGGGGAGGGGGACATATTGGAAATACAAGGATGGGGTAAAAGGGAAAGGGAGTAGGAAAAGTTAAGAAAGACACCAGAATTAATCGGACAGAAAGCTCACGAAGGGATAGGAGAGTATGGCCAAGTGAAATTGGAATCTATGTGAAAGGTGAGGTGAGTAATTGATTAAAAGTATTATAGATGAGCAAAGTATAAGGTTCAGTTAGAGATTGGTAGATATGACTTTGTGGGGATTACGGAGATATGGCTGCAGGAGGATCGGGGCTGGGAACTAAATATTCAGGGTTATATGTCCTACAAAAAGGACAGGCAGGTGGGCAGAGGAGGTGGGGTAGCTCTGTTAGTGAGGGATGAAATTCAGTCCCTTGCGAGGGGTGACATAGGGACTGACGATGTAGAGATGCCGTGGATAGGATTGAGGAATTGTAAAGGTAACAAGACACTAATGCGAGTTATCTACAGGCTCCCAAACAGTAGCCTGGGTATCGGGTGCAAGTTGCAGCAGGAGTTAAATTGGTATGTAATAAAGGTAATGCCACTGTGGTTATGGGAGATTTCAATATGTAGGTACACTGGGAAAATCAAGTTGGTTCTGGACCGTAAGAAAGGGAGTTTGTAGAGTGCCTCCGAGATGGATTCTTAGAGCAGCTTGTATCGGAGCCTACCAGAGAGAAGGCATTTCTGGATTTAGTGTTGTCTAATGAACCAGATTTAATAGAAACATAGAAAATAGGTGCAGAAGGAGCCATTTGAGCCAGCACCGCCATTCATTGTGATCATGGCTGATCGTCCCCAATCAATAACTTTGCCTTCTCCCCATATCCCTTTATTCCACTAGCCCCTAAAGCTCTATCTAACTCTCTCTTAAATCCATCAGTGACTTGGCCTCCACTGCCCTCTGTGGCAGGGAATTCCACAAATTCACAACTCTCTGGGAGAAAAAGTTTTTTCTCACCTCAGTCTTAAATTCTAAGACTTTGGCCCCTGGTTCTGGACACGCCCAACATTGGGAACATTTTTTCCTGCATCTAGCATGTCCAGTCCTTTTATAATTTTATATGTTTCTATAAGATCCCCCCTCATCCTTCTAACCTCCAGTGAATACAAGCCTAGTCTTTTCAATCTTTCCTCATATGACAGTCCCGCCATCCCAGGGATCAATCTCATGAACCTACGCTGCACTGCCTCAATCACAAGGATGTCCTTCCTCAAAACTGTACACAATACTCCAGATGTGGTCTCACCAGAGCCCTATACAACTCTAGAAGAACCTCTTTACTCCTATACTGAAATCCTCTTGTTATGAAGGCCAACATTCCATTAGCTTTCTTCACTGCCTGCTGTACCTGCACGCTGAATTTCAGTGACTGGTGTACAAGGATACCCAGGTCTCGCTGCACCTCCCCCTTACCTAACCTAACCCCATTGAGAAAATAGTCTGTCCCCTTATTTTTGCTGCCATCACATTTGTCTATATTATCCTGCATCTGCCACGCTTCTGCCCACTCACTCAACCTGTCCAGGTCACCCTGCAACCTCCAAACATCCTCTTCACAGTTCACAATACCACCCAGCAACCTCCAAACATCCTCTTCTCAGTTCACAGTGCCACCCAGCTTTGTGTCATCCGCAAACTTGCTAGTGTTGCTCCAATTCCCTCTTCCAAATCATTAATATATGTGGTAAACAGTTGCGGCCCCAACACCGAGCCTTGCGGCACTCCACTCGCCACTGCTTGCCATTCTGAAAAGGACCCGTTCAATCTTACTCTTTGCTCCCTGTCTGCCAACCTATTTTCTATCCATGTCAACACCCTAGCCCCAATACCATGTGCTCTAATTTTAGTCACCAGTCTCCCGTGCGGGACCTTATCAAAGGCTTTCTGAAAGTCTAGATACCCTACGTCCACTGGCACCCCTTCATCCATTTTACTTGTCACATCCTCAAAAAATTCCAGAAGATTAGTCAAGCATGATTTCCATTTCCTAAATCCATGTTGACTTGGATTAATCCTTTTACTGCTATCCAAATGCCCCATTATTACCTCTTTAATAATTGACTCCAGCATCTTTCCCACCACCGAAGTCAGGCGAACTGGTCTGTAATTCCGTTTTCTCTCTCGCTCCTTTCTTGAAAAGTGGGATAACATTAGCTATCCTCCAATCCACGGGAAACTGATCCTGAATCTATTGAACATTGGAAAATGATCACCAATGCATCCACTATTTCTAGAGCCACCTCCCTGAGTACCCTGGAATGCAGACCATCCGGCTCAGGGGATTTATCATCCTTCAGTCCCATTAGCCTACCCAATACTATTTCTCGCCTAATGAAAATTTATTTCAGTTCCTCTACCTCCTTAGATCCTCTGTCCTCCAGTACATCTGGGAGATTGTTTGTGACTTTCTTAGTGACTTAGGGATAAGGGAACTCAAGGTAAAGGAACAGCTAGGAGGTAGTGACCATAATATGATAAGTTTTAATCTGCAATTTGAAAGGGAGAAGGTTAAATCAGAAGGGTCAGTGATGCAGTTGAACAAAGGGGACTATGAAGACATGAGAGAGGAGCTGGCCCAGGTCGACTGGAAAAGGATCCTAGCACGAATGACGGTGGAACAGCAGTGGCAGAAATTTCTGGGCATTTCATTCCAATGAGGAAGCAAGATTCTAAGGGGAGTAAGAGGCACCCGTGGCTGACAAGGGAAGTTAGGGACAGTATAAAACTAAAAAGTGTATGACATAACAAATAGTGGGAAGCCAGAGGATTGGGAAACTGAAAATCAGAAGGTAATACAAAGGGCAATACAGGGTGAAAAGATGAAGTACGAAGGTAAGCTGGCCAAGAATATAAAGAAGGATAGTAAAAGCTTCTTCAGGTATATTAAGAGAAAAATATTAGTAAAGACAAATGTGGGTCCCTTGAAGGCAGAAACAGGTGAAAATATTATGGGCAACAATGAAATGGCAGAAGAGTTGAACAGGTACTTTGGTTCCGTCTTCACTAAGGAAGATACAAACAATCTCCCAAATGTACTGGATGACAGAGGATCTATGGAGACAGAGGAACTGAAAGAAATTTGCATTAGGCAAGAAATAGTATTGGACTGAAGGCTGATAAATCCCCAGGGCCTGATGGTCTGCATCCCAGTGTACTCATGGAGGTGGCTCTTGAAATTGTGGACGCATTGATGATCATTTTCCAATGTTTTATAGATTCAGAATAGGTTCCTGTGGATTGGAGGGCAGCTAATGTTATCCTACTTTTCAGGAAAGGAGCGAGAGAGAAAACACGGAATTATAGACCAGTTAGCCTGACATCGGTAGTGGGGAAGAAGCTGGAGTCAATTATTAGAGAAGTAATAACGGCGCATTTGGATAGCAGTAAAAGGATTGGTCCAAGTCAGCATGGACTTATGAAGGGGAAATCCTGCTTGACTAACCTTCTGGAATTGTTTGAGGATGTGACAAGTGGAATGGATGAAGGAGAGCCAGTGGATGTAGTGTATCTGGACTTTTAGAAAGCCTTTGATAAGGTCCCACACTGGCTGGGCCGGATTTAGATGAAGAGAGGCCCTAGGCTGTTCCACTTGTGAGGCCTCTCCCAATCCCCCACCCCCATGACTAGAGGGAGATGGTCCACCAGATTGACACCGATTTGTAGCCGAGCATGGCCACTGAGATAAGGGGCTGGAAAGCTGCGCTTTTTTTTTATATTTATTGCCAGTGCTAGTGTTGAGTTATCGGCTTGAAACACTATTATTCTGAAATGGAGGGCAAGGAAAATTACTGAAGGGTTGTATAGAGACTACAGTGTGCTGTGACAGCATATGTTAGAAAGGCCTAAGAGAGTGTCAAAAATATTGTAAACTTTGCAGGGCTCTCACTTAATTTTTTTTCTCTGTTGTCAGCCGGGCAAACGTGGCAGCTTTTTAAGTTGCCAAATGACAGTTTAGATGGTCATTTAAGATAGCTTGCATAAATTAGGCAGAAATTATATAAGCCATTATGCCACTTTATTGTGTATTTTCAGAAGTCCAATTGGTACCTCATCGCATATAGGAAGAATATCTTTAGCTTTATGGATTGGAATACCATATAAATGGTTGACACAGAAAGTATTGCAAATTTAAGAGGATACAGAAATGAGCATAAAGAGATGTAGGGACATAAAGGAAAAGGTTATTTACAAAGATTCTCCTGTGGAGAATAATCACTTGCCTAAGCAAGAAACCAACTGCTGAAGGAACTCAGCAGCTCAAGCAGCATCAATGGGGACAAAGGGATGGTAGATATTTACGGTTGAGAGCTTGCATCAGGACTGAGACCAAAAAGTCAACTATTCCTTTGCCTCTACAGATGCTCCTTAAACTAGAGAGAGACACAAAATGCTGGAGTAACTCAGCGGACAGGCAGCATCTCTGGATAGATTATCTTTGATTTAAACCAGCATCTGCAGTTCCTTCCGACATATTTTGTCAAACTTTTCCAGCGTTTTACTTTTGCTCCAGATTCCAGTATCTGCTGTATCTTGTGTCTCTAAACAATAGCCTAAACCAGCTGATCTTAAAATCCCACTTTTGTGATAATTCCATGTAATTTATCTCAAATTACATTTTCATCATTCAAAATCACTCTATCAATACAGAGTGAGGTGTTCCGTACCAGGGCATCGGAGATGTCCGTATTATTTAAGGAAACATGGGTTCCCCTCTTCAATTATAGATGAGGCTCTCACCAAGGTCTCCTCTATATCCCGCAGCTCCGCTCTTACTCCCCAACACCCTACTCGTAACAAGGACAGATCCCCCTTGTCCTCACCTTCCACCCCATCAGCCGGCGCATACAACGTATAATCCTCCGACATTTTCGCCACGTCCAGTGAAGTCCTACCACTGGCCATATCTCCCCTTTCTGCTTTCCATAGAGACCGTTCCCTTGGTAACTCCCTGTTCAATTCATCCCTTCCCACCCAGACCCTCCCTGGTACTTTTCACTGCAACCGCAGGAAATGCACACTTGTCGCTTTACCTACCCCCTCGACTCCATCCAAAGAACCAAACAGTCTTTCCAGGTGAGGCAAAGGTTCATCTGCACCTCCTCCAGCCTCATCTACTGCATCCGCTGTCGTAAATGTCACCTTCTCTACATCGGCGAGACCAAGCGTAGGCTCGGGGACTGCTTCACCCAACACCTCCACCTGATCTCCCAGTTGCCCAGCACTTCAACTCCCCCTCCCATTCTGAATCTGACCTTTCTGTTCTGGGCCTCCTCTATTGCCAGAGTGAGAACCAGTGCAAATTGGAGGAACAATTTGCACTGGTATGAACATTGACTTCTCTAATTTCAAGTAGTCCTTCCCCTCCCTCTCCCTAGCTCTCCCACATAGCCTAGTCTCCGCCTCTTCCTTTTCTTCCCCTCCCCCCCCGACATTAGTCTGAAAAAAGGGTCTACTATTAATACAGATGTATTCAAATTCTGCACAATATGTAATCTTCAGGAGTATGCCAAGGTCCCTGAAATACATTAGAGCTATATGTATGAACGTCTTCCCTGGTGACCATGTTGTCATTTCAACTATATTTATGAATTGTAGTTCCATCTGCAAGGGATAAAGTGGCAGCGCTACCTTGCAGCTGCGGCTCGCCTGCAGTCCGTTTGTCTTTTCCTTTTTTGTTTTCTTTTGTCCCGTTGTAACAGTTTATTTCAGTTTATTTTAGTTATGTGTGTGTGGGGGGGGTGGGAGAAACATGTTTTTTGACTCTTCCTTCGTGTGGGATGCGACCTTTCTTGCCGTATCCCCCGTCTCCGTCTCCATCTGCGCTGAGGCCTATCGCGGAGCTGGCAGACTCCAACTGGTACCGACCTTGAGTCTCTGGAGGCAGAGCCAGGATTTACCAGAGCTGGCCGACTTCGGGGCTGTGGTGGCCCTGCGACCCGACTTCCGACCCGACTTCGGAGGCTCGGCCGCGGGCCCAGTGGTCGATATCGTCGGGGTCTCGCAGGTCCCAGGTTGGTGACCTGTTTTTCCGGAGCTCACGCAACAACAACTTTGTCCGCTGGACTGGAGGGCAGCAGCTTCGGCAGCTTCGACCACCCCGGGCCGCGGAGTTTGAACCGGCCCGTTCGCGGAGCTTGGATTCAGCCGCGGGACCTGCTTTCCATCACCCGGCGGGGTCACAACATCGGAGGCCTGGATCGCCTCAGCGCAGAGGGAGAGCAAGGAGGGAAGAGCCATGGACTTTGGGACTTTTGCCTTCCATCACAGTGAGGAGGTGCCTGGTGGACTCACTGTGGTGGATGTTAAAACTGTGTTGAGTGTGTGCTTTGTTATTTATTCTATGTCATGACTGCAAGGCTAAACCATTTTGTTGTACTGTAATAGTGCAATGACAATAACATTGAATCTGAATCTGAATCTGAAGATCCTACTTCTTAATTTAGGCTATCAATTAAGTACATAACTCAAGAGTGCTGCATTTTTACTGATATGGGTAGAAATTCATCTTGTACTGAGTGCACAACATGAAAGAAGATTTGTGCTGCTCTGTGCTTTCAAAATGCAGGCCATTGATTCCATCATTAAAATGAAAATCATGAGCTTCAGCCGAATAATAAACCTCCTAAGTTTCTGTTCAAAGAAATGCAAGAGACACTCTGATGCCCTTGACTACCACTATCTCTAAACTAACACTGTAATTATGGGAAGCTGCCTGGGCAGAATGACTGTAGCCTTTCTCAACCTAACTCAGAGCAATTCACTTTCAAGACTGTTTTAAAAAATAAGTAAGCTTCTGTATGTATGTAAAAACTGTTATAGCTATCATTTTATTTAGACTGTCAGGATCTTTCATGCATACACTCATTCGGGGTGCTAAGGTTTAGAGGTTAGTCTGTTACAAAAGATCACCCATCCTTCATTGAATTGCAATAGATCACTTAGACACAATAATAATATATTTGTCCAACAAAATCAAATTATTTCTGAGGAATGAACACTATTTGCTCATTATGAATTGCAAAGTCCATACATAAAATAAATTACATTTGTTGGGTAATATATAAGGTTCTGTGCGGAAGGCGATCTTATGTGACATTTGAGACAAATTATGTGATCATGGATAATTCAATAAAGCTCAATTATAGTACCTCTAACTAACATCGGATTAAGCACATATTAATGGCGACCATCAATCATTGGAACTGGCACTTGATGATGTGGGTAGAACAATACAAATATAAAACATTTAAAAATTGATATGCCTTCTACATTTAATGTGAAGCATATCAGTTCATTTCAGGTCAACAGATCAAGCCCTGAAATATTAAAATCAGAAATTAATCACATAATTATTTTTGTACTCTCCATGTCTCTGCATTTGCAGTTTTTCAGGACTTGCTGTAATTATCTATCACTTAGTTTCAACCCTGAAAGGGACATTCACTTATGGCTGGAGATTAAGATAGTTTTTGACATTTGATTTTTCCACTGTAATTGGGCTTTTTCTTCCAAATCAATGCCGAAGCATAAGGTCTAAGTGTAACAATGAAGAAGTAGGTACTTGTCTGGTATTTTCACACAGAGAGTGGTGAGTCTCTGGAACTCTCTGCCACAGAGGGTAGTTGAGGCCAGTTCATTGGCTATATTTAAGAGTGAGTTGGATGTGGCCCTTGTGGCTAAGGGGATCAGAGGGTATGGAGAGAAGGCAGGTACGGGATACTGAGTTGGATGATCAGCCATGATCATATTGAATGGCGGTGCAGGCTCGAAGGGCTGAATGGCCTACTCCTGCACCTAATTTCTATGTTTCTATGTATCTATGTCTGCAGAGGCTGTGCTGTGCCAATTTTACTTTACTAGGATTCAGCTTAGTTTTTTTGTGAAAGTTACTATAGGAATAATAAAATCCAAAACCATCCCAACAATACCATTTACTGCTTACCCTGATTTTGCATTAAAAGTAAGTGGAGAATATCAACGTAGAATCAAAGAGGACAGTATTATCAAAGAGGAAGCTGCTTGGTCCATCATGTCTGTCCAAGCCATCTACAGAAGTAATAGACAATAGGTGCAGGAGTAGGCCATTCGGCCATTCGATCCAGCACAGCCATTCAATGTGATCATGGCTGATCATCCACAATCAGTACCCCGCTCCTGCCTTATCCCCATATCCCCTGACTCCACTGTCTTTAAAAGCCCTATCTAGCTCTCCCTTGAAAGTATCCAGAGAATCAGCCTCCACCGCCCTCTGAGGCAGAGAATTCCATAGACTCACAACCCTCTGTGTGAAAAAGTATTTCCTCATCTCCATTCTAAATGCCTTACCTCTTATTCTTAAACTGTCGCCCCTGGTTCTGGACTCCCCCAACATCGGGAACATGTGTCCCTTGATAATCTTATATGTTTCAATACGATATCCTCTTATCCTTCTAAATTCCAGAGTAGCCCAGACAAGCCCAGCCGCGCCATTCTCTCAGCATATGACAGTCCCGCCATCCCGGGAATTAACCTGGTAAACCTACGCTACACTCCCTCAATAGCAAGAATGTCCTTCCTCAAATTAGGGGACCAAAACTGCACACAATACTCCAGGTGTGGTCTCACTAGGGCCCTGTACAACTGCAGAAGGACCTCTTTGCTCCTATACTCCTCTTGTTATGAAGGCCAACATGCCTACCTGTCTTCACTGCCTGCATGCTTACTTTCATTGGCTGATGAACAAGGACGCCCAGATCCCGTTGTACTTCCCCTTTTTCCCAACTTGATACCATTTAAATAATAATCTGCCTTCCTGTTTTTGCTACCAAAGTGGATAACCTCACATTTATCCACATTAAACTGCATCTGCCATGCATCTGCCCACTCACCCAACCTGTCAAAGTTACCCTGCATCCTCATAGCATCCTCCTCACAGTTCACACTACCACCCAGCTTTGTGTCATCTGCAAATTTGCTAATGTTACTTTGAATCCATTCATCTAAATCATTGATGTATATTGTAAATAGCTGTGGTCCCAGCACCGAGCCTTGCTGTACCCCACTAGTAACTGCCTGCCATTCTGAAAGGGACCCACTAATCCCTACTCTTTGTTTCCTGTCTGCCAACCAATTCTCTATCCATGTAAGCACTCTACCCCCAATACCATGTTCCCTAATTTTGCCAACTAATCTCCTAAGTGGGACCTTATCAAATGCTTTATGAAAGTCCAGATACACTACATCTACTGGCTCCCTACAAGCAACTGATCAGCTCAACCTTTCTTTGTTATTTTTTCTCCATCTGATATTTTTCCAATTTTCTCTTAGACACAATAATATCTTCCAGCAACACAGCAACAGACGTGAAAGGGGTTTGCCCATGTGGTTCGATCCCCGATCATGTCATTGATCCCCTCCACGTGAGCAGCCTCCAACTGAATATTCAGTCTGTCCAGATTCCCCATTATTTTGCATACTTCTTTTAACTGGAGTATACACACCTGGAGTATTGTGTGCAGTTTTGGTCCCCTAATTTGAGGAAGAACATTCTTGTTATTGAGGGAGTGCAGCGTAGGTTTACAAGGTTAATTCCCGGGATGGCGGGACTCTCATATGCTGAGAGAATGGAGCAGCTGGGCTTGTACACTCTGGAGTTTAGAGGATATCTCATTGAAACATATAAGATTGTTAAGGGCTTAGACACACTAGAGGCAGGAAACATGTTCCTGATGTTGGGGGAGTCTAGAACCAGGGGCCACAGTTTGTGAATAAGGAGTAGGCCATTTAGAACGGAGATGAGGAAACACTTTTTCTCACAGAGAGTGGTGAGTATGTGGAATTCTCTGCCTCAGAGGGCGGTGGAGGCAGGTTCTCTGGATACTTTCAAGAGAGAGCTAGAAATGGCTCTTAAAGATAGTGGAGTCAGGGGTTATGGGGAGAAGGCAGGAACGGGGTACTGATTGGGGATGATCGGCCATGATCACATTGAATGGCGGTGCAGGCTCGAAGGGCCAAATGACCTACTCCTGCACCTATTGTCTATTGTCTAAATCTCCCCTCAGTCTTTTCTCCAGAATAAAATCACCCCAGTTTCTCTATCCTTGTAATTGTAATCCTTCATGCCAAGAATAATTTTCTCAAAATATTTTCTGGTTCATCTCTTCAACATTATTTCTATAATGCGATAACCAGAATAAAACATAATTCTCCAGTTGAGACTGACTCAGTTGCACTGATGTTCAGCATTACATCCTTGCTTTTATACTCTAGGTCGCCACTGATTGCGCCCACAATCGTTTGCATGCTTTATTATCAGCTTTCCCGATCTTCCCTCCACATTCCCTCCACATTCAAAGACTTGTGAACCCAGACCTCATGTTTCCCTCCTTTTAGAACAGTCTTTTATTCTATATTGCCTCTTCTCATTCTTTTTATCAAAATGCATTACCTCACATTTCTTGACATTAAACTTTAACTGTCTAATGTCTGCCCTGTTTATGTCCTACTGCAATCTATTTATCCTCACCATAGGTTTTGTAAAAATTGTCAAATCAAAGTTATTAATACAGATTAAAAAATCCAATGGCTCGAGTTGCAATCCCAGGGTAACACTACTATTCACCTTCCTCTGGTACAATAAACAGCTATTCACTGTATATACGGTAAACATTAAAATTGTGAAGTTTCTATCCAATTTGGTGTTCTCTTACATGCATTTCTGACACCACTGATATGCATTTTACAAAGATACATTCAAGGGAGTAAGATTGTAACAGTTCCCAATCCTTTTCTTCCTAAAGATGGCGGAAAAGGGTTCAGCCTTAATATAATTGGCGGAATGGGACTAATGGGCCTGTCCCACTTAGGTGATTTTTTTCAGCGACTGCCGGCGATTGTCATAGTCGTAGCAGGTCGCCGAAAAACCGGCGACTAGACCTCCTTACGACGATGTCTACAACAATCTACCACCTAGTCGACGTCAAGCTTCCGACAACCGGCGACCCATAGGACGTCCACCTACGACCACACCTACGACAACCTACGTCCACCCGCGACAAGCTACGACAAGGTAAGACAACTCAGTCGCCGGTACCTGTCGCCGGTTGATGTAGGTAGTTGCCAATGGAATTCGCCTAAAGTCAGCACCGGCGACAACCTACGACAGCACCTACGTCAGGAGAAGTCAAGCTACGACAAGCCCACGGTCGCCGACCGTCGCCGAAAAGTTTTGAACATTTCAAAATCCAGCGGCGACCGGAAAAACACTATGATTCTTTGGGCGACTGAGGGGACCATACAGGCAACACCCCGGCCACAATGCGGTGACAGCCTAGTCGCCCAAAAAAATTGGACAGGAGCATAAGGGCAAAATAGTTCCAGAGATCCTTCCCTACACGCTTCCGACCTCCACCTCCTTTAAAGGATGTCCCTTAAACACACAATTTAGATGAAGATTTTGATCTTTTCAGCTATATCTCCTCCTTCAGCTCAGTTCAAATTTGCTTGTAATTTGCGACGTTTTCGGGAACTCCTCTGCACTGATGACGTCTTCACGTAAAAAGTTGCACTAAATAAAGAACTTGCAGCAAAGTTAGATTTACGAAAAAATATGGTAAAGTGCAGATATGTTTTTTATTATTGTATGTATATAAGCTTTTCCCATTGAGGGTAGGGAAGATTCAAACAAGAGGGCATGACATGAGAATTAAGGGACAGAAGTTTAGGGGTAACGTGAGGGGGAACTTCTTTACTCAGAGGGTGGTGGCTGTGTGGAATGAGCTTCCAGCAGAAGTGGTGGAGGCAGGATCGGTTTTAACATTTAAAAGTAAAGTGGATAGGTATATGGACGTGAAGGGAATGGAGGGGTATGGTCTGAGTGCAGGTAGATGGGACTAGGGGAAAACAAATGGTCGGCACGGACTGGAAGGGCCGAGAGGGCCTGTTTCCGTACTGTAATTGTTATATGGTTATATGGTTATTATATGCACATACCATGTGTATTAATTGTGGAAATTCATAAATAGGTGATTGGAATGCCTATACATATATATAGACATTCCACTTACCTAGTGTACAAAATTTAGACATAATTTAGACAATAGACAATATACTGACATTCTAATTACCTATTTGTATATGATTTTCCAAAAATAATTGGTAAAAATTTGATAGAATATTAGGCCATGCACGGAGTAAGTGCTGGGACGGCACTGGGAATTTAATCAGTCTGGTGAGGGGTGTTTCCATTAGTAGATATTTAACACAGAGTACTTTTGAATCCTATTTCCTGTTGCACATTTGGCCGAGCCTCGATGCATTACTTCGATGTTACCTTTTTTAAGCAAGGTGTCAATGAAAGTGAAAGATGATGAATAACCATAAAACGAACAGTGTCACTTTGATTACTACTTGTAATAATTTCTAGAGTACATTTCACCTTTGCTGCAAAACCCTATCCGGTCATTATTATAGCTATTCTCATCAAATGCAGCGAAATTTAAATCTGTCAGCTTTTGTATTAATGCCTTGACTTAAGATGAATGTTGTTTGTTCCTCAAATACTAATCACTGAAACCCATTTTATGTGAAAAAAATACATTCAACTCATCATCAGAATTCCTAATCAAATAATTCCAGAGGCAAAGACTAAAAAAGAGAGAATTATGATGAAAGAGTGTGGACACTGTGGAATGTCAATGAGAGCCAGCAATATGCATGTCGCGGACAAGAATCAATTATGAAAGAGCAACTCCATGGTGATTGAAAGCATTTGTAATGTTGGACAGTGGACAGAGCCAGTGGGTGTGATGAAATGCACTGACAATAAGGTGACAATGAGAAGCAGTGGATGTACTGAATGGTACCGAGAGGCAGGAACAACACTGGATGGGGATAGGAAAAAGTAATATCACTGGATTGTGTTAGCAGAATGTAGTAACTCTGACTATTGATGTCACATTGGATATGCTGAGAGGTCATGGTAGAATCATTCAGCACAAAAAACAAGCCCCTATGACCCAACTCATCCATGCCGACCAAGATGCCCCATCTAACCTAGTCCCATTTGACTGTAGTTGATCCATAACCCTCTAAACCTTTCCTGTCCATGTACCTGTCTAGGTGTCTTTTAAATCTTGTTATTGTATCTGCCTCAAGCATTTAATTCCATATACTCACCAGCTTTTGAGTGAACTAGTTGCTCTTCAGGTTGCTATTTCCATACAGCTTTAAAATGTGTGAATGAAATCCATCTAATTCAGTGGACTTTATCCTACCTAATGTTAATTCATTTGTTTACCCTCACTACCTTTTCCGTTTTTCATAAATGCACTTACCTCATTTCTCATTTTATTATTTAATGTTATGAAAACAGAATCACATGTGAGTCTGCAAACTCCTTTGAGGATGGTGCAGGTGGTATCTTCCAGGGCAAGTAAGTGGGTGGTTTGTGAGGTGGTGTACTCTTTCTGGTGCCTATGCCAGTTTCTATGTGCCTCTGATGCATGAGTTTTTCAATACAATCCTGAATTCAGCTTCTTCACTTTCAACAGTCATGGGCCAGAAATTCACAACGGTCATGGGGATGTTACAATTTCTTCAACTGATGTCATCCCATGACAGAGCTTAGAGCAGAGACTCTACTTCCCTCGGCTCATGTTAGACAGGCAGGCAACGTGACCTGCCCAGATGATTAAGTACAACTCAGCTTCAATGCTGGCGATGCGGGGAGAGAAATGGGGGAGGACATTGACACTGCTTCACTTACTCTTGCAGTGCATTATTTTTTTGGATTGAAGGTACGTGATCCAGGCCCTTGGATGTCTGCTGAATGAAGTCCAGAACTCTGAAGTACAAAGAAGGACAGGGATCACTTGTATCTGCTGGATCCTGAGTTTTGTTACTGGAGGGGTCATAACCATCAAATCCCCTTTCCCTTAATCAACCGAAAGCTGTACTGGCATGTTGAAGGTGGTGGTGAATGTTATCATCGCTGTCTACTTCACTAAGAATTAGTTCCCTAGATATGGGAAGTGGTCCATATTTTTCAGTGCCTGGTCATAAACATTTACTTTTAGAGATTAATTTGGTGCTGAAAATAAAGAGGGCATTTGGTTTGCAGATTTTATATGCAAGCCTACCTTCTCGTTATGCTTCAGCGAAGGTACGAGTGATATGTAAACACAGGTCATGTCGGCAATTCAGCTGCTAAGGTTTAATGCTTGATTCCAAACTTTAGTCTTCACATATTAAACAGCTTCTCATTAGTTCAAAAAATAAGCTCCACTGCACCAGGAGGTTATTCGAGGTGAAACTAAACTGCACCGAGAAGGATGAACACATTTTGGGGCAATGGAATAACCTTGTTTGACTCTGGACTTCACAGAAATTGCTTATGTGGGAGACCCTCTGGTGGAGCAAGGATAAGATAGAGGCAAATTTATCTGGGAAGTTAAACTTGTGGAATCATATGGATTCCATAAGGAGTCATACATTGTGGCTGATACTGCTCCCTGCAATTTCCTTGGAAGTGTCCACAGAGTGCTGAGTCTGTGGAATTCTCTGCCTCAGAGAGCAGTGGAGGCAGGTTCTCTGGATGCTTTCAAGAGAGAGCTAGATAGGGCTCTTAAAAATAGCGGAGTCAGGGGATATGGGGAGAAGGCAGGAATGGGGTACTGATTGGGGATGATCAGCCATGATCACATTGAATGGCAGTGCTGGCTCGAAAGGCCAAATGGCCTACTCCTGCACCTATTGTCTAATTTTACTTTGGAATCACGTGAGTGACTACGTGAAGAAGCTCCGCCAGGCGCATGCTCGGGATTACGTCGACGCATGTCGGTAGGGAAGGGCTGCAGATCGCAGCTCCACCAGCGGTAAGTAACAGACCCGCAGGTAAGTGAGTTGAAATTACTTCCTGGGTAGAAACTCCGTGACACTGGCTGGAATAGCCAGGAGGAGTTTGGGAAGTTTTAAAATGGACACGGTGAAAAGATCGGTGCGGGGGAAGCGCGCGTCCCGGGTGGAAACTCAGTTAAGATCAGGATCACAGATTAGTACGGAGCCGGTTCCGATACCGGTAGCCGTTGAAACTGCCGTAGTTCAGACTTTAGACGCTCCACTGTCACAAACCACTGAGGGAACTCCAGTGGAGAGGAAAAGGAAGTTTACTAGGCCTGAAATATCAGATGACTCTGATGAAGAAGTGGCAGGACCAGGCAGACGAGCCATGTGGCTCAGGATGGACCAAATGGAGAAAATGCTCCAAACAATTATAAACCAAGGGTCAAAAGACCCAGAATATTCCCAGGCAGCCCCTGAGGGGGTTCCATATCATGATTATGGTGCCTTTACAACATGGGAATGTGAACCTCCAGAGCCTTGTTTAGGTCAGGAGGAAGTCTCCTTTGACCAAGTCTCAGGAGTACCAGGGCAGCAAGAGACTGATCCTGGAGGTGGTGTTTCTAGTGTTGAATACCCACCACAGCACAAAAGTCAAAGTACAGGTGTACCGGATGTAGCACAATCCTTTGCTATACCAGAGGGGAGCGGTGAGGTCATGGAAGAAAACCTGGCGGCCAACATTAATTATTTGCTTTCTCACCAGCTTCAGGAGACTGTCATGATGGAGACAGCAGACCTCTATAAAACACCTATTAATTGTGCATCACTTAGGGTGCCAACGGTGAATCCAAGTATTTGGACACCTATGAGTTCAACAATGCGAGAACAAGAGATACGATTCCAGAGGGTCCTCAAGCTCATTGCAGCTGGCATTACTGCTTTTGGGAGGCAGTTGGAAGGGCATGCTATGTCCAAAATTCAAAAAGACATGTTGGCATTGTTTGTAACTCTTACTGGTTTGTGTAAATCAAGCAATGTTCAAGCTCCAGATTATTTATTTGGAGAAAACCTGCCTAAACAAATTAAAGATATCGATGAGGAGGCAAAAACGATCAGCCTCATGAAACCTTTTATATTTGGCCAAAGGAGACAATCTGGCTGGATGAGAAGGGGGTTTGATTCAGGAGCAGGAACAAGCAGAGGCAGGGGTATGGTGAGGAAGTATTATCACCCATCACAGCCCAATGTCAATCCATATATTGGGAGAAGAAGACCATCAAGGTCATTTGCTGAAGTACAAAAACTGTATTCTATCACAGAGGAAACTGTTGTAGAACCGCCAATTGGTGGTAGATTGCAATTGTTTTATGATGAATGGTACTGTATAACATCTGATCGGTTTATATTAGATACTATGTCAGGTGCTACTATTGAATTTGTGGAAGGAGTTGATCCATCTCTACAGGATAAACCTAATCGGGATTTGGTGCTTTCTGCACCTGAAAATTTTCAGGTAAAAGAAGAAGTAAAAAATTTACTTATAAAAGGGGTAATTGAAAGTACGGGTATCATCCGCAACAATTTGTGTCAAATATTTTCCCCAGGCAAAGAAAGATGGGGGTTGTAGAGTAATTCTGGATCTCACAAAATTGAATTAATATGTCCAGTATAGACATTTCAAAATGGACACCTTCAACACTGCAAAGGAGTTGTTGTCCATAGGATGTTACATGGCTACTATAGATTTAAAAGATGCGTATTATTCAGTGCCGATTCATCACCATTATTGTAGGTACTTGAAGTTTAATTGGATGGGTCAGCTGTGGCAATATAAAGCATTACCTAATGGGTTAAGTTCAGCTCCCAGGCTGTTCACAAAATTATTGAAACCAGCACTGGCATTGTTAACGGCTCAAAATTGTCATGGCTTATCTTGATGATATTTCAATTGTTAATGCCACTCAGGAATCAGCTGAATATTCAGTTTCAGCAACTATAAGCCTGTTGAAAAGGCTAGGGTTTCTGATCCATCCAACGAAATCTAAGCTACAGCCGTTGCAGACAATTGAGTATTTGGAGTTTGTCATTAATTCAGTTGCTATGTCAGTAACTTTACCAACAGACAAAATTGTGGATATTACAAGTGAGTGTAATTTCCTTGCTGACAAACCTTATCCCTCCTTCCGAGAAGTAGCTAGGGTTATTGGTAAGATAACCATATAACCATATAACCATATAACAATTACAGCACGGAGACAGGCCCTCTCGGCCCTTCCAGTCCGTGCCGACCATTTGTTTTCCCCTAGTCCCATCTACCTGCACTCAGACCATACCCCTCCATTCCCTTCACGTCCATATACCTATCCACTTTACTTTTAAATGTTAAAATCGATCCTGCCTCCACCACCTCTGCTGGAAGCTCATTCCACACAGCCACCACCCTCTGAGTAAAGAAGATCCCCCTCACGTTACCCCTAATATAACCATTAGTAGCAGCATTTCCTGCTGTTGAGTTTAGCCCATTGCATTATCAAAATCTTCAAAGGGCAAAAACACAAGCACTAAAAAAGCGTGCAGGTCATTTTGACAGACCCATGCAGTTACCAACAGAAGCTTTGGCTGAATTACAGTGGTGGATTGGAAATGTTGTACAAGCTACTAAAAACATTGTTATTCAGCAACCTACAGTAGTATTACAAACTGATGTTAGTGCTCTCGGATGGGGGGCTACGGACAATGACACCAGCTGTGGTGGTAGATGGACTGTCCAAGAGGAATTAATTCTCCAAACATATGGTATTAATTATTTGGAGTTATTGGGGGCATTTTTTGGATTAAAAGCTTATTGTTCTACTATGAAGGACTTGCATGTTCAATTACAAGTAGACAATACCACAGCTGTAGCATATATCAATCACATGGGTGGAGTAAGATCAGTATCATGTGATCATCTGGTCAACCAGATGTGGAATTGGTGTATATCAAGGAATATCTGGCTTTCAGCTATCTATCTCCCAGGGAAATACAATGTTGTGGCAGACAACAGATCACGGGAGTTTAAAGACAATACAGAATGGATGTTAAATCCACAAATATTCCAAAAAATTGTCAATCGGTATGGTGTACCAGACATTGATTTGTTTGCATCCAGATTAAATCATCAATTGCCTAAATACGTGTCATGGGAGCCTGACCCAGGAGCTAGAGCTTTGGATGCATTCTCGCTACATTGGGGAAATATGTTTTTCTATGCTTTTCCCCCATTTTGCCTGATTGGGCAATGTCTCAGTAAAATAGAGCAAGAATCTGCTTAGGGTGTTTTGGTGGTTCCAAACTGGCCTACACAGGCGTGGTTCCCATTGATGCTTAGAATGATAATTGAACCTTTTATGACGATTCCCAGCTCCAGGGATTTGTTGGTACAACTAGTGACAGAACAAGTTCATCTATTGCATGATCATATTAATTTGTTAATCTGCAGGTTCTGACCAGACCATTACAAGGGCTTGGACTGTCGAATAGGACCATGGATGTCATAATGTCAGCTTGGAGAGATAGCACTAAGAAACAATATATGTCTCACATAAAGAAATGGGAAGCTTTTTGTATTCAGTCAGATATACCTTATCATTCTGCAAACATATTGGATGTATTGGAGTTCCTTGCCATGTTGCATTTTGATCAGCACCTTAGTTATAGTGCTATTAATAGTGCTCGTAGTGCTATGTCTTCCTATTTAGGACAATTTTCAGAACACCTATCTATCGGGTCTCATCCATTAATATCCCGATTTATGAGAGGGATTTTTAATAAAAATCCTCCCAAACCCAGATATACAGAAATTTGGGATGTTAGTATAGTCCTCACATTACTTCGGCAATGGGCTCCAATTACGTCACTGTCTTTTCAGAAGTTAACATTTAAGGTGGTAATGCTTATGGCATTAGTGGGGGCGGCACAAAGAGTACAAACATTGCAAATGTTACGTTTAGATTGTATGCATTTGTCTGCAGAGAACATTATTTTTTATGTTTATGATCTAATCAAACAAAGCAGGCCGGGGAAGTCTGGAACCAAGGTAATCTTTAGAGCATATCCTGTCGACCAAACATTGTGTGTGGTTAAGCATCTGACTCAATATATTGAATTAACCAAGAGTCTCCGAGGTTGTGAGACAATAATGCTTATTACTCATAAAAAAAACATAGAAAAAAAGTGTCAGTACAAACTATTTCTAGATGGTTAAAACATGTTTTGGATTTAGCTGGAGTAGACACTGATGTGTTTAAATCTCACTCCACCAGGGCAGCGTCCACGTCCGCGGTGATGGCGCAGGATGTGCTGCTCGACCAAATTTTAGAGGCCGCAGGATGGTGTAAAGAAGAAACTTTTTCCGTTTTACAATAAACCTGTTATCACGGTGCCAGAATTTGGGCATGCAGTGTTGGGTTCTGTTTGATATTTGCTTTCTTTTATGTAATGATTCATATCTTTTGTTGTAATTTCTCCTACTATAAAGGGGTATTACTTTCTTCTATTATTATATTAAAATACTTATTGCATTATTCAAGCAATGTTCAATAATATTATTTTTTCACTACTGTGTCAATTGAAGCAGTGTGTCGTATGGAATGAATCTACGGCATAAAAATCACAGAGCTTCAAAATCTTCACATAGTCAATCACGTGACTCCGAAGTAAAATAGTAAGATTAAACGAGACTTACCTGTTCGAAATTTGATATTTATTTTATGAGGAGTTACGATGAGGGATTACGTGCCCTCCGCTCCCGACCATCATAATCTAAACGATCATCTGGTAGTTCTAGACTTGTGTGAGCCTTACTATCTTACTTCGGCTATTGGTTCTGTGTTTTTCACGCCGCTGCAATGAAGTATGCAGAGCATGCGCCTGGCGGGGCTTCTTCACGTAATCCCTCATCGTAACTCCTCATAAAATAAAGATCAAACTTCGAACAGGTAAGTTCTCGTTTAATCTTACTATTCTTCGCTTGATGCTCACTGTTTCCATTATAGGCTAGTCCAGGTATGCTGGTGAGGTAAAGGATATTGGATTTGTTGCAGTCAGTCAATCATCAGCAAAGCAATGCCACAGTATTCCTTTGCAGTATTACAGTATGTAACCTGTTGTTGAAAATATATTTGATGAGGCACATTGTTCAGGGCTTGTGAAGAAATGCTAAATGCAGTAGGAAGGTAATGAGAATGCTTGAAAGCTTTCAGAGAAATTAGAACAGTTAGAATAAAGGTTAATTAAGGTCAACCATCACAGATTGGCGCAATCTGACACAGCTGCGAAACTCTTTAACAAAATAAGGGTCGACAAGCTTGTCTTGAAGTAATTGTTTAGGTATTTCACAAGTACCATATGTGAAGCAAGGAATTGCCAGTATTAATGGGAAGTTGGCTCAAGGAGAGAATGTATTTTGTACAGGAAATATTATAAATTACTATATTTTAAGTATTTTGCACAAGAATCTGTCTCTATATCTTGAAGTATATGATCAAGATAATATGCTTCATCCATAGTCATTTAAAATATTGTAACAAAATCATGAAAATGAATAAAGGCCACTTTTTAATATCAATTACATTAAAAACATGGGCCATAAAGTCTTACTCATTCAAGTTATACACAACTGCATTCTTAGGATATAAAGACGTATAAATATATCAATACAATGGGTATTCAATTATCAATGGGCTATGGATGAACATTGGTGCAGATAATAAATAAGTGACTGATTGAGTGTGTTAATGATCCATTACATCAGAATCCTGTACGGATGCATCTCCATAGCTGCTGCCAAATCCACTGAGTACCATCAGTATTTTTATTTTTACTTCACATTTCTAGCAGTTGCATTTTGTTTTCCATTCTTAACCACATTTGGTGCTTATCTGGTGAACGAATAAAGGAATTTGAGGATTTAAGGGTTCAGCAAGATAGAGCCTGAGCTCTGGGCTAAAGAGAGGTGTGTGACTGGGTTTGATACATAATCATCATTGTTCAGAGGAGTCTTGAAGGGAGTTGCTAGAAACTGCAAGAGTGGGATTTTGGAAACGGAGCAAAGCTACTGGAATATAGTGAACAGCTGTGTCTCACCAAGAACAAGAACATCAGAACATCACTCCTCTCCACTCATCCCTCTCCCTCTCCTCCCCTCCATTTCCCCCATCCCTGCCCCTCACCTCCAACTCACAACATTCTGACTTAGAAAATATATCTGTTCTTTCATCATTGCTGGGTTTAAATCCTAGAATGTCACTATTGGAGTACGTTCACCAGACGGACTGACATGGTTCAATAAAGCATTCCCTCACCACTTTCTCAAGGCCGGGTCCTGTCTGCCGTGAATGCATCCTGCAAATGCATTAAAAAAAAGTTTGAATGGTGTGGTCTGGAGGTAATGAGATGTAGTGATAAAGCTAGAGTGTTCTTGGTAATGGGAAGATGCGAGTATGGTACAGAGTAGTGGGGTGTGGAACCTGTTATTGCTTTAGATTTTCAGATATTTATGGTTGGGACCACGGGAGACTGGACATATTGACATTTCTATCTGGGATGATTTCAACCCTCATGATCCTTAGATAAGGTTTATTGCAATTTAGTCAATGGTTAACTTTGTATTAGGCCCAAAGTACAAATTTTAATTACATAATCATGTCTTAAATTTGCATAAACGTATTTCCTTATAAATCTAATTGTTTCCTGCTCAAACTTATTTCCTTCACCTGACTTTAGGAAAATGTTAGAGACAAAATGCTGGAGTAACTCAGCGGGTCAGGCAGCACTCGCGAGAAAAGGAATAGATGATGTTTCGGGTCGAGACCTTTCTTCAGACTCTGATTTCAGTCTGAAGAAGAGTCTCGACCTGAAACATCCCTTTCTCCAGTGATGCTGCCTGACCCGCTGAGTTACTCCAGCATTTTGAGTCTAACTTCGGTGTAAACTAGCATCTGCAGTTCCTTCCTACACATTTATGAAAATGTTCTTTCTGTCTACCTCATCTCTGCGGTAACAATCTTGAATCTGAGAAAGAGGAGTCACTTTTAAAAGTGCATTCAAGAATCTTGGTCATCTTACCCTCGTTTCCATTTTGATAAATGACTGAGGGAATGCTGCAATTTTAGAGATATTCTCCAATGGGCAACCTCATTAAAAATTACACGAGGCACAAAGCAGTACTTTAAGTTAAACTTCAAGAGGTCAGATTTGTGCAGAATCTGAGACAGTTTGAAAATGGTAGATGCCTTTGTGCATAATTGTTCTTAAATGTATGCATTCTGGACATTTTAATGGTTAAGCATATGTTATTATTAATGCATTTGTAGTTTATATTTGTAGGTTAACTAAGAAATTAAGGACTGCTTGTGTTGTGGATAAGCATTTTTGGTGAATGTACTCAGAATCAGCTCTCTAAATCTTTGAGCATTTTTTAATGTATGCTTGGGGAAGTCGTTACTGTAATAACCAGAATAGAAAGTACACATTCTCACATTCTCAAATTCACCAGTCCAGAGAAAATGCCATGTCTCTTGCAAAATCCAAATGTATTCAGTAATTTGTTTTCTCTACGCTAAGCAGACATTTATTCAACAAATGCTTACGTGAGAAGTTATCTGACATCAATCTTGAAATCGTCCAATACCATTTCATGTCATTTGCAAAGTTTTCAAACTGAGACATCAGCTCTGAGGGAAAATATTAAAGTTAAAAGGGGACCCGATTTTGAACATTGTGTACCTTAATTTAATGTTTATAATTAGAATTGAGAACATAAATTAGGTTGGTTGAGGCGGGGTGGGAAGTGTTAGAAAGCACAGATCTCCTGAAGTGCAATACAAGAAGTAGGTTTTGGACTATCTTGTGAGATGATTATATTATTGATTTTTTAATCTGAAGTCTGGAATGAGTCCACAGAAAGGAAAATATGATCTCTTCATGCTGATTTAAAAGCTTGAAAATATGGAAAAAAGATGATGAAGCAAGTGTTCTGGCAAAGGCCTTTGGGTGGACATTAATTGGCAACAATACCCACAACCCAAAACAATACAAAATTGCTGGATTAACTTTTTCTAAAATCGCAATAATCCAGCTCCCATTTTTAAAACTTTCTCTCCAAGCAGGAAAGTCCAATGTTTCATCACCTTTATGTATCTCTGACATTGGGGCTGAGCGTTGTGTCAGTTCTGACTTTCAGCAGAAGCACCTCCACCTCAGTGACCACAAATGTACACAGATTCAAGAGATGGTGCAACCAAAGGACTCTACCATTAGAATCTGAATAGCATCTACAAAGTTCTGCATGTCTCACTGCTCAGAAAACATGAATTTAAATGTGCAACATTTTTCTTGAATACTGATAAAACATGGTACGTTCTTTACCAGTAGGAACATTATTCAAGTCAGCTGGTGTTCTTTGTGGAATAATTATTGAAGTCCATGTTTCCTGGCATGAACTAACAAAATAAGATGAAACAAAAATCTTAGAGGGAAGGAACATGAGACGCGCCGTTCGGGGGGGGGGATGGAAGAGCAATGGGGACCCGGCGTGGGGGGGACTGCCGTGAGGGGCGGGGGGAAGAGCAATGCACAATGGACAACACGGCGTTGGGGGGGGCGCTATGAGGAAGGGGGGAAGAACAAAGAGGGAACTGGCACGGGGAGGGGGAATTTGTAACTTTGTAAGCGCCCTTTATGGGCGACTCTTTGCATACCTTGGGTGTGCAAGCAATGAATTACACTGTGACTTGTCACATGTGACAATCTATCTATCTTCGATACATAACTAAAACTGATCTTGTGCTCTTCCGGTTTACGTGGTTTTTCTATTTACGCAAAAACAGTGCGCGATAGTGCTCACCGATCAGCTCTCACAGTTCTTCTCGTCTGCGAGTGCAACAAGTTACGTTCCGATCGGTAGTATAGTGTAAAAGTTAGCAAGGTTTATAAAATCATAAAAAACGCGCGTGCGCAGATCGATCTCCTCTCTTGCCAGTCAGCGCCGCGCAGATTAGTCTCTTCTCCTGTCACTCCGCGGGACAGTCCGCCCCTTCCTGCTACATTGCGTCTTTACTGGAGCTGAGGATGGCCGGCGGAGGTCGCCAACCGGACATAATTGTCGGAGGGACCGGAAGCGTCGCGGAGTCGGCGATCTCATCAAACGGAAAGCGGAGAGTCTGATGCTGGCGGAGGAGAGCGTCCAGCGCCCGCTGTGAGTCCCAAACGCACCGCCATCCCAACGCCCCGCAGTTCCAGCCCCTTCCCCTCTGGTTCTCCTCGCTGGCTCCGGCCACCCTCCCCAGTGATACCCCCCTCTCCCCTATAGCTCTTCCCCCCTCTTTTCCCCGTCTATTCGCTGCATATCCATATTGAATTACTAATAATCTTCAAATTAATAAACTGAAGAACTAAGATAAATTTTATATTGTAATCACATTTACTGGAAGACATTGAAAGTGTATCTACTCAAACAAATCTTTGCTTAACAGTATTAGCAATATATATATCATACAAATTCAAGCTTTGTTACAATATAAACACTGGGTCTGAGACTGCTTCTGACTGAAAGTGTAATGTGCCACATAAAAGCAGCCAGCAGGAAAATAAACTAAATTACATATGATTTTGTTGATTGAAGCAAACACTTTCAAACTGGCATGCTAATTAAAATCAAGCAAGAAGGAAGGCAAATATTTACCTGAAATAAACAGAAAGGTTTGGTCGTGCCCAATATTTATCCCTCAAATAACGTCACTAAAATGCAAATAATCTTAAAACTTGGCTCAATGCTTTACATGGGAACTGCTCTGCACAATTAAATTGCCATATCAAGATATCCCACTAATTTTCCCATAGATAAATATAGCACTTTTTTCACTGTGCTGCTTTTGTAGACCTTAAATAGATTTGGCTTTCATTTTCCTTTCCCTGTGATATGCACCAGTGTGAATAATTCCCCGGACATAAAAAGCTGGAGTAACTCAGCGGGAGGGAGAGAGAGCGCGAGAGAGCGAGAGAGACCTTTGACCATTGAAAGAAGACATTTGCATCTCCGTCCCCCCTTCCTTGATCATCGTTACTTTTTGGCATTTAATTCATTCATTTGTTCTATATCTCTCCATATCACAATCTACTGTATATCTCTCATTTCACTTTCCCCTGACTCTCAGTCTGAAACAGGGTCTCGACCTGAGATGTTACCTATTCCTTTTCTCCAGAGTCGCTGTCTGGCCTGCTGAGTTACTATAGCTTTTTGTGTCTGTCCACTTATCACTTGCCAGGCATTATTCTGCCTCTATCTCTTTCAGCTTTCTCCCACCACAATCGGTGCAGAAGGGTCCCGACACATCACGTATCCATGTTCTCCTGAGGTGATGTCTGACCCGCTGAGTTACTCCACTTCATTCTTTTTTTATGCAACCACCATCTGCATTTCCTTGTGTCTCCATTGCCTTGGAATATGCTGTCCTTGATAAGATGTTGGCCAAAACTCACTTCAACAACCACATCTCTCTAGCAAAACACATCCAGCCGAGACTCATCCTAAATAATCATCAATACCTTATCAGCTAGCTTTCCTACCTTCATCTTTTGAGAGGTATTCCATTTGTCTATCCATCTCACCCCCACCGTAACTTAAATTAAAATTATTTTTCTATTACCTAGTTCTGGCAAAAGCTCTTTGAGGTAGAAGGTCAGCTCAATTTGTCTCTCTTCAGCTGCCGCCTGATCTGGTGCGGGTCAGACAGCACCTCAGGAGAATATGGATAGGTGATGTTTCAGTACCCTGTCCAATATTATCTGTGTGTATTTCTAGCGTCTGCAGTTATTTGTGCTTCACTCTGATCTTTCCAGACACTGGACATTGGCAATAATATTGTCTATCTTCAAACCTTATCATTGGTCATCTAACTACATCTGGCTATGCTTGTATGGCTTCAAATCGATACATGACTACTGCATCTCCGAATTCCCAAATTCAGCTCTCTTCTCTGCATGTGCAGGAAAGAACAGCAGATGCTGGTCTCTACATGCTCATGTGTCACAAGAAACAGGCATTGTGTTGGCTTCTGAACATTTAAATATGGTATTCTGTGATACTTTTCCAACACATCACAGCTCCTCGATACTTTTCTACTGGATCAGCACCCATTTATTTGCCTCTGAAGTACCTTGAAGTTTTTTAATACATTAAAGTGGTATATAAATGCAAATTGAAATGTTGGGGGCACAGTTGAAACTTCTCTTTGATCTTGACTGTGCCAAACCCGATTTGTGATTTACGATGCTGACACTGAGAAGAAAATAAAAAGCATTCCATCTCGAAGTGAAGGTATTTCTTAACATCAGAACTTTAAAAATCCACAGTAGTATTCTCAAATCACTACATTTATACTGCTGAAAGAATTATCCTGATAAGGTTTGGCAATTGTGAAATTATTTTCAAAATGCTAATATGTTTATTTTTTAGTTTAGAGAGACAGCGCAGAAATGGGCCCTTTCAGCACACCTGGTCCGCACCGACCAGCGGACCCCGCACATTAGCACATTAACCTACTAGGGACATCTAAAAAAAAAAACTTTTATCAAGCCAATGAACCTACAAACCTGGACGTCTTTGGAGTAAAACCCACGCAGGTCACGGGGGAACGTACAAACTCCGTACAGAGAGCACCCGGATCGAACCCGGGTCTCCAGCGCTGCACTCGCTGTAAGGCAGCAACTCTACTGCTGCGCCATCGTGCTTGACCCTTTTTTTAAAAAATCCTTTCAAAAATGTTGTCTAAAAGCTAAATATATCTGTTTAAAGCACATGTCCATAATTTATTGACTGCCACCCAGATAAGGAGGTGTAAAATTGCACTGATTGCTTTTGCTATGAGGATAGAAATGTGAAAATCTAGTAGACTAGTCACTGCCCTCAGCTAACTAGTTAAATAGACATGGAGAAATGAAATTGTCCAGATCATACTTATTCCCAGATCAAAGAAAAACAATACGAGTCATCAGGCCAATAGGCCAAGAAATCCCTTGAAACTTTTGAAGTAATTAATGCTTATAAACAGGTCAAAGAGTCAAAGAGTCAAAAAAGCTTATTGTCATGTGTCCCTGACAGGACTATCACTTTTAGTATTATGTTCAGACAAGCAGTGCTGAGGTACTCTTTTGCTGTTAGACATTAAGCAATAATGGTGTTTCTTTACATTTCTTTGCAAAAAGCTTTTGAAGAACATTACTCTGCATTCCTGACACTGGAGGTACAAATGGATTTTAAACTGAAAAATCACGACCAATTTGTTTGTGTGCAAGACCAATTCAACGATATTTGAGTATTTTTTAGGTAATTGCAAGTGCCCAAAATACGTTTCTTAAACAACAATTAAAACAGAATTTACAATGGGAAATGGTTCTAATAAATTGGTCTAATAGGTGGTCCTTCACAATTGTGTCTTGCAGCATAATCATATTCCTGACAAATTCAAATATTATGGTGCCAATGATACTTCTGAAAGATATATCCAGCTCATAATTGATGCATGCTTGGTGCTATGCATCAATGTTGAAAAGACTCAGGCACACCTCCTCAAAATCTCCAACCTTTGTGCACTTGCACTCAAACTACTGTGCAATTGCTGAAGTCATCCTGATACCAATCAATTCAATACCAAAAGGGTTCTGGGTGCACATTCAATGCAGAGCAAAAGTAAGCACACTTTTCAAAGCACTTACCTCCCCGTTGACCCAATTACTAATGTTTTGTGCATTGCAGAGTTTGCAGTGGAGGGTTGTTACTCACAACAGTAGCAAACAAGGTTGTGTTTTATTTTGATATGGTTAGAGGACTGGTTAAAACACAAAAAAGAGTCGTTTTTTTCAAGTTGAAATACCTATGCAATTGGTTCCACGACTTCCTCAAAGGCAGACCTTAATCAGTGTGAATTAGCAACAATATTTCCTCCTCAATGGCCATCAGCACAGGAGCACCTAAAGGCTGTATGTTCAGTCCCCTGCTCCACTCCCTCTCTCCCAATGACTGTGCAGCCAAACACAGTTCCAATACCATTTTTTTATTTGCTGATGATACAACCATTGATAGACAAATAGCCAGTAATGATGAGCCAGAGTACAGGATGAACATCAATAAATTGATTGAGTGATGGCAGAGCAACAATCTTGCTCTTAACATTAGCAAGACCGAGGAGCAGATTGGTTTTGGTATTGGTATTGATTTACTACTGTCATATGTGCCGAGATACAACAAAAAACTTTGTTTGAGTGCTCTCCGGTCAAATCATATCGTACATGAGTGCAATCAAGCCATAGATAACAAATAGTGTAATAAAAAAAAAAGAACAGAATGCAGCATATCATGTTACACCATTATAGCGTTACAGTTAGAGAAAATGCAAATTAAAAAAATGCAAGGTCTGTTATGTGGTAGGTTGAGAGATCAAGACTACACCCAAGGTTAATAGAGGACTGTTCAGTAGCCCTATAACAGTTCGGAATAAGCTGTTCCTAAATCTGACGGAACGTGCTTTCATGCGTTTGTATTTTCTTCCCAACTGGAGAATGGGGAAGAGGGAATGACAGGATGAAAATAATTGCTGATTATGTTGGCCTGCTTCCTGAGGCAGCGCAAAATGTAGATGCTGTCGATGGACTCCATCTACATTTCTTTTGGTCTTGTGAGGAGCTGTTGCCAAATGAAGCAGTGATGCATTCACTTGGATGCTTCCCACAGTGCAAATGTAGAAGTTGCTAAGAGTCATTGAAGACATGGCAAACTTCCTAATGCTTCTGAGCAAGTAGAGTCATTATGTGCTTTCTTGGTAGTAGCTTCGAGAGAAAAGCCGAGGATCCATGAATCTGTCTTCATCAGCAGGACGGCAGTGGAGAGTCATCAGCTTCAAGTTTCTAGACATGCAAATCTCTGTAAAAATGTACTAGACCCAACAAATTGATGCAATCACAACAAAAGATATTTGAAGCCTCTATTTCCTCAGAAGTTTGAAGAGAATACTCAATCAATGTTGAATAGGTGGCAGCAGAGAGTACACTGACTAGTTGCATCACAGCCTGGTTCAGTAACCCAAAAACCCAAGAATGAAGGAGGCTGTAGAAAGTGGCGGACATTGCCCGGTCCCACCATTGATAGGATGTGCAGCAAGCGACACCTCAAGAAGGCAGTTAATATCATCAGAGACCCACACTAACTTGACCAAGTCCTCAACTCTTTGCTACCATCAGGAAGGTGGTACAGGAGCCTGAGACCAATACCTCCAGCTTCTTCCCATCAACCATCGGGTTCTTGAACCACACTGTGAAACCCTATCACAGCAAGGAACTACAATAAACTTTGGAAAGATTGCACTACTTACTTGGATTTGCACTATTATTGTCTAGTTACTGTATTACTGATAATTTATTATATTAATTATTGTATATTGATTTATTGTGTTGTGTTACTGAGCCTATAAAGCTACAGTATGAATTTTATTACTCTGTTCCCGATGCAGATGGCAATTCAGCATTCATCACTCCATTACTGGCGAGGTATCATAGGGATAAGATATTCCGAATTTTTATCGAAAACCTTAAATGGTGAGAAATTGATGAGTGCTGTGGATAGTTTGGTTGAGTACAGTCAGAAAATGAACAAGCAAATGCAAGAATCAATTAGGAAGTCAAAGGATACTTTGAATTTTATTGACAAAATGTTAGAGTATCCAAGTAAGGAAGTTGTGTTGAAGTTGGTGAGACTACATTTGGGGTAATGTGTGCAGTGTGAAGGAAATATTACATCCTGCAGCAAAGGTTTACTGAACCAACTCTTGGGATGCGGTTGTTGTTCATTGAACAGCAATTGAGGAAGATTGGCCGAACTCACTGGGGATTAGACAAATGGCACAGAGACATGAAACTGTCTGAGAGGCATTAGCAGGGTAGATAGAAAGGCATTTTCGCTAGTTGAAGAATGGAGAATAGTCACAGGATAAGTGGTAATGTGTTTACAGTTAGGTAAAGGAACAAATCCTTTAGAGGATAGTGGGTGTTCAGTCTTTCAGTGTATTCAAGTGTATTCAAGGCTAAAACCAATAGATGTTTTGACAGATGAAGCCAGAGGATTCAGAAACTTTCAAAGGCAACAGAAGGTAACAAAAAGGGAACTCTAGGGTGAAAAGATGAAGTACGAGGGTAAGCTGGCCAAGGATAAGAAGGATAGTAAAAGCTTCTTTAGGTGTGTTAAGTGAAAAAAAATAGTTAAGACAAATATGGGTGTCTTGAAGGCAGAAACAGGTGAAATTATTATGGGGAACAAGAAAATGGCAGAAGAGTTGAACAGGTACTTTGATTCTGTCTTCACTAAGGAAGACACAAACAATCTCCCAGATGTACTAGAGGACAGAGGATCTAGGGAGACAGAGGAACTGAAATAAATTTGCATTAGGCGAGAAATAGTATTCGGTAGACTGATGGGGCTGAAGGCTGATAAATCCCCAGGGCCTGATAGTCTGCATCCCAGGGTACTCAAGGAGGTGGCTCTAGAGAGCGTGGAAGCATTGGTGACCATTTTCCAATGTTCTATAGATTCAGGATCGGTTCCTGTGGATTGGAGGGTAGCTAATGTTATCCCACTTTTCAAGAAAGGAGAGAGAAAACAGGGAATTTAATTTCGGAGTCACGTGAGTGACTACGTGAAGACCCCGTCCAGCACGCATGCGCGACATTAGCGTTCATGCAGTGCACCCGCGACGAAACGGGAGTTCAAGGCGCTCCCGCTACAATATGTTTTACTGTGGCCGTGTATATTTTCTCTGTGGTCTGCTTTATGTTCCAGGAGAATGAGCAAGACCAGAGGGAAGAAATCTGCAGCTCGCCACCGTTCGTCTTCCATTGAGGAATGTTCTTTGGAGGGGGGGCAAGAGGCGGCAGGATTGACTACCGAGCCGAGCCCAGCACCGCTACTGCAGCCTGAGCAGCGGGCTGGAGGTACCTGCAGCCAGAACAGGGCGGTAGTATCCGACGATTCGGATGAAGATGCCTCACCGCTCGAGAGCGGCACAGGCAGCCGCCTAAGCCGAATGGAACGGCTTGTGGAGCAATTGCTCCAGCGAGATCTGCTGAGAGAGCAGCAGCAGACTCGCCAAGGGAGCTCAGGCACTCCCGCAGTGCCCATTACGGCACTGATCATTGCTTCACCTTCTTTTGAAGGCAGCAATGGCGACCAGGTCTGGGCTGGTCAAGAAGAGGGGTTGCTGGCTGAAGATGTCCGGAGTACGCAGGGTGTATAGGATCAGGAAGAGCTGCTGGGTGTGGTCAACCGCTACGTGGCCATTCCACGAGCGGGTCGGCCTTTAGAGCCGAAACTTGCAGCCAGCATTGACCACCTGTCCTCAAAACCCCTGCAAGAACAGGTGGTCAATGAGGCTCTTGAACAATATACATCCCCAGAAAATTGTACATCATTGAATGTACCAGCTGTAAACAGCCAAATTTGGGGACATTTGGGGCAGAACATCAGGAACCTGGAGTTGAAGCTCCAGAAAATCCTTAAACTCCTGACTGCAGGAATAACATCATATGCTCGGTCCATTGATGGTGTGGACATCTCCACAAATCAGCAAGACACATTAGCTCTGCTGTGCACCACTCAATATGAGATAAACAATTTATGTAAGGAAATCATCAAGCCTGCCCTCAACCCTAAATTTGCGGGACTTTGCAAAATACCGGGTTCAGAACCTCCAATTCTGCTCTTTGGAAAGGACCATCCGAAAAAGGTGAAAGACCTAGAGGAAGAATCCAAGACCTTTGGTCTCGTGAGGGCAGGTTTGGGACCGAGCAGACCTAACAAACCCAGGCGGCAGTACCCCACGGCGTCCACCAGTCGTCGACCACCATATACGACTGGTGAAAGCTCGGGGTCCGCATCCTTTCCCCGTAAGCCTTTTTTAGGCCAGGGACCAGAGCGGACCCCATGGAAAATGCGCCACACCCAACAACATCAACATCAACAGCAGCCCTCTACAGCTCAGCAGAGGCCTCATCATCCAGCGAAGAGGCAGAAGAAGCACCAGTAACCATGGAGGTAGGTGGGTCTGGTTCCTCTCAGCATCTGAGCAGTAGGGGCTCTATACTAACAGGGGGAAGATTGCACTTGTTTTTGGATGCATGGGAATCCATCACTAATGACAAGTATATACTCAGCAGCATTCATGGCTATAAAATTGACGTTGTTCATGAAAATATTCCGCCAGTTCAGCATATACCCCAAAGGGTATTTACCCTCTCAGTCAAAGAGAAACAAGAGGGTCAAGCTGAACTGATGAGGCTACTAGCTAAAGGTAGTCATTGAAAGAACACAACATGAACTTTGGAATTTGTGTCTAATATTTTCACTAAAACTAAAAAAGATGGTGGATGTCGCATCATCATTGACTTAACTACTTTAAACAAGTCTGTTAAGTATATACATTTCAAGATGGAAACTTTTGAAACAGCCAGACTATTGATTTCTAGAGGGTACTTTCTAGCAAGCATTGATTTAAAAGATGCTTACTACTCAGTACCCATACACAAGGAACATCGTAAATACTTAAAGTTTATCTGGATGAAACAGCTATGGCAATTTAAAGCCTTACCAAATGGACTAACCTCCGCTCCAAGGTTGTTCACTAAAATCGTAAAACCCGCTTTGGCATTATTGAGGAAACAAAAGCATATAGTCATGACGTACTTAGACGACATTTTAATAGTAGGGAAAACATTGGAGACAGCTATTTTGGGAGTAGCAGCCACCAAACGTTTGTTTGAAACTTTGGGGTTTGTCATACATCCAGACAAATCCAATTTTACACCGTCCACTACCATGGACTATCTTGGATTTACGATTGATACTGTTCGCATGATTGTAAATCTGCCGAAGGGGAAAGCATCAGAATTGGCACTATCTTGCAGTGAACTAATGGATAAACATCAGTCAACCATATGGCAGGTAGCCAGAGTTATTGGTAAAATGGTAGCAGCTTTTCCAGCTGTACAATTTGGGCCTTTGCGCTATCAAAATTTGCAAAGAGCAAAAGTGCACGCACTAAAGCAAAACTCAGGTCACTTTGACCGAGTTATGAATTTAACTTCTGAATCCATTCCAGAGTTACAATGGTGGACAAGGAACCTTAGGCTCAGTTCCAGTCCCATAATAATCACCAATCCAGTATTAACCATTCAAACGGATGCCAGTGCTTTGGGCTGGGGAACAACTAACATGCAATCCAGCACAGGGGGCAGATGGACTAATTCTGAATCATCTTGCCTACAGACACGGGGTATCAACTACTTAGAAATGTTGGGTGCGTTTTATGGTTTAAAAGCATATTCATTTAATACGCATCATGCACATGTCCGGTTGCAATTAGATAATACCACAGTGGTGGCTTATATCAACCACATGGGTGGTGTAAAGTCGATATCGTGTGACAATTTGGTCAACCTAATCTGGCAATGGTGTGTCGAAAAACATATTTGGTTATCAGCAACTTACCTACCAGGTAAGCAAAATACAGTGGCAGACACCAGGTCACGCAAATTTAACGATAACATCGAATGGATGTTAAATCCCAAAGTATTTGCTGAAATTACAAAGCAATATGGCACACCAGATATCGATCTATTTGCATCCAGGCTGAGTCACCAGGTACCAACATATGTCGCTTGGGAACCAGACCCTGAGGCAGCAACAGTTGATGCATTCTCGCTGCATTGGGGGAAAATGTTCTCTTATGCTTTTCCTCCCTTCTGCCTCAGCAGTCGGGTATTACGCAAGATTCAATTGGATTCCGCTTCAGGAATCTTGATAATACCCGACTGGCCTACACAGCCATGGTTCCCTGTGGCCCTCGACATGGCTGTCGAAACACTGTTGGAATTCCCCAGCAGTCCAGAATTATTAATCCACCCAGTGTCAGGCATTAGTCACCCGTGCCATGACAGAGTCAATCTCCTGGCTTGCAGATTCTAAAAAGACCTCTACTCGGCCTGGGACTGTCTGAGGACGCCATCAACATGATGACCGCATCCCACCGGGAGTCCACCAGGAGACAATACCTGACCAACATAAGAAAATGGGAACGGTATTGCTCCAAAACAGGAACTACCTGCACAACAGCTACAGCCACCAGTGTTGTGGAGTTCCTGGTTGGATTACATCGGGAAGGACTCAGCTACAGCACCATCAATACAGCCAGGAGTGCGTTGTCAGTTGTTTTGGTTCCAGCAGCAGGACAACAGGCTTTGGGGTCCCATCCACTAGTGGTCAAAATCATGAGGGGCATTTTTAACACTAATTCCCCCAGACCAAGGTACACTCAGATCTGGGATGTCAGCATTGTGCTGACGTACCTTAGGGGATGGCTACCACCCAGGCCACTCACGCTGGAACAACTTACTCTGAAATCAGTCATGCTCAAGGCACTAGTGTCAGCTCAAAGGGTACAGTCCCTCCACCTTCTGAGGCTGGACAGCATGACAGAGTCATTGGACTGTTTCACATTCCATATTCAGAGACTGATCAAACAAACTAGACCAGGTACCATGCCTCCAGTCATGGAGTTCCGGGCATATTCATCTGACCCACGGCTGTGTGACAAGACCCATCTCGCAAATTACATAGACACAACATACAACTTAAGAGGGAGAGAAAAAGCCTTATGGATATGCCACAAGAAGCCTCATGGTCAGGTGACGAGCCAAACCATTTCAAGGTGGCTCAAGCAGGTGCTTAAGTCCGCGGGAGTCAATACTAATGTTTACAAATCTCACTCCACCAGGGCTGCATCTACGTCGGCAGCTAGGCGAATGGACGTGCCTATGGACCATATTCTGGCCAGAGCGGGATGGTCCTCGGAAAGAACTTTCCAAAGGTTTTATAATAAGCCGCTGGCGGAACCTGCTACATTTGTAGACAGAATTTTAGAGTCTGCAGATAATATTTAATTTAAGCCCGGGGGAGCTCTCTGTTTTTTGTTGTCATTAATAAACCTTTTTTGTTCACAAACAGGTTAATGTTGATTGTGATAACATACTTCCTCCCTCTAAGGTCTTCAGACAGTGAGTGAAGCATGAGCTGGTACACGGTTCGGAATCACAGAGCTTTTGAAGTCTTCACGTAATCACTCACGTGACTCTGAAATAAAATAGTGAGATTAAATGAGAACTTACCAGTTCGAAGTTTGATCTGTATTTTATGAGTAGTTACGATGAGGGATTACGTGCCCTCTGCTCCCACCCTCTATTATACAGATCAACTGGTAATTAAGTTCTTATTTTTTCTTTACTATATTTATTTCAATTGTTGTGTTTTTTCTGTGAATCCACAACACTGCTTTGAAGAATGTCGCGCATGCGGGCTGGACGGGGTCTTCACGTAATCCCTCATCGTAACTCCTCATAAAATACAGATCAAACTTCGAACTGGTAAGTTCTCATTTAATCTCACTATTATAGACCAGATAGCCTGACATCGGTGGTGGAGAAGATGCTGGAGTCAATTATTAAATAACTAATAACGGCACATTTAGATAGCACTAAAAGGATTGGTCCAAGTCAGCATGGATTTATGAAGGAGAAATCCTGCTTGACTAATCTTCTGGAATTTTTTGAGGATGTAACAAGTAAAATGGATGAAGGAGAGCCAGTGGATGTAGCGTATCTGGACTTTCAGAAAGCCTTTGATTAGGTCCCACACAGGACATTAGTGAGCAAAATTAGAGCACATGGTATTGGGGGTAGGGTATTGACATGGAAAGAGAATTTGTTAGCAGACATAAAACAAAGAGTAGGAATAAACGGGTCCCTGTCAGAATGGTAGGCAGTGGCGAGTGGAGTGCGTCAAGGCTCGGTGTTGGGGCCGCAACTATTTATAATATATATTAATGATTTAGATGATGGGATTAAAAGAAACACTAGCAAATTTGCAGACGTCAAAGCTGGGTGGAGTGTGAACTGCAAAGAAGATGCTAGGAGGTTGCAGGGAGACTTGGGACAGATTGAGTGAGTGGGTAGATGCAGGACAGATGCAGTATAATGTAGTTAAATGAACAAGGAGGCAGATAATTATCTTAATGGCGTTAGATTAGGAAAAAGGGAAGTGCAACGAGACCTGGGTTTCCTTGTACACCAGTCACTGGAATTAAATGCAGGTACAGGAGGCAGCGAAGAAAGCTAATGGCATGTTGGCCTTCGTAACGAGAGGATTTGAGTATAGGAGTAAAGAGGTCCTTCTGCAGTTGTACAGGGCCCTGCACAGAGACCACATCTGGAATATTATGTGATATTTTGGTCTCCTAATTTGAGGAATGACATCCTTGCATTTGAGGCAGTGCAGCGTAGATTCACACGGTTAATACCCGGGATGGCTAGACTGTCATGAGGAAAGATAGGAAAGACTGGGCTTGTATTCACTGGAATTTAGAAGGATGAGAGCGGATCTTATAGAAACATAAAATTATAAAAGGACTGGACAAGCTGGATGCAGGAAAAATGTTCCCAATGTTTGGGGAGTCCAGAACCAGGGGCCACAGTCCAAGAATAAAGGGGAGGCCATTTAAAACTGAGATAAGAAAAAACCTTTTCACCCAGAGAGTTACATTGAAACATAGAAAATAGGTGCAGGAGGAGGCCTTTCGGCCCTTCGAGCCAGCACCGCCATTCATTGTGATCGTGGCTGATCATCCCCCATCAATTACCCGTGACTGCCTTCTCCCCATATCCCTTGACTCCACTAGCCCGCAGGGCTCTATCTGACTCTCTCTTAAATCCATCCAGTGACTTGGCCTCCACTGCCCTCTGAGGCAGGGAATTCTATAAATTCACAATTCTCTGGGTGAAAAAGGATTTTCTCACCTCAGTCTTAAATGACCTCCTGTTTATTCTAAGACTGTGGCACCTGGTTCTGGACTCGCCCAACATTGGGAACATTTTTCCTGCATCTAGCTTGTCCAGTCCTTTTATAATTTTATATGTTTCTATAAGAACCCCATCATCCTTCTAAACTCCAGAGAATACAAGCCTAGTCTTTTCAATCTTTCCTCATATGACAGTCCCGCCATCCCAGGGATCAATCTCGTGAACCTACGCTGCACTGCCTCAATCACAAGGATGTCCTTCTTCAAATTAGGAAACCAAAACTGTACACAATACTCTAGATGTGGTCTCACCAGAGCCCTATAGAACTGCAGAAGAACCTCCCTACTCCTATACTGAAATCCTCTTGTTACGAAGGCCAACATTCCATTTGCTTTCTTCACTGCCTGCTGTACCTGTATGCCAACTTTCAGTGACCGGTGTACAAGGACGCCCAGGTCTCGCTGCACCTCCCCCTTATCTAACCTAACCCCATTGAGATAATAATCTGCTCCCATGTTTTTGCCGCCAATGTGGATAACCTCACATTTTTCAATATTATACTGCATCTGCCACGCATCTGCCCACTCACGCAACCTGTCCAGGTCTCCCTGCAACCTCCTAACATCCTCTTCACAGTTCACACTGCCACCCAGCTTTGTGTAATCCACAAACTTGCTAGTGTTGCTCCTAATTCCCTCTTCCAAATCATTAATATATATGGTAAACAGTTGCGGCCCCAACACCGAGCCTTGCAACACACCACTCACCACCGCCTGCCATTCTGAAAAGGACCCGTTCACTCCTACTCTTTGCTTCCGGTCTGCCAACCAATTTTCTATCCATGTCAACACCCTACCCCCAATACCATATGCTCTAATTTTAGTCACCAGTCCCGTGCGGGACCTTATCAAAGGCTTTCTGAAAGTCTAGATACACTACATCCACTGGCACCCCTTCATCCTTTTACTTGTCACATCCGCAAAAAATTCCAGATTAGTCAAGTATGATTTCCCTTTCATAAATCCATGTTGATTTGGACTTTAACTGCTATCCAAATGCCCCATTATTACCTCTTTAATAATTGACTCCCGCATCTTTCCCACCACCGAAGTCAGGCTAACTGGTCTGTAATTCCCTGTTTTTTCTCTCGCTCCTTTCTTGAAAAGTGGGGTAACATTAGCTATCCTCCAATCCACAGGAACTGATCCTGAATCTATTGAACATTAGAAAATTGTCACCAATGCGTCCACTATTTCTGGAGCCACCTCCCTGAGGACTCTGGGATGCAGACCAACAGGCCCAGGGGATTTATGATCCTTCAGTCCCATTAGCCTACCCAATACAATTTATCGCCTGATGAAATTTTCTTTCAATTCCTCTACCTCCTTAGATCCTCTGACCTCCAGTACATCTGGGAGATTGTTTGTGTCCTCCTTAGTGAAGACAGATCCGAAGTTCCTATTCAACTCTTCTGCCATTTCCTTGCTGCCCATAATAATTTCACCCTTGTCTGCCTTCAAGGGACCCAGATTTGAATTTGCTACTCTTTTTCCCTTAACATAACTAAATAAGCTTTTACAGTCCCTCTTTATATTCCTGGCCAGCTTCAATAGTTGTGGAATTCTCTGCCACAGAAGGCAGTGGAGTCCAATTCACTGGATGAATTTAAAAGAGTTAGATAGAGCTCTCGGGGCTAGCGGAATCAAGGGATATGGGGAGAAGGCAGGCACGGGTTACTGATTGTGGATGATCAGCCATGATTACAATGAATGGCGATGCAGGCTCGAAGGGCCAAATGACCTCCTCCTGCACATATTTTCTATGCTTCTAAGGATACAGTAATCAGGACTTGTGGCATCTGATCAGTTATGACCTTATTGAAGGGCTGACTGCTGTGTATACTACCTATATTCCACCAAAATGCTACTTCAGGCTCAAACAAAATATGAGTTTTAAAAACTATCCTCTGTTATATGTACGCTTGGAGATTAACCCAATTGTTTTATACTAGTTAACGCATCAATGGATATACAAATAGCTGGTTCAATGTTTTAATATAAATACCTCTCCAGACCATCATGCAATTCAGTTTCTTATACACTTTACTGCATGCCTCATCAGTGCAAGAATTTATGAATATGTAGCAATGTTACAAAATTTTGAGATTTTAAAAATCAAGTCTGCAATTTATCCCATCAGATAAAGCATAAAAATAAGTTTAATTTGACACCTAATTCACTTTCATATCTTCAGTATTAAAAGTTATGGCCATTTTCATACTCGGAAATTAGCATCTTGCATATTGCTTTTCCATTGACTTAACACAAAAGCTGTGATCGAGGACAATCAAAAGCCCATAACTTTCTTAAAAATTAAGAGAACTGAAATACATTTTCAGTTATTATAGATTGAAGCATTCTGAAACAAATATGAAACAATCTTACTTGGATGACCTGAAATTAAAGCTTATAATTAGTTAGTTACCCAATTGTAGCTAATTACAAAATTCAAATACCAGATCTAAACATATATCCGTTTCTTAAGAAAAGATAAACATTTTTAAAAAGCCTAAGTGTCCAAATAACATTCACACAAGAATTCACAATATAACATGATTTTTAAATCTCATTGTCGTGAATTTATAGGCCAAATGGAAGGAATTTACTGTTTAATTCCCGTAAATTAATGGGCATTTAAATCATCTTGCGAGTGGGTTTTTGTGGAACGCGATCGATTGGAACGATGCGGTTGCGGTGAATTTAAACCCCTTATCGGCAGGAAAAACACTGCCGGTTCGTATGGGGACTAATTCACCTTTTTGCAACATGAATTTGGATTAAAAGCATCTTAAGAAGGACGTTTATATGTAAAATAAACGGCTTTCCTTTACCTGTCCCATACGTGAAATCCGTCCTCGTTGTCGGCGTTCACGGCATTAGAAGCTAATTTTTATTTTACTCCAGCGCCAAAATTGTCGGGCGATTTAAAAAACAATTCACAGACCGACAGTCGGAACAAATCTCCAGCAAAAGCTCGCACCCCGAGAAATTATAACTCCGGAAGGCAGGGGAAAACCGCATTTTAACCCCGCCCCCCCCAAGGCGCCAAAGTCGCGCACACGGCCAGTGACAGAACTGCAGCGCCGCTGAAGGTAAGTTTTGTAACATACCTGGAATATGCACCCTGCAATCCTCTGCTTTTAGTAAAGCACCAATTAGCACTGTTCACACCATACTGCCTTCCTATGTTGTCATTTCCCAAGTGCATTTCACACTTAATCACATTAAATTGTATCTGTCTTTATTTCCACCAGCCTGACTACCCTTATTATTCTGTTTGATACCTTTAAATTGCTACATTTTATATCAGCCTGCAAACATACACTATACGACTTATACTTGTCCAGCACACATACATGTTTAGGCACAGAAATAACCATCTCTTATATCTTGCTGACATTGAGGGAATAGTTGCTGTCACACAACAGTGTGAAATTGAACACTGAATGAGTGAGCACTTTGCAGACACCTACATTTGGTCCTCAACAGTGACCCTGAACATCCATTCACCTGTCACTTTAGTTCACAGTTCCCCTCCCACTGACATCTAGTTCTGTGCTTCTAAACTGTTCCAAATGAATTAAATGAAGTTCAACATAAGCTCAATCAATCAATCAATCAAAGACTTTATTGTCATTCAAAAATACACCATCAAATGCAAATTTGAACGAAATTTTGTTGCATCTGGCTCACCATGGAACATAAAATAACAAAAGGATAAAATAGATAAAAAGATAAAATAGGTAATAGTGGCGGCACATTATATGGAGTTCAAGAGTCTGATGGCTCGGGGGAAGAAGCTGTTGCAGAACCTGGCCGTTCTGCTCCTTATACTGCGATACCTTTTGCCCGAGGGCAGCAGAGTGAACAGTCCATGATGGAGATGTGTGGGGTCTTTTATAATGCTGTTGGCCTTGGACAAGCAACGTTTGCACGCAATGTCCCGGATTGAAGGAAGAGAATGTCCCGTTGATTTTTTCAGCCGTCCTCACCACTCTCTGCACGGACTTCCAGTCGGAGGCTTTGCAATCCCCAAACCAGACAGAGATGCAGCTGGTCAAAATGCTCTCTATGGTGCTCCTGTAGAAAGTGGTGAGGACGGGATGGGGGAGGTGAGCTCTTCTCATCCGGTGCAGAAAGTGCAACCGCTGCTGCGCTCTCTTAACTAGTGATGCGATGTTTTGTGACCAGGTCAGACTGTTAGTGATCTGCACCCCCAGGAACTTAGTCCTACTGACCAACTCCGCATCAATGTCATTAATGTGTAGTGGTGTATGACTGTGCCAATTTCTCCTGAAGTCAACGATGACCTCCTTTGTTTCGCAACATTCAGGATCAGATTGTTCATGTTGCACCAGTCCACCAGTTGTTTCACCTCCTCCCTGTAAGCCAGCTCATTGTCGTCCCGGATGAGGCCCACCACTGTTGTGTCATCTGCATACTTCACGATGTGGTTTGTACTAAACCTGGCACAACAGTCGTGGGTCATCAGGGTAAACAGCAGTGGACTCAGGACACAGCCCTGAGGGGACCCGGTGCTCAGAGAGATGATGTTGGAGGTGTTGTTTCCAACCCGCACTGACTGGGGTCTGTCAGTGAGGAAGTCCAGTAGCCAGTTACACAAGGGGTGCTGAGGCCCAATGAACCCAATTTGCTTACCAAGTGCTGAGGGATGATTTTATTGAACGCTGATCTAAAGTCCACGAACAGCATTCGCACATGTGTGTTCTTCTCCTCTAGATGTTCCAGGCTCAGGTGGAGTATGGAGGATATGGCGTCCTCTGTGGAGCGGTTTGGCCTGTAAGCAAACTGGGGCGGGTCAAGTGTGGAGGGGAGTCTGGAGGTAATATGGTCCCTGACCAGCCTGTCGAAGCACTTCATCATTGTGGGAGTGAGTGCTACAGGGCGGTTATCGTTTGAGATATGTTATTGCGGTTTTTTGGCACTGGTATGACGGTGGCAGTCTTGAAACACGATGGGACAACAGCCTGGTTCAGCGAGGTGTTGAAGATGTCAGTAAGGACATGTGCCAGCTGATCAGCACATTCCCTGAGCACCCAGCCTGGTATGGTATAGAAACATAGAAATTAGGTGCAGGAGTAGGCCATTCAGCCCTTCGAGCCTGCACCGCCATTCAATATGATCATGGCTGATCATCCAACTCAGTATCCCGTACCTGCCTTCTCTCCATACCCTCTGATCCCCTTAGCCACAAGGGCCACATCCAACTCACTCTTAAATATAGCCAATGAACTGGCCTCAACTACCCTCTGTGGCAGAGTTCCAGAGACTCACCACTCTCTGTGTGAAAAAAGTCTTTCTCATCTCGGTCTTAAAGGATTTCCCCCTTATCCTTAAGCTGTGACCCCTTGTCCTGGACTTCCCCAACATCGGGAACAATCTTCCTGCATCTAGCCTGTCCAACTCCTTAAGAATTTTGTAAGTTTCTATAAGATCCCCTCTTAATCTCCTAAATTCCAGAGAGTATAAACCGAGTCTATCCAGTCTTTCTTCATAAGACAGTCCTGACATCCCAGGAATCAGTCTGGTGAACCTTCTCTGCACTCCCTCTATGGCAATAATGTCCTTCCTCAGATTTGGAGACCAAAACTGCACGCAATACTCCAGGTGTGGTCTCACCAAGACCCTGTACAACTGAAGTAGAACCTCCCTGCTCCTGTACTCAAATCCTTTTGCTATGAAAGCTATCAGGGCCTGCCGCCTTCCGTGTGTTCACTCCTTTTAGGTTCCTCCGGACATCCACTGTATCACGACTGAGTGCCTGTTCATCACATTGCATGCAAAGGATATGCAACAAAATGCTAAACATAACTACTTTCATTTACATTACATTGCTGTGTCCCAAACATTATGGTGCCCTGAAATGGGGGGGGGGGGGGGGGGGGGGGAGAGACTATGTATAAACACTGCTGTAATTTCTACATGGTGAAACCAAAATGTATAGAAATGGCCTTTATTAAAATCTGACAATGTGCACTTTAACCACATGTGATTTTTTTAATTTCACAGGTAGACAAAAATGCTGGAGCAACTCAGCGGGTGAGGCAGCATCTATCTATGCAGCAAAGGAATGGGTGAGGTTTCGGGTCAAGACCCTTCTTTAGACTGATGTTGGGGTGGGGGTGGGCGGGAAGAAGAACGGAAGAGGCGGAGACAGTGGACTGTGGGAGAGCTGGGAAGGGGAGGGGAAGGAGGGAGAAAGCAAGAACTACTTGTAATTGGGGAAGTCAATGTTCATACCGTGTAAACTACCCAAGCAAAATATGAGGTGCTGCTCCTCCAATTTGCGGTGGGACTCACTCTGTCCACTACTACAAACCCACTGACTCCCATGGCTATCTGGACTACACTTCTTCCCTGCAAGGATTCTATCCCCTACTCCCAATTCCTCCATCTGCGCCGCATCTGCACCCAGGATGAGGTGTTCCACACCAGGACATCGGAGATGTCCTCATTCTTTAGGGAACGGGGGTTCCCCTCTTCGACTATAGATGAGGCTCTCACCAGGGTCTCTTCTATATCCCGTAGTTCCGCTCTCACTCCCCATCCCCCCACTCGTAATAAAGACAGAGTCCCCCTTGTCCTCACCTTCCACCCCAGCAGCTGCCACATACAACAGATAATCCATTGACATTTTCGCCACCTCCAATGGGATCCCGCCACTGGCCACACCTTCCCATCTCCTCCCCTTTTGGTTTTCCGCAGAGACCGCTCCCTCTGCAACTCCCTGGTCAATTCATACCTTCCCATCCAAACCATCCCCTCCCCTGGTACTTTCCCTTGCAACTACAGGAAATGCTACACATTTCTTTCCAGGTGAGGCAGAGGTTCACCTGCACCTCCTCTAACCTCACCTATTGCATCCCCTGCTCTAAGTGCCAATTGCTCTGCATCGGTGAGACCAAGCGCAGGCTTGATGATTGCTTTGCTCAACACCGGTATCATTGGGGTTATCAAGTAGGCACCTATCTTCGTTGGTGTTTCTTTGAGTTGGGCCTACGACACCTCAGGAAGGCTCAACAGTTAGTTCAGGCATCCCAAAACAACCCCCCTCAATACCTGCTCTCACCACCTGTGCTACCAGTATCTACTAAATAAAGGTAACTACAGGCGATTAATTCACTCGAACAAATGCTAAACACTCACATCCTGTCGTCCACTTATCCTAACCCATCATTAACCTCGTAACACCACAAATATCAACCTTGCATAAAACTGGGATACATTTACACAGAATTATGCTGCTGTCAAAAAACGGCAGGGATCCGGGTTAAATCCTGACCTTGGGTGATGTCTGTGCGGAGTTTGCATGTTCTCCCTATGACCATGTGGTTCTGCAGCGAATGACAGCAGAAGTTACAAAAAAAAATGGATTATCATTCAAGCATTCAAAAATGATTCCTCCCTTTAGAAACATTAATGTTAACAAGAGTAAAACCTGCCTCAATGGAAGTTATGCTCTGATCCACCCTCCTATCTAAAACAGTAAATCCTAGACTTTATATAGTGTAAATGCTTTCAATATTTCTGCTGTACTACAGGGCACTGGGCACAATGACTATGTTCCTTTCATTACGTGTTTGTAAGACCCCTGACTTCACATGATGCATTGTGACACACATATCCTAGAAGAAGTGCACTATTTCAATAGGTTTCGTTCCAGTGCCACACCCAGGTACTATGAATGGCAATACTGTCCACAATATCTATTTCAATATCATGTTGTTTTTATTTTCCAAATCCTTTGTGGCATTGTTGCATTTTGGTAAACTGTAATATATACAGTGCACACAAACATAACATTTCACAAGAACTACAAATATCTTTAATTTCTCATCAAGCATATTTGCTTTATTTTACAAACCACAATTAGCTAAAAATTAACATAGGAACAAATATTACAAGATTATTGTGGGTATTTCTTTAGAGAAAACCGCTAAACCAAATAATTTTTTTAATATATTATTTTCAAGTTGCATATGAAATTAGACTGGAAAATCATCATATACTGGAATTCGTCATAACTGGGATATTTGGCTAATACTGTATAGAAAGCAATCAATGAATGTGTAAATTTCCATTAGAATTCTGAATAGTCTGCCATATTGTTTGCAATTTTATGTACATGACTCATAACATACATGACCTTGGAGGAAAAGAACACACCACTAGATTCTAGTTTACACAATTTCATTTTGGCCTGAATGTACATCCGTCGGAAGAAGGGTCTCGACCCGAAACATCACCCATTCCTTCTCTCCCATCCCGCTGAGTTACTCCAGCTTGTTGTGTCTATCTTTGGTTTAAACCAGCAGCTGCAGTTCCTTCCTGTGCGTTAAGTGAGTTTACTCAGTCTTGTCCCAATTATCAGCAGGTGCAAATCGGCAACACAAAACGAGTGGTAATCAGCCACTAATTGCCACCAGGTTGCCATCAATCTCAGAGTTTTAAAATGAGTGCAAATTTGAAGCACATAATTACTCTTATTTCTGAATTAACTCACATTGCTTTTTGAAATTGTGATTAACAGATGCAGGCTGGGGATTTTCTCGGTATACTATTTGTAGTAAATTTGCCAACATATTCTGTAGCTCGGCATTCATAACTTATTATAGACAATAGACAATAGGTGCAGGAGTAGACCATTCGGCCCTTCGAGCCAGCTGTGTGATCATGGCTGATCATCCCCAATCAGTACCCCGTTCCTGCCTTCTCCCCATATCCCCTGAATCCACTATTTTTAAGAGCCCTATCTAGCTCTCTCTTGAAAGCATCCAGATAACCTGCCTCCACTGCCCTCCGAGGCAGAGAATTCCACAGATTCACCACTCTCTGTGAGAAAAAGTGTTTCCTTGTCTCCGTTCTAAATGGTTTACTCCCTATTCTGAAACTGTGGCCCCTGGTTCTGGACTCCCCCAACATCGGGAACATGTTTCCTGCCTCTAGCGTGTTCAAACCATTAACAATCTTATGTGTTTCAATGAGATTCCCTCTCATCCTTCTAATCTCCAGAGTGTACAAGCCCAGCTGCTCCATTCGCTCAGCATATGACAGTCCCGCCATCCCGGGAATTAACCTTGTAAACCTATGCTGCACTCCCTCAATAGCAAGAATGTCCTTCCACAATTTAGGGGAGCAAAACTGCACACAATACTCCAAGTGTGGTCTCACTAGGGCTATGTACAACTGCAAAAGGACTTCTTAGCTCCTATATTCGATTCCTCTTGTTATAAAGGCCAACATGCCATTCGCTTTCTTCACTGCCTGCTGTGCCTGCATGCTAACTTTCATAGACTGATGAACAAGGATCCCCAGATCCCATTGTACTTCCCCTTTTCCCAATTTGACGCCATTTAGATAGTAATCTGCCTTCCTGTTTTTGCTACCAAAGTGGATAACCTCACATTTATCCACATTATTCTTCATCTCCCATACATCTGCCCACTCCCCCAACCTGTCCAAGTCACCCTGCATTCTCATAGCATCCTCCTCACAGTTCACACTGCCACCCAGCTTTGTGTCATCTGCCAATTTGCTAATGTTACTTTGAATCCCTTCATCCAAATCATTGATGTATATTGTAAATAGCTGCGATCCCAGCACCGAGCCTTGCGGTACCCCACTAGTCACTGCCTGCCATTCTGAAATGGACCCGTTAATCCCTACTCTTTGTTTCCTGTCTGCCAACCACTTCTCTATCCATGTCAGCACTCTACCCCCAATACCATGTGCTCTAATTTTGCCCACTAATCTCCTATGTGGGACCTTATCAAATGCTTTCTGAAAGTCCAGGTACACTACATCCACTGGCTCTCCCTTGTCCATTTTCCTCATTACCCTTGTCCATTTTCCTAGTTAAAATGAGAACAGATCTTCTTGCTTGGGTGATGCCGATGCAAATTGTCAGCGAGCTTAAAAAGCGTCATGGAATGAGTCACAACACACTGGAGAAGATGGTCAAGTGTCAGTTGTGAAGGAGAAACAAAAGGTTGCTGCTCAGCCAAGATTCTCTGAAAGCATGGATAACACTACATTAAACAGCAAGGCAAATAGCACTCGCTGCATTCAAGGAAACCAGGCCCAGATATCGTCAACTAACGGTGGCACAGCGATAGAGTTGCTGCCTTATAGCGCCGGAGAACAGGTTACATCCTGACTATGGAGACTACGGACCCCTGACTGTACAGAGTTTGTACGTTCTCCCCGTGATCGAGTGGGTTTTCTCCGGGAGCTCCGGCTTCCTCCCACATTGCAAAGATGTACAAGTTTGCAAGCTAATTGGCTTGGTATAATTGTAAATTATCCCTAGTGTGTGTAGGATAGTGTTAGTACACGGGGATCGCTGTTCGGCGCAGTGGGCTGAATGGCCTGTTTCCACACTGTATCTCTGAACTTAACTAAACCAAGGGCCAGCAAAGTATCCTTTGCATTGCACATAGATTCCCATCGCCATGCTACTGGACACTTGCACATTGCTCTTCTAACCCAGTTTTGCCATTGTCAATCTAACTGTGCATTGAGTTGTGACCGCTACTCCACAGCCATCCCAGCTCCAACATCATGCCACAAAGCAAACCTGTCATTCTCTGAACATCATCACAGATCTATCCGACCGATTCAGAACCACACATCACCACAACATCCCACTTGCCACTAGGCTGCGGATGCTTCTTCTCTCATTGCCATACTATTTGCTGCATCATCCCCACCACATAGGCACACTTCCTGTCATTCCTCCGCCACATCACCGGCACTCCATCCGCTGACTGTTCCTGCCTAAAGTCAGCATTCGTTCCCACACATATCTGCCATTCCTCCTACATCAATGCCAACTTCCACCATCATCACAGCAGCCGTTCAATATAACGCAGAACATTCAACAGTACAGCGCAGAAACAGGTGCTGCGGCCCACAATGTCTGTGTTGAACATGATGCTGCGTTAAACTAGTCTCCTCTGTGAGTGTTATGACTTCAGTATGCAGTCATGATGAAGCAGGGACAGAATAAACAGCCATAGAGTGATAAAGTGATACAGCGTGGAAACAGGCCCTTCGATCCAACTTGCCCACACAGGCCAACATGTCCGTTCAACTCTAGTCCCACCTGCCTGTGCTTGGTCTATATCCCTCCAAACTTGACTTATCCATGTACCTGTCTAACTGTTTCTTAAACGTTGGGATAGTCCCAGCCTCAACTACCTCCTCTGGCAGCTCGTTCCATACACCCACCACCCTTTGTGTGAAAATGTTACCCCTCAGATTCCTATTCAATCTTTTCCCCTTCACCGTAAACCTATGTCCTCTGGCCCTTGATAATCAGAAATAGGGATGTTCATCAAGGTAAGGTCAAGAAATCATTGCTAGCAAGTACAACATAAATAAATACTTTACATAAATATTTTAGTACTAGAGATTGTTGATCTGGAGGGATAACTACCATGCGCTCCTCAATTAATAACTCAGCATAGAATTAGATGTACAAAACTGCACAGGCTGGAAATGTTTTGTTATATTACTGTAAGCTTTTTTTAATTTTAAGTTAAGCTATACTAATAGGCATGAAAATAAACTGTTGATATTTCACAACAACTAGTCCTTCACGAGAAGACATATACTGTAAAACAAATGCACGTATTATTACTGGAGGTAGGAGATTTATAAACTGAATGAACCAGAATTTTCTTGCTCTTTCACATTTAATTTTATGAACTTATACACTAAGTGTTTACATGTTGGAGATCTAAATGATACTGTACCTCTGCGGGGTTTCCTCAAACTGCATAAACAGGGAACACATAAATGCGGTTCTTAATTTATCAGACTGAAAATTGTGAATGAGCAGCAAAGAATCAGAACCAGGGAATTTAAATAAGAATAGCAAATTTGAGATGAACTCCAGCACAGAAAGCACAATGGAAAGGGAAAAAAAGGATAGTTATAATGAGTTAAAGTATAACACACTGAAAGACAAACTTTCAGAAAATATTTTTGAGAACATTTTTCAGCGAAAATTAGAATATCAATGAATGAGATTCAGAAGATCTCATTTGGCAGTAATTAACCCCGGCTGCTGCATTAAACAGGTTCAATGTTAAAAAGTGTTCTATGAAAGTTGTCTCTGTCAACAAATTAAAACATGAATCCTGCACCATTTGAATTGCTCCAGTACATTTCTTATTGTCTTGAACTGCCAAGGCTCTGAGCTACCTCCCTAGACCACTCTATTAGCTTTAATATATGATCTGTAAAACTTACATCTTTGAATAACATTACCTGTATTGATATCTCTGTCTTAATGTCAATTTTTGCTTGATAATATTCCTGCCAAGTGCCTTGGGATATATTAATACATGAAAGGTGCAATACAAATACGCGGTGGTATTCTTATTCAATATGAATGGTGTGGTGGACAGTGAAGTGATACTTTTGCAAAGTGAAAGTTAAACCAGAGGATTTGAGACAAAAATCTCAGGATTGTTTTAGTTTGTCTGCATACACCAGAAGACTTACCCAATTTGCATATAAATAGCAATAAAACATTTTAGCCTCACCTCGGTTTAAACAATAAATTCTGGCTCGTTGTCAATTGGGTTAGCAAGATATTTTGAGGGAAACTCAAGCTCATGATATCAGGTTAAGGGGGATCAATGTACTAAAGAGAGGTGTGAAATGTACAGGGTGGCTAAGAACAACCATGGAAAATTCCATACGATGGAACCACTGGAGTAAAGGTACTTGGCACCATTGAAACATTTATGTCCTCTGCCTCAAATCTAGACATAGGAACAGATATAGGCGTCAGATAAGCAAACAGGCCATCCAGATTGACCACCAATGGTCATATCATACTTGATAGACTCTGTCGCTGGTGCATGTTTCCAGTTGCTTGGATGCAAGACCACAATAGCAGAGTTGGTTCTTGACGCAAACTTTGTACCACTTCCTGGGACGCCCACGGTTCCTTTGTCCCTGGGAGAGCACACCGTAGAAGACCTGTCGAGGCATGGGTGTTTCATCCATCCTGGTGATGTGCCCAGTCCATCAGAGGTGTGCTTTGATAATCATTGCTTCGATGCTTGTGCAGCTGGATCTGTCCAATACTTCTAGGTTGTCAATAATAAATCAACAATCATGCTTATGTTCCTCCCTTTATCACTTGTCAATGAACCTGAAAGAATTAGAGTTAATTAGCTGTCTCCTGTGCAGTGCAGCTGTGGAGCATGGAACCTGCAATGAGAACAGTGCGTGCCAGATTAATGAACAAAATCTGTCAGATCTCTCTGCAATACAGATATGCACACGTAAAGGTCAAAATCCACAAGTTGCTGTCAATGATATGTCACTCTTCCATAGAGTGCTTTGTTACTGCCTTGCTAATTAGTTCAATGCGTTGAGAGGCACTTTATGATTTGAGTTTGGAGTATTGGGTGACTCCGGCACTTGAAATGCAAATTATTGTTATGTGACTAAAAACACAGAAAATATTTCTCCATGACAATGAAAATTGCAGCGCCATTTCTCCGTGCACCGTTCCCCAGCATGCCTTCTATCCGACAACGGCAGACAGTTCACCAGCCAGCTTTTCAAAAACTTTGCCAGGGATCCCATACTGGGTTCGCCAGCCCAACGACTGATGTCTCGTCAAACCCGTGCTGCCCTGCCTGTACCCCAGCAGCTTCTGCAGCCACAGGTCCATTCTCCGCCCGCAGTCCAGAAACAACTACAATTCAAGGGGGTTGCACAAAAATGTTTTTTCAACAAGTCCAGTAAGCCACTTCAACCTCTCTCCAGTGGACAGGTTGTTCGCCTCCAGACCAACAAGGTCTATGGCCATCGGGGTCACATCCACAGCCCTGCCAAAGAACCGCACTCCTATCTGGTAAGCGCGAACGGGACAATTTAGACACAACCGTCAACATCTCCTTCCTGTGAAGGTCTTGCGTTTTGTACACCCACTACCGGGCCAGCTGCTCCACTGCCAGAGACTGTGTCCCCCGCGGCCTCTCGTAGAAACATAGAAAATAGGTGCAGGAGGAGGCCATTCGGCCCTTCGAGCCAGCACCGCCATTCATTGCGATCATGGCTGATCATCCCCAATCAATAAGCCGTGCCTGCCTTCTCCCCATATCCCTTGATTCCACTAGCCCCTAGAGCTCTATCTAACTCTCTCTTAAATCCATCCAGTAATTTGGCCTCCAATGCCCTCTGTGGCAGGGAATTCCACAAATTCACAACTGAGAATGTTTTTTCTCACCTCGGTCTTAAATGGCCTCCCCTTTATTCTAAGACTGTGGCCCCTGGTTCTGGACTCGCCCAACATTGGGAACATTTTTCCTGCATCAAGCTTGTCCAGTCCTTTTATAATTTGATGCGTTTCTATAAGATTCCCCCTCATCCATCTAAACTCCAGTGAATACAAGTCTAGCCTTTTCAATCTTTCCTCATATGACAGACCCGCCATCCCAGGGATCAATATTGTAAACCCTCACTGCACTGCCTCAATCACAAAGATGCCCTTCCTCAAATTAGGAGACAAAAACTGTACGCAATACTCCAGATGTGGTTTTACCAGAGCCCTATACAACTGCAGAAGAACCTCTCTACTATACTGAAATCCTCTTGTTATGAAGGCCAACATTCCATTAGCTTTCTTCACTGCCTGCTGTACCTGCATGCCAACTTTTAGTGACCGGTGTACAAGGACACCCAGGTCTCGCTGTACCTCCCCCTTACCTAACCTAACCCCATTGAGATAATAATCTGCCCCCTTGTTTTTGCCACCAAAACGAGACGTGGCTGTCCTTGTACAAAATGAGACCTGGGTTATCCACTTTGGTGGCAAAAACAAGGGGGCAGATTATTATCTCAATGGGGTTAGGTTAGGTAAGGGGGAAGTACAACGGGATCTGGCGTCCTTGTACATCAGTCTGTGAAAGTATGCATGCAGGTACAGCAGGCAGTGAAGAAAGCGAATGGCATGTTGGCCTTTATAACAAGAGGAATCGAATATAGGAGCAAAGAGGTCCTTCTGCAGTTGTACAGAGCCCTAGTGTGACCACACCTGGAGTATTGTGTGCAGTTTTGGTCCCCTAATTTGAGGAAGGACATTCTTGCTATTGAGGGAGTGCAGCGTAGGTTTACAAGGTTAATTCCCGGGATGGCAGGACTGTCATATGCTGAGAGAATAGAGCAACTGGGCTTATACACTCTGGAGTTTAGAAGGATGAGAGGTTATCTCATTGAAACATATAAGATTGTTTAGGGTTTGGACACGCTAGAGGCAGGAAACATGTTCCCGATGTTGGGGGAGTCCAGAACCAGAGGACACAGTTTAAGAATAATGGCCCTGTCTCACGGTGCGAGTCCAGCCACGAGTGATCCCGAGTGAAAGAAAAAATCGCACTCGTGATTGTCTACGAGATTCCAAGTTTATGTTCATGAGTTTAAACGAGTTCCCACGTGTATGTCTAAGTTTGCCGTTTACTTCTCATTTCTGCGATCTACCAAGTTCCTCTCCCGAGTTACCAAGTTCCTCTCCCGAGTTACTCTTGAACCAACCGTGAATGAAAGTCTGTTTTTAGTATCAAATAGAGGAGCTGGACAGCATCTCATACAATAAGTATATTCTGATTCAGTATTGAAAGTTATTCAATTTCAGAACTTAAAAAAACTGGGCAGGATCTCGGCCCCGCACTCGCTGCCATTGTGCAGCAAGGAGGCGGTGGCAGCGAAGCAACAGTGTTAAGGAAGACAGCTCCATCCTGCGGCTTTGAGTTAGATAGAATTCAGCATGGCCGCATCTATTGATATGACCTACAAAGGGAAAATGCGCACCGTCCAGTGCCAGAGCAGTTATACTTATGATTTGTTTGAAACACGGATCACATAGTTAGAAGACCAGCTAACTAACGGAGGCTTGCTATATTTTAATTGAATTTACTGCCAGGTCTACATACTGCGGGGAGACAGGAGATGAAATCTTTGAGCAGGGGGAAGAGCGGTCTACCCCAGATATACCAGATCCACACAAAATCTTTTTTTGTGGCAACTGTTTATAAGTGTACTTTCGTACACTTGTCTCCCGTACAAAGTCACCCCAACCCCCCTCTGCCCCCACTCCCCTCCCCTCTCCCCATCCCCCCCTCCCCCCACTCCGCCCATTCCCCTCCCCCCCCCACCTTTCCCTCCCAACTACAGTCTTGTCCCGACCCCCTGGGAAACTGAAGGGAGCGACAATCAACTGCCACGGATACAAATAATGTCATACACAAGAATGGGCAGATGCTGGTTGACAAAAAGTGAACACACAGTGCTGGAGTAAAACAAAGACGCAGCAGAATTTTAGAAACGTCGTCCCGTCACCCATTCCTTCTCTCCAGAGATGCTGCCTGTCCCGCTGAGTTAAAGAGTGCCCACGGTAGACTCACGAGTCACTATGGTAAACTCACGGGCTACTACGTTCTTACAACGAGTTTAAAAGTTTAAAATTTTTACTTCAAGAGTAAATTTGACTCGTGGAAATCTTTCATCATGTTGAAAGATTTTCACGAGTTAACAAATTTCCCGAGTACCTGACGTTAGCGTTAGGAGTCGCTAAGTTACGTCCACGAGTTCCGACGTTCCCGCTAAGTTAATTCTACGTGATTACCAAGAGTTTGATTTGTTTTAAACTCGGGATCACTCATGGGTGGACTCGCACCGTGAGACAGGGGTTTAAGGAGTAAGCCATTTAGAACAGAGACGAGGAAACACTTTTTCTCACCGAGAGTTGTGAGTCTGTGGAATTCTCTGCCTCAGAGGGCAGTGGAGGCAGGTTCTCTGGATGCTTTCAAGAGAGAGCTAGATAGGGCTCTTAAAAATAGCGGAGTCAGGGGATATGGGGAGAAGGCAGGAACGGGGTTCTGATTGGGGATCATCAGCCATGATCACATTGAATGGCGGTGCTGGCTTGAAGGGCCGAATGGCCTACTCCTGCACCTATTGTCCATTGTCTATCGTAAGTGGACTTTAATAAATATGTGTTGTATCTTGACGTGTGTATGACTCGACTCGTTACGTAGCCTACCTATCTGTCTGCCACCTCCTGCAAAGTTATAATGATGCCCAGAGTAAACAATGAACTATAGCTCATCATCTGTCATCATATTCCATCATTCTGGACTCAATATTGAATGTTATACCTTCATGTAACACATTTTCTCTGTCTGTATCTATTACAGACTTGTTATGCTGCTGCAAGTAAGAATTTCATTGTTCCATTTTGTTACATATGACAATTAAACATTTTTGATTCTTGACTCTGAACTGGCTATTTCCTCTGTAAATCATTCATCCCTGTTATTCGCTGTTTTCTCTCTCTCGCTCTCCAGCAGCATACCCTGACCTGCTGGGTCCTCTTACAGCTTGGAATTTTACACCTTTGTTTGTATTCCCACTCTCTAACAACTGCCCTTATCTCATTGCTTCCACAGATGCCTCACAAACTGCTGTGTTTCCACTGTTGTTTGTGTTTTTATTACTGAAAATACTATCCCTATTGAAAATTCTATGTGAGACGCAACTCAGTTTTAATGGTGTACTGAAATATAATTAATGGTTAACAATATATCTGACCAAGAAACATTAGAATTGTCTATGTAGTTTGTCATTCCCTCTGACTAATGCATCAGAGTTCCATGCTTGTTAAAATTGTTATATTTGAAATGTTTATTTTTGATGTTTCATCTTCAAGATTAAATATTGCTATATTATTTTTGATGTTTCATCATCCAGGTTAAATAATCCGTTACATCGTCCAAACAGGATTTTCTGCTCTAACCTCGAAAGGCATTGCTTATTAGTGCACACATATACACTATATTATAGTGGCGGTGCATTGCACTCTACCTCCAAGAACTGAATTTCTCAAAGGAACTGAATTCCAGAGGCAGAAAACAAAGCAATGCTGCTTATCCATGATATGCTTGCATCGCACACAGTAACACATTTCTAGCTAGTATTTTATACATTGCAGCATCAAATTTAATCATTCATAATCATGTCTAATATCTAATCTTAATATGACATTGTGTTTAAATGCCTGAGAAGTTAATAACAATTATGTCCTGGTATGCTGTGTGTAAGAATTCTTCAATGCAAGATTATATCAGGTTGGTGGGTGCATTTATCTATTTGAACTATTAGTCAGCTGTAGGCATTAGAAGAAGGAACGATTGCTAGACAAGATGTCTTTGATGTAGCTGTTATCAAACTCTCAAGCACACTTGTGTAAGCGAATGGTATGTTGGCATTCATAGCACAAGGATTTGAGTACAAGAGCAGGGAGGTTCTACTGCAGTTGAACAGGGTCTTGGTGAGGCCACACCTGGAGTATTGCGTACAGTTTTGGTCTCCTAATCTGAGGAAAGGCATTCTTGCCATAGAGGGAATACAGAGAAGGTTTACCAGACTGATTCCTGGGATGGCACGACTTCCATATGAAGAAAGACTGGATAGACTTGGCTTGTACTCGCTGGAATTTAGAAGATTGAGGGGGGATCTCATAGACTTACAAAATTCTTAAGGGGTTGGACAGGCTAGATGCAGGAAGATTGTTCCCGATGTTGGGGAAGTCCAGGACAAGGGGTCACAGTTTAAGAATAAGGGGGAAGTCTTTTAGGACCGAGATGAGAAAATCGTTTTTCACACAGAGAGTGGTGAATCTGTGGAATTCTCTGCCACAGAAGGTAGTTGAGGCCAGTTTGTTGGCCATATTTAAGAGGGAGTTGGATGTGGCCCTTGTGGCTGAAGGGATCAGGGGGTATGGAGAGAAGGCAGGTACAGAATACTGAGTTGGATGATCAGCCATGATCATATTGAATGGTAGTGCAGGCTCGAAGGGCCGAATGGCCTGCTCCTGCACCTAATTTCAATGTTTCTATGTTTCTATGTTAAGCTCACACAATTCAAATCCTTTTGCAGAATGGTATTTTGCAGCAGGCAAGTGATGGATATTTTGTAAATCTTTCATCATATGTTTTTTTTCTTATTTACATGAAAGTGGGAGGACCAGCTCCCTTCAGGGTCTAATTCAGCAAAAGCCTGAGAGGGCTTTGGCATTGTGAGATAATTTATACAAGGCCAATCTTTTATAGATAACAACTCTTATTTTAAACTGCCTTCTGACTCAAAGGACACAAAATAGATGAATGGTTTCCCAAAAGGATGAACAAAACCATGTATCTATTTAGTTGACAACATATCTTAGTCTTAACTGTGTTAAGTTAACAAAAGATAACAACGAACATTTGTGTTCCCCATTTACTGTCTCTTTTATTTCTACGTGCCGTAAAACTGATGGCCACACTGTACTGACTTGCATGTTTACTTCCCCATAAATTACATTGCTGTCTGTTTCTGCTTTCATGACCATTCATTCCTTCAACTCCGTAACTCCTTGCCTTGCTCCTAATGCTTCCGTTTGCAAGGTAGTAAGATTATTTTTAATTCTCACTCTACAAGATCAGTGATGTTTTCCAGAAACGGAAACATTTCATCTACAAACAAAATGTTGTTCTGATTCTCATGCATCTCTCTCCTAACATGACTGCCTACTTTATCCTGGATCTGACTTGCTCCCTGCTGTCACTCTCCCAGCTTTTATTCACCCCCTGCGTCTGTTGTCTTCTATTGCATCACCTCGCATGCCTTGCTAAACCTTTCCCTGCATCTCCTTTTTGTTTGCTCTTCTTCACTCCACTATCTGCTGTTCCTGGGTACCTTACTGTTATTTTACTTAACACTACCAACTTGATCCTCATTATGCTGCTCAAATTAACAAGCTCCATAGCTCCCATTGTGTTAACGAAGGAACTGCAGATGCTGGAGAATCGAGGGTTACACAAAATGCTGGAGAAACTCAGCGGGTGCAGCAGCATCTAAGGAGCGAAGGAGATAGGCGACGTTTCGGGTCGAGACCCTTCTTCAGACTGGTCCCTGACAATCCCATCATGACAACCTCTCATTCTTTCAGTTGCAGTGCCCTCCATAATGTCTGGGACAAAGACCCATAATGTATTTATTTGTCTCTGACTCCACAATTTGAGATTTGTGGTTAAATTGCACATCGTCAGATTTTATTAAAGGGTATTTTTATACATTTTGGTTTCACCATGTAGAAATTACAGCTGTGTTTATACATAGTCCCCCCCATTTCAGGGCACCATAATGTTTGGGACACTTGGCTTCACAGGTCTTTGTAATTGCTCAGGTGTGTTTAATTGCCTCCTTAATGTAGGTGTAAGAGAGCTCTCATCACCTAGTCTTTCCTCCAGTCTTTCCATCAAGGTTAGAAACTTTTATAGCTGTTTATCAACACGAGGACCAAAGTTGTGCCAATGAAAGTCAAACTGATCAAACTGATCAGCTGGCGGTTCATTTTACAGCAATACAATAATCCCCAAAATACTGCTAAAGTAAGAAAGGAGTTTTTCAAAGCTAAAAAATTGTAAATTCTTGAGTGACCAAGTCAATCACCCAAAACATGTGAGTTTTTCTATTACAAATCTCAAAATGTGGAGTAGATTCAAGAGAGTTTATTGTCATGTGTCCCTGACAGGACAATGAAATTCTTGCTTTGCTTCAGCAAATAAAGAAATGATGGGTCTTTGTCCCAAACATTATGGAAGGCACTGTATTTTTACAAAAGCAAATAGATGTCTGTTCCAATCTTGCAGCCTCTATAGACGGTGGTTTTGCAATGAAAAGCACAAACTGCAGCTGACTTGAGGTTAGAAGATTCACTATTAAATCAGAGAAGGAATTCAGCTGTGACCTTGCACTGTGCTCCTTATTAAGCAGTGTAATGGTGAGCTGCTGGAACTCTGGAAACATATTGTATTAGCAATCATATCTGACAAAATGAAGTTGTAATTATTTTAGTTAAATATTGTTTTGGAAACAATGATCATAGCAACAAATTTTCAAAATGCTTAAATCGTATAATTAAACATTTGAAATGAAAGTCTGTAATCCGCTCAAGTTATGTGGAAAGCATTAGTAATCAGATCAGTTAAACTTCAGTACCTTGTAACTAAGAAGCCCTGAATGCCAAAATAGGATTACCATGTTTAATTCACTCGGTGTAACATTTTTAATTACAGTGTTAATATATTTATTGTACATCAAAAAAAGTGGAAATATTTTTAACTAAGTTTAATTAACATTCAAATGCAATCTGGTGACTGATATATTTGGTATACATTTTCTCTAATACTGTAAACAGGAACATGTAGTGTCATAATACATAATAGAATGCCTATCAACCAATTTTTCAAAGTATTGATCGAAATACATGTAACCAATCATTAGAAAATACAGACAGAGCAGACAAACTCATTGGTTTAGTTTAGCTTAGTGATATAGTGCAGAAACAGGCCCTTCGGCCCACTGAATCCATGTCGACCTGAAATCCCCACTCGCTAACACTATCATAACACAATGGACAATTTACAATGTGTTTAAGAAGGAACTGCAGATACTGGAAAATCGAAGGTAGACAAAAGTGCTGGAGAAACTCAGCGGGTGCAGCAGCATTTAGGGAGCGAAGGAAATAGGCAACGTTTCGGGCCAAAACCCTTCTTCAGACCGATGTAGGGTGGGGGGGGGGGGGGGGGGGGGGAGAGAAGAAAGGAGAAAGGAAGAGGAGGAGCCAGAGGGCTGAGGGAGAGCTGAGAAGGAGTGGAGACAGCAAGGGCCACAGAAAATTGGAGAAGTCAATGTTTGTGCCGCTAGGGTGTAAACTGCCTAAGCGGAATATGAAGTGTTGCTCACTCTGGCCATGGAGGAGGCCCAGGGCAGAAAGGTCGGATTCGGAATGGGAGGGGGAGTTGAAGTGCTGAGCCACAGGGAGATCAGGTTGGTTAATGCGGACCGAGCGGTGGTGTTCGGCGAAACGATCGCCAAGCCTACGGTTGGTCTCACCCATGTAGATCAGCTGACATCTAGAGCAGCGGATGCAATAGATGAGGTTGGAGGAGATGCAGGTGAACCTCTGTCGCACCTGGAACGACTGCTTGGGTCCTTGAATGGAGTTGAGGTGGGAGGTAAAGCGACAAGTGTAGCATCTCTTGCAAGGGAAAGTGCCCGGGGAGGGGGTGGTGCGGGAGGGAAGGGAAGAATTGACCAGGGTGTTACGGAGGGAGCGGTCTTTGCGGAAAGCAGATGGGGGGAGATGCGAAGATGTGGCGAGTGGTGGGGCCACGTTGGAGGTGGCGAAACTGACGGCGGACTATTTGTTGTATGTGACTAGTGGGGTGAAAGGTGAGGACCAGGGGGACTCTGCCCTTGTTACGAGTGGGGGGGATGGGAAGAGATAGTAGTGTTACGGGGTTTTGAAGAGACCCTGGTGAGAGCCTCATCTATAGTAGGTGAGGGGAACCCCTGTTCCCTGAAGAATTAGGACATTTCGGATGCCCTGGTGTGGAACACCTCATCCTGGGAGCAGATGCGGCGAAGGAGGAATTGGGAGTAGGGGATGGAGTCCTTACAGGAAGCAGAGTGGGAAGAAGTGTAGCCTAGATAGCCATGGGAGTCAGTGGGTTTATAGTGGATATCGGTCAGAAGTCTATCACCTGCAATGGAGATAGTGAGGTCAAGAAATGGTAGGGAAGTGTCGGAAATGGTCCAGGTGTATTTGAGTGCCGATGGAAGTTAGTGGTGAAGTGGATGAAGTCAGTCAGTTGTGTGTGGGTGCAGGAGGTAGCACCAATGCAATCGTCGATGTAGTGGAGGTAGAGGTCGGGGATGGGGCCCTGTTATGTCTCAAACAAGAATTGTTCGACATACCCTACAAAGAGGCAGGCATCTGTACATGGGGATTGGTTGGTTCTCCGGTCGAGGAAGAACCAGAGGGCTTTGAGACCCTCCTGGTGGAGGATGGAGGAGTAGAGTGACTGGACGTCCATGGTGAAGATGAGGGGATGGGAGAACGGAATGCCTGAAGACGACGGAGAGTGTCTGTGGTGTCTTGAACATAGGTAGGGAGGGACTATTTACAATTATACAAATACAATTAGCCTGCAAACCTGTACAACTTTGGAGTCTAGAAATACTCTCATGTAGCATTTTGATTGTATGCAATAGTGTCGTAGTTAAAAGCATGGAACCTTCCCATCCAACTCACCCATGTCCCATTTGAAAATTAGGTTATCATCATATATACCAGGGTGCAATTAAATTCCCTTGTTCATGTGTAGCTTACAGAGCAAACAGTGTACATACAGTCATGATAAGACAATAAATACAAGTGCAAAACTGCCGTATGATGCAGCTTACAGTGCTAAATCTGAGCTGCTCAAAATATAAAAAACAGTGCAGTGTCATAAACTGTTGCATTTGAATCAAATTTAATATCTGTTAATATCATGTTTTATTTTCATGCGCACAAACTTAATGCATTTTCTATTTCAAATTAACTTGAAATTAATGGCACCACTTTTGACTTCAGACATCCAAAATGCTCCTCAGATATTGAATCCAATGTCACCTAATGCAGCAGCTAAAACAATGTTGTTCCTCTCCATTATTATCAGAATAGCACCATCGAGTTCAATAACCTGGTTCATGACAAACATTTGGTCCATACCAGCAGGACCTGCTGGTCCAGAAATTCTCATGGACCAAATGCGGACAATAACAATGAATTGCTAATGATAAATGGTATGTCCCCCATGGAAATTTGCGTAATGTCCTAAACTCAAAGCACTACTCAACGGGCGAGGGTACACAAAAATGCTGGAGAAACTCAGCGGGTGCAGCAGCATCTATGGAGCGAAGGAAATAGGCAACGTTTCGGGCCGAAACCCTTGTTCAGACTCAACGGGCGAGAACAGTTCAGTGCTGCTTTGGACCTATGCCAACCAGGACCAGAGCCAAGGAAGGTAGATTTCGGGACTGGCAGAGTTTCTCATCGATGGTGCAGCCAAAGTACCAGAGAAATCAAGCGTGAAGGAATCGGGGAATAAGGATAAAACAATTCAGAGGCTCAAATATTTTTAATTGGAATATTTAACGTTCATTGATCTTTGTCTACTTTGATCTGTTCTTTTCACACCTTATATGTTTGTTGCACCATTCCATATCTCATTCCCCTCTCCCGGGAGAGGCAGCATCTCTGGAGAGATGGAATGGGTGATGTTTCAGGTCGAGACCCTTCTTCAGTATCTGCAGGAAAGTCCTCAAATTATGCCATTTAGCTATGGTGCAGTGGCAACAGGCCCATTTCAACACATGATGGAAGGATTTCCTCAGCAGACTTTTGAATCGCAGATTTCCATATGTTTACCAAAGTATTTCCATGCTCAGTATAACCAGAACCTTTGTTTTTCATCATGCTCTTTGACATACTCCTAGGGACCACGGCTCTTTGGAAGCAACATTGCCCTTGGCACAAAGCCTGGTTAGCACATCTGTACTCTCAGATAGGATGCTATATCGAGGCCTCATTTGCTTTTTTTTCATGACTGTAAAATTATAGTACATTGTTTTTCAAAGAAGCAAAATAAAAAGATTGACAGTTATTTTATACAGGACCCTGGAGCGCCGGGCGCGTTCCTTCACTGGAAGTAGGTGTTGGCGGTTGCTTCGGTAGATGGTACCACCGACATCGACCTGGTAGGAACGCGGTTCTTTTACGGGGCCATGAATGAACCCCAGTTTGGTATGTCCTTTGTCCGTCTGTAGTCGGACCACTTGGCCTTCGATTAATGGCTTAAGTGGTTTGCTGATCTTATCGTAAGCTCGTTTCTGTGCATCTCGATTGCCCTGTACGCGCTTTTGGACTACAGCAGGGCTAAAACCTTTGGGCTTTAAATGATCCTGTGTCACGGGCAGCTGGAGATCCTAAAACATTGTCTCTCGCAATATTTCTCAGATTCAGCAAGTCCAGGTCGACGTCAGATCTCGCCAGGTAGGAGCGCTCCATGAGTTGTTTAGCGCTCCGAACAGCACATTCGGAGAGCCCATTGGACTGAGGGCTTCCTCAGCAAAACCACCGGATTGTCAATAGATTCAGCCGGCACCACTACAGGAGCATTCCCGTCTAGTTGAGCTGGTGCAAATTCAAACAGGTCAGCACGGATCATAGCCTCCGGACCCACTAAATTCTTAGAAACATAGAAAATAGGTGCAGGAGTAGGCCATTCGGCCCTTCGAGCCTGCACCGCCATTCAATATGATCATGGCTGATCATCCAACTCAGTATCCTGTACCTGCCTTCTCTCCATACCCCCTGATCTCTTTAGCCACAAGGGCCACATCTAACTCCCTTTTAAATATAGCCAATGAACTGGCCTCAACTGCCTACTGTGGCAGAGAATTCCACAGATTCACCACTCTCTGTGTGAAAAATGATTTTCTCATCTCGGTCCTAAAAGACTTCCCCCTTATCCTTAAACTGTGACCCCTTGTTCTGGACTTCTCCAACATGGGAAACAATCTTCCTGCATCTAGCCTGCCCAACCCCATAAGAATTTTGTAAGTCTCTATAAGATCCCCCCTCAATCTTCTAAATCCCAGCGAGTATAAGCCGAGTCTATCCAGTCTTTCTTCATATGGAAGTCCTGCCATCCCAGGAATCAGTCTGGTGAACCTTCTCTGTACTCCCTCTATGGCAAGAATGTCTTTCCTCAGATTAACTGTATGCAATACTCCAGGAGTGGCCTCACCAAGACCCTGTACAACTGCAGTAGAACCTCTCTGATCTTGTACTTTTGCCATGAATGCCAACAGGCGCTTTCTTCACTGCCTGCTGCGCCTGCATGCCTACTTTCAATGACTGGTGTACACCCAGGTCTCGTTGCATCCCCCCAGTTCCTAATCGGCCACCATTCAGATAATAGTCTACTTTCCTGTTTTTGACACCAAAGTGGAAAACCTCACATTTATCCGCATTATACTGCATCTGCCATGCATTTGCCCACTCACCCAACCTATCCAAGTCACCTTGCAGCCTCCTACCATCCTCCTCATAGCTAACTGCCCCTCGTCCGCAAACTTGGAGATGTTGCATTCAATTCCCTCATCTGGATCATTAATATATATTGTAAATAGCTGGGGTCCCAGCACTGAGCCTTGCGGTACCCCACTAGTCACTGTCTGCCATTCTGAAAAGGACCCGTTTACTCCTACTCTTTGCTTCCTGTCTGCCAGCCAGTTCTCTACCCATATCAATACTGAACCCCCAATATTGTGTGCTTTAAGTTTGTATACTAATCTCTTATGTGGGACCTTGTCGAAAGCCTTCTGAAAGTCCAGATATAACACATCCACAGGTTCTCCCTTATCCACTCTACTAGTTACATCCTCGATTTACCTTTCATAAATCCATGCTGACTTTGTCCAATGATTTCACCACTTTCCAAATGTGCTGCTATCCCATCTTTGATAACTGACTCTAGCATTTTCCCCACTACCGATGTTAGACTAACTGGTCTGTAATTCCCCGTTTTCTCTCTCCCTCCCTTTATAAAAAAGTGGGGTTAACTTGTGGCGGCTAACTTGAGTACTCTGGGATGCAGACTATCTGGCCCTGGAGATTTATCGGCCTTCAATCCAAGAACCAAGAATTTACCTAACACCACTTCCCAGCGAACCTGGATTTCACTCAGTTCCTCCATCTCATTTGATTCCCGGTCCCCTGCTATTTCCGGCAGATTATTTATGTCTTCCTTAGTGAAGACAGAACCAAAGTAGTTATGCTATGTCCTTGTTCCCCATGATCAATTCACCAGTTTCTGATTGCAAGGGGCCTACATTTGTTTTAACTAACCTTTTTCTCTTCACATATCTATAAAAACTTTTGCAGTCAGTTATTATGTTCCCTGCCAGTTTTCTTTCATAAACTATTTTCCCTTTCCTAATTAAGCCCTTTGTCCTCCTCTGCTGGACTCTGAATTTCTCCCAGTCCTCTGGTAGGCTGCTTTTTCTGGCTAATTTGTATGCTTCATCTTTTGTTTTGATACTATCCCTGATTTCCCTTGTTATCCACGGATGCGCTACCTTCCCTGATTTATTATTTTGCCAAACTGGGATGAACAATTGTTGTAGTTCATCCATGCAGTCTTTAAATGCCTTCCATTGCATATCCACCGTCAACCCTTTAAGAATCATTTGCCTGTCTATCCTGGCCAATTCACGTCTCATACCCTCAAAGTTACCTTTCTTACATTCAACAACAGAGAAGCCTTCAAATCGTCAGGGTCGTTTCGGTGAACGATGCGGATATAATGAGAATAATCCTTCTCAAACATTCGCCTTTGCTCGGCGATATCGGAATCAAACACGTGCGAGCTAGGTTTCCGACAAGAGTTAGCCATGTCCTCAAATCACAATCAAAACTCACAAATAAAAACTGGTAAACAAAATAAATTGCGGTAAACAGACGCGGGGTACACCCGGTTTTCTGACACCATGTAAAGAGCTCAAACTCACACAGGTTGAAACACAAGCATCTTTATTGTTCAGGTCATTATCATCGAAGCAGGTCATCACACGCTCACACTGCTACTCGTGCTGGTAGACAGTGGGTAGGATCTTACACTATGAATGTTATAATTAGGCGGGGTTATAATTACTAAGCATTCTAATTGGCTAACATGCTATAGCCAATCTACAAGATATATCTAACACTCTCTTAAATCCATCCAGTGATTTGCCAGTGTCAGTGATGCAGTTGAACAAAGGGGACTATGAAGGCATGAGAGAGGAGCTGGCCCAGGTCGACTGGAAAAGGATCCTAGCAGGAATGACGGTGGAACAGCAATGGCAGAAATTTCTGGGCATTTCATTCCAATGAGGAAGCAAGATTCTAAGGGGAGTAAGAGGCACATGTGACTGACAAGGGAAGTTAGGGACGATATAAAACTAAAAAGTGTATGATATAACAAAGAGCAGTGGGAAGCCAGCGGATTGGGAAACTTTCAAAGGACATCAGAAGGTAACACAAAGGGGAATACAGGGTGAAAAGATGAAGTACAAAGGTAAGCTGGCCAAGAATATAAAGAAGGATAGTAAAAAAGCTTCTTCAGGTATGTTAAGAGAAAAATATTAGTAAAGACAAATGTGGGTCTCTTGAAGGCAGAAACAGATGAAAATATTATGGGCAACAATGAAATGGCAGAAGAGTTGAACAGGTACTTTGGTTCCGTCTTCACTTCCGGCTTTCTGAAAGTCTAGATACACTACATCCACTGGCACCCCTTCATCCATTTTACTTGTCACATCCTCAAAAGATTCCAGAAGATTAGTCAAGCATGATTACCCTTTCATAAATCCATGTTGACTTGGACTAATCCTTTTACTGCTATCCAAATGCCTCATCTTTAATAATTTACTCCAGCATCTTTCCCACCACCGAAGTCAGGCGAACTGGTCTGTAATTCCCCGTTTTCTCTCTTGCTCCTTTCTTGAAAAGTGGGATAACATTACCTATCCTCCAACCCACAGGAACTGATCCTGAATCTATTGAACATTGGAAAATGATCACCAATGCGTCCGCTATTTCTAGAGCCACCTCCCTGAGGACCCTGGGATGCAGACCATCTGGCCCAGGGGATTTATCATCCTTTAGTCCCATTAGCCTACCCAATACTATTTCTCGCCTAGTGAAAATTTATTTCAGTTCCTCTACCTCCTTAGATCCTCTGTCCTCCAGTACATCTGGGAGATTGTTTGTGTCTTCCTTAGTGAAGTACCTGTTCAACTCTTCTGCCATTTCCTTGTTACCCATAATAATTTCACCCATGTCTGTCTTCAAGGGACCTACATTTTTCCCTTAACATATCTAAAGAAGCTTTTACTGTCCGTCTTTATATTCCTGGCCAGCTCCCCCTCGTACTTCATCTTTTCAGCCCATATTACCCGTTTTGTTTCCTTCTGTTGTCCCATGAAAGTTTCCCAATCCTCTGGCTTCCGGCTACTCTTTGCTGTGTTATACATCTTCTATTTTAGTTTTATTCTATACCTAACTTCTCTTGTCAGCCACGGTTGCTTCCTACTCCCTTTAGATTCTTTCTTTCTTTTTGGAATAAAACGATCCTGCGTCTTCCGGATTATGCCCAGAAATTCCTGCCATTGCTGTTCCACCGTCATCCCTGCTAGTATCCCTTTCCAGACTTCAGACTTTGACAATAGTGTTCACAATGAGCTGCAATAACATAATAACCAAATAATGACTGTCACATTCCAATGAAATGTTCAACATTTACCTTTGAATAACAGAAGGATTTTATATAAATCTAAATGGAAAGGTGGTCAGGAATTTATTGTCAATTCCCAGATGATGCCAAACTGCTTTTTTGATGGTGGCTCCAAGACTTTCATTACTGATCATAACATCAATATACCCGACTGTCATCTTGATATTGGACGCATTCTTCTTTTCTCAGAATTTGGCTTTCACTTCATACACCTTTGCAATGTTGTGTTTAATTAAACATCCTCAATACTCTCAAGATTCACAGTGCTGTCATGGAAAAAAAGTCAGGCTGTTGATCTTATGCCTTTCAGCTGACACAACTCTTATGGAACTCTTTAAGATTTCAAATTTAATTTGTTCAACAAAGAGGTTGAAGACCTGCAGTGAAAGTAGCCAACAGCAACATCTGTGGTCCGTCAGTACTTTCTGCAGTTCAGGGTCTGTCCCACTTGGCGTCATTTGTGCGTCACGCAGGTGGCGCGTGAGGATTTTGAGAATCCCAAAATCCTGGGGCGCCGTGCGCTACTGCGCATCACTGCCTATGCCACGTCTCACCACGCGCAATGCGCACATATTGCATGCCATGCGCGCATTAAGCATGTGTCGTGCGTCGTGACACGTAAATGATGTCGGGTAAATTACGCGCAAATAACGCCCAACTGGGACGGCACTTTAAGGGCCTGTCCCACTTACGTGTCCTTGGCATGCAAATTACGCGTCCTCATGGTCGCGTTGAGCCGAGACGGTCGAGCGAAGGTCGGGCACGATTACATGCGTACACGCAGCCGTCTAGAGCGTGTGACGTCATTTGAAGATGGACACAAAGCTGGAGTAACTCAGCGGGACCGGCAGCATCTCTGGAGAGAAGCAATGGGTGACGTTTCCTGTTGAGACTCTTCTTCAGTCTGAAAAGAAGGGGCTTGACCCGAAAAGTCATCCATTGCTTCTCTCCAGAGATGTTGCCGGTCCCGCTGAGTTACTCCTGCATTTTGTGTCTATCTTCAATTTTCTTGGCCCTGCTCTGGGAGTAGAAGTGGGGGCAGATCCGGACCGCAACGGCTGTGAGCCCCAGGCCGAGTTTGGCGATCGTTTGCCTGCTTCTGCTGATGTTGCAGGTGAGATGTTGCGTCGCGCCAGGGTCTTGGGCCTGGCCAACTTTGGCCGTCAGTTACGCGACAGGCCGTTGGGGCGCGAAGATTTTGTTCACTGCAAGAATGTCGGAGCCCCGCGCAATGTCAGGACCGGCCCCGCACAACTCCATACCCCTCCGCGCTTCTAAGTGGGACCGGCCCCGCGCGGCCATACCGTGCCCGTACGCCTCAAGCGACCACGAGGTCGCGTAATTTGCGAGCCAAGGACGCGTAAGTGGGACGGGCCCTTTAGTGCCATAAAGGGTTTCCTTGTTATGCTTTTTACTTGTGAGCAAAAGTGCTTTGTGCCACACTTTTCCGAACGCCTTCTTGATGGTGTCTGTTGACCTTGGTATTTCTTGTATCCTTCTCGACTGTTGAAGATTTTGTCTGGAAGAATTCTCTCTAATATGTAATGTGGTCATAAACTACAGGTAAATGCATGTGTGCATGGTGACCAACACATTTTTTGTTTTAAGCATTGAGCTTGATACTCTTGTTCTGCAGAATTTACTTTCAAACACGCTGTTCTCTCTTGACTCCCTTATCCCTCTTCTACCTTCTGGAAGGAGAACCACGAGTTTGAAAGACCAGATATTCAGATTTAGGGATAACATGTTTGCCACTTCCATAATGTCTTCTAAACTAATCACATCTCTCACAACCTGTTCAGAGTTGCTGCCACATACTCATATTCTTACCATTATTTCATTTCGGTTATTCCATTATTGTACATTCATTTTTTTCACAACTTCAGAATGCATTAAAAAACGTTGCGCCCTTCTACTGTTTTGCACTTGTTAGATTTATTGTTGTATTTATCATTGCTGTGTGCACCAAGATAATTCCAGGGACGACAGGACTGACATATGATGAAAGTATGGGTCCGCTGGGCTTGTATTCACTGGAATTCACTGGAATTTAGAAGGATGAGAGGGGATCTTATAGAAACATATAAAACATATAGAAACTTAGAGGAGTGGACAGGCTAGATGCAGGAAAAATGTTCCCGATGTCGGGGGAGTCCAAAACCAGGGGTCACTGCTTAAGAATAAGTGTTCGGCCATTTAGGACTGAGATGAGGTAAAACTTCTTCACCCAGAGAGTTGCGAATCTGTGGAATACTCTGCCACAGAAGGCAGTGGAGGCCAATTCACTGGATGTTTTCAAGAGAGAATTAGATTTAGCTCTTCGAGCTAAAGGAATCAAGGAATATGGGGAAAAAGGAGGAATGGGTTACTGATTTTAAATGATCAGCCATGATCATATTGAATGGCGATGCTGACTCGAAGGGCTGAATCCTGTAGCTATTTTTCTATGTTTCTATACTGTTTACTACATGAGCTTCATGCAGACAAGAAATTTAACTGCACCCTGGTGTATAAGACAAGAAACTAATCTGATACTGACACTTTAACACTTGCAATGGGAGTTGTCTTTGGTCAAAAGTAAAAATTCAATCTTTGGCATGTTTTTAGGAAGGTGATTTTAACCTAGAATTGTTTATAATCACATCCTTTACTCTGACAAATATCAGTTTAATTAGACTTTCATTTAATCCCTGTTAGCTGGGGATTCACAGTGCGAAAGAGTTTAATGAGGTAAACAGAAGCAATGAAACAACATCACTTGGTTTACAGCAACAACCATTTGCTGAGTTGCCAGCTGTTCAAGAATACACCATACTGAGCAGAGTTATGCAACAGTTCTATCTCTGCAGTAGAACCTAATATACTTTGCATGCTGCACAAAGATTAGACACCATGAGGAGTAAGATAGTGATGTTTAAGCAGTGCCGGGTAGATTTTGATGCCCAATCAGATGCACCACTGTTTCAGGTTACGAGGAATAAAACAAATATTGGGATCAAGGCTAAAGTAAGATAGTGAATGATGATAAAGATAGGGCGTAATAAAAGACAGGTAGAGACATAGAATTTGAGGGACATTTTATCGTGAGAGTGCAGGAGAATTTTATAATTTTATAATGTTGAAAGTGCAGACGGATTTAAAGGAACCACCTTCCTGCTATAATCAGTTTAACCAGTGTGTCAGGCGTCAGTCGAACAACAGGGGAAGCTGTGATAGAGGAAAGGAAAGGAATAGTGTGAGAAACAACAAAAGAAGAAAGGAAAGAAGATGAAAATTAGAAAGAAAAAATAGAAAAATAGATGCAGGAGCACACCGTTTTACTAGTCCATTTCCTTTATTCATTTGATAATGAGTATTTTATCAAACTCTGTCTTTAATTCATTCAATGACAATCTTACACAGCAATTGTAGAGAATTGCAAAGATTCCCAGCCCTTTGATTGAATACATTTCTCCCTCCTCATTTCAGTCCAAAGTAGCTAGCCCCTTACTTTTTGACTATAACCCCTATTTCTAAACTCCTTAGGCAGGAAAACATCCTCCTTGCTCTTCTTCTGATGAGCTTGCTAAGAATGTTGCACACTGCAGTGTGTTTCAATGCAATAACTCCATCCTAAATGTCTTTTATATCTGCAGCCAATGTGTGTACTCCTAAAATTTAGGATGCTGATGCTTGTTCAATCCTCAGGATAAACAAGGTAAAAATATGAACTTTACAATAATCTAGCATTTAAACATGATTATCAAAGCAAAAGATGACCCACATATTAATGTGATTCTGCAATGCTTCTTTTCGAAAGCTACAAAATGCAGCAGACTTTCAGATTCTAAGCTGCGAAATGCACGCTTGTTACAGGGCTGCCAAGTCTCACACATTGAGCGTGAGACTAACGCATTTGAGGAAATTCTCACGTTCTCACGCTGATGACAGAAGTTCTCATGCTCAAAAAAATATTTTTAAAAATGTATGACTAAATAAATAAAGTCACACTTCACCACACTCGCCAATGAGAATAGGCGGGATCCCCGTAAAGAACGAGCAATTTAATTGGCTTAAGCCCATCGCACACTATTTAAAATGGCAATGTAGACAAAAATGCTGGAGAAACTCAACGGGTGAGGCAGCATCTGTGTCTGAGTTTGACCCTTCTTCAGACTCAAGCATTTCTCCAGCAGTTTTGTCTACCTCTCTATAGAGGCTGCCTCACCCGCATTCACATTCCCGTGCAGATGGTGTGATAGGTGAGACACGGCGGTGGTCCCAGCACCGACCCCTGAGGCAGTGCTCACTCCTCCCACCCTAACCTCCAGCAGCTCTCTGTCCGTCGGCCGCTCTGTCCACACCGCATGGAGTTTTAACCCCGGCCCGGAGCCAGGAGTGGACTGGGTGAATGGGGGCGTCGGTGCCGCCTCCGGAGCCGGGGCGATGAATCTCGGGCTAAGGCTCCGCTCCAATGCCCGACTCCCGGGTCACTGTCCTTCACCTCCCCCGGACCTCCAGGTCACTGACCCTCACCTCCCCCGGACCCCAGCTGGATACAGAGCACCTGGACCGGCCCGCATTCCCAGGGAGGGGGGGAGAGAGGGAAATGCTCCCCGGACATCGTCAAGTCTCCGCTCACTCAGGGTGTTGTCGCCGCCTCACTGACCCACACACAACCTAACACACACCCTTACGCACACACACTGGCACACACAAGGTTTAAAGGGATTTGGGCCAAATGCGGATAAATGGGACTAGTTTAGATGGGGCATCTTGATCTGCATGAACAAGTTTGTTATGAGGGGCCTGTTTCCATGCTGTAAGACAATGACACTGTTGAAAGGGTGCAATTGCTCTGGAGAGGATCCAGGGGCGATTTATGAACATATCTAGCCTTTATGAACAGCCATGATCATATTGAATGGCGGTGCAGGCTCGAAGGGCCGAATGGCCTGCTCCTGCACCTAATTACTATGTTTCTATGTTTCTATATTGACAGGGCTGGAATTTTTGTTTCACTTTGAACAAAGATTTGATAACTGGAATTGTATTCTCTGCAGCAACGGAGGTGAAGAAGAGACTTAGTTGAGGTGAATAATATTACGAGAATAGGACCTGTTTCGCTTAATAAAGAGTGTAAGAAGGAACTGCAGTGGTGGTATAAACTGAAGATAGATACTAAAAGCTGGGATAACTCAGCAGGACAGTCAGCATTTCTGGAGAGAAAGAATAGGTGATGTTTCGGGTCGAGACCTTCAGTGAAGAGGTTGAAAACCAGCAAAAAAACACAATGACTGGAGATGTGTGTTATCCAGCTAAGAGCAGAAATCAGAATCATGTGTTCATCTTTATTGATGTGACACCATAATAAATATATTACAGAAAAAAAAAATATTGGGGTGGCACGGTGGTGCAGCGGTAGAGTTGCTGTCTTGCAGCACCACAGACCCAGATTTGATCCTGACTACGGGTGCTGTCTGTACAGCATTTGTACATTCTCCATCTGACCGCATGGTTTTCTGTGGAAATTCCGGTTTCTCCCACATCTGAAAGAAGTGCAGGATTGTAGGTTAATTGGCTTCTGTAAATTGTCCCTGGCGTGTAGGATACAACTGTGTAAGGTGGATTGTTGATCGGTGTGGACTTGGTGGGCCGAAGGGCCTGTTTCCATATATATGTTTTACATATATATCTTAATTTCATTGAACCATATACGGTTGAATACGGCATTATTTTCATCTTGTTTCTATAGTCAAAGGGTAAGGTTAATTGATTTATTTGTGGAGATCAGTGATGGAAGTCTGACTCCTCTTGCCTTGTTTCTGTGTTTTTGTTTCTCTATATATGCATAACAGCATGAATTGTAATCTGATTTCCATACATGAATATACTAAGGTCATTCATGTGCTGCACCTGTTGATCAGAGTTGATCAAAATTCTTAAGGGGTTGGACAGGCTAGATGCAGGAAGATTGTTCCCAATGTTGGGGAACTCCAGAACAAGGGGTCACAGTTTAAGGATAAGGGGGAAGTCTTTTAGGACCGAGATGAGAAGATCTTTTTTCACACAGAGAGTGGTGAGTCGCTGGAATTCTCAGCCACAGAAGGTAGTTGAGGCCAGTTCATTGGCTATATTTAAGAGGGAGTTAGATGTGGCCCTTGTGGCTAAAGGGATCAGGGGGTATGGAGAGAAGGCAGGTACAGGATACTGAGTTGGATGATCAGCCATGATCATATTGAATGGCGGTGCAGGCTCGAAGGGTCGAATGGCCTACTCCTGCACCTATTTTCTATGATTCTATGATTCTATGAGCCTGGCTCTACTGTGGAATGTAATTAGGAATGTAATTTAGCCTAACCTTGTTCATACCTAATCCAATTTGAAGCATAAATGTTGCATCTAGTGTAAGTTAAAAGTATGCACCGGATTCCACAATTTCAAACTGAAAAATGCAAAAGCTTCCCACCTTCGGTCGCTGCACTCCCTCGCAATTCCTCACTCTCACCTCTCACCCAATGTTGGCAGCCCTGTTGTTAGCAAATTTTAAACAGATTGAATCCATTTCCTTTCCAATTTCAGAAATATTTTGGAAGAATTTCTTTCAGCTCTCATTGTACAAGTGTAGACTTCATAAGCATATTTCATCTCAGTCCATAAAAACATAGAAAATAGGTGCAGGAGTGGACCATTCGTCCCTTTAAGCTAGCACTGCCATTCAATATGATTATGGCTGATCATCCAGAATCAGTACCCCATTCCTGCTTTCTCCCCATATCCCTTGATTCTGTTAACCCTAAGAGCTATATCCAACTCCCTCTTGAATAATCCAGTGAATTGGCCCCCATTGCCTTCTGTGGCAGAGAATTCCATAGATTCAAAACTCTCTGGGTGAAAACATTTTCCTAATCTCAGTCCTATATGGCCTACCCTTTATTCTTAAACTGACCTAAATCTTCCCTAAATCTATATCCTTCAGTTTTATCAATCTCTGTTATGGGGAAATGTTTCCTACACTTTATCCTATCTAAATCCCTCGTACCTCAATCGTATTCCTTCTTAACGTCCTGTGCTTCAAGGGAAATAGATCTAACCTCTCCATTCTCTCCTCATTAAATGAAGTGAACCACCCCAGGCAACATCTTGGTGAATGTCCTCCGCACCTCGTCCAGTGCTTTCACAAAGATCGGAACGGAGAATCAAGACTATTTAAGTGCGCAAAATACAGCAATCACTGGGAGCAGTAGATTGCTCAATGAATAAAGATTCATATACATAATTTTCCTTTGATGTTTTGTTTATTGCAGGCACTTTAGAACTTTTCCTTTTCCAATTGTTCTTGTAACAAATATACATCATTCACCTCGGAAAGACACAACAGAGTAAACACAGCCCAATTCCACCCGATTACCGATAAGCAAATGTCCTGTTACCATTTCAACTGTATTTTATTGTTTTACTATTGCCATTTGTCCTTTGACAACAGAGACAGAATCTGACTACAATATACTGCAGCAAATCTCAGTTACACATGCTCTGTTTCAACCTGCTTTAAAGCACAGAATTATTATAACATATGAGGAGGACTTTAAGCATTTTTAAGCACTATACCCATCACTATCCCTTGCTGTTTTCTTGAAGCTTTGCAATTTATCTTTAATAGATGTCTGCAATTGCATGCAGTACTCTAGGTGAGGTCTGACCAATGTGTTATAAAATTGGAGCATACACTCCCTGCCCTCGCATTCAATGTACCAACAAATGAAGACCAGTGTTTCATGTACCGTCTTCACAATGTTATCTACTCGCAATGCCACTTCAAGAATCTTTGAACTTGTACGTTAATGTCCCTCTGTTCCCCAATACTCCGTAGAACAGTTTTATATTGAGCATTACCAGACGAGTAGCAATTTTTATATTGACAAGAGGAATATAAATGTCTGTAATTACATAAACCCATTGCTTTTTCTCACTACTGACACTTAATTATTCACAGGTCAATAACATTTGTCAGAAATAATATATGACCTAAATCATTGACAGGAGTTTATTCATTAGCCCTTCAGTCATGGGAATTAACTGACAGTAAGGGCTATATACAGAATGAGCCGAACAAATATGACAGGAACATTGGAACAATAATCCCTTGAAATTGTGCCTGATCTGTAACTAAGTTGTACTTACTTGTCATGGCAAGAATTTTTAGATTAGGTTTGTACAATCAGCTTGACATTGCCAAAATAAAGCCAAATGCCAGCCTGCGACAATAACTCACATGCTATTTTCTTCTCGTGCCATGTTCTCTTTTGAATTACAAAATCCAGTTGGTGTAAACATGCACATTTTATTCTCCCTTCTCCTGTCACGACAACCTTCTCTTTGTGTAGGAAACGTCTGCAGCTGCTGGTTTAAATCGAACCTTTTTAACCTTTTCTTTGTGCCCTTTTCCTTCCAAGTACCCAAGAAGGGGAATGAGTCCAGACAGCATAAAGAAAGATACAATGCCACCAGTTCATATTTTCACTCTTCTAACCATTAGTTCAGGTGCTAATATGATGCAATGTTTGGAGCAGGACTGGAACTTGTGGAGGTGCTCTGGACATATCACTGCCACCAGTAGAAGGATCAAGGATGGGGCTGGTGGCAACTTACTAAAGGGAAGGGTTGGCCATGACTCCTAACGGAGAGGCCTCATATAAGGAAACAAAGCCCATTGTGGGAGCTGCAGAGACTGTTGTGCTGGAGTAAATCAGCGGGGTCAGACAGCATCTCTGAAGGACACGGATTGATGACATTTCAGGTCAGGAAGGGTCCCGAAACATGTCTGTCCATGTCCTCCACAGATGTCGCCTGACCCGCTGAGTTAATCTAGCACTTTGTGTCTTTTTTTGTAAACCAGCATCGGCAGTGTGTCAGTGTGTTTGCAGAAGACTATTGATGGGTATTCACAATTAAATGTCAGGTGCGTGCAGAAGCACCCTGGAACACCTGAATCCAGTCGCTGAGTATGAAGAAGTCACCTGTGTACAGTGGCACTAGGCTTTCCATAGCCTGAAATCCAATCTTTCCAGCAGAGATTATAGAAGTTTAAAAATAAGGCATATTCACTTGCTGTGTTTACATGCTCTGCTAAACATTATTTTAGTCAAATGGTCAAACAGCATGGAAGCAGGCCATGCGGCCCCACTCCATACCAGCCAAGATACCCCATCCAAGCTGCTTCCATTTACCCGTGCTTGGCCCATATCCTTGCAAATGTTTCCTATCCATGTATCTGTCCACTGTGCGACGTTAAGAAAGATGTTTGTTAAATGAAAATAAATGCAGCAGTGTTAAATCAACACCACAGGCTAACTGATGGACAAGGAGGGAGTGGAACCTCTGAGTTCCAGCAAATTTGATACATGGTCTTTTTCCTCTTCAAGGCCACATTGTATCTTGTAATGTGAATAGTCCCTTGTGCTCTCTCTGCTTCCATCGGGTAAGAAAGAATGAATTGATGTCAAATTTCTCTCCTTGGCTGAACCTCAGTGTCCTCTCTTAAGTAAGAGTGAATAGAAACCTGTGAGGTGATATAACGTTTAGATCTTGTCTGGAAGTAACAAATAGCATAGAAATTGTTCATCACCAGAATCATCTTCAGAATGATTGACAATCCAGTCCTTATCTTGATCTGAGGTCAGAGTTATAACCACAGCAGTTGGAAGATTTTTGTGTGAAATTTCTCTGCAAAGCTCAGATAGTTTACTCAAAAAATTAGTTAATCGTATCTTTATAACTAACATTCCTGGAATTAAATATAGATCTGTATGACAGATAAAGACCTATATCTGTATTTAGATATGAACATAGATTTATATCTAATTCCTGCGATTAGATATAAATAATATTAAAATTTAAAATATAAATATAAAATATATATAAAATTATATATGTGAAGTCTTTAGATGTACACTTTAGATATAAAGTGTACCCATTTTAAAATAATACACCATTTAATCCACTTAATCCACTTAATTTCCAGTCACTTAGTTTTACACCAGCCATAGTGTGTAAATTAGATTTTTACACAATGGCTGGTGTAAAACTAAATGGCTGGAAATTAAGCAAATCTGGCCCTTGGGTGTGCAACTTACAGAATGCCTCTGGGCTCAATGTTGTATCTAGATACAGACCGAGAGGTCAGAAGTATTACATCCCTCCTGCTGAAGGGGCCCGAACCGAACTGAAAGGTCAACAATCCATATTCTCCAGAGATGCTGCCTGACCCGCTGAGCTACTCCAACACTTTGTGTCTTTTTCCATACCTCCACAATACATTGTGCAGGCGCAGAAGTCTGGAGCAAAGTGGATGAAAGTACAATAACCAGCATGCGCTCTTCGGAGAATTGCTCTCGGAACATCATTGTTGGACATTCTACTAAATGTCCTTCATATTCCTCTCTCTCTAGCAGCCTTTTCCTGTTGTTTTTTCATTCATGTTCGAAGGTTGGGGCTGATCCATGCCATGAAATCTTAATGTAGCAGCGGGTCATTTAACAAGCTGTTCCATTAGTTACGCAACATAAAATATTTACGGGCTGGAATTAAGGGCGAGGTGGTTGATTTTCTCCCTGCGACTTAACAAGAATTTGGTGGGGTGGGAGATTGCAACCTTCACGTGGTCCACCCTGTTTCGACGAATGCAATCACCCTGGCGTGCACAAACAGAAGATCAAAGAGAACAAGTTGTCTAACAACTTTAGGCTGTGCAAACCATATGCAAGAAGAAGAACATGAATTTGGCCATTCCAAAATTATTTCGGACAAATTCTTTCCTTCTTTCAGTCACCTCACTTCTATATTGTAATAGTCCAAAAAAAATGTTTTTCTAATATTTCGATTCTCCGGGAAAAAGTCCCATGAACAAGTTTTAAACATGACAAAAGAACAGGCTTACTATAATATAACCTGTGGAAGTTATTTTCAAAATTACATGGAACATTTTCATCATTCATCTAAAGAAGAAACCGAGTTCTCAAAATAATTAGAAATATTTACATGATACCAAATAACCCTCTGTATCTCATCCTACTTTGAAAGGCATTACATTTCATAAAATACCACAAAAAATATTTTAATTGCATTCCAGTTTCAATTACTGGTTGATCTCTACAGTACCAAGGCACATGAAAGAACTGATACTGGTAAACTGCGTAAGTATGGAAGAGCAGTAAGGTATTTTTCAATATATTCAAAGTCCTCCATGTTTTTCCATAATTGCTGCAGGCTGAGATTTCAAAGTGCTGTGTAGTGCAAATCGCTCCAAAAAACTACTTTTTAAGATATTTTAAAATATTCAGGAATGCCCTCACTGCTCCTTGATTTAAAAAATATATTTATAATTTTTGCTAATTAACAATATAAACCCTCCAAGAAAAATTGCGCTCTTTACTTAACTACCAGCTGAATCAGAGGTCAGCAACCTTGTTCTGCATAGGGGCCGGGACGCATGTCAGTGTGCAGATGGTGGGCCACATCTATCACGTGTACATATGGTTCCCGCCCCCATCCCGCCCTGGATGGCAGGCATCAAATCACATGTTCACTGAAGGTAGACAAAAATGCTGGAGAAACTCAGCGGGTGAGGCAGCCTCGTGCAATCCTTGCATGTCTCACCCGCTGAGTTTCTCCACCATTTTTGTCTATCTTCAATTTTTGCAGCATCTGCAGTTCTTTTTTAAACATGTTCACAGACGGTGCTCAGCAGTGCCGGCGGCTTTGCGCAAGATGCGGTACTGACAGAGCTCGGCCGTGCTCGGCCAGCCAGATGATTACAGGATACAAAATCTGCCTGCGGGCCAGATGATTTTGGGTTACGGGCCGCTGTAGGTTGCAGACCCCTGAGCTAAATCTTTCAAAAGCAACTTGGAAATTGAGGTTGGAATGCAAGCCTGGATCCTGACTTTGGCGAAACCCAGTGCGTGGCACAAACATCACATGATTACTGCTGCACCTGAATCATCCCAGCATTTCTGGAGCTCCATGGAAAGAAATTCAGGCCTATGGAAATTCCCATGGCAAGAATTTGTGCTTTCCTTTACTTCCCATTTGAACGACTAGGGCCAGATGCAGAGTAAGTTGGGATGGCAGGATTTTGTGCATTCAGTTAATACACTGTAATCACAAATTGCCAATGCCACACCAGTATGCTGACAGAGAAATGGTAAAACTGGATACCTAAATCATGTAAAATATCCATGAGAAACTCAAGCAAATGCTACATAATAAATTAATTTGCAAAGATGGAAAGGAAATAAAGGGGAAGTATTGACTGGTGTCATTGATTTAACAAATGAGTTGCAAATGGTGAAAAGGAATATTGACGCCCGGATGACTTTTCTTTCTACATAGATATGAATGGGCATTGGAATCATATTAAAATTAGCAGAAAACTAAAAAGTTGGCAAATAATATGAAGAGCTTCAACAGGAATTGAGGAAAAACTGGAAATCCTGAGACATGATGCTGTTTAGGGAACATCTGTGGAGACAGAAACAAAATGTTGAACTGCTGAACTTTCGTTAGTCTGGAAAACCTGTTGGTATAATAGGCAAATGGGTAGCAGATGTAAAATAATTGGTGAATTATTCCAGATTACTTCCAATTTGAACAACTTGGGCCAAATGCAGAGCAAGTTGAGATTTGAGCACTCTTGCGCTTGGCAGGATTCTGTGCATTCAGCTAACCTGCTACAATACCAAACTTACACGAATGGAAATATAAATACCTTTCAAAGATTTAATGGCTTAAGTTAACTTTACAGAGGTCAAGGAATATGAGAGTGCAATACCCAATTTCCTAAAAAAATTAGCACCACTTTATCAATAATATTAAAATTGTAAATAGGGTATTCAAGAGCAAACATTAAGTGCCTCAATGTAAAAAAGATATAAACATTCTATAAAACTTAGTAGCATTTAATAAATTATCACAATGGCGAAGGAAAATATTTTTACAATTCGGTCTGATGTTTTTTCCCATAAGTCAATAAGCCTACTGGAGCTCTCAAATAATTAACACCATATAAAGGGAGAGCAAAATGAAATTTTGAGAAGATATTCCAAATGTTATACTGTTTTCATTGCATTGAAATATCAAAGGAAAATTTAATATGTTTTAAAAGTATAAAAGGTTTTTATAGGCTGTGGAATTGTTAAATTGATATTTTGTCAATTTAATAACGTTACAAAGAGAAAGTAGAGTGCAACAATGAGAGATTTATTCACAGGATGAAATGTAAGAATGCTCTGGCTGACTGAGATCAATATGTATTTTAAAACAAGAGGAGATAACTATCTGAGACAGTGAAACATATACTCCTGGGGAAAGAGAAAAATAATAGTCAGTTTTGATGCCATTCTACCAAGGAATGACATGGAGAAAATGAGATGAATATTTTAGTTGCGCAACTAACTTCCTGGAGTTTTATATCGGCTCCTACAATATCAAAATTTGGGCAACGAGACTAATTTCAAGAAAATTCAGATCATGTATTTGACTGCTTCCTCTGGGTAAGATACTTTTAGCTAAAACCCCCAATGCGAGCAATTGAGATTATTCTTTGAAAATCTCACAAATGTATGTGCCCAGAGGCATATGTCGATAAAGTTATCTCTCTTTGTGTAAAGGAAACCAAGAAATTAAATGGCTATTATTTGCATTTAGTATTTGAGTTTAGTCCAATTTATCTGAAGCTTGCCTTTTGTGAATGTGCCTCTCTGTCACCTCTCAACTTGAGGTACTGTTTTAGTTTTGTAAAACATGTAAGGTTTACTTTGTCCTATGCCCCCCTTTGTGTTCCTTTTTGGCTACTTTATCCAAGGTTCAAATTTGAGTTTCCTACATCACTCAGGCATACCTGCCAACTTGTGAGAATGAAAAATCGGAATCCTATTAGTCTGACGTCAGTGAGGGCGGGGCACGTGACGTCAGTAAGGGGCGGGGCACGTGACGTCAGTAAGGGGCAGGGTACGTGACGTCAGTAAGGGGCGGGGTGCGTGACGTCAGTAAGGGGCGGGGTGCGTGACGTCAGTGAGGGGCGGGGTACGTGACGTCAGTGAGGGCGGGAAAGTGACGTCAGTGCGGGGGGGGGCAAGTGACGCCGAACCCGTGGCGGGGCGGGGTCATGCGGCTGCGTGCTGACGTACACCCGTGCGTGCCCCCATAAGCGGCGCAGGCGCGGTGCGCTCTCTCGCTGTCTCCTCGCCGCCGCCGCCATGGGTCGCATGCACGCTTCCATCCCAATTCCGAATTCCAATTTTTTTCGGAATATTGAGGAAAAAAATCGGAATTCGGAATTGGGATGGAAAAATCGGAAGAATTCCACCCAAATCGGAATGGTTGGCAGGTATGCTCAGGCATTCGATACAACTTTTGAGACAAATCTGTCCAGACATAAAATGTGTTTGATTCTCACTAAACAAACCTGGATACTATGCTCAATATTTTATCCTTGCATTAGCTTTATTTCAAATTTAATTTCAAAGGTATATATTTTTGGTATTGATTTTAATCAAATAAGCCATTTAAAATTCACCCACGCCAGCAACTTTGAGTGCAGAAATAAATCAGTGATTAGAAATATGACTCAAACTGCTTTCGACACTCATCAATTCATGCGACACTAAGCATTTGCTATTTTTAGAAATAATAGATAAGGCATTACATTTGTCTTACATTCCAAATTTGAAGACTTTCTGACCAAAGGTGCAATTCCTTAATCAATGAAAATGCAGAATGATGCATTCGCAGCAGAGTTTGAAGGTGGAATCGTTACTAATTATTCATATTTTAGTCGAGAGCACAGAGGCTATCATAAATCCTCTTTGGTCATCTTCACAAACACTGGCCAACTCAGTATCGATTGGAGATTAAAATTTGCTTCTTGCAAGTCTATATAGCTTCATATCACATTGGAGATCTTTACTAAAAGAACTAAAGAAAATTAATATATGACCAGGAATGCTGTTAACAGAAAACGTGCTTAATACAATTTACAGAATAATTGCTTCTGTCATGACTTTGAGATGGATTTATTACAAACTATCAATATTTGAAATAAAAAAAATAGCAGCTGCTGGAAATCTGAATGGTCACTGACCTGCAACATTAACATTTGCTCTCTCCACAGCTGCCACGTTACTTGCTGAGTATTTCCACCACTTCATACTTTTAATTTAAATTACCAGTATTCTTATTTTTCCAATGCCAATGAACTATCAAGGAGAGCCAAATGCATCATCCCTATATATTAGTATAGAGATTTTCTTTTCTGAAAACAGAATTTTATTGTGCATGCTCTAGCTTACTCCTTTCCACAATTAAAGACTGCATGTCACCACCACAATTGGTAAATAAAATGTATTTGCAAATCAACTTTTCTAACAATATAAAAAACAGGTGTTTAATTAGAATGAGTGCATCATGTGCTCTAGAACTGAAAATATTGTTCAGTACAAAGATCTCGGACACTATGGCCCTGATTTTAACTGAAGCATAAGATAACTGAAGCCATCCTATGCTTGCCACCCATGCAGTGACAGGCATAGGATGGCTGGTGAGATCCAAAAGCATATTAATGTCCAGGCCAAACTAATAGAGGGAGACCCAGCCCTCAGACGAGATACCTATTTTACCATTTCTATCCAATGGCATTCCATTCTCCCTACCCCATCTCCAACCCCACATACACATACTCACTATGTGTCACGTGGCAACATGCAATTTGCTTTGATTTTTTTTTCTTAAAATGAGTGCTTAGATTGGACATGGGTGCTCAGTACGATACTCTTGGCTATTAGTCATAAGGGAGTCCCAAAGATCTTTGTCATAGCACCAGAAAGCTAGGTTTGATCTTGACCTCGGCTGCACTATGTGTGGAGTTTGCACATTCTCCCTGTGACTTCATGGGTTTCCTCCGGGTGTTCCAGTTTTCTCCCACATTCCACAGACGTGCAGATTTGTAGGTTTATTGGTCATCTGTAAATTGTCCCTAGAGTGCAGGGAGTTGATGAGAATGTGGGATAACATAGAACGAGTGAACGGGTTATCGATGGTTGGCGTGGACTCGGTGGGCCAAAGGGCCTGCTTCCATGATGCATCTCGAAACTAAACTCAAGAAATGGAGAACTGGTAACTTCATAAACGTTTAGCTAAAAGTATGAAAATAGTGTTAGAAGATAAGAATAGTTTACAGAGTGGTTGTTTCCTATAGGATTCTGTTAGCTGTGTAACAGTGAGTGTGATTTAGACCAAAGAGAGCAATGGCAAAATGTGCAGAAGAGAACAAAGGTTTGTAGTCAGAAGACCAAAGGGAACCACAGAGGGACATGGATAACATCAGATACCAAACTAACAATTAACTGATGGATCATCAGCAAATTATGGTCATAACCAATGACTAAAAAATAATCATTTTTGGTCATACTTGAATGGCAATCAACAAATTGCAGATGATAAAAATGTGAAATTAAAAACAGAAAATGCTAGAAATAATAACAAAGCCAAATAGTATCTGTGGAATGGGAAACAGGGTTCAACTTTCAGGTCAAGTTCCTTCAACACAGTCAAGAAATAAATAAAACAAGCTGCAGTGAAGCAAGAAGGAATGATGAGGACAAAGGAAATATTTCTGATGGGGTGAGGCCATGGTTATCTTGGGGAGAGATCACCCAGTCCATGGGTTAGTGTGGGCAGTTAAAGGGAACTCGAAAAATGGTACTGTAGCTATAAAATGAGATGGGGAACTACAGATGCTGGGACATGAATAAGTGTTATTCCCTGTACAGTGTGGGTGGCTCAATTGTAATCATGTATTGTCTTTCTGCTGACTGGTTAGCACTCAACAAAAGCTTTTCACTGTACCTCGGTACACGTGGCAAACTAAACTGAGGTGTGAAACTCAAGGTTAGAACAGAGAAAGTGGATTAGAAGTTGTAAAATTCAATATTGCATCCAGGCAGAAGATGAGGGGTGTACCTCAAACTTATGTGGGGATTGTTTACAACAGTACAGGAGGCCACTGATGTAAAACATAGGTCTGATTAGAAGTTAGATAAAGAGTCTTTTAATGTCCTAACTTGATACCATGAAGGGGCTGTCCCACTGTACGAGCTAATTCAAGAGTTCTCCGGAGTTTCCCCTAATTCGAACTCGGAGAATTACGGTAATAGCCGCTCGTAGGTACTCGAGGCTCTCGTGGACATTTTTCAACATGTTGAAAAATCTTCACGAGTCTTCACGAGCTTACCGCGTTTCCTGAGTACCTGCCACTGGCGTTACAAGCCGCAAAGAGACGTCCCGAGCTCCGACGTACCCGCTACATACATTCTACGTGCTTATCATGAATTTGATTTTTTTTTAACTCGGGAGATCTGTACATCTTTGGAGTGTGGGGGCAAACTGGAGATCCCGGAGAAAACCTGATTTCTCTGACATGGGGAGAACATACATACTCTGTACAGCCAAGCACCCGTAGTCAGGATCGAACACGGGTCTTTGGCACTGTAAGGTAGCAACTCTTCCACTGCGTCACCGTGTCACACTTCGCCTGTGCAAAAATGGTCAACTAACAAATGATCTGGAGTTAATAATATTATTGAAACAGAATAAGTTATTTCACACTTTAATGGAGTTAATATTCTTTTAATTCCCTACTAACTGTGTGTTTGACTTCATCAATGCTTCTGTTGTATTTGCTGAAGCTTAGTCTGTTGAAACTAATTTGGGCAAAATAACCAAAGGTTATTATTTTTGGATTATGTTTTTTTAATTATTCATTTTAAATATTAGCAACATCTACTGAATAGTAATATAGATCCAGTTTCAAATATTCATACATTGTAAATTGTAAACTTAAAAAAAAAAATCGTGTTAGTTTAGAAGAACCAGTTTGTAGATGGCCTGCGATGCTTACGTTTTTTAATCAAATACCGTATATTGACATCCAACATACATTATCTTCAAAAGTAGACACAAAACGCTGGATTAACTCAGCAGGACAGGCAATATCTCTGGTGAGAAGGAATTATATTCAGTTCAAAATATTCAATACAAAATTTGCACTGCAATAAACTATTGAGAGTTAAGTTCGGAGTGTCCCAAATACTGTGATTACTTGTGCCAGACTATAGATTAAGATGCACAGTGAAATTCTTCACCTTCTTTCAACATTCTAAGGTAATAAACCTTACAAACAGTAATCACATTTAGGTCACATTTGCTATTTTTCAAATTTCTGTATAAGGCACTGTGAAACATGACAATGGAAAGTATGCTAATGGATTTTCAATGTTACTAATTTACTTCATAATTTAAAATAATCAATCTTTTAAAGCTATGCCATCTAACCCATCCAAAGCAATCAAACATGACAACAAATGCTATTTTTGTAATTCCTGCATGTCCTGTCGTAATGTACCTTGGAATAGAGGATGACTTTATTCCACTTGGATTTTATGGGTTCTGAGGAGAATTGTGTGGGAATTGCAGGCATTTGCACGGATGTGGCAGGTGGCCAATGAGGTGGAGATTGTCCATTCCTTACATTATTTAGACAGGACTTCTGTGGGCTCCAAATGTATCGTCTCAGGCTCTCAATACAATCTTAAATGCTCCATCCCCACTTTGAGCAACAATAAACTAGGCATTTACGGGAATTGATGGGAACAGTGTAGTCCAAGGAGACCACAACCACAACCTTGAATCCTTTTCTCTGTCGTCTTGGCAACCGCCCCCCATGATGCTGCTCAGTATAGAATGTCTGTTTCAGGAATTTGGTGTTGGGCATGTAAACAAATGTGCCCAACATAGCCTACTGAGTGTAACCAAGGAGTCAATGCTGAGGATGTTGGCCTGGGAGAGGACACTCCCAGGCCAACATCCCAAGGGCATTTAATCCCCTTACACCCACACCAATTTGTTACTGCAGATGCACATAAAGGTTAGGAGACTAGCAAATTAGTTTTGGTCAGCTTCTGAAATTAGTTATTGAAAGCTTAACAAAAGATGATAGAACTTTACACTGAGTGTCGTTCCTGAAAGACAGCTCCCAACAAGTGTATTTCTGCTAGTCTGATGTCCGCCACAGGCAGCGGACGTATGTTATATTAAAATAATTCTGAAATGTTAATCATCATTTATAATAGCCTTGCCTCTGTGTAAAGCTCCAAGCTGTGACATCAGATAAAAAGAGTTGTGACAACAGACTGGAAGAATGCTAGACATATATGAAATGCAGCAAAAAATCTATGAAAAGGAATTGTAACCGATACAGTATAATGGGCTGTAAACATAATTTCATCGTGGCCTCTAGAGCATAGAAATTGGTCAATAGGCTCACTATACTGAGCCTGCACAGGCATTTCCTCCACATGAGCAGCCTGGTTTTCTCCCATTCACATTCAATAGCTTTTCACATCTAGTCGTTTCAAACAAACGTTCGACTAACTTTAAAAAAATAATAGTCATGAAATCCTCAATATTTTGTACATAATTTTACAAGTTTCGTAAACAGTGAGGGGGATAATAGTAAACTTCAAAAGGACATTGATAAAATGGTAGATTGGGCAGATGTGTAGCTGATGAAATGTAACCAAAGAATGAGGTGGAATTATGAGATCTCATTAGTACTATTCTAAAATTAATGCAGGAACCAAGTGTAGGGTTCACATGTGCAAAAATCTTCAATAGCAGCAAGACAGAATTGAAAAAAATAATTGCTAAAACAATTTCATAAGCAAGATCAGAGTACAAAAGCAAGGAGATTACTTTGAACATTGTTATTAAACATAGAGTATTATAATTCTGGGCATCACACTTTACGCATGGAAGCAATAGATATTGTGCAAAAAATATTTTCTGGATGTTCTTCAGGGCAGGGGCATCGTAGTTTTGCCTGAGAAACGAGTACAAAATCGCAGCAAGTTCGAGATCCTGCTGCAATTTTTGACAAGCATCTTCATCATCTACTATCCAATCTACCACCATCTACCACCAACTTTAATGTAATCTGCAAACTAGCTAATCATGCATTTTATGTTCTCATCCAAATCTTTGATATAGGTGACAAACAGCAATGGGCCCAGCACCAAAACCACGAGGCACACCACCGGTCACAGGACTCCAGTCTGAAAAACAATCTTCCACCATCACTGTCTGCTTCCTTACATGAAGATAATTTTCTATCTATTCGGCTCTCTCTGAAGACACAAATGGATGGTGAAGTTGTGCTGGTTGTTTCCCACAACCCACAATCAACATCACTATATTCAGTTGACACAGATGATCCTGCGGTAGTTATAAGATCCAGAGATGATGCAAGTAAAAGATTATTCGCAACAAGGGCTTCTGATCTGGAAAATACCGTTATGGTGGAGAGAGATTCCATCGTGGCTTCCAAAATGTTTGGTTAAGTAATATAACATTTTAAAAAGTGACAATCCTTTGAAACAAGAGCAAACAAATGGGACGAAAAGATCGCTCGACTTAACCTAGTATGTACTTGGTGCCAAATGGCCTCTTCCTGTGCTGCTTCTTCTTGCGTATGGCATGCACAGCCCAAAGTTGTAGGACAACTTGTTCTATTTGATCTTACTTGATTGTGCATGCCAGGTTGATTGCATTCGTCGAAACAGGGCGGACCACGTGAAGGTTGCAATCTCCCGCCCCCCCCCCCCCCCCTCCCTGTGCTGCTAAGATTTTATGACCCTGCTATAGCTTATAAATTATATCCAATCATGCACAGCCTGCAATCATGGTTCTATAGGGGATAGCATATCATAAATCTCCCCATAAGAGGTATTTTCAAAATTATGTATATAATTCTCATTGCGACAAATTGATCAGTTTGGTTTAATAGGCCAATGTATCAGCATTTACTTTAACTTGAGTTCTTCAAAAGTTTTTAAAGTGAAATTGCAAACAGCTCTGTCATTCGAGCTTCTCATCACAGAAATGGAAAATGTCTTGCAGTTGCAACCTTCTTATTGACCGCGGGCACAAGCAATGAATGGCTGAGTATGCAAAAGATTAAAAAAAAAATATATTATGCACCATATCAAATTTGTTGGTGCAATAAATGCTTCAAATATGAATAAATTCAAGGTCAGTGGAAATTATGCAGATGCTTGCAATTTAGTGCCTATAAGGTCTTTCCAATTACACAATACTCAACAGCCCAGTGAAAAACAGTTAGTACAGGTACAATTGAAATCTGTAACATAACTATAACCTGTGAAGTAGTGTACTTGCTGTGAAAAGTGACTAATTCAACATTTCTCAGGACTTTAACAACAAATTTCAAAGAAGTATTTTTCTGCCTCAGGTCCTCTAAGATATAATATTCCCATATCCATTAACCCAGAGAAACAAAATTTAAGTTAGAAACAAAAGGAAAAAAAGTATTTTTTGTAAACTACGAACACCATTAAAATTTAGAACTTGATCCATTCAAAATAATTTATGTGATAGCCAATTTAAGTGACATCACAGAAAGCAATTTAAATATATTCATATTTGTCAGCCTGTAGCAAAAAGTCATCAATGGAAGGAGCAAAATTCACAAAAACCCCAATAAAATATACAGCACAATAAAACATTAGAACGACTTGGCTCAAAAAATGCACTTCCAAATGCATCTCTTTTTCATCCTCAAGGTAGTTTACCTCTTTTTTTTGGTGAGAATTGGTTCACTTATTTCTGTTACCACAGGGAATGATTCTAAAGAACATCCCATAAATTTCCATTCACACTAAACGCAGGTATCAATCCGAGCGCATCCGAAAAATGTTATTATTTCCAGTAGTCTAACAGTATTATTTGGACATCTCTGAGGCAAAAATAGTTTGCGAGCCAAGTCTCAGACCTGTCCTGGACAAAGTTCGATACAGGTAGGGGCTGTGGTGGTAGAAACAGGAGGCTGTTTAACTTACATGGATGCTACCTTCTCTCAGTCCACTCAATTAAGACAGTTAATTTACTTAATGAAGATTAGGTCAAGAATGACTTACGAGCGACAGGAGCAAATAATTTAGGACTGCTGCCAATTTTACCATCCTGCAGCAGATGTAACCGAGCAACAAATTTGTGAAAAAGACAAACAGAATAATAATGGCCCCAAGGCCTCTTTGGTTTGTTGTACTTAATAATTAACATGACACAGAAAATGCGGTCAGATTACTGGAAATGAAGCAGAGATGACATGCGACATTGCAGAGCAGTTATCGATATTAATGGCTGCACGTGAAAAGACAACTGGCTAGAGGCTTTTCCCACAACCCGGAATCAACTTCAAAATACCGTGAGGCGTCAAATGACTAACCAAAATTTGAGAAAATCTAATTGAGCACCTACGCATCATTTTAGTTTACCAAACTAAAGAGTTCATCACATACAGGAGGAACTGCAGATGCTGTTTAAACTGAAGATAGATACAAAATGCTGGAGTAACTCAGCGGGTCAGGCAGCATCTTTAGAGAAAAGGAATAGGTGATGTTTCGAGTCGAGACCCTTCTTCAGACTGAGAGTCGGGGGAAAGGGGAACGAGAGATATAGATGGTACTTAGGAGAAATGAATGGAAGATATGAATGGAGTTCAGCATCTCACCATTGACCGTCCCTTGAATTTTTGGGTTTGAAAACGCCTTTCTATGCATCAGATTCTCACTGGATATTCTTTGTCTAAGCACCCCTGGGAAGTTGCCACTTCTTCATTGCTAGCCTGCTCACACCTCCCTCTCTCTCTCTCTCTCTCTCTCTCCCTCCCTCCTGTTTCAGCAAGTATTTCTAAAATATCTGTTTGGCATAGACAAACAAAATTGCATTCATACAGCAGCTTTAATAGTAGAAAAATCCAAGCTACACAAGAATATGAGAAGATCATATAGCTTTAAATGGATTAGGGCTAATTTCCATTTGCCTCGGTTCCATTTTCCTGCCTATTCTCTGTAACTTCATTTACCAAACCTGCCTTGGTTTTGAATAACTTAAAAAATTTAGCTAAAAAAACCCCAAAAAAACAACAAAAAATTAGCTTCCACACCTCTGAAGTGTAGAGATTTCCAAAGATTCTTAACACACTGACAGAAAGAAATTCCACCTTTTCTCAAATAAGATCAAATAAAACAAGGGTACCAAAAAGCTGGAGAACCCGGGTGCACATCTACTAGGCAACGTTAAGACTGGTGGAAGGGTCATGCCATCTCCTTCGCTCCTTAGATGCTGCTGCACGCTGAGTTTCTCCAGCTTTTGCAGTTCCTTCTCTAAAAAAATCAAATAAAACAAGTTGCCCTACAACTTTAAGCTGTGCATGCCATACGCAAGAAGAAGAAGAAGAAGAAGCATTCTCCTTGTTAAGCCTCTTCATGATGTTATGTGTTCCAAGAATGCATTCTTGTTGGAGGGTTATTGGGCTGGAACAGCTTACAAAGCAACTCAGGAGTGTGCGGCCAGGATTGGTCTCTTTGTGCATTGCAAATTCCCGTTCATGGCTCAGTTCATACCTATTACCTATGAAAACCAACAAGCATGTAGCTAGATGTTTACTAACCTGTAGACCATTACATGTGGGCTCCACCGTGCCATTATCCCAGAAGCAAACCCAAACAACTTATGAGTAATACAAACTAGTGGACCTTCTTATGCCAGGTATAAAAGTTCAGTTTTCGACATCCAGGGTTTAACTATCACCATTTTCAGCCAGGTAGTGGATAGGTATAATAGACACACATACAGTGGCTTTGGTTCTCAGCCATTCCACCCCCACAAGGTGTTCTGGGGATGACTGCACAAACTGCAGCAGCGTCAATAACTGAAGGACATTACAGGTACATATCCTCCAGGTTCATGATCAATGCATTATTTACTTTCAAGTTCATCGACTCCCGATAAGCAACATCATAAGGGATTCTCCAAGGAAACAAACTAAAGATTTAGAAAGAAAATTAAAGAGAAGAACAAGTGCAATACAAATAGCAAATTGGAACAGGTTTGTGATATATTGAGTTACTCCATCAAGTTTGGGTGATACCACTGGATCAAAGGGATGCATGGAAAAGCATACATAGAGTAGCATCTAAAATGAGGTGCCATCCAAGTGAAGCCACAGGGATGGCAAACTGCAGAGCAGCATACAATGGACAGAGTTCAGTAATTCCATACCTACCATCCAATCAAAGGTTTGCAGTCTTCCCTGCCTGATCATGATTGATAATTGCCAACAGAAAAACTGAAAGGAGGAGAATGCAAGTACATGCCAGACCTCAATGATGTCGCAGACCAATATGTGAGTGCCAAAGAGAAAGCAAAAATATCTACAGCCAGGTTCATCTGACACGGCATTGGTGTGATCTGAAACCACCTCTTGCCAAGATCTCCACCGGCATAGAATCGAGTCTCCAGCTGATTTGAACAACTCTACAGTATCAAGATGCGATTGGGTGCACTGGATACAGCAAAAGCTATGGGGTCAGACAACTTCCTGGCTATGTGATGAGAGATCACAGTGCAGCTGTCCCTCGAGACAAAATGCCATAATACTGGTGATGTGGGAAGTTATCTGGAGGTATTCTGTCCACAAAAAGTAGAGCATGCCTAATTTGACTACTAACTGCCCAACAAAAAAAAGCAATGGAAACCATAGTGTTTTCATGAGAGAGTTCGATATAGCTCTTAGGCTAACTGAATCAGGGGATATGGGGAGAAAGCAAGAACAGGTTCTGATTTTGGATGATCAGCCATGATCATGATCATAGACGGTGGTGCTGGCTCGAAGGGCCGAATGGCCTACTCCTGCACCTATTTTCTATGTTTCTATGATCAATTGGTGCTTTCAAGCAGCACCTACCAATAACTAGCTGATGATCCTCATTGGGCTTCGTCAGCACCATTCAGATTCCAATGGCGTAGATCCAAACCCTGATCGATCGGCTGAATCGCAGAGGTGTAGCAAGAGGGACTGCTTCATGGCAACACTTGACTTTGTGTGACGTCAAGTAACACTGGTAAAAGTGAAGTCAATGGGCATCTGGGCAAAGCTCTCCACCGGCAGCAGTTTATATCTTCAACTCCAGGACATTGTTGCAAGATTTTCTCTGGGCAGTGTCGAAGGCCCAATTATAATACTGGACGATGATCATCCGCAACCTACTCCTCTTGATATTTCTGAAACACCTTCACCAAATTGCCCAAGTCAGCATTCTGAGAGTAACCGCAGATCAGAAACACAAACAATTCAGCCATATAAATGCTGTGCCTACCAGAGCAGGTCAGAAGCACAGTATGCCTGAGAAATTCACATGCGTAAAATGTCGAGCAAAATTAGGAGGATGTTGGAAATCTTTCTTAAGGGTCAATAAGACTGCTAATTCTTATTCAACCGTTCAATATTTTTACAAATATCACATATTTACCTTGCAAAATGGCACATCTATTCAAACAAAAATTCACGGGGAAGTAATTAGGGATGTTTAAAATCTACTTGAATTATTTTTGTCTACATTCTGTGTGACACAGAATCAAAGGGAGAAAATGCTTTTATGTTTCAGAAAGAACTACAGATGCTGCAGCAAAATCGAAGGTAGACAAAAATGCTGGAGGAACTTAGCGGGTGAGGCAGCATCTATGGAGAGAAGGAATAGGCGATGATTCGGGTCGAGACACTTCTTCAGACTGATGTAGGAGGGGGCGAGAAAAAGAAAGGAATGGCGGAGAGAGTAGGCTTGTGGGAGAGCTGGGAAGGGGGAGGGGAACGAAGGAGAAAACAAGGACTATCTGAAATTAGAGAAGTCAATATTCACACCGCTGGGGTGTAAACTATCCAAGTGAAATATGAGGTGCTGTTCCTCCAATTTGCACTGGCCTCACTCTGGCAATGGAGGAGGCCTAGAACAGAAAGGTCCGGTTTGGAATGGGAGGGGGAGTTGAAGTGATGAGCCACCGGGAGATCAGGTTGGTTAGTGCGAACTGAGCGGAGGTGTTCAGCGAAGCGATCGCCGAGCCTGCGCTTGGTTTCACCGGTGTAGAGAAGTTGACACCTGGAATAATGGATGCAGTAGGTGAAGTTGGAGGAGGTGCAGGTGAACCTCTGCCTCACCTGGAAAGACTGCTTGGGTCCTTAGATGGAGTCAAGGGGGGAGATAAAGCGACAAGTGTAGCATTTCCTGCGTTTGCAAGGGAAAGTACCCAGGGAGGGGGTGGTTTGGGTAGGAAGAGACGAATTGACCAGGGAGTTACGAAGGGAACAGTCTCTGCGGAAAGCAGAAAGGGGAGGAGATGGGAAGATGTGGCCAGTGGTAGGATCCCGTTGGAGCTTGCAAAAAATGTTGGTGAATTATATGTTGTGTGCGACGGCTGATGGGGTGGAAGTTGAGGACAAGGGGGACTCTGTCCTTGTTACGAGTAGGGGGATGGGGAGTAAGAGCGCAGCTGCGGGATATAGAGGAGACCCTGGTGAGAGCCTCATCTATAATAGAAGAGGGGAATCCCCGTTCCCAAAAGAATGAGGACATCTCCAATGCCCTGGTCTGGAACATCTCATCCTGGGTGCAGATGCGGCGTAGACGGAGGAATTGGGAGTAGGGGATAGAATTCTTACAGGAAGCAGGGTGGGAAGTAGTGTAGTCCAGAGCACTATGGGAATCAGTGGGTTTGTCGTAGATGTCGGTCAGTAGTCTGTTGCCTGCGATGGAGATGGTGAGATCTAGAAATGGTAGGGAAGTGTCAGAAATGGTCCAAGTGAATTTGAGTGCCGGATGAAAGTTAGTGGCGAAATGGATGAAGTCAGTCAGTTCTGCATGGGTGCAGGAGGTAGCACCAATGCAGTCGTCAATGTAGCGGAGGTAGAGTTTGGGGATGGGGCCACGATACGCCTTGAACAGGGATTGTTCGACGTACCCTATAAAGAGGCAGGCACAGCTGGGGCCCATGCAGTTGCCCATAGCTACGCCTAGGATTTGGAGGAAATGGGAGGAGTCAGAGCTAATGTTGTTGAGGGAAATGCTTTTATGTGGCATCTTTCATAATTTAAGATGTTTCAAGGCAATTTACTGCATTATATATTTAAAACATACCCATTTTTGAAAGGCAAGGAGAAGAGAATTTGAAAGCAGCAGGATCCCCTGGTCAGTGAGGACATATTTAGAAATTCTATTTCAAAGGTGTTTGAGTGCAGAATAAATATTGGCAAGTAACCAAAGTTTACCTACTTACCTTTATTTAAGGCACCTTTTTTAAAATGTCATCATGGAAAACCAGTTTAAATGACATCCACACAGCAGCACGGTGCTTCCTCAGTACCACACTGAAGCATAGCCCATTTTTAAACTATCATGGGTATTGTACGAGAAAGTGTCATCCAGTAAAAACTCAGTATTTTTAGGGATGGAGGAAAGAACGATAAGGAAAAGTATAATGGGCCAGTCCCACTTACACAACTTTTTTGGCGACTGCTGGCACCGCGACATGTCGTAAGTAGTCTCCTCAGTCGCCCAAAGAGTTGTAGTGTCTTTCTGGTCGCCGCTGAATTTTCAACATGTTGACAATTTTTGCCGACCTGCAACGACCTATGACGGTTGCCTGCAGTCGCCGAAAAAGTCGCGTAAGTGGGACAGGCCCATAACAAAAATTCTTCTAATGGAACAGAGTCGTTTTCTTAGACTAGACAGTGGAATGACAACATCCTCCTTTTCAATCTTTCAACTATCAGACAGTTAACAACTATTCATCCGTTTTATTAAAAAGAAGACTATCCTCAGAGTGGCTGAGCATGCTGATTACGCAATATACAGCAATGGCCAGAGGGAGATGTACAATTATATGTTAAGGTGCAAAGTGATTTATTGAACAATCTCGCTTCCCATATTACAAAGAATATATTTGCATATGTTAAGTCACCCTGCGGACGTGACACCATATGCATTACCTACAGATATCATCACACTTTGTAAGTGATACAAGACTCTGTGCACTTCTGTAATACAAAAAGCTGGAGAAACTCAGCGGGTGCAGCAGCATCTAAGGAGCGAAGGAGATAGGCGACGTTTCGGGCCGAGACCCTTCTTCAGACTCTGTGCACTTCTGTAATACAAAATTAATTGGTTTCCGATTTAAAACGTTTCCAGTACAAATGCAGAGCTGACATGGGGGCCCTGGTTTATTACTGATTACATGTCATACCTTTAAAGGAACACAGCATTGTTTATATTATATAGCGGTGCCTCATTATATTTACCATGAATAACATGTAGATGCCCCCAACCCGGAAATTCTGTGTGTGGGTGTGCGGACTGTCATGCTTGTTTATAGCAGTACTTTTGTGCCACCATTCAAAAGGCTACATATATACAACCTAAAATGTGCTGATATTACTCAATGAAATAAAAATCAGAATGTTTCCTCTTTTTGGTGGCAGAATCAAATCAGAGTCTGCTACCTACAGTAAAGAATGCCAACTCAGGAAGATCTTACGTCTCAGTGGAATGAAGATGAGAATTTTTAGGGTTATTATTGTCAGATGATCTGAGGCACATTAAAGGACTTTGTTTTGCATGCTATCCAATCAGATCTGATAATACTACACATAAATAAAATCGTCAAACTCAAGTACAATAGGTAGTGCAAAGGAGAAGATACAGAGTGGAGAATATAGTTCTCAACATTGTAGCACATCATTTCCATAGATACAAAGGATACAAAGGACATTTATTATCACATACACCAATTGGTGTAGTGAAACTTGACTTGCCATTGCAGCACACGAATAAAGATAAGTCACAACATTAAAGAATTTAACAGAATTTAACAATAAACATAAAAACATCCCCCCACAATGGTTCCCACTACGAGGGAAGGCAGCAAAAGTCCAGTCCCGTCTCCTGTTCACCCATAGTCGGGCCTATTGAGGCCTCCGCAGTCGCCGCTATGGCAGCCCAACGCCGGATGATAGAGTTCTGGCGTCAGGTGAACACTCTCAGCGGCTCGGGGTGTCTGGAGCTGCCGCTTCCTCCCCGGAGACACTGGCGATCTCGGCGTGAGATCCCAGGCTCCGCGGTGTTTAAAGTTCAGCACCGCCCGCAGCCACAGCTCCTCGGATATTGGAGTCGGCTCCGCAATCCGGAGCCCACCGCACGGCGACCTGGGTAAGGCATCACCTGCTCCACGATGGTGCCTCAGCCCTGTGCCGCCGCCAAAGCTGAAGTTCTGGCCAGTCCCGGCAGGAAAACGCCGCTCCAGTCTGTTCGCAGACCTCGAGGACGGGGCGAAAACACTGCTCTGAGAAAAGCAGCATCTCCGACCAGGTAGAGACTAAGAAAAATAGTTTCCTCCTCCCCCCCCCCCCACCCACATAAAAGACTAGAAGACCTCCAAAATAAACTCTTTTAACTCACTACAAATAAAAAATGAAAGGACTAACAGCTACTGGCAGAGCAGCCATACTCGATGGCGCCCCCTAGATAATGTGCGATGTCCACAACGAGGTTAGAGATGAATCAGACAGTACCCTCACTTATGGAAAGACCATCAGATAACTGATAACAGAGGGGATGTTGTTTCTGAGTCTGGTGGTGTACACTTTCAAGCTTCTGTATCTTTTGCCTGATGGGAACCGGGAGAAGGAATAATCAAGGTGGAACAAGTCTTTGATTATGTCGGCTACTTTTCCGAGGCAGCGTGAAGTATGGATGGAGTCAATAGTGAGGAGTCTGGTCTGTGTGATGAACTGGGCTACATCTACAACTTTCTGCAATTTCCTGAGGTCTTAGGCAGAGCTGTTCCCAAACCAAGCTGCGATGCAAACTGACAGAAAATGTACAATTAATGGCATGACCCTTAACGGCATTGATGTCCAGAAGGGTCTAGGGGTCCAAGGTAGACAAAAGTGCTGGAGAAACTCAGCGGGTGCAGCAGCATCTATGGAGCGAAGGAAATAGGCAACGTTTTGGGCCGAAAACCCTTCTTCAGCCTGGGTCTAGGGGTCCAAGTCCATAACGCAGCGAAAATGGCAACACAAATGGAGAAGAGTGATGAAGAAGGCATATGGAATCCTTGCTATCATAGGTCGGGGCATTGAGTATAAAGGGCCTGTCCCACTTGGCTGTCTTTTGCGCGCCATTTACGCGACTTGCTAGCGTGTGGCTAGCGTGTGGGTGGCGTGGGGACGGGCGCATGGAGTGGTGTGGAGGAGTGTGGACTTCGTCCTGCACAAAAGCTTCGCGCGCCACCGGCCTGTCGCGTAACTGACAGTCAAAGTGGGACAGGCTCAAGACCCTGGCACGATGCAACATCTCACCTCCAACAGCAGCAGAAGCAAGCAAGCGATCGCCGAGCTCGGCCTGGGGCTCACGGCCGTTGCGGATCCGGATCCGCCCCCACTCCCAGAGCGGGGCCAAGACGATTGGAGATAGACACAAAATGCTGGAGTAACTCAGCGGGCCCGGCAGCATCTCTGGAGAGAAGCAATGGGTGACGTTTCGGGTCAAGACCCTTCTTTCAGACTGAAGAAGAGTCTCGACCCGAAACATTATCCATTCCTTCTCACCAGAGATGCTGCCGATCCCGCTGAGTTACTCCTGCATTTTGTGTCCATCTTCAAATGACGTCACGCGCTCCAGACGGCTGTGCGGGCGCATGATGCTAAGCGCGACTCTTGCGGGACCGTCGCACGATCGTCACTACCGGCCTGTCGCGTAAGTGACAGCCCAAGTGGGACAGGCCCTTTAGAGTCAGGAAATCAAGATGCAGCTTATAGGATTTTGGTAGGCCGCATTTGGACCATTGTGTGTAATCCTTATCATCCCATTACAGGAGGATGTGGAGGCTTTGAATAGGATGCAGCGTTGATAGGTTTGATAGGTTGATAGATTTACCAGCGATTCCTGGATTAAGGAGTACTAGCTGCAGGGAGAGGTTGGGCAGACTTGGCTTGTTTTCTCTGGAATACCAGAGGTTGCAGGGTGACCAGAGAGAAGTATAGAACATTATGAGAGGCACGGCTAGGGTAGATGGTCAGAACATATTATAATGGAAAAAATCAAATACTTGAGGGCATTGCTTTAAGGTGAGAGGGGCAAAGTTTAAAGGAGATGTGTAGGGCAAGTTTTCTTCTACACAGAAGGTGGTGTGTCCCTGGAATACACTGCTTGGGGTGGTGGTTGAAGCAGACTCGTATGTGGCATTTAGAATTATTTTAGATCGGCACATGGATATGCAGAAACTGGTGGAATCTTGATTTTATTCAGATTGATAAGTGATGGTCCTGGCATCATTTTTGGCACAGACAATGTACGCCAAAGGGCCAGTTCTTGTGCTGTGCAGTTCTATATTCTATGGCAGTATGCTTTCTATGGTGCATCTGTGGAAGTATGTAAGATTCACTGCGGAAAAATATCCTCCAGTACACCAATATTTTCTCACCATTTAAAACAAATTCAGTTTTTCTATTCTTCCTAGCAAAATGCACAACCTCCCATTTTTCCCATCTTGTACTTTGTCTGACACCTTCCTGGCTAGTCTATATCCATTGCATATTATGTCCGACATCGTCCCAACTAGTTTTGCATCATCAGAAAGTTTGGAATACAACTTTCTTTTTCACTGACACACTGATACAAATTGTGAATGGCTCAATGTCCAAGACTGATCCCGGTACCACTCCACTGGTAGACTGCAAACCAAAACATAGCATTGATTCTTACTCTCTTTTCCAATCTCATAACTAAACTCTATCCTTGACAAAATACTACCCTTAACTCTAGAAGTCATTATCTTATGCAATGGTCTTTCGGGTGGTACCTTATCAAATGTCTTCTGGGATGGGAAATTGCAACCTTCACGTGGTCTGCCCTGTTTTGACGAATGCAATCAACCTGGTGTGCACAATCAGATAAGATCAAATAGAATAAGTTGTTTTACAACTTTAGGCTGTGCACGCCATACGCAAGAAGAAGAGAAATGCCTTCTGGAATCTCATGTATCCTCCAGCTTCCCCCTCAACTAACCCAGTGGATTACAGCTTCTAAAATCTGAGATTTACCAAGCATAAAATTCTACTCATGAGACCAGGTTCACTTTTTTTAAGAACTATGCTATTGATTAATGATGGAGCCAACAATTAGCCAACACACATGGACAAACTGAGCTCTGGTTCCCATTATTTTATCTGCCACCTTTCTTGCTTAGTGCTGATTTATTTGTTACTTTTCAATCCGGTGGAACTATTCCATAACCCAGGGATCTAGGAGCGATCAGCACAAATGCACTCACTATTTCTACTGCCGCTTTTTAATCCAAGAGGTGTAGGTTATCAGGTTCAGGAGATTTGATCAGTTTTAGTCTATGTCAGTATTTTCTTTTGTGACAGTGCACATCAGAAAGCAAATCGGCACCTCTAAAGTGTTAAAAACCAGGTTGATAAGCAGACTGCCGACTGTCACCTTTTTGTCTGCATGGTCACTGAGTCACTGGTGATACCCTTCGGCCCAACTTGCCCACACTGACCAATATATCCCATCCGCACTAGTCCCACCTGCTCGTGTTTGGCCCATATCCCTCTAAATCTGTCCTATCCATGTATCTGTCTAAATGTTTTCTTATATGTTGCAATAGTACCTGCCTCAACGATCTCCTCCGGCAGCTCGTTTCATACACAGATCACCTGTTGTGTGAGAAAGTTACCTCTCAGGTTCCTATTAAATTCCCCCACAAGATAACGACCTGATACCACCCATATGATTGATATAAGCCACCACCGGTGTGTTATCTGTTTGGAGGCAGACATATAAGTGCCGTGAGTTAGGACAGTAAGCCCGCAGTCCATGGAAAACCCCTAACATCTCCAGATAATTTATCCCTTGTGTCTGGAGGAGGGTAGACTCATGAGGGTCCCATCTGCCACCACAACTGGAGATGGTGTCAGTTGTACCCCAACCTTGTGCGCTTGCGTCAGTCTGTAGCACGATGGATGGGTTGCTAACAATGATGGGTCTGTGACACTCACTAATAATGTCAATCCACCATTGTAGCGCAGCTCTAGCCGGATTTGGCAACCGTATTGGTCTATCAAAGTGCCCAGCATTTGCTTTTAATGCTGCGATCTTTGCTCTTGGTAAATTTTGATAACGGTCCGAATTGCGCAGCTGAGAATGTAGCTACCAAGTTCCCAATTTCTTTTGCCGTTTGTCGGATAGTCGGTACCCTGGCGCAAGCAAGGCTGTAGCACGCTTCTTTTATGTCTAAAGCTTTGTTGGTCGGGATAGTGATCATCAGTAAGTGTGTGTCAATGGTGAACCCAGGTAATCCATAACTTGAGTGGGGTTCAGTTTGGATTTGTCTGGATGGGTTTCAACCCCTAACGTCTTGAATAAAGGTTTGGTCGCTGTAACGGTCAATTGGAGGGTCTGTCCCACGATAAGGATATCGTCTAAATATGCCATGACGATACAATTGTGTTGTTGGAGGAGTGCCAATATGGGTTTTACTAATTTGGTAAATAGTCTGGGCCTGTGGGTAACCCATTGGGTAAGGCTTTGTATTGCCACATCTGTCCCTTCCAGACAAAGTGCAGGAACTTCCTGTGAGATTCTGTGATGGGAACTGTATAGTATGCATCTTTTAAATTGATGCAAGCCATAAAGTACCCCGGGTAAAGCATCTGCTTAGCTGTTTCGAAGGTATCCATGGGAAAACGGGTATATGGTACAAAAGTGTTCAACAGGGTTAGGTCTATGATGATCCGACCCCCCCATCTTTTTTGGTTTTTGTAAAGATGTTAGACACAAACTCAAGGGGTTCGTGTGTCGTTTTGCCAATCACCCCTTCGGCTGCTAGCCGTAAGATTTGAGCATGTCCCTCCTTTATCTCAGTCTGAGAGAGCGTAAAAATGCGCCGAGGTTCATGCTAAGTAGGGGGAAGTTTACCATCAATAAATGCTATAACATAACAGTGAACACTTTGTAGAATAAACGTGGCTGTGATGATTGCATCCCAAGCACCACGAAATGCCCGCAACCGACCTCCGACGTGCGGGTAGAAGTGCTACTGCCTTAGAGGAACCAGACCCCCTTCCTTACCTCCATGGTTAACGGCGGGTCTTGGCGTATGGCGTTGTGGGGGAACGTTGCGGTGCTGTCGTGGCGGTGGCCGCATCTTCTGATATGGGTGAACTTTAGCTGGTGGAGGTTTCATAAGGCCCATGGTCTTGGCCTCCTCGTCGAGTTCTGTGACTTGCTTGGAGAGATCTTCCCCAAACAGCTGATGAGATGGTGGTGTGGTGGAGGGACGGCACAACCCTGCAAATGACGGGTTGAGTGTCGGCCGGATGGAGCTCTTACGAAGGCAGTTAATTTTGAACTGCGCATTGCAGAGAAGTGTCAGGGCATCCTGCGGCTCGCTGGGCACATCATCCCCATCGAGGGTGCAGGCAAATGCTGTAATGCCCGTCGATAGAAGTTTGAGGATTTCATTCTGAATGTTGATAAAGATGTGCAGTTTATGTGCCCTCAATATTACTGATCATAGAAAGTGACTGAGTGAATAAATAATAATTTTGTAAAAAATATAGATTGTTTTAAAATTCTATAGGCAATATAAAATTATTTTCTGCTGGACTATAGATCAGGATTTAAATAATAATGACAAATTATATTACATATGTATTTGATTTTATTAAGCAAAATCCTGCTTTATTTTCCTATATTAAACTACCCTGGTTATGCACAAGCTCAATCGAAGCAAATCTTTGCTTTTCCCATGAAAAGTTCATAGCAATGTTTTAAAACAGTCCTGGTAAGTAAAATATTATGTAGAGAAATGTCAGGGCATCCTGCGGCTCGCTGGGCACATCATCCCCATCGAGGGTGCAAGCAAATGCTGTAATGCCCGTCGATAGAAGTTTGAGGATGCGCTGTAGGCGGACGTCCGGCATCTTGGTGGTAGTACTCAAATTCCCCCAAATGTGAGCATTCCCCGTGGGCACACTTAAAGTGATGCAGGTGTCGGGCGGTTTGAATGCGTCCATGGTATCAGTGACTACCTGACCCAGGGGCTGGTGAGTGGTCAGATAGTCAATGGTTCCCGCCAGTTTGGGGTGCAGCGGCTCCCCAGTGTGGGTAGCTGTGGCAAAATTTTCCCACGACATCCAGCAGGTCCGCACCTAGAACTGGCTCTATGGACTCCGGCATCCCTGGTTCATCATCGAAGTCAGCGTCCAGCAACTTCTGGTACGGCTGGCTGGAGAAGACGATATGCTGGGCGGTCTCCTGGCGTGGCTTGTGGAGGCCCGAGATTCCCGTTCATCCCGGGCCATATCCCGTTGGACTAGTTGCTCCACCAAGAGCCCCAACCTGGCAATGCGACCGTCCCCGCTGCTCGCGGCGGGCAAGCCGACTTCCCCAGGCTCTGCAATTTCTCTGGGGCTTCTACCAGCGGACCACACCTCCATAAGATGCAGACTAAGGTCCGAAGGTAGGTTGTCGTGGGCTACCGCTCCTGCAGGCCCATACGTCTCCCGCACGGACTTTCCGCTAGTCGGCCTTCGAGCGGACTGTGGCGGTCCACCTGCCTGGTAGGAAGGCAGTGGAGATGAGTCGGCGCCGGCCCCCGGTACCTGGCTCCCCGAAGTCCGTGCAGGCTTACCTCCACTATCGCCCAATCTTCTGCGTGGAGGCGCATGGTCGGCAGCTGCCAGAGCTAAGCTAACCGACCGTCTACTGCTGCCACCGGCGCCCTTGACCGCAGCCTGACGCGGCGTTCTGTCGGCAGCTCCTGCTCCTGCAGGGCTGCTCGACGCAGCAGTAGCTCTGCCAGACTGCCCTACGCCAGATATCCCCGGCAGCTGTACGTGGCGTGCTGCGGCTGCGGGGCTCCCCTGCAGCGCAGCAGTTCCCCGGCCCGGCCCCCGTGGATCCACAGCAACACGGGGTGAAGCCGCTGATGGTTTTCCACGTACCTGGTTTCTCCCCTGCTTCCTAGGGGATGGGGGCACAAAGGCTGGGTCCGGAATTCCCAGCTCCAGTGCGGACAGCCAGTCGGGATAGAAGTCGGGCGCCGGTGTAACGGAAGCGCCCAACTTCCGCACATTTACCCCCGGCCGTCCGGATGCTGCCGGCGGTGCTCGCAGCTCCGGGGAAAGTGGCCGCTGGCCTGTCGGCGTCCCGCGGCTCTTGGGAAGTCTTCCTTCCCTCCTGTTGCCTTCCATCTTGCAACCAACACAAGGTTAGTGTACTTACCTTTGCCGGTCTTGTTGAAGGAGCTGGTGGAGAAAGCGCACTTCCCCCCCAGCTTGTCGATGCAAATGTGCGCGACGATATGTCGCGCATGCGTGCTGGTGGGGTCTTCATGAAGTCACTCACGTGACTCCGAAGTAAAATTGAATGTCAACTCCTAAGAGTTGTAACTTGAAGATGCTGCGATATCACAGATATGCCATTTGCCCTTTCCATCCCAGCTTTTCCTCTGCAACTTAAAAATGTTTGAGTCCCATTTTTGTTTTCATTAGCAAGGGTCATTGGGGTAGACAGGAATGCAGAGTTGAAGTTACAACAGATAGGCCATTATCCTATTAAATGGCAGAGCAGGCTTAAGTGGCCGAATTACCTACTTTCGTTCTAAATTCATGTTAGCTTCTATCTGCGAACCAACAAACAAAGTAGAAATAATCAGGTCATTTTTAGATTGGTAGGATCCCCACCTTAAAATATACCCAATAGCTTTGCCTTCATAGTTATCTGTGACAATGAATTCCACAGATTCAGCACCATCTGACAAAATAAATTCCTCCTCATCTCCTTTCTAAAGGTACATCCTTTCATTCTGAATGTTGATAAAGATGTGCAGTTTATGTGCCCTCAATATTACTGATCATAGAAAGTGACTGAGTGAATAAATAATGGTTTTGTAAAAAATATAGATTGTTTTAAAATTATTTAGGCAATATAAAATTCTTTTCTGCTGGACTATAGATCAGGATTTAAATAATAATGACAAATTATATTACATATGTATTTGATTTCATTAAGCAAAATCCTGCTTTATTTTCCTATATTAAACTACCCTGGTTATGCACAAGCTCAATCAAAGCAAATCTTTGCTTTTCCCATGAAAAGTTCATAGCAATGTTTTAAAACAGTCCTGGTAAGTAAAATATTATGTCTAAGGCAAAAAATAAATCCTTTGACTGATTTATATGCACCCCTCAATTACTCTAAATTATTCAATTTATCATGCTTCAAGTTTAAAAGAAAATCCCCCCAGCCAATGAATACAAGGAATCAACATCGTCCAATATCAAGTGGAGTAACAGGATAACCAGATGACTGAAAATAAGCAAGAAAGGGCAACATGGGACAAAGGGGAAGGTGCAGAGGCCGCAGGTGACAGGGAATAGGGAAGAAGTGATTGTCACATAGATAGGCAGAAGATGAGGAGGGGGAACAAAGGAGGATGGGAGGATACCCATGGATCAAATTAGGTCACTCAGGATGTATAATGCATCCCCTTGGCGAGTGAGAATTGAACCCAAATCTGGAATTTTACATTTGAAGGGAAGAAAACGGAATGGGGACATGAGGAATGTGCAGTGTTATAGAGAGATGGGAGTCATATGAAAGTGATGGGTGCAATGAACAAAAGGTAGACAAGACAAGATCAGAATGATTTAAAGGAGAGAGGCACAATGGTCAGGATGAATAGACCTGCTGAAATGTGGGTGAGGGGATTACAAAGGATACAAAAAATCAATGAACTGAACGGAAGATGGAGACATGAGGAGGATAGGACTGAAAGTTGGGAAAAGCTAGGGCGATGCACAGGGAGAGAAAGAAAAATCAAAAGATTATATATAAATGTAATGTAAGTCAGGAGAGCACAGATGCAATTTCAAATTAAGCTCTGAATTGTCAGCGGTGTGGAGTGTGTGTGGGCGAGATAAAGCAATTAGTTCCATACCTCTTTTAGTTAACAGGTTGTATTAAGGCACAATACCATTATGGTCTAATACCCAGAGAGTAGAAGTCTTTAACGTTGTTATTGAGCACAGCAGATAAACAAGCATAGGCTGTTAGTGGGGATGGAAGGGACAAAAACTACAAATTAGGAGAAAGAGTAGCTCATTTTCTCCCTCAAGCTTCCCCACTGTTCAATGAGGTCATTGCTGGTGAGACTGTGAGCTCAACTCTGCATCCCCTGATAACCTTTCACACTCTTGCTTATTAGGAATGCATCTACCCAACCATTCAAAGTCACTGATCTTTGACAAAATCTGGCAAAGTCTCATGAATATCTCAGAGATAAAAATCACCACATCTTTGCTTTAAATGGGTTAAGCACTTTTGATTGATTCTTCCGCAAGATGAAGAATTCTCTCTGCAACAAGATCTCTCAGAAACTTAAGTGCTTCAATCAAGTCCCCTCCCACTCACTCCTAAATTCCAGTAGTTACAAGCTTGGCATGTCCAGCTTTTCCTCATTACGAAATTCAAGGCATTGGACTAATAAAACTTCCATTTCTTATGCATTAATATCCTTTACATTACACAGTCTAAACTATACATAGACACAGTCCCATCCATACCCCATGTACACATAAGCATAATCTCTCATATTTGCATTACAATCTCCTTGCAATAAACATTTGGTTAGCTTTGTGGAGAAAGGAACGGCAGATGCTAGTATATACCAAAGATAGAACAGTGCTTGAGTAACTCAGTGGGTCAGGTAGCATTGCTGGTGAAAAAGGATGGGTGACGTTTCAGGTCGGGACCCTTTTTCAGACTCTCCTACCTACTCGTTATACATGAAGGGACAAGAAACATCATCTCCTCATCAATAAATTTAGCAAACATATTTTTGACGCCTTCATCAAAGTCATGTACATAAATCATAATATTTTGAGACCACAACATTGACCATGTAGCACACCGTTCTTTATATCTTGCCAACCAACCAGTAAAAAAGCATTTATGCTTCCCCTCTTCTTCCTATAAATCTTCCAGTCATATATCCACAGCAGTCTGCAACCTCTTGTGTGCTTTTATTTCCTGCAATATCATTTGATCAATCTTATCAAATACCTTCTGGAAATTTAAATCTAGTACATCCCCTATAACCACAACCTGTATTAATTCCTCAAATAACTATAATTAATTAGTCAAACATTATTTCCCTTTCACAAAACCATGTTAAGTATGCCGATTACCATGATATTTTTCTCAATACCCTAAGATCTGATGCAAAATACCTATTGAATTCATCTGTCATTTACTTATTTTCCATTATTAATTCACACTTCCTGTAGGACTAATACTTACTTAAAGCTCTGTCCCAGGATTCGAGTTCATTCCAAGAGCTCTCCCGAGTTTAAAAAAAAATCAAACTCGTGGTAAGCACGGAGAATGAACGTAGCAGGTACGTCGGAGCTCAGGGACGTCTCTTAGCGGCTCGTAATGCTAACGGCAGGTACTCGGGAAGACTCGCTAACGGCAGGTAAGCACGGGAAGACTCGTGAAGATTTTTCAACATGGTGAAAAATGTCCACAAGAGCCCCGAGTACCGACGAGTGGCCATTACCGTAAATCTCCGAGTTCGATTCAGGGCAAACTCGGGAGAACTCTTGGAATGAACACGTACCGTGGCACAGGGCTTTTAACTTTTTTGAAGTTTAGTTTAGTTTAGAGAGACAACGCGGAAACGCGCCCTTCGGCCCACTGAGTCCACGCCAACCAGCGATCCCCGCACACTAACACACACCCAAGGAACAATCGACAATTATACCAAGCTAATTAGCCTACAAACCTGTATGTCTTTGGAGTGTGGGAGGAAACCGGAGATCGCAGAGAAAATCCACACAGGTCACAGAGAGAATGTAAAAGATCTGTACTTACAGCACCTGTCGAACCCAGGGCTCTGCCGCTGTAAGGCAGCAACTATACCGCTGCGTCACCATGCTACCCTGCTGCTTTTAATATGCCTACCATTCCATTCCTTGCCCTCAATTTGGGAAATCAGATCACCTGGCTGCACTCTTTCTTCCTGTGTATAGGCAGTGACTGACGAGCGCAACCCCAGCGGCGAGGACTGCACAGAGCTGGTCAGCGGAATGACCCTGCGACCGCTTGGAGTTGGTCGACTGGACGATGATCAAGGACTTGGCAAGTCTGAATAAATACGCCACAGTTGTTACTGACTTCACAAGGAAATGTATGGAACACTTTGGTGTACCCACCAAAGTGTTCCCTAACAAGAAGCCTTGGATGAACCAAGAGGTCAGCAATTTACTGCGGTCTAGATCTCGGGCATTCAATTTTTGCCTTGCAGATATTTTATAGGAAGTCCAGGTACGACCTCGATAAATCTAGCAGAAAGATGAAGAGACACTCCCACTATAAAGTGGAGGGAGAGATGGATGTTTGACAGCTGTGGAAGGACTTGAATGCTATCACATCCTCCAAGGCAAAACTAAGTGGCAGCTCAAGTGACAATGATGCATCACTCCCGGATGAGCTCAATGCGTTCAATCCTCACTTTAAAAGGAGCAGACATCATGAACCTTTCATTACTAACTTCCAAGGTTTCCACTTGCTTTAAAAGGGCATCAATAATAACAATACCCAAAAAGGTAAGGTGACATGCCTCAATATCGTGGAGATGAACTTCTTTGAGAGGTTGGTTATGACGCATGTCATCTCCTACTTTACCCATTACAATTTGTTTATCGCCACAATAAATCAACGGGGATTAAGATCTCACTTGCTCTCTACTCTGCACTGGACCACTTGGGTAATAAGAACACATATGTCAGACTGGTCATCAACTATAACTCGGTGTTCAATACCAGCATCACCTCCAAACATGTTATTAACATTAGGGAACTGGGTTTCTGCTCATCTCGATGCAACTGGTTCCTCGACTTTTTCTGCAGACCACAATCAGTAGGAATTGGCAGCAACACTTCCTCGTTGATGACCATCAGTACAGGAGCACCTCAGGGCTGTGTGCCTGCTCTATTTACTCTACAGCAATGACTGTGCAGCCAGACACAGTTCCTCTGCCATCATTAAATTTGCTAACAACACCACCATTTTTGGATGAATAATGGGTAATGATGAGACACAGTGTAGCAGAGAGATTGAAAATGTAATTGAATTATGTTGGAATAACAATCTTGCACTGAACGTCAGCTCAGCACGACAAAGGAGCTGATTGTTGACTTTAAATAGAGAAGGCGTCTTTATCAACAGTTTGGTTCTGAGAGAGTCAACAACCAAGTTGCTGGGCAAGCATATCTAAAGGTCTGTCCTGGGCACAGCACATTGAAAGCATCATTAAGTAAGCCCATCAACGCCTCTAAACCTTAAAGAATTGAGGATATTTGATATGTCAATGAATACGCTCTTGACGCTCTACAGGTGGGCATATTAACTGGTTGCATCATGACCTGATTTGGCAATTTGAACACCCAGGAAAGAGGAAGATTACCATATAACCATATAACAATTACAGCACGGAAACAGGCCCTCTCGGCCCTTCCAGTCCGTGCCGACCATTTGTTTTCCCCTAGTCCCATCTACCTGCACTCAGACCATACCCCTCCCATTCCCTTCACGTCCATATACCTATCCACTTTACTCTTAAATGTTAAAATCGATCCTGCCTCCACCACTTTCCAAATGGCCCAAATCTCTCTGTAGATTTTGAAATCTACTTCATTATCCACAACACCACCTATCTTAGTATCATCTGCATACTTACTTATCCAATTTTCCACCCCATCATCCAGATCATTGATGTACATGACAAACGACAGTGGACCCAACACAGATCCCTGAGGCACCCCACTGGTCACCGGCTTCCAACCTGACAAACAGCCATCCACCATTACTCTCTGACATCTCCCATTCAGCCACTGTTGAATCCATCTTGCTACTCCGCCATTAACACCCAAAGATTGAACCTTCTTAACCAACCTTCCATGGGGAACCTTGTCAAAGGCCTTACTGAAATCCATATAGACAACATCCACTGCTTTACCCTCATCAATTTCCCTAGTTACCGCTTCAAAAAATTCAAGAAGGTTTGTCAAACATGACCTTCCAGGCACAAATCCATGTTGACTGTTCCTGATCAGACCCTGTTTATCCAGATGCTTATATATATTATCTCTAAGTATCCTTTCCATTAATTTGCCCACCACTGACGTCAAACTAATAGGTCTATAATTGCTAGGTTTATTCTTTGAACCCTTTTTTAAACAATGGAACAACATGCGCAGTACGCCAATCCTCCGGCACTATTCCCGTTTCTAATGACATTTGAAATATTTCTGTCATAGCTCCTGCTATTTCTACACTAACTTCCCTCAATGTCCTAGGGAATATCCTGTCAGGACCTGGAGACTTATTCCACTTTTATATTTTTCAAAAGTGTAAGTACTTCCTCCTCTTTGAATCTCATAGTTTCCATAGCTACTCTACTTTTTCCCCTTAACTCACAGAGTTCAATATCCTTCTCCTTGGTGAATACCGAAGAAAATAAATTGTTCAATTTCTCCCCCATCTCTTTTGGCTCTGCAGATAGCTGTCCATTCTGGTTCTCTAATGGTCCAATTTTATCCCTCGTTATCCTTTTGCTATTAATATAGCTGTAGAAACCCTTTGGGTTTACTTTCACCTTTCTTGCCAAAGCAACCTCATATCTTCTTTTAGCCTTCCTAATTTCTTTCTTAAGATTCTTTTTACATTCTTTATACTCCTCCAGCACCTCATTTACTCTATGCCTCCTATAATTATTGTAGATATCTCTCTTTTTTCGAAACAAGTGCCCAATTTTCCCTTGAAAACCATGGCTCTTTCCAATTTTTACTATTTCCTTTCAACCTAACAGGGACATAAAGATTCTGTACTCTTACAATTTCCCCTTTAAATGTCCTCCATTTCTCTTCTACATCCTTCCCATGAAACAAAGTGTCCCAATTCACTCCTTTAAAATCCTTACGCATTCCCTCAAAGTTAGCCTTTCTCCAATCAAAAAATCTCCACCCTAGGTCCAGTTATGACTCTCTCCATAATTATATTTGAAACTAATGGTATTGTGATCACTGGTCCCGAAGTGCTCACCAACGCATACCTCCGTCACCTGACTTGCCTCATTTCCTAACAGGAGGTCCAGCACTGCCCCTTCTCTGGTCGATACTCTACGTACTGCTGCAAAAAACTATCCTGCACACATTTAACAAACTCCAAACCATCCAGCCCATTTACAGAATGTGTTTCCCAGTCTATTTTTGGAAAATTGAAATCTCCCACAATCACTACCTTGTGCTTACTACTAATATCTGCTATCTCCTTACATATTTGCTCTTCCAATTCTCGCTCCCCATTTGGCGGTCTATAATACACCCCTAAAAGTGTTGCTACACCGTTCCCACTTCTCAGTTCCACCCAAATAGCCTCCCTAGACGAGCCTCTAATCTATCCTGCCAAAGCACTGCTGTAATATCTTCTCTGACAAGCAATGCAACACCTCCCTCTCTGGTCCCTCCAATTCTATCACACCTGAAGCAACGAAATCCTGGAATATTTAGTTTCCAATCACAGCTTCCTGCAACCATGTTTCACTGATTGCCACAACATCATATTTCCAGGTATCAATCCAGGCTCTAAGTTCATCCACCTTACTTACAATGCTCCTAGCATTAAAATATACACATTTTAGAAACCCACCATCCCTTATTCTCTGTCTATTATCTTTTTCATCTTTCTCGCCTACATTTTGGATCCGAGTGCTTACAAAGAGGAAGATTACCCAGTCCATCACAGGTACTGATTTCACCACCATCAAAGGAATCTATAAGAGATGCTGCTTCAAAAGGCAAATGTATCCTCAAAGAACCACCCTGGCCTCGCTCTTATTTCACTCCTACCATCATATTAACTTTTATTATGAGCTTTTACACTACACCTAACGTCATCCTGTACACTGTTTGGTCCTTCCTTTTGAATCCATGATCATTCATTCCTGTCACACCATCTGACCTGCCAGCAGCTTATGTGCAATTATATGATATACCTCTTCAAGTTTGATACGGCCTCTGACTTTCCTAAACACAGATGGTGTACCCTCCCTTGGGTTTTTCCCTTTTATATGGGAATTCATATTTTTTTAATGTTCCAAATATGCTGTTAAATACCAGCCTCTGCACCCCAATTGACCGATTCACTTCTGCCAGCTCTGCTTTCATCTCCAAAAATAATTACCCTTCGAAAACTGTTTGGGATAAACATAGCATTAGGATACATCTTGCTGGAGTAATTCAGTGGGTCAGGCAACATCTCTGGACAACATTGATTGGTGATGTTTTGGGTTGGGACCCTTCTTCAGCCTGATTTTAAGAGTGGGTGAAGAAAGTTAAACAAGAGTAGGGGCAGGATAAAGCCTGGCAAATAACAGGTTGCTACTGTGACCTTCACCATCTCCCCAAAGGAGGGGGAAGTGAAGAAAGCACAGTGGATCCAAGAGATCAAGATCAAGATGTCAAGAGGCATTTATTGTCACATGCACCAATTGGTACAGTGAAATCTGGGGTCACCATACAGCCATACAAATAAAAAAAGAACAAAACACAATAGTATTTTAACATAAACATCCCCTGCACAGCAGAATCAAAGTTTCCTACTGTGAGGGAAGGTCCAAACCTCCTCTTTGATGTTCTTTGATCCATCGCCCACATCAACATGGTTTACCGCTTGCTCTCAGAGATGGATCCCTCACCTGCGGCTCCTCTGCATCCCATAGTTTTTGCTCTTTTGTGTCCTTTTTTGTAAACCACCATCTGCAGTTCTTTGTGTCTACATAGCATCAGGATAACTAATTTATTATGAAACTTGTCAAAGCAATTCACATTGAAGTTAGGTGACCATTATTCAGGTAACATTTCATTAAAAATGACATATACATAATTCCAGAATCACTTTTGCAACTTGCTGGAATGACACGATCATGCAGTCCAAAAGATAGGATTCATCATTTACCTATTGAATTAAGTGTTTTTATTCCAAAAATTGGCATTTTCATTCTCAGTAAGGTTCCTCTTATAGTTCATCTTTCTACTATTTATAGTTTAATTGTTCATCTATCCTTTTAGCTATTTTCCATAGAGCTATTCTCTGTATCCTACCCAATATCTATTTGTATGTCCCAATATACCAATCAATGCTGGTGTCTGCTGTTCTCCTGGGTATAGACCAATCAAGGATGTACATCAAACATTGGCACTTTTAATTGTCTTTTCCATAATGTCTCTTTAGCAAAAGCGGTGAATCTATGACTGCATCCAAGCTCTTTCTATTTCCTGATATTTACGAGTATACTAATAAAATTGAAATTGCCTTTGGCTGTTCGGCTTTATAATTGATCTTAATCCAATTGAAATTTGCTGACTGCATCCTCAGTTAATATTATATGATTTTATCCTTGGTTTTAATAGGCTTTGTAACTAACATCTGGATCCAGATCATCCATTCAAATGAAAGCAAAATTAGTTTAAGTATCATCTCTGTGCTAATTTGGCGATTCCACACTTAAATGTTTCTAGCAGATGTTTTGAGCGCCTACATTCTTGACTCAATCTCCTACATTTAAAAATCCTCAATTTATTTTGGAGCTCATAGCCAACGTAATTACTATCACCATATTTTCAAAAACACTATTCACAAAAAATTAATGCACCAGACACAAACAAAAAAGAGTTACATCCTGCCTAAAACTAATGGTTTAAAGTCAATCATAAAATAATATCCACCCGAATTCCAAGAGGAAGAATTCTTCAAATAAAGCCAACCAAATAAATATTGTAAGAAAAAGGAACAGCCTCAGGTTTGATCGGCCAAAAGTGTGTTATAAAACGATGCAGACGGGAATATGTAAGCTTACTCATTTTGGTGGCATACTGAAATGGGTTGTTAATTAAATCATGAGTGGGAGGATAGAGGATAGATAAAATTGGTAGCAGCAGGTACCATCTGTGGAGTCCTCTGCCTCAGATGGCGGTGAGGCCGGTTCTCTGGATACTTTCAAGAGAGAGCTAGATAGGGCTCTTAAAGATAGCAGTCAGGGGGTATGGGGGAAGGCAGGAACAGGCTATTGATTGGGGATGATCAACCACATTGAATGACTGGCTTGAAGGGCCAAATGGCCTACTTCTGCACCTATTGTCTATTGTCTATAATTCTTTTCACTCCTGTGGACAAATATTTGAAAGGCTGGCGTTTAGCTCCGACTCCATTGATGCCATTCGTGGAAGGAAATCTGCCATCCTTGCAAATAGGCAAAGAAAATAAAACCTAGCATTGCAATAGACAATTAAATCCCGTGAATTAATAAGTAAACTAAACTACCAGACTGCAGGGAACAGGACAGAGGCTTAGGAATTTATCTGGCAATATTTGACAAAAATCATACCAAATCTTAGATGGAGATTCAAGATTCAAGAGATTCAAGAGAATTTACTGTCATGTGTCCAAGATAGGACAATGAAATTCTTGCTTTACTTCAGAACAGAATATTGTAGGGATAAATAAATACAGAACAGATCACCGTGTCCATATACCATTTGAATATATATGGCAGCTTGTAATTGTACTAAATGTCAAGAATTACTCAAAATTGTTAATCAAATTATTTCCTAATTAATAAATCTTCCTCTAGTTCGTCTGGAATTTATGCAAATGTAAATTAACTTACAAATTTTGTATTAATTTGCACCAACTCTTAAATTCACATGAATGACAAGATGAAAATATTAACATTCTTGACATCTATCGATATATATTACTAAAATTCTCATCTGGTTTGGATGTCTGCATGTGAGCGTGAGCGTGCGAGTGAGATCCTGAAATTACGCCAAAATGGTACATGACAGCGCTATAATGTTTGCACCACCTTACTCACAATTGTCCTGTGGTGTGTTTTCAACAATTTTTGTTCAGATTGATATTATATTTTACAAGTTATTAACATTTTTATCTTTACAAATTCAACTTTAAGAAAAATTTAGCAGCTATTTGGACCTGCTTGCAATAAAGTTGCAATCCTGGGACACTCAGTCCTGCCAACAAGTTTTTAACCTTTAAAAACAGAATATGAGGGAACGGGTGAGTGTGGACTATTGCACTGGGGAATGGATTGCGTTGAGGGACCAGGCCTCCCGTGGGCGCTATGGGTGAGTAGTTGAATATGCCGTTGGGGTAACGCGTTTTGTTGGGGAACCACACCACCCATGGGACAAAGATCCAACGGGTCCCACTTGGTCTAGTATATCTTACTAAAACTCTCATCTTGTTTGTGATTCTGTGTGCGTGCATGCTCCCGGAACTATGCCAAAATGGTACAAGATAGCGCTACAATTTTTGGACCATCTTACTCACAATTGTCTTGTGGTGTGTTTTTTATCAAGTTTCGTTCAGATTGATGTTATATTTTACAAGTTATTCACATTTTTAACTTTACAAAATCCAGTTTGAGAAAGAATCACTTAAACTTGCAGTTGCACTGGCAGTTACAGCTATGACATCAAAATGGGATCTCATTTACATAAACTGCCTGTGAGCAGTGCTCCACCCGACAATTACATCACAATGGGATCTCATTTACGTAAACTGTCCATCAACAATGTTCCATCCAGTGCAATGAGAAATGTTTTACATTGTTGTAAGGAGAGGGAGGGAGTGGGGGAGCAGGAGGAGAAATGTTGTTTAAACATTGTGTTTAGTGGGGGAGTGCGATAGGTGAGAGGTGAGGAGTGGGGGAGCAGGGAGATAGAGGGAGAGGAGGGGGTAGGGAGGGAAGAGGGAGGGAGAGGGAGGGGAGAGGGAGAGGGAGGGGAGAGGGAGGGGAGAGGGAGGGAAGGAGTGACTGAGGGTAGGGGAAGGGAGAGGAAGGGAGAGGTGAGGGAGGGAGTGGAGGAGGGGAGGGAGAGAGGGGGATAGAAGAGCGAGGGTAAAGAGGAGAGGGGAGGGAGTGTATGAGCCACGCCTGTGCAGTTGCGGGCTATGTGTGAGTAGTGGAATAGTGCGTTGGGGGAACGGGTTGCGTTGGGGGAACGGGTTGCGTTGGTGGAACGGGTGAGTGGTGCAATATTGCGTTGGTGGAACGGGGCCCAATGAATCAGGGGGGTAGGGAGGGGAGAGGGATTATGGAGGGAGGGAGGAAGTGACTGAGGGTAGGGGAAAGGAGAGGGAGGGAGAGAAGAGGGAGGGTGAAGAGTAGGGGATGGGAGCCGCAACTGCATAGTTGGAGGTTATGGGTGAGTGGTGGAATATTGTGTCGGGGGAACGAGGCCCAACGGGTCCCACTTGGTCTTGTCTGTATTAAAATCTTCAATACATTTCTTATAATAAAGTTAATCAATTGGGAAAGACAAGAATTAGAATGAAGGCACTGGGGTGATGAAAAGTACAATAAAAATTACAGAAAAGCAAAATAATTGTAATGCAAAAACGAGATCAGTTTTGGAATGAAATTGCTCTGTATTCGCTGCTTTAACATGGTTACACTGTGTAAATGCAAACACGCCTAAAACATACACTATTTCCCATGCTCCATCAGAAGACGAGATAACAAGCCGAAGTGGGAAAATGATTCAAAGATGTGCTCAAAACTTCCTTGAAAAATTGCAACCTTCATCAACAACTCCTGGGATCCTTTGGCTCAGGATGCCAAGAAGCATTCATGATGGAATTGGGAACCTTGAGGCCATGCACCAGCAACACACAGAAGCACCGTGTAAGTAAAGGAAGTAGACCACCTCACTAATTACCCATCCATATGTCCCAACAACATCTCGCGCCCCATCTGTAGGAAAGTTTGCAGTTCCCCCCCAATGGTTTCATTAGACTCCTCAGAACCCAGAGAGGAAGCAAGTCATCCTCGACCTTGGTGGTCTGCTTACCAAGTAAAAAATAAACAACAGCATCAACATGGCATTTTATGAGAAGCGTTAAGACTTCTGCTGGGTTATCCAGGGAGTGAAATTTAGTTATCATCATTATATGCATTCTAGTGGTTGTCAACAGAGAAAACAAAGGAGTAGGCAGACAATTGTTCTGTTTCGAAGTTCAAGACAATTTATTCACATGTTCTAAATTTCTGATTTAAACATTTAACAGTGTATTTTCCATCTGGTAATTTGAAATGTGGATTCTGCTGAGCAGGAAATCTGTAGAGATAATTTGGAAAGATAAATAACCATTTTTTGCACTAATGGAATGTAAAAACAAAACCCCCTAGAAAAGAAAAATCAGCAGCTCAGGTGTCATCTATAAAAACAAGTCATTGTTTTCAGACTGCAATGTTGAGTTTTTCCTTTTCCACAAATTCTGCCTGACCTGCTGAGGTTTTCCATCATTTTCCAGCGCTGTCTGTTTTCATTTCAGATCTCCACCATTTGCAATATTTGGGGGGATTTTCTATTTTTCATTCGGCTAGTTTTTGTATAGATTCAGGAATGATTTGCCAAATTATGGGCAGATGCAGGTAAATGAGATTAAAATTATAACCGGCATACTGTTATACAAACATTTATGGAACTCCAGTAAGTTTATTTTTAAACCCACTCCTCAATAATTTTGTTTTCCCTTCAATATCCGTCAATTGCTGTCTGCTGCTCACCTGGAAGAACTCATCTTCCCCGGATATGTGTATGGCCTGATGCAACGATGGATCGCGACTTGGCTAATGCAAGATTTCGTGTGCGGACGTGGCGCCGGCGGACGAGAAGCCGAAGTCAAGAAATCGAAGCCAAAGAACCGAATGGAAACGAGGCCGAAACGGCAAAAAAACGAAAGAGTCTAAAGATGAAACGCCAACTAACCGAACAGATGGGATGCCTAAATGCAAACTAACCGAAGGGCGGGACGTCTAAAAGCCAACTAACCAAAAAAACCGCGTCGCCTAAAAGCAAACTCACCGAATGACCGCTCAACAGAAAAGTCCAATTACGGACATGACGTTGCCGGGGGGCGGGACGTCAGCGATTGGTCCAGACCCCCGCGCCATCACATCACTGTAGAGGGATGAGCAATGTCCCACACCTCCGCTCCACCCGACCCACAGCCCGCTGAGGGTGGCCGGGGGAGAGTGGAGGCTGTCCCGAGGGATGCGCACCTTCGGCCGCTTACAACTTGGTGCTTGGGTTCAGATTGCCCGGTCACCTGTTCTCTCTATCCCATAGAAACATAGAAATTAGGTGCAGGAGTAGGCCATTCAGCCCTTCGAGCCTGCACCGCCATTCAATATGATCATGGCTGATCATCCAACTCAGTATCCCGTACCTGCCTTCTCTCCATACCCTCTGATCCCCTTAGCCACAAGGGCCACATCCAACTCACTCTTAAATATAGCCAATGAACTGGCCTCAACTACCCTCTGTGGCAGAGAGTTCCAGAGACTCACCACTCTCTGTGTGAAGAAAGTCTTTCTCATCTCGGTCTTAAAGGATTTCCCCCCCTTATCCTTAAGCTGTGACCCCTTGTCCTGGACTTCCCCAACATCGGGAACAATCTTCCTGCATCTAGCCTGTCCAACCCCTTAAGAATTTTGTAAGTTTCTATAAGATCCCCTCTTAATCTCCTAAATTCCAGAGAGTATAAAACCGAGTCTATCCAGTCTTTCTTCATAAGACAGTCCTGACATCCCAGGAATCAGTCTGGTGAACCTTGAGAGAGAGAGAGGGGAATCCCCCTCTCTCTCTCTCTCCCCCTTCTCTCTCTCTCCTCCTCCCCTCTCCATCCCCCTCTCTCACCCCACCTCTGTCTCCCCCTCTCTCCCTTCTCTCTCTCCCCTCTTCTTTCTCTTGCTTCTCTCTCCCCCCCTCTCTTGCCCCCTCTCTCCCCCCTCTCTCTCTCCCCCCTCTCTCGCCTCCTCTCTCTCCCCCCTCTCTCTCCCTTCTCTCTCTCCTTCTCTCCCCTCACCCTCTCTCTCTCCCCCTATCTCTCTCCCCTCCTCTCTTTCTCTCCCCCTTTCTCTCTACCCCCTCTCTCTCCCTTCTCTCTCTCTCCCACTTTCCATTGCTCGCCTTACATGCCGCTTGCATCCAGGTGTTGTATTTTCTTCCAAAGGGTAGGAGTGAATGGGTCCTTTTCAGAATGGCAGGCAGTGGCGAGTGAAGTGCCACTAGGCTCGGTGTTGGGGCTGCAACTGTTTACCATATATATTAATGATTTGGAAGAGGGAATTAGGAGCAACACAAGCAAATTTGTGGATGACACAAAGCTGGGTGGCAGTGTGAACTGTGAACTGTGAAGAGGATGTTAGGAGGTTGCAGGGTGACCTGGACAGGTTGAGTGAGTTGGCAGATACGTGGCAGATGCAGTATAATATAGATAAATGTGAGGTTATCCACTTTGGTGACAAAAACAAGGGGGCAGATTATTATCTCAATGGGGTTAGGTTAGGCAATGGGGTTAGGTTAGGGAAGGGGAAGGTGCAGCGAGACCTGGGTGCCCTTGTACACCAGTCACTGAAAGTTGGCGTGCAAGTACAGCAGGCAGTGAAGAAAGCTAATGGAATGTTGGCCTTCATAACAAGAGGATTTCAGTATAGGAGTAACAAGGTTCTTCTGCAGTTGTATAGGGCTCTGGTGAGACAACATCAGTTTTGGTCTCCTAATTTGAGGAAGGACATCCTTGTGATTGAGGCAGTGCAGCGTAGGTTCACGAGATTGATCCCTGGGATGGCAGGACTGTCATAAGAGGAAAGATTGAAAAGACTAGGCTTGTATTCACTGGAGTCTGGAAGGATGAGGGGGGATCTTATAGAAACATATAGAATTATAAAAGGAAAGAGAGAAATAGAGTTCGATAGAGCTTAGGGGCTATTGGAGTCAAGGGATATGGGGAGAAGGCAGGCACGGGTTATTGATAGTGGACAATCAGCCATGATCACAATGAATGGCGGTGCTGGCTCGAAGGGCCGAATGGCCTCCTCCTGCACCTATTTTCTATGTTTCTATGTCTATGTTTCTATGACTGGACAAGCTAGATGCAGGAAAAACGTTCCCAATGTTGGGCGAGTCCAGAACCAGCAGCCACAGTCTTAGAATAAAGGGGAAGCCATTTAGGACTGAGGTGAGAAAAAACCTTTTCACCCAGAGAGTTGTGAATTTTGTGGAATTCCCTAACACAGAGGGCAGTGGAGGCCAAGTCACTGGATGGATTTAAGAGAGAGTTAGATAGAGCTCTAGGGGCTAGTGGAATCAAGGGATATGGGGAGAAGGCAGGCATGGGTTATTGATTGGGGACGATCAGCCATGATCGCAATGAATGGCGGTGTTGGCTCGGACCGAATGGCCTCCTCCTGCACCTGTTTTCTATAGCCGCTCTGCATAAGTGGGGGGGAGAGAGAAGGGGGAGAGAAAGAGAAGGGAGAGAGAGAGAGAGAAGGGGAGAGAAAGAGAGAAGGGGAAAGAGAGAAGGGAGTGAGAGGAGGGGAGAGAGAGAGAGGGGGATAGAGAGAGGGGGGGAGATAGAGAAGGGAGAGAAAAGAGAAGGGGAGAGAGAAAGAGAAGGGGAGAGAGAGAGAAGGGAGAGAGAGGGGGAAGAGAGAGGAGGGAGAGAGAGAGAGAGAAGAGGGGAGAGAAAGAGAGAATGGGAGAGAGAGAGGAGAGAGAGGAGGGAGAGAGGAGGGGGAGATAGAGGAGAGAGAGAAAGTGGAGATAGAGGGGGAGAGCGAGAGGAGGAGAGAGAGAAGGGGAGAGAAAGAGAGGGGAGAGAGAGAAGGGAGAGAGAGAGAGAAGGGGGAGAGAGAGAGAAGGGAGAGCGAGGAGAGAGAGAGAGGGGGAGAGAAGGAGAGAGGGGGAGAGAGAGAAGAGGGGAGAGAGAAGGGGGAGACGGGAGCGTGGGGGACATTTTTCAACACAAGCCATAGGTGACCGGGCAATCTGAACCCAAGCACCAAGTTGTAAGCGGCCGAAGCTGCGCACCCCTCGGGACAGCCTCCACTCTCCCACGACCACCCTCCGCGGGCTGTGGGTCGGGTGGAGCGGAGATGTGGGACATTGTTCATGCCTCTACAGTGATGTGATGGCGCGGGGGTCTGGACCAATCGCTGACAAGTCCCGCCTCCCGGCAACGTCATGTCCGCTATTGGACTTTTCTATTGAGCGGCTGTCGGCCCGTTGGCTTGTAGGCGACGCCACCTTTCGGGTTGGTGGCGTTTCGACAGAGTGGCCATTCAGTGAGTTTGCTTTTAGGCGACGCAGCTTTTCGGTTAGTTGGCTTTTAGGCGTCCCACGCTTTCGGTTAGTTTGCATTTTGGCGTCCCATCCTTTCGGTTAGTTAGCGTTTCGTCTTCGGACTCTTTCGTTTTTTTTGGCGTTTCGGCCTCGTTTCCATTTGGTTCTTTGGCTTCGACTTCTTTGCTTCGACTTCTCGTCCGCCGGCGCCACGTCCGGGTACCGCACGATTTAACCACTCGAGAACCCTTTGCAGGTAAGACCTCATCAAGAAGAAACAAATCTGCACTCTCTTAGTATCTCTCCTTAATTTTAAGGAAAGCTGCACTCCCTCCATTACTATCACAACGGAGGGAAAAGCACCGGGTTTTGTCCTGGTTATCCCAAAGACATTTATACACCTAAATAACAGAACAAAAATTATTCAGTTGTTGCTTCTATTATCACTGAACGTAAAAATCAAGGCCCATATCACAGTATTCTTATCAAAGGAAGAAAATGTAATCAATACTTCCAAAAGTTAAAAGTAGCTATACAAAGGCAGCAGTTACTTCACAATTTAGGTGCGGCTAATAACAACTATTTTAACAAATCTTGTGGGAAGTGAGTAGAGCCAAACAAAATACTCAGTGAAAACCCCTACTGGTGCACAGTGCTCTGGAAAACAGGGCCCATGTCCTTTATTTTCATAGACACAAAATGCTGGAATAATTCAGTGGGACAGGCAGCATCTCTGGAGAGAAGGAATTGGTATTCCGTTTTCACAACTTACACTTCGTTATCTATGTATCTCCCTCTCCTCCCGACATCAGTCTGAAGGTCTTGACCAAAGATCCTATAGCGAGCAAGATAGTCCACTCGACAAAAAAGATGTAGTACGGTCACGGTCATGGGTAATTTAAGGCCCCATTTCCGTAACCGGCTTCCGTCTCCGCACCAAAGATCCCATAGTGGAGCAAAGATAACTTGTGCGGAGACGGAAGCCAATTACAGAAACATCCTCGTAAAAATAAAAGTTATTTGGTAAAAATCTTCTCCTCATTTTCAGAATTTTAATTTATTAATACAAACTGTTCCTCCGCAACGTTGATCACACTGCGGGTCGGGACGGTTACGGAAATGGATGAAAAAATGGCCCACGTTCCATTCCGTTGCGTACTACACGTCAGCCCATTGCATTTAGCAGGAGTGGTCTATCTTGCTCCGCTATAGGATCTTTGGTCTCGACCCAAAGCGTCACCTATTCCTTCCCGGCAGAGACGCTGCCTGGCCCGCTGAGCAGGGTGGAAAGAAGTCAAGATAGTTGTGGGAGTCAGTGAGTTTGGAATAGACGTCAGTCAATAGTCTATTTCCTGTGATGGAGACTGTGAGATCAAGAAAGGGGAGAAAGGTGTCGGTGATGGTCCAGGTAACCTTGAGTGCGGGATGAAAATTGGTGGTGAAGTTGATGAAGCCCATGAGTTCTGCATGGGTGTAGGAGATAGCACCGATGCAGTCATCAATGTCACGGGATAGAGTTCGGGGATAGGGCCAGTGTATGCCTGGAACTGGGATTGTTCAACGTACCCTACAAAGAGGCAGTGGGGAAGGAGAAGTTGTTGAGGGCAAGGACCAGCTCCGCTAGGCTGAGTAGAGTGTTAGTAGAGGAAAATTGGATGGTTCTGCGGTCGAGGAAGAAACAAGCCTTCCTCGTGGGGGATGTAGGTGTACAGTGACTGAACGTCCATAGTAAAGATAAGGGAGTGGGGGCTCGAAAAGCCAAAGTCATTAAAGAGACGAAGGGCATGTGAGGAATCTAGGACGTGGGTCGGGAGAGATTGGATCAGGTCGATAGCATGGAGTCGAGGTACGTGGAAATCATTTCTGTGGGACAGGACCTCGCTTCAGGTAGCCCCGGCATTCTCTCGCTCTCTCTATTCCTCCCTCACCAAGTCGCACCAGCTTTTCATTTTCACCCTCCAAACAGCTTACAATGGCCTATTTCCTTGATCATCATGACTTTTTTGCATATCTTTCATTCATTGTTCTTTATCTCTCCACATCACCGTCTATATCTCTCGTTTCCCTTATCCATAACCAGTCTGAAGAAGGGTCTCGACCTGAAACGTCACCCATTCCTTTTTTCCAGAGATGCTGCCTGACCCGCTGACCAGCTTTTTGTGTCTATCCTTATTAGTTAGCCACTGAGATTTTCTAATTTATTCTTTGCACTTAAAACATCCTATTTCAGCTCCATATTTTTTTTTATATTTGGCTGTTTTTGCTCTTGAATTATGAACACTGTCATGAACATACTTCATTAGTTAGAATGTAAATCCATTGAGATTATATTGGCAATCGCTGGATGTACACACAGGTTTCACAATGAATAATTAAATTGCCTGCTGAATTGATTCTGGAAAGCACACCAATTTTATACTGACTGTTAATTATAATGATTGTTGCATCAATTCCTGGCTTCATCATTGGCTGCAAAACATCATCAAGGGGACCAATATCACTTTTAATTTGCACTTCTTAAAACTGGCTTAAAGAAGCTCCTCAAAAAGACGAGATGGATTGCAGCCTGTCATACTGCGAGACTAATTTTGGAAGGAGAATCAATGTCAGACCATGGAAGTATACTGGACAGTATACTGGAATTCTTAGTAGAATTACATGGATAAGACAGGTTTGGAGGGGTACGGGCCAAACGCAGGCAGGTGGGATTAGTGAAGCTGGGACATGTTGGCCATTGTGGGCAAGTTGGGCCGAAGGACCTGTATCCACACTGTATCACTCTACATAATGGGAGATAGAGATCATTCCTTATCTTCCACAAAGTCATAAATTCTTAACAATGAGAAGGTAATGAGAATGGATTGAAGGATTGGTCTTAATCCTTACATTAAAGATTAACTATAGCTGAACTAAAAACTAGTTTAGTTGTTACTGATATGAAACTGCTGGACTGCCTAAAAGCACAGCCCACATGCTATGTTCAATTCCTTCAGGAAAGAAAAGTAATTTTGACGATTCTGGCCAATAAGTAATTCTAGTTCCACAGCCACATGACTTCTCTGAAGTCCAACAAGACCACACTGCCAATCTACATGGAGATGCTGTTATTCAATTTGATACCTTACTCTCTACTCAAGGGAAATTCGGAGTGGAAAAGCAAATTTGAGATTATCAGCAATATTTACATCCCAGGCATGGATTCTTAAAATAAAAAGATGTGAAGTTCTTTGTTGGGACACATGGGATTGAATGCAGGTCTTTCAGATCCACGATTCAATCCGATAATAGCCGATAATTCTCCCAAATTAATCTACACATACTTCAGAACTCCCGAACCTAACAATTATTTTCTGCAAGAGTTATGTTGTAGCTTTGTTTTATTTATTGCAAATCACTTTGCAAAATAAGCCAACGTTCAAAATGTACTGCTCTATTTAGTTATGTGATCATTTTGATTCTTCGCTGACCTCCCCTTGCTAAAATGTTAAATCAGTCAAACATTTAGAAGACGTATGAGGGGCACATAGGAGTATAATACAGTGTATTCGATATGGGACCCTGTTGCCATACCCCTGGGTCACACAATTGCACAAATAATTATTATGCAGTAAACTTTTAACATTAAATATAATCAAATATTGAAGGGAATTATTGATGATAGACAGTACAGAATGGACTTAAAGACTTGCATGAAAAAGTACAAACATTCTCAACCTCATGGAACGCTAGATGTTGTTAGATGGACCACGTATACAGCTCTGTGCACAACAGGCATATCAAAACAAATCATCTGCTCAAGGTCTTTTGTCTCGGTGGGTCAGTTACCCAGATAATTGCAGTCCAGGAGCTATCAGTGTTTATAAGTTAAATACCATTGCTTCATTGACTGCCATTGGTTGGGTAGCCTGTGGCAGCCGACATAATCTGCAGCAGTCACAGCAATGAAGGTATTCAACATGGCCTGAAGATATCTCTTATAGTTTGCAATTCATGAGGTACTGTGAACTGGCAGCCTTAATCTATCAGAAAATGCACTGCTGTCAGAGATAAGTAGCTACTTCCCTTCATGTACATTAAACCATGCAAGTAAGCTGGTATGAATAATCAAAGGTCTTGTTGGTGGTCTTTGCTCCACTTCTGCCTTCTGCATTCTACAGCAATGGCTTGGACGACAGAAAGAATAACAAATGACAGTTATCTTTTTTTCCATAAAATAACGTTACCATTTCACCCAACAGCAACTAATAATAGAATGTTTGACCCTAATTTCTCCAATTTTAAAAACAAAGCTAGACCATTCGGAAATGATATTTTAAAGCAGTTTCCACAAAAATCTGAAATTCTCTTCTCCAAAGCTCACTGATAATCAACAGTGAAGACTGAGAATGTATTTGTATTGGGAACCAAAAGCAAGAGCTGTAGCTTACAGACTGATTGGAGATATGAAAGGGTTGGTGTGGGGCTGAATGCCAAACAGTATGTTCACTTTTCTTGCATTCTCCAGACTGCCAAATGTTATCCATAAGATCAAACCTTTCCATTACCTCATAACCCCTGAATTATTCTTTGAAGGCCTTACATTTCAAAATCACAAAATCTTTTCTGAATTTGTTTCATCCAAACTTCACCATTTTCTGGAATCCTCTCCCATGACCTGGTCCTTTCCCTTCTTCCTCTACTTAAAAGTCTCTCGGGATTTTCAGCAAATAATGTGAGTGTTTCTGCTTTGTCCTTTCTGAGAATCGTAGAATTGCAGAACTATTATGGTGGGTTAGCAATCAAGTCTATACCAGGTCAAGAGGAGTTATCCTGTCAGCCTCAGCTCCCTGATCCGTTCATACAGTCTTGCAAATTATTCATTATAAACTGTCTATCCAATTCATTTTTAAAAGCACTGATTGATCCATTATGATTAAAGCAGTGAATTTCAGATCATAAATATTCACTGTGTAAAAATAGCATTTTGCCACATCCTCTGTTGATCCCAGTCCTTAAACCACCTGATAAATCATCTATGGTACACAAAAAGCTGGAGAAACTCAGCGGGTGCAGCAGCATCTAAGGAGCAAAGGAGATAGGCGACGTTTCGGGTCGAGACCCTTCTTCAAAATCATAAAATCATCTATGTTCTCCCACTTTCTCATCCACTCCCTACAGACAGAAACATTTTCAAAGGCAAATTAACCTACACACTTGGAGCCAGATCCAAAACTATTAATATTAGGAATGTCAGAGGGCTGCGCTAATCTAACGATATTTCAAAGACGCTTCCTTGACTACGGTTTAATAACTGCGAAAAAACTTATACTTAAATTCTGGAAAAAGATAACAGTCTCCACAGTGAAGATGTGGATCACAGAAATGACCGAGACACTACATCTAGAAAAAATAAGGTTCATCTTGACTGACAAACCAGATCAATTTTCAAAAATATGGTCTTCTTTTATTGAATTTCTTCAACAACATAATGGTTGAACACAAACTCAAAACCAATGGTAGGGCTGGGTGAGTGGATGTACGGAAGGGTAGTTGGATATATCTCCACTTCTTTTTCACCTTTTCTAGTTCTGTTTTTTTTTTCTTTGCTTTTTTTATCTTTTCTTTTTTCTTTCCTTTTCCCCCTTTTTTTCCCTATCTAGTTAATAGTTTATAAAATGTTAAAATTGAAGCTGTATGAAAATTGTATAACTGCTATGTCGATCATTTTTTTTTGTACAATTGCTTCTAACAAAAATTTGAAAAAAAAATTAAATTAAAAAAAATTCACCTACACACTCACATGCCTTAGGATGTGGGATGAAACCAGAGCACCCCAAATAAACCAGCGCACCCAGAGGAAACTCACGTAGTCACATGGAGAATGAGCAAACACCACACGGACAGCACCCAAGGTTGTGATCGAACCTGGGTCTCTGGCGCTACAAGACAGTGGCTGTGCCACTGTGCTGCCTAATTCTGACCTAATCTAACAAGTTTCCTTCTAGACTTAACTGCTTCAAGGAGAACTATCCCATCTTCAGTAGCAAAACCTACAGTAATAATTTATTTCTCAAGGTAAACTGCCATTGATAAAATCTAGCAATTACATAATTGAATATCGGGAAACACGTCTTCTAGCTGGAACTTTGCACTCAAATTATGCACAAAAGGAAATCATATGAGGAGGTTAGTAAAAATACATCCCGTGGTGACTTATGAAGACATAACCTTGAAACCATCTGAAAAAGAATTGTAGTAGTATATGAGTAATATGAGAATAAGCATTAATGCTGCACTGAAATGGTCATACATTAATGTAAGTTCCTGATAAAACAACTTCTGCTTTGTGCCATGGTTCCACAAGTGGAAATTTCTGCCTTTCCTTTAATTTAATGTATTTGTAACTTAACCATTTTTTATTATCTGCAGCAACATGAAAGTAGCCCACCTATTATCCTGCTTCAGAACAATGAAATTGTCTCTGTACTTGTGGTAACACTGGTAATGAAAGCTATGGAAATTTAGGGAATGTATTTTATAACAGATTAGGCTCAGTAACCCTATTAAGTTCCCTAGAAAATAACGGGATATTTAGCCTTAACTTGTGAAACATGTTTTTCTTTACTAAAACAAAATTAAAGAGAACTGTAGCTCACACAGAATTGAGAAAGATTCCTCCTGGTCTTTGGAGACCTCCAATTCACAATTTGCAGCTGCTAAGCTGCCTGTTGATTTTGGGATAAAGAATGAAGTTTGGCATGAAGAATGAAGGCAGTTGAAATATTTGTGTACTTGTCTGTAGATTATTATTTCTTCAGCTCCAACTGTGTCTAATGTAAACATTAATTAGCGGTAACACAAACAGCTTTCATGGTATGACTGGAAGTGTCAAGTAAATGGTCCAAATGTTGGGGATTCTAAGGTGACTTTTATGCTGAATCCACAGTTCAGTTCAGTTTAAGGTTATTGTCATGTGTACCGAGGTGCAGTTAAAAGCGTTTGTTGTGTGCTACCTAGTCAGCAGAAAGACAATACATAATTACAATCTTGCCATTCACAGTGTGTAGATACATGGTAAGGGAACAACGTTTAGTGCAAGGTAAAGTCAGCAAAGTCCGATCAAGCATAGTCCTCGGGTCACCAATGAAGTAGATAGTAGTTCAACACTGCTCTCTGGTTGTGGGAGGATAACTCAGTTGCGTGATAACTGCTGGGAAGAAACTGTGGCTGAATCTGGAGATGTGTGTTTTCACATGTTTATACCTTTTGCCTGATGGGAGAGGGGAGAAGAGGGAGTGACAAGGTGTGACTCGTCCTTGATTATGCCGCTGGCTTAGCTTAGGCAGCGCCAGGTATAAATGGAATCAATAGAAGGGAGGTTGGTTTGTGTGATGGTCCACACAATTTCTTACGGTCTTCGATGAAGCTGGAGAAGACTCTATGGTGCGGGTTGCAGCAGCCAAACTTCTAAGGAGCGAAGGAGATAGCGCGACGTGTTCGGGTCGAGACCCTTGCTTCAGAAAGGGATCCAGGTTGGTTTTGTGTGATGGTCCACAATTTCTTCTTCGGTGCCGTAAAAATATAAACGGGGTCACTTCGCATCCTGAAGTGTTCCTCCTTTGTCTGCGGACATTGAGTGACCGGCAAGCGGTGATGCATCTCTTCCTGACTATGTCTTAATTATTTGATATCTGACCCTCAATGATGGTGTCGTCTGCGAATTTGAAAATTGAATTAGATTCGTACATGGCTGCAGTCGTGGGTGTACAAGGAGTAAAGAAGGGGGTGAGAACGCATCCTGCCAGGGCTGGGATTGACGGTGCTTGAGTGAGCAACTTACTTTTCATGCTCCTTTCAATAGACAACAGACAATAGGTGCAGGAGTAGACCATTTCACCCTTCGAGCCAGCACCGCCATGCAATGTGATCATGGCTGATCATCCCAAATCAGTACCCCATTCCTGCGTTCTCCCCATATCCCGACTCTGCTATTTTTAAGAGCCCTATCTAGCTCTCGCTTGAAAGCATCCAGAGAACCTGCCTCCACCGACCTCTGAGGCAGAGAATTCCACAGACTCCCCACCATTCTCTGTGAGAAAAAGTGTTTCCTCGTCTCCGTTCTAAATGGCTTACTCCTTATTCTTAAACTGTGGCCCCTGGATCTGAACTCCCCCAACATCGGGGACATGTTTCCTGCCTCTAGTATGTCCAAGCTATTAACAATCTTGTTAAAGAAGGAATTGCAGATGCTGGAGAATCGAGGGTTACACAAAAAGCTGGAGAAACTCAGCGGGTGCAGCAGCATCTAAGGAGCGAAGGAGATAGGCGACGTTTCGGGTCGAGACCCTTCTTCAGACTGGTCAGGGATCAGGGAAACGAGAGATATAGACGGTGATGTGGAGAGATAAAGAACAATGAATGAAAGATATGCAAAAAAGTATCGATGATAAAGGGAATAAGCCATTGTAAGCTGTTTGTGGGGTGAAAATGAGAAGCTAGTGCGACTAGGGTGGGGGAGGGAGATAGAGATAGAGGGAATGCCAGGGCCCGAGGGCTGAGGAAGAGGTGGGAAGGGGAGGCGACAGCAAGGGTCAACAGAATTGAGAAAATTCAATGTTCAAGCCCAGAGGATGCAGACTCCCCAAGAGGAATATGAGGTGCTATTCCTCCAACTTGCGGTGTTGCTCACTCTGGCCGTGGAGGAGGCCCAGGACCGAGAGGTCGGATATGGAATGGGAGGGGGCGTTGAAGTGCTGAGCCACCGGGAGGTCGGGTTGGTTTTTGCGGACCGAGCGGAGGTCCGCTGCTCCAGATGCCAGATGATCTTTATCGGTGAGAACAAGCGGAGGCTTGGCGATCGTTTCGCCGAACACCTCCGCTCGGTCTGCAAAAACCAATCCGACCTCCCGGTGGCTCAGCACTTCAACTCCCCCTCCCATTCCGTATCCGACCTCTTGGTTCGGGCCTCCTCCACGGCCACAACACCGCAAGTTGAGGACAGCACCTCGGGGAGTTGGGGAGTCTGCATCCTTTGGGCTTGAACATTGAATTTTCTCAATTCTGTTATTGCTGTCATGCCCTTTCTATTCTATCTCCCTCCCCACCCTAGTCGCACTAGCTTCTCATTTTCATAACAGCTTACAATGGCTTGTTCCCTTTATCATCGACTTTTTTGCATATCTTTCATTCATTGGTTCTCTCTCCACATCGCCGTCTATATCTCTCGTTTCCCTGATCCCTGACCAGTCTGAAGAAGGGTCTTGACCCGAAACGTCGCCTGCTCCTTAGCTGCTGCACCGCTGAGTTTCTCCCCCTATTAACAATCTTATATGCAATGATTCCCTCATCCTTCTAAACTCCAGAGCAAGCCCAGCTGCTCCATTCAATATGAAGAGCTGCCATCAGAGGGATTCAAGATGCTTAGCATTTTCCTAAATGCCTTACTGCTATATGGAGCAGACTTGGGTGAAAGATTCCTCTGAATCAATAAACACAATTATTTTTCAAGGAGATTCTGTTCATTGGGAAATCTCCTCACATGATAGAGTTTGCGGTACAATGTTTGCGTTGGCACTTGGTGTAAGACATGGGAACAAAGTGGCCAACCGTTTAACCTAGTTGAGTAGATTAGTCTCAAAGATGGGGATATTGGCCTAGGAGATAAAGCTGAAATTTAATTGCTTATCCTGCTACTGGATTAGAAGGTTGTTGCAGAGGCAGTGTTGACTGTATTCTGCAGTGTTTAAAAGTCTGTAAATTGCCTTTACTTCTGATGTATAAAGTAGGGCAGAGCTCACTGCTGCTTGGTAAATGGTAGGCTTGGTACTGGGTTTGGATCTCACATTTAGGAATTGTATTAATCCAGCAACCAAGACAATATTCACACGATTTAAAAGCTTTGAGGAAAAAAAAGTACCCAGAATTTTATTCTTCGTGCTTGGCTGGAAATATGCTAAGGTCAATATACATGAAGAGAGGGGCAGGCAGTGAGGAAGGGAGTTCCTGATCAGCCACTGTAGCTTTTATAGAAACAATGAGTTGTTGAGTAAGTGGAATTAATAAAAAATATTCTATATTATCTCCCAATAAGATAATGGGAGACCCCTTCCACCCCTGCAACGGACTGTTCCAGCTGCTACGGTCAGGCAAACGCCTCCGTTGCCACACTGTGAGAACGGAGAGGATGAGAAGGAGTTTCTTCCCAGAGGCCATTCAGACTGTAAACTCCTATCTCACCAGGGACTAACTTTACTAACTTTACTGTACCACAATACTGCCCACAATATTTAATATGAAAAAGAATATGTGATTCTGTTTGTAGTTTGTTGGTTGTTTGTTTGTTTGTTTTATGCACAAAGTCCACAACCACTGCCACTTTTCATTTCACTGCACATCCCGTATGTGTATGTGACGAATAAACTTAACTTGACAAAGTCAGCATGGATTTATGAAGGGGAAATCATGTTCGACTAGCCTTTTGACATTTTTTGAGGATGTAACAAGTAGAGCCAGTGGATGTGGTGTATCTAGACTTTCAAAAAGCCTTTAACAAGGTCCCACACAAGAGATTAGTGTACAAAATTAGAGCACATGGTATTGGGGGTAGGGTATTGTCATGGATAGAGAACTGGTTGGCAGGCAGGAAGCACTTTCTTGGTAAGAACAGGAAGGCAGATTATTATCTGAATGGTTTGTACACACAAAATGCTGGAATAACTCAGTGGGACAGGCAGCATCGCTGGAGAGAAGGAATGGGTGACGTTTCGGGTCGAGACCCTTCTTCAGACTGATGTCAGCGGAGTGGCGGGAAAGAGATAGAATGGTGTCAGATTAAGAAAAGGGGAGGTGCAACGAGACCTGGGTATGCTTGTACATCAGTCACTGAAAATAAGCTTGCAGGTACAGCAGGCAGTGAAGAAAGCTAATGGCATGTTGGCCTTCATTGTGAGAGGATTTGAGTTGAGGAGCAAGGTGGTCCAAGTTGTACAGGACCCTGGTTGGACCGCACCTGGAGTATTGTGTGCAATTTTGGTTTCTTAATTTGAGGAAGGACATTATTGCTATTGAGGGAGTGCAGCGTAGGTTCACCAGGTTAATTCCTGGAATGGCGGACTGATATATGATGAAAAAATGGGTCGACTGGGCTTGTATCCATTGGCATTAAGAAGGATGAGAGGGGATCTTATAGAAACATATAAAATTCTGAGGAGATTGGACAGGCTGGATGAAGGAAAAATGTTCCTAATGTTGAGGGAGTGCAGAACCAGGGGTCACAGATTAAGAATAAGGGGTCGGCCATTTAGGACTGAGATGAATAAAATCTTCTTCACCCAGAGAGTTGCGAATGTGCAATTCTCTGCTACAGGAGGCAGTGGAGGCCAATTCACTGGATGTTTTCAAGAGAGAGTCCTTCAGCCCCAAGATTTATCTCTTAGGGCTGAAGGAATCAAGGGATATGGGGCAAAGCAGGAACAGGGTTATTGATTTTAGATGATCAGCCATGATCATACTGAATGGCGGCGCTGGCTCGAAGGGCTGAATGGCCTACTCCTGCACCTAGTTTGATATAAACAACTGCTTTCCCTGCCTGGTGCTTGTACCGTCTTCTACAATTGATGTTATACCTAAACATTAAACAAAAAAAATCAATACAACTGCACACCATGCAATATCTCACATACAAATGGGCAACTACTGAAGAGCCAACAAAAATCATAATTGCAAAGGAATTGGCCATTTAGCTTTGGTAAGCAACACATTGAGTCCCATTTCTTTACTTATTCCTCCTATTTTCTTCCTAGTCAAAGACTTTCCCAACTGCTTTTTAGAAACAACAACTAACTGCTTTTCTCCCATATTCTCAGCAGTGCAATCTTGATAATAGCCACTCACTGCTTGAGAAGCTTCACTTCATGTGCCAAGAGCTCTTTAGGCAATCACCTTAAATCTCTCTTCTCTACTACTCCACCAACTGCCCAGACTTATTTTTATTTACTCTTTCTAGACCCATGAATTTTAATATTGTCAGCTCACCTGTCAATCTTCATTTCTCGTATCAAGTCCCATTTACGTTCTTAGTCTGTCTGCAGACTGGAGAAATTAATGCCTGAAGGCACTCTAATAAACCTTGGCTGAACTTTTTCTAAAGGGCCTGTCCTACTTTTTCTATGATGGGTGTCAGCAGTCGCCGAAAAAGTCGCGTAAGTGGGACAGACCCTTAACACCATTACGTCCTTCTTGAAGTACACTGCCCCAGAACTGGTCACAGTACCTGCTGTGTTGACCAGTGCTCGGTGAAAGTTCAACAAAACCTCCTTCCTTTTGTTTCTTATGTCTCTCTTTAAAACAAAGAGTTGCATTCAATATAGTTATTTTGTAAACTGCTTTTTCAACTTATTCCTTCACTAAAGATTTATACATAAAAACCCCTAGGTGTTTCATCCTCCCTCATTAGAACTGTACCCCTCACATTATATTGCCTCTCTTGACTTGTCCTAGCAACATTTTTAAATTCCAGACATCACATATCCATCTATTCCACCCAGTTCTTCCACACCTCAACATTTTTTTTCCTTAAATAGAATCCCAAATTTCCCTGGAATTTGATGGTATTTCCTGAAATTTTCAAAAATGCTTCCTGTGTGCTATTTGTTGTTGGGCTTTTTTCACGGGCACACGTACACAGCACAAAGAAGAAAAAGGCAAAACAGATCTACACCATATCTGCCTGCTTCTGTTACACACTTGTACAGTGATATGCAAGGCAGCTTTCGTTGCCTCCAACAGCTATCGTTGTCTTCGTTTTTTCAACCTGCTCTCATGTATCTGTCTCGGCTCTCTCCCGCCCTCTCTCTCACTTTCCCTCCCTCTCTCCTTCCCTCCCTCTCCCTCCCTCCCCCTCTCTTCTCCCTCTCTTCTCCCTCTCTCCTTCTCCCCCTCTCCCTCTCTGCCCCATGAGCCCACCCACCATTCTGTAAAATCAAGGCCAATCCGAATGTAACTGCAACCCCACTGCCCACTGGAAACTTTTCACCACTAGACTTATCCAGAATTCTACCACTGCCTTAAAAATAATCAAAGGCTCAACTTCCACTGAGGAAGAGAATTCCAAAGACTCAAGGTCATACGAGAATTTTCCCGAACAGTCGGTGACCCAGAATCCTGTGGCCATAGCACTATGTTTAGAGCACTTAGCGCTGCAGCTGGTAACACTATATTTAGAACCCATAGCGCTGCAGCCGACAGCTCTTTGTTTAAATTCCCACGCATTAAACTGACAGTGCTCTGTTTAAATCTTTGAGCGCGAAACCGGCAGTGCTGTGTGTATTACCTATACACCCCTTTGCGGGCCGGATGCAGACATTTCCCGAAATTTCCCGAAATTGTTCCATATCCTTAAAACTGCCCGAAGATAACCAGAATTTCCTGAATTTCGGGTAATTTCCTTCAAAGTGGAAACACTGATTCCACCAGCCAGTCTGCATCCCCTTGAAGTCCACCATAAAGCCCCATATAATTCTGCTGGAAAAATTGAAATCGTCTCACACACCGCACTCTTTAGCATTATCCTAATCAGGAAAAGCAGTGGGACCTCAGTAAACATTCTGCATTTACACTTAAAGGCGGCTAGCAGACGCAATGAGCAGGCTGAAAAATATATTCCTTACAAGACCTGTGAAAGCAGAGTGGGTGACATTTTGCCACATGTCAAGTCCATATACGCAGCATCAACCACACTACCCTCATCAACTCCATTAAGGCAGTTATTAAATTCCATTCTTCCTTTATTTATTCATACATCCATGCAATTATTAACTTTACCATATGGTTGCTTCCAATAATTTCCCTGGTGAATGGCCTGCTTGTTTCTTGGTTTATCCTTAACCTTCTTTGAATGAGCACCAAAAAACATTTGAAACTCTCCAGCCATCGGGCATCATCCCACAGTAAGGACGATTGAAAGATTCCCTCCTCAATCGTATGTCTCTAGGCAAACCATGAAGTTCTAATGACTTATCTACTTACACTGTCTTTGCATTCTTTCCAATCCAGTGTCTCAAGTGCCTCCCTTTTTACTGTGTCTTTGACTGTATTTTCTTTTTGATAAAGGGAGATACAATGTACGTGCATTAAACTCTTGATGTGCCCTTTCTATTTTGACCACAATCAACCTCAACTCTTCATGCATCAGTTTATCATTGATATGCCTTCAATGTTTTCTCTCACCATCACACATTTCTTTTTTTCATTTCCCCTTTGATTTCTTTTTATGTTCGGCTGGTTTTAACTGGTACTATCAATCTGATACGTACCAACGTTGTTTTCTGCTTTTGGTAACTGTATCCTTAATCAAAGCAAGAAGGCATCCAAACCATCTCCTTTGAATTAAAACATCCATTCTACAAGTTTTCTGGCAATCTCCAATTTCAATTTTCTTTGTCAACACAAAGCCATGTGCTCACCATCCCATCCCAATGCCCAGCAGGAAGTGATTTGGATACTAATTGGAGATTACAACATTTGAAGTTCTATTTCTTCATTCTCTTTCCTCACTCACAAAACACTTGTGGGTTAAAGGTTGTGGTTAAAAAGGTTGAGGACATAAAAGATGTTTCTATTTATTGTCCACAATCAGCACACCGTTCCTGCCTTCTCCCCATATCCCCTGACTCCACTATCTTTCATAGCCCTATCTAGCTCTCTCTTGAAAGTATTCAGAGAAACGGCCACCACCACCCTCTGAGGCAGAAAATTCCACAGACTCACAACTTTCAGTGTGAAAAAGTATTTCCTTATTTTAAATGGCTTACCCCTTATTCTTAAACTATGGCCCCTGGTTCTGGACTCCCCCAACATCAGGAACATGTTTCCTGCTTCTAGCGTGTCCAAACCCTTAATAATCTTATATGTTTCAATAAGATCCCTTCTCATCCTTCTACATTTGCTTCCTAAAAACATATTTAGACCTTGAGATAGCAGATAATTGGAAACAAAGAATCCTTGCTAAAAAAATCTGATGGCTATCAAACAAAATTCTATAATGCAAAACGCCTGTCACAGTGTAATATTAATCAATACTGAGCCATTGCATTCCATGAATGATATTATGCTATATCAAATAAGCTAAAGTACCTATCAATAAACTGTTCCGATGAACAACTGTAGTGAGGGAAAGAATGTCCTTATTGTGGAAATATTATTCATAGCAACTTCAGATCAGTTAACGTTTTTGTATTATCTTGAAGATTAATATTTTCTGAGACAAAATGTGTAGGAAGAAACTGCAGATGCTGGTTTAAGCCGAAGATAGACACAAAATGCTGGAGTAACTCAGTGAGGTAGGCAGCATCTCTGGAAAGAAGGAATGGGTGATGTTTCGAGTCCAATCTGAAGAATGGTCTCAACCCAAAACGTCACCCATTTCTTCTCTCCAGAAATGCTGCCTGTCTCGCTGAGTTACTCCAGCATTTTGTGTCTATCCATCTAGTATTTTCCAAGATATGTATAATTGACAATATGACAAAAATGCACTTATTTTCCTATAAATACGCGTGTGAGCACCATTTAAGTAACAGGCACTTCTGATAGGGTTGCCACCTTGTTGTGGTGGAAAAGCTTGTGTGCGCCAGATCCTGAGAGCTAATCTGTCTGGGGCTATGCACCTGCTAGTCACCTAGAGTGGGCAGGTAGTGGAAGATGTTCCTGACAAAGAACAGCCAAGAGGAAGATAAACAGTGGAAGGGGAGAAGGTTGGGGCTAGTCAGCAGGTGGGGCACCACAACTGCCGAGAAGGCAGAAGAAGGCTGCAACACAAGGAAACTACCAACCGTCATGGAATCCATGCCGTTGGACCTGGGTCTATCTCTGTCAAGACCATGCACCAGTCTCACCACATTAAAAGATGTCGCACACAGGTGTCCACCTGGAGGGACATACATCCGTCAACGTTGTCCAAACTCTGTAGCTCCAGGATCAGATTCTATGGCCATCTCATGACCCAGAGCAAGGACTCACCAGGAAGGATAATCATACAAGACTTTGTGATTGTCCATAATAAGTAAAAGGCAAAGAAAATGTTTAAATGTTTCAATGGCTATCCAATAATGTTCAATAATATTGCATATCATATTTTTCTCAGGTTTTTAATTTACCGGCCATTTTTGTTTACCAAGATTTTTTGATACTTGGATTTTCTGCATAGTCGGATTCCTCTCCTTACTTTCCATTCACACCTTCATTCTATTCATTTTTCTGTAACCCCTTCACTGCTCATCAATTTCAGCAGATCAAATTGGCCAATCTATTCTACTGTCAATTATTCTACACTGGAACTGCAGATGCTGGTTTACAAAAAAAGACACAATATACTGAAGTAACTCAGTGGGTCAGACAGTTGAAGGGAGGACATGACCCAAAACATCACCTATTCATGTTCTTCCTGCCCTCCCCTCACCCCCACATCAGTCTGAAGAAGGGTCTCGACACGAAACGTCACCTATTCCTTCACTCCAGAGATGCTGAGTTTCTCCAACATTTTTATCTACTTTTGATTTTTCCAGCATCTGCAGTTCCTTCTTAAACAAGCAGCCTATCAGTGATAATCCAATTTAGAATAAATTACTATTCCTTCCGTTTATGACAAGAATCATGCTTGCTTCTGTTAATAGAGGCCGCATCATATCTGCCATAGGATCACAACATTATATAAAGTACAACAATTTAACCAGCCAATTCAAGAAAAAAGTCACAAGGGCAAATTGCAGATATAATGATTAAATTATTGTATACATTGTTATTAGTGTCCACCTTGAAATGAATAGGCATCCCATGAGATTTACAAGACTGCTGGATATATTTTGCTTAGATATTAGCTTGCAAACTTGATTGTTTTGCCAACAAATTGCTTGCAAATCTTGTTAACGCTGCTTTTCCACATTTATCCTAGGTAATTTTACCACAAAAAGTGAAAGCTTGACAACATGAAGGTGCATTTAATGAGATATCCTAGGTTCTTGTTATTTACATTACAAACATGAATAATGCCAGAAAAAGTCTAATGGATATATACCAAGCAAAATACGGGCCAACTATTAATAAATTTAAATATCACCAGTCCATCAGGAAACCAAAAAAAATGTTTACACAAAAGTAAGCTCAGTTTACATTTTTTTAACAAGCAAATTACACCAAAAAAAAAACACACCTATTGCTCCTTCCACAAGCTGTGACGTTTTCAGAGAAACAAATCAGCATTCGGTGAATTAAAAAATATATAAACGTGAAAATTAGTGTAAATCAAATTAAATCGGAACCTACCTTTTGAAGCTCCCCTCTATAAGCTCCCCTTCATACATACAAGTTGACAACGATTCTATAAAAATGCAGTCATGGAGGTTTTCCAGTGTTTAATGCAATTCTTTATTACTCTTTAATGATGCATTAATGGCAATAAAATACAGTGACGGTATTGGAGAGATGAAATGAAACATCCCTTGAAAGCTGATGCTTGTAAAACACTCAGCACTTGACAATGGATTCTGCTTCATCTAAAATTTGATGTGGCTGCAGTTATATCGCAATGACATTTTATATACATTGTGGGAGCCACATCAATATGTGTGGGTGCATTATTATAATTGGGATAGCCATTGAGGGCAAAGGTCAGTTATGGAAACCCAAATCTAGAGGTAAACTGATGAAAACAAACTGAAATGATTGCATGAAACAATGTTGTTAACTTCAATGAATAATGCACATTTTGTTATATTACTCTCCAGCAATACATTTCAATATGCCAAATGTGCCCACGGTACATTTATGTCAATACCAATATTTTCTCTAGACCCCAGAGTTTTGAGATTAAACCTAGACTAATAACTGTGAGATAAACTAATTCAACACACTGTCTCATGGCAAACAATTGAAATGACTCATTAAATTTTGTTTAAATTAATCTTGGTTCATAACTGAACATTGAATACAATTACTTGCTCTAGAAATTCCTGAAATGGTAACAATGGCAAAAAGCATCTTAATTTTTATTATTAACACACTGTTTATAATTTGTTCCAAAAATTAATTGTGTTTTAATTAAAGTATATTGTAGCAAGCTGTACAATGAATGAAAAATACATGCTGTCAAAAGCCACAGTATTTTCTACACTCCACAATTGATTCCTGATGCCTCCCTTCTAGGACATACATATTGGCAATAATAGTTCTCATTTTTTGCATTAAAAGTGCACAATTTTAGCTCAGCTGCTTTTCACCATGTAAATATAGAAAATTAGTTTTAGGTAAAGTTTTGCATGTTCTGCAATGATAATCATAAATTTAAATTAAAAGCGAATATGTAAGATGATGAAAGACTATTCTCTTTTGTCACTATTTAGTAAAATTAATTCTAAAAATCACCTGTCAGAGCGTACTTATTTCATCAAACTTATTTTAAGACAATGCCGCGTTAATTATTAACAACATATTACAAAAGGATAATTGTGCTCCAAAGCAAGACTAAAGTTTGGTTAACTTATTTTTCCATTCTTCTTTTGGTCATTTGAGACACATACCATTAATGACTAATTATGGTTAAATTCATTTTTTGGGATAAGGTCGAAGAAAATTGAACTAATTTTAAATAGATGGCTATTAACAATGCCATTTGGTAAATGCAATAAACGGTGTTTATTCCTGAATAGTACAAATGAAGCAGAATGTAACAAAATTAGAAAAATTACATTGTTCCCTAATCCTCATTAGTTAATTTGCTAATGTTTATTGTCCTTTAAGTCTTCAAGGCAATAATTAAGAAGTGTTATTGTAAATGAGGTGATCTAACTTGCACACAATTCTTCCTCTCAGTCTGCAAAATAGCACATTTGCCAAGAGATCCTAATTGTTAAACTTATTTGCTGAATCTACTGATGTTTGCAAGTTAAAGAAGAAATTAAAACAGTCTACTGCAGTCACCACACACGCTCTTTGAACTAAATCACCAAAAAGGAAAGGAAATATGTATGCAACTCCCAATTTGCAATAAGAACGTCATGATAGGCTAATCAAACTAACAACTCACCATTTTATTTCATTAAAATCTTTATCTGTGCATTCACATGACAGTGACGTTGATGTTAAGTACTTCATCTTTACAGGAGACCTGGAATAGTTCATACAAATAATGAAATACTTGTGATATTAAAAAAAAATCCTTAGACTGCAGCAGGTTCGGATTCTAATTACTTGCAGTGGTTGTCTATTGCTGAAAGAAACAAAGACAAATTTTATAAGATACCAGACCAAGTGCAGACCCGTTGGGTCTGTTCCTCCAACGCCCGGTTGCGGTGGGGGGCTGGGGGGGCGGCATGCGGCATCACACGCACTAACCACCCCCACACACACGCTAACTACCCCCTCTTGATATTATATTAATATTATTAAGAGAAGGGGGGGGGGTAGAGAGTGAGGGCGGTTAGAGAATGGGCAGAGACAGAGAGAGAGGGGCGGAGACAGAGGGCAAGGGACAGAGGGAGGTGGGGAGGAGGAGAGGGAGGGTGGGGAGAGAGAGATGGGAGGAGAGAGGGGAGGAGGAGAGGGGGGCTGAGAGGGGGGTAGGGGAGGGGTGGAGGGGAGAAGGGGGTTTAGGGGAGGGAGGGCATGGGGTGGGGGAGAGGGAGGGGGGAGAGTGAATGGGGAGGGAGAGCGAGGGGGAGGGAGGAGAGAGAGGGAGAGAGAGAGGGGGAGAGAGAGAGGGGGAGAGAGAGGGGGAGAGAGAAAGGGGGGAGAGGGAGAAGGGGAGAGAGGGGAGGGAGAGAAGGCGGAGGGGGAGAAGGCGGAGGGGGAGAAGGCGGAGGGGGAGAAGGCGGAGGGGTGAAGGGGGGCAGGCTTTTTGGGGGCAAGTGGCGTGTGGGCGAAGGGGAGGAGCGGAGGGGTGTGGGGGCAGGGAGGGAGGGAGCTCAGAGAAAAGATGGGGGAAGTTATTGGGAAGAGTGTGGTATCACAGGAAAAGGGCAGGAGCCAGCAAGGGGGACCAGTGAGGAAGGGGTTGGCGGTGTGATAGGGACTCACAATGGGCGCTGATTGCTGGCCGCTTCACTAGCCACTGGTCATTCTCCTCCACCGGGATCAGTCTCCGCTTTCCATTTGGTGACATCAGCGCCATCTCCGACTCCGCGTAGGGCTGGGTCGGGCTGGGTTGGAGACCTCCGCCAGCCATCCAGAGCCTACCGCAGCTGCAGTAAAGATGTGATGGCGCAGGAAGGGCAGACCGTCCCACAGAGTGACAGTAGAAGGGACCAATCCGCGCGGTGCTGAATGGCAGGAGAGGCAATTCATCTGCGCACGCACGGTTTTAAAGATTTTTACACCTCGATAACTCTTACCAGCTTCCACCGATTGGAACGAAATTTGGTGCAATCGCAGTAAAAGGAGAACGGTGAGTAAGCTGGCGAAAAACCGTAGCTCTATCGCGTACCATTTTTGCACAAATAGAATGACCACCAAACCGGAAGATAACAAGATCAGATTTTTAGTTATGTATAGATAACATAGACATGCTTTCATCGGTCCATCCCTATTTAAGATATTTTATAAATTTGAGCCAAATATATCTTTGAAATGCACTCAAATGTCCTAACTTACTTTTTCAAACCTTCCTGGAGGGCACGTCAACGAGTGAAAGCTCCAAAATCTTGATAAATTTACCAGGGGTAGTGTTAAGGGCCTGCCCATAGAACCAGGTTTGAACATTACTTCAAAAGTTATGGAAATCCAAACTTTGTTGAACTAAATTTTCATTTAAAATTCCACAACATTTTGCACCAGTAGTGCCAACATTGAAAGAAATGGCCAGAAAAACAGTGGGAATGGAGTGAAACTAATGGGACGGGAATCTGGTTCAAATGCCGGTGCTTATTGCCAGCACTTGCTCCCAAACGTCATACTGTCCAACACCGGCATCTATAATTGACGGCAGTATATTCTGCCCTGCCAACAACAGCTGTGATGGCTTCGCTCTGCTCTGGATGATATTTAATGGGAGTGTGAGAATTCAGAGCCCTTCCTACTCCCAAGTTGGGAAGCTCGGCCAGTAAACCTGGCATAATTTCAGCATAGAAATAATGAAAAACTTGTGATTTAAAAAAAAAATCCTTGGACTGCAGCAGGTTCGGATTCTAATTCCTACAACGCCCGGTTGCGGTGGGGGGCTGGGGGGAGGCATTCAGCAACCTTCTTTCAATCGATTGCACAGGTAAATAGTAAGCAGGCAAGTCTTTGGTATTAAGTCCGTTTTAAATCACTTTGGGTAAATGTAGTTTTTAGTGATTTGCATTGAAAAATATTCACCAGCAATATTTCAAATTTATTCGCAAGCACTCCGTAATGCTGACATTTCCGACAGTCAGTAAATGGAACCTCACTGGCTATTATAGCAGTTCTGTGAGCAGAGGAGGCTGTCTGTGCAGAGAAATGCACTGATGCTTCACTGAGCCACATCAAATTGCTGGGAGCCAAAATTTCAGCGGGAAAACACACTACGAGCCAAGTTAGAATGACCATCGTAACCCAGAGGAAGACAGCCAGACATTTCTGGGCAACAAAAGATCTAGCTGAATGGGTTAAGTATAGATTTTTCCCATTCACAGCAAAGTTCAGCTTAACAGCAATTATATTTGAGTCTTTGCAAATAGTGCACAGCAAAGTGAAGGTCATTTGATGCAGAAAGTCAAGAAATCAGATACATTTTTTTTTAACTTTTTTGAAATATTCACAGAAACACATTGATTCTGTCTCTATTTTCCAGACTGTCCACAAGACTTGGTGTTCAAAGTTACAGTTTGGATCTGTGAAACAGATCTGTACATTTGGCCATTGCAAAGAGAAACATGTCAGTGCAAAAAAGAAACGTGGTGAATGTCTTACACATATCCCGGTTCACAAATGTAGGCTGCGCTGAGAGAATGCATGAGCTTTTCAATGGACAGGAGTTTCTGAAGTAATGTTACAACAGAGAATGTGAAACCTAAGAACAATGAATGTGGCTAAAATTAATTTAATGAAGCTAAAGTCAATATATCAACAGTCTGTAAATCGTGCAAATAATGTTTCATCTCACTGGGTATTCAAGGGTATAATTCATGTCAGCTACATTCACAGCAACAGGCAGTAAACCTGGAGCTTTAATTCTGGCACATCCACCAAATATTAGTGCACATGTTAAAGATATCGTTTTTAGCTTGAAGAAAAGTCCTGATCCAATATATCACCTATCCATGTTATTCCAGAGATGCTACCTGACCCTCTGAGATTGTAGCACTTTGTGTCTTTCAAGATATAGTTTATCAAGTCATCAACAAAAAATAAGTTGAAGGACAGGAACACAATTTACTACCACAAAGTTAGTTAACATCTGGATTTTATGATGCTTGCGGATCTGTATATGATTCAACGAAACCCAATTTCTACTAGATTTACCATAAATAAACAAATACCCTGATGAGCACAATTTTGCCCTGAAGCAACATTTTATATCAATATAAAATGTTGCCTGCATAATAATTCCAGTGTACAATTTATTGCCTTGAGGTATTAGTGAATGCCACCTCCACACAATCCAACCAGTGTTACATTAGTACTGACAAATACAAAAAAAAATCCAAATCTATAACCCATAGCAAATTATGAGCTGAGTCATATGACTAATCCAAGATTAGCTTCTTGACAAGTATATATTCAAGTTTGCTTTGATCAACTCCAATTCTTGGCAAAAGCATGTAATTAAATTGAGTGTACACAGAAGGCTGGAGAAACTCAGCGGGTGCAGCAGCATCTAAGGAGCTGACAAAACACATCCCTTATTAAAGGACTGCTGGAGAGTGGAGCAGCCCCAGTGAGTACTAGTAAAGACCATCCATTCTGCAGTGACACCCTTGGTTCTGCAGACAGATGGAATCAGAATCAGAGTACGAGTCACCATCTATATAATGAGAATTAACACCGTTCTATCAGTTTATGTTAATATAATTATTCTCCATTAATTATGTCGGTAGTATCAATCAAGACACGAGTGAATTTGTTCCAAACAGTATTCATATTCAACAAGTGAAATGTCAACAGATTCTGAATGTTGATGCACAAATTTGAAAAATCGAAAAGCTATTAAAATTAATGGAACACAAAGAGCTACAAAAGACGTTCTACTGCAGTGCCTTCTAATGTGCACTTTCATGTAACTGAAGAGCATTGAAAGAATACATTCTTACATTTCAGAATAAAGCTGACGGGAGAATTTGAGAATTAAAGATTAGATCGAGCTGACTCTTGGTTATTCACGGTAATGGAGAACAGTGCCACCAAGGATAATACAGGTTGAACGGCACCCTCGGTTCCAGAGCCTTTCTGGATTATCCGTTTTCTGGACCAAGAGGTCACGTGATAATGAAACAACAATACACCCCTGGCCCGTTAATTATACCCCTCCCGTGTCTCTGAAGCACCAAGGAATGCAGACCAGCATCGACGCCTAGTTTTAAAGGTAAACAACTCAAAGTGCTGCTGTAACTCAGCCGACTGAATCAGTCTGAGGAAGGGTCCTGACGTTACCTATCCATGTACTCCATAGATCCTGACCCGCTGAATTACTCCAGCTCCTTATGTCCTTTCGGTGGTTGCAGAAGGGCAGGTGCACCTTGCGAGTCGGGATTGGGGTCAGAAACGAGGATTCAAAAAAGGCCAGAGGCCGGGGATGTTTCAGCAGGTTTGTCGCCATATAAAGCGATTGTGAAAATGAGGGTTAGCCGTATTGTCATTGCCAAACAGTTGGGAGAGAAGGCTGAGAGCATAGTTGATTCTTTCACTTTGGAGGGCCATACCGGAAAGATTGCTTACGATACGACACAAGTTTAATTATCCCAGAGGATAATTAGATACAGTGACAAGACATTGAAAGTGTCATGTACATTATAATAATAATAATAAAATTTAAGTGACCATTAATGCACAGCACGTATGTAGTAGTGCACAAACATTAAATTAAATTATCAAGTGGAAAAGTTTGGATGAAAGATGTGCAAAGATGGGGGGATGGAGTCAGTCTACCCCACAACAGTAGGTGAGGAGTTGTACACTTTGATAGTCACAGGGACATAGGATCTCCTGTGGCGTTCTGTACTGCATCTTGGTGGAACCAGTCTGTTGCTGAAGGTGCTCCTCAGGCTGACTAGTGTGTCATGGAAGGGGTGAGATGTATTGTCCAGGATGCTCCGCAGTTTGAGGAGCATCCTCCTTTCCGAGACCACCTCCAGTGAATCCAACTCCACTCCCAGGATGGAGCCAGGCTTGCTGTTGAGCTTGTTGATTCTGTTGACGTCCGCTGCCTTTGCATTTCTACCCCAGAAGAAGATGGCACTGGCCATCACCGATTGATAAAACATCTGTAGCATCTTACTGCAGACGTTGAAAGAACTGAGCCTCCTTAGAAAGTACAGACAGTTCTGTCCCTTCTTATACAGTGTCTCAGTGTTCTGGGACCAGTCCAGTTTATTATCCAGGTAAACTCCAAGGGAATTGTACTCCTGGGTAACCTGCATATCCACACTCTCAATCAGGGACGTTCCTCTCCTCCTAAAGTCCACCACCAACTTCTTGTCGGTATTGAGCTGCAGATGATTCAGCCCACACCATTCAACAAAGTCGTTGACTACACCTCTGTATTCAGCTTCCCTCCCCTCACTGATGCAGCCCACAATTGCAGAGTCATCCATAAACATTTGCACATAGCAGTAGTCCAAGTTGTATCTGAAGTCCAAGGTGTAAGTGGTGAACAGGATGGGAGAGAGGATTGTCCCCTGTGTTGCTCACTACCATGTCCGAGACACAGTTCTGTAGCCTGACATACTGCGGTCGTCCAGTCAGGTAGTTGGTGGTCCAGGACACTAATGGACCGGCATCTTCGTCAGTTTACTCCCTAGTTGTGCAGGTCAGATGGCGTTAAAAACACTGGAGAAGTAAAAAATACATTGACTTGCCATTCGCAATACCATCTGTGACCTCTCAAGGAATTTCAACTGAGTTCTCTGAATTTTGTCCGGATTATAGGAATGCGCAGACCATCGTTTGCAAGAAATTCAGTGTTCAACCAGTACAAAAAAATAAAGATTAAGCAAAAGCATGGAAAACAGAAAAAAAAAGCTGAGATGAGTGAGTGGTAAAAGCCCTTCCATGGTGAGGGTGGGCTGTGCCACCTCCAGCTGCAGCATGAAGCAAGTGTCAGCTGTCGGGCTGTGCTGCAGATTCACCTTCTGAGCCCACCTGTACATGGCCAAGCAGGTGCACTTCATCCAGCTGCCTCGAGGCCTGACCACATGTGGTGCTTTATCAGTGCAACTTCTTGCTTTTAACTCAGTTAATTTTAAATGATTTGAAAGTCATCACAGTTCCTTCCAATTTCCTCATGGGGCATGGAAAGAATTCTGCCGAGCCCTGTGCGCCAGAAGTAGCTGCACCTCGAGCCACGTTGGTCCAGGGCTAACACGGCCTCTAGCCACATTGTTCCAGACCAACACTGGCTTTCTGCTCAGCAATGTGGAAAATGTACAAGGCATCAGTCAGGGGGTCACTGAAACATTCTCCACTACTCTGGGTGCATTCGGCTCCAACAATGAAGTAGCTTAAAGTCACTCAGCGGGACAGGCAGCATCTCTGAAGAGAAGGAATGGGTGACATTTCGGGTCGAGACCCTTCTTCACCCATTCCTTCTCTCCAGAGATGCTGCCTGTCCGGCTCAGTTACTCCAGCATTTTGTGTCTACCTTTGATTTAAACCAGCATCTGCAGTTCTTTCTTACACATAGCTAAAAGTCACCTTGATTGGAGGCCTAGGCACCAGCCCAAACAGCCTCCCGCTTGTACACCAGTGCACTGCAACAGCAGTGTAAATCATCTGCAAGATCCCGAAGGATTCTTTGTCTGCACTTCCCACGCTCATAAACTCTCCTGCTTGGAAAGTCAAGGGAAGGGAGGCATGGAACACAATCACTCGTAAGATCCTTTCTGAATTGCAAACCATAATGACTCAAGAATATAGCCCTCTTCCTTCATTGTCACAAAGTCCAAATTCTGAAAGTCCCTGTTCAAGATGACAAAGATGACAATCCTTGAAGACAGCAGCTCACTCCATCTTCTCAAGGGCACTTTGAACAATCAATAAACTTTGGACGTGCCAGTAAAAGACAAGTACCTTGAATGAGTAATTATATTTTGAAAATGACAGGAATTATTCAGGGTTTGTGGCAATTGTTTGCTTAAAATATGGCAAGGAAACAGCCATTAACATTCCACACAATTGTTGGAATCAATTGGTGAAAATGCATGCACATTATGTATGGAATGCACTATTCCTGGGAGGAGCCAAATTATAGTCTTAAATCTTTTAGTCTTCTTGAATGTATTGTAATTTTCAGATCTGCAGTAAATAAATCTTCAGGTTCACCAATGGCAGTGCTTCTTATAAATGAAGCCTGGCACTCTGCCGAGGATAAGTATACCCTTGTTCCACAAACATCCATTCCTCAATTTATGAATAGGATGCACACCTGGGAAATGTTTCACAAATTGATAATTTGATAAATCTAAAAGGCTAGAGGGCATGTCCTACTTAGGCGATTTTTCAGTGGATTGCCGGCGACTGTCAAGCTCGCGGCACTCGCCTCAAAAACCGGGAACTGGAACAGTGACTGTCAGAGTGGAACACACACACACACACACACACACACATCGCAAAGGCAGGGCCTGGGAAAGCGGGGGGTTGTCTGAAATTCACACGGTACAAAGCCACGGCCGCAGACACACACCGTGATGAATAGGAATGTTAAAACAGCTAGCACAGTGTACGGTGTCCTTTAAAAGGGGGGGGAGGGAGAGGGGGGGGGGGGGGAGGGAGGGGAAGAAGGGGGGGAAGAAGGGGGGAGGTGGGGAGAAGAGTGGGAGAAGGGGGGGGAGAAGGGGGGGAGAAGGGGGGAGAAGGGGGGAGAAGGGGAGGGCAAAGGGGGGGGAGAAGGTAAGGAGAAGGGGGGAGAGGGGGGAGGGGGGAAAAGGGGGGGAGAAGGGGAGAGAAGGGGGGGAAAGAAGGGGGGAAGAGAAGGGAGGAAAAAGGGGGGTGAAAAGGAGGGGAGAAGGAGTGGGAACACTTTCAAGAAGCCAGACAACTTTTTAATAAGTCAGAGATACACAGCTGTGAAGTTTGGCGGGCATTTAACATTACTGGTCGGTTATCCTTGATTCTGAAAACTCGTGCTTACATTTTTTTCCCCCAATGAGCCAATGAAAATGCCCGGTCAGCAAAGGCAATGAACTAAAACTACCTAGGACTACCTCGACTACCCATAACTACATGGCAACCCCACAACAACTGCACCTACAACTACAGGATTATCGATTTTCTCCATGGCGGCCAACAACAGCATGTTGAAACATTTGCGGCGACCATACTGAGGCCGCAACTAGTTGCCAGAATGCAGGAACTCCTCACGACCATGAAGGAGACTCACCAGAGATCACCAGAGAACATGTGGTGCCCATGTGGTGAGCAGGAGGCAAGCACAGAGTCTCCTGCATTCGCGTAAAAAGTTGCCTAAGTTAGACAGGCCCTTAAATAGAAAATCTAAATACAATGTGTATTTTGGTAACAGACTATTTGTCATAGCAAAAAAATATATTAAAATATCATAAACATATATCACAAGAGTCAATGGCATTGTGGTAAAAGTTCCTAAATGTAACATACATACATGGAAGAATGCCCGTGTCTGTAACTCCTGTGGCCATAATGGTATAAATCAATGCATACACAATATACTGCAATCTCAGCTAGACACAAAATGCTGGAGTAACTCAGAGGGACAGGCCTGTTGAGTTACTCCAGCTCTTTGTGTCTATCTCCAGTGTAAACCAACATCTGCAGTTCCTTCCTACATACAGTTTACTGCAATCTCACGTGTTCTCTTTCTCAGAGATAAGCATGGGTGATAACATACATTTTCAATCTCTTATTACTAAGATCCGAGGTTCACACCTGCATTAAAAGGACATAGATAATACGGGTGCCCCAGAAGAGTAAGATGACAAGCCTCAATGACTGCCGACCGGTACCAGCAAACTCTGTGATGATGAAGTGCTTTGCGAGGTTGACAATGGCAATGGTTCTGTCTCCGTATGACCTGGATCCACTATAGTTTGCTTACTGCCACAAGAGATCCACAGGGGATGCAATCTTGCTGACTCTCCACTCTGGGCAGTAAGATCACATATGTCACACTGTTATTGATTGATTACAGTTTAGCGTTCAACACCATAATTCACTCCCAAACATCACCAAACTCAGAGGTGGAACAGTCGCACAATTGATAAAGCCACTGTCTCAGAATACTAAATCCCAGGTTCGGTCCTGACCTCGGGTACTGTCTGTGAGGGTTTTACACGTTCTCCCCCAGGGTTTCCTCTGGGTGCTCCAGTTTCTGCCAATATCATTAAAGACACAACACCCTGGCCATGCTCAATTTTTGCTAATACCATCAAGATGAAGGTACAGAAAACTGTAATCACCAAGTTCAAGACTAGCTCCTTCTGAGCGACCATCAGGCTCTTAAACAGTACACAGTACTAATCTCAACAAGTATGATCTTCTATGGACTGTGTCTTTCGTTGCACTGTTTTTTGCACTATTATGGTTATTAATTTTGCTTATTTAGAGCAGCACAGTAGCACAGCTGGTAGAGCTGCTGCCTAACAGCACCAGAGACCCAGGTTCGATCATGACCTAGGGCATTGTCCGTGTGGACTTTGCACACTTTCTTTGGGACCACAAGGGTTTCCTCTGGGTGCACCGGTTCCACATCCGAAAATCATGCAGGGTTCCAGGTTAAGTGACATCCATAAATTGCTCCTAGTGTGTAGGGAGACAGATGTGAAAGTTGGTTAACATAAAACAAGTCTGAATGGATGATCACTAGTGTGGGTAGACAAAAATGCAGGAGAAACTCAGCGGGTGGGGCAGCATCTATGGAGCGAAGGAAATAGGCGACGTTTCGGGTTGAGACCTTTCTTCAGTTGGCGTGGAGTTGGTGGGCATAGTGCCTGGTTCTATCCTGTATCTCTAAAATTAAAACTAAAAAAAAAAAAAATTCTGATTATATTAAATTATGATATATCATTGCATTTACAGGCCTGTTAAGCTGCAGCAAGTAAGAATCTCTTGTTCTGTTGTTGCTACATATGGCAATTAAACACTCTTGACACTTGATTCTTGAAAATGACAATATATGTGTTACGGCCTAAAGTTGTCCCTGAGGTCACCTAAACTACGAACTAAAAGCAAAGTTTAAGAATAAAGAATTTACAGTAGTGCAACAAAAAAGAAATTAACTTCAACTCGTTCCCCAGATGTTGTCACAAGTGGAGATTATTTGTTAAACATCTTATAAATCTGGTGCAGAACAATGATGCACAACTACATCCGTTTCTTCACTTGAATTACTTGTGGTGAAATCAAAATGAATCCAAAACAGAATAAATCGTTCATCTAGCCCTGAAACAGCATTTATCACAAATAGTACAACACACACATCCAACATCAACAGATAATTTGCAATGCCTTTTGATTTCAACAAAAAAGGCAACTAATGAATAAAACAGAAAATATGAAAGTTGCTGACAAAATGCATTTCACTTGCAGAAAACAACATGAAAAGTTGCTGGTATAAATTCAGTTCTGATGAAAGATTATTAACCAAAACCTTTTTTTCTCTCAGATGCTGCATGACCTGCAAATATTTTGAACATTAGCCTTGTGACATAACCATTTTATCTCCATAACTCTTTCTTATCTTTTCCAAATACATTCAATGTTCCATAACATTTAATTCAAATCCTATCGGCCGAGTTTCAGTTGCCCCTACAGCATCTGATTCCTCACAATAAACAATTTATTTACGTCATTTTCCACTCCATTATTTTAACCAAGAAGGTCAATTTTCAGCCAGAACTGGTGTAAACATCATAAAAATCTATTTGCAATATCTATAGGAGTTCATAAGTTATGGACACAGATTTAGGCCATTCGGGCCATTGAGGTGGCCTAATTCTCCAGATGCCCTCCACAGCTGTCTGTGGAACGAATTCCATAGATTTGCCACCCTCTCCATAACTATTTTAAATTTAACAGAATTATGGTTGTAAAAGTTCACGCTAAATACATAAAAAGGAAGAAAATGTCAGAAATATTCAGGCAACATCAGTAGAGAGAGAAAACAGTGAATGGCCTAAATAAATATGAACATGTACTAACTCTGAGATTCCTTCCTCTCACCCATCCACCATTTCCCCTCCACGCCCCCACACTTCTTCTAAACGCAGCAGGGTTTATTTAGATAATTCTCCGTACTCAACAGGTACCTGGAGGTGAGTAGGCCACAGATGTCATGCACTGAGGCCTTACCTTCAAACACTCTGACTACTATAGACAGCTCATTGGTAGCCAAAGCTATAAAAAGTTTGTTAAATCGTTTTTTTTTTTGGTTTTAGACAAATAGAAACATAAACAATATAAAAAGTTAACAATTAACAATATCAACAAAAATTGAATAAAACTGTACGACGAGTTCAGTCAACTGAATCCATTGAATGTATTTATTAAGCATACATCAGTTATCTCAGGCATAAAGCTGAGAGCTGGTCATAACTGCACCTGGTCCTGCTCTTTAAGTTTGCCATGGGCACAATGGTGAGCTGATTGCCCGGAGTGCTGCCATCTGACTATCAGGATATCTCAGATTCCCGTGTTTTGATCGACTCACATGCTTGAAATGCCAACCTATCTCAAGGCTCCATTGTAATTGCTGGCTGTCACTCACCATAGTCTGGCCTATTTTGGACAAAACTTCATTCTTCCACAAACAGAGAACAGACTGTAGTCTCAATTCCAAAACCACCCTGAAGATAACCTTAGATGTATTAAATAATTTATACGTTTTAATTGCCGCAATAATTAATCTAGAAGGAGTTATGTCACTTACAGTTTGTTATAGCCTTCACTTCCTAACCTATGGGCATATTACATAGAAACCCTACAATGTCAGGCTACAGGGACAATGCTGGACTGGCTTCCACAGACATAACCATTTTCAGTCATACAATTGCACCATCCTAGAAATAAAAAAATAAATTAGCCAGAAATGGATTCTACGTGAAGTCCACTGTTTCTAATGAAAAGATTTGGCAATAATGTTTGGAACCATGCTCATCTCACTGCAAGGAAAATGGGAATTTTCTTTAGAAAACAACATCAAAGATCAGAGTTGGTTTGAGTCTACTCACAAGTTAGACAAACAAGAAGTGTTCGGACTGCAAGGTCACAAAGTAGCTTCCATCTCTGATGTACCCTTGCGGAAACAGCTGGAAGAATGATCTCCGCTGGCACGTAATACTGGATTGTGTAAGTCACCACGATCCCAAAGGAGTAAAGGAGTTTCACCAGCTGATATAGCCTAGAGGAAGGAATTAGGAACATGTCACCAAGGCACAGCAGGGTTGAGATGCTTTGGAATGTAATCAGATCCTAGCTGTTTTGTTGTTGTCATTTTGCAACAACAACAAAATTAACCAAGGAAGCACATTTCTTGAACAGTTTCTGGATGAGCAAAATATTTCTTCAACATCACCACTCCCCCCACCACCCCTCCTCTCATCAAACGTAATCTTTCTTCTTCCCAAAAATGTTTATTCTTTGTGCTTAAAGTGGAAAAATAAAATGCTGGAAATAATCTGAAGGTCGTAAATAGCTTTAACACATCAAGCCATTTTACATCAGAACTCCCCTACATTCCTCAACTGAGTACGACCTGCTTTTTTCTGCTGTCATTTCAGATTTTCAACATCTGCAATATTTGTTGCTTTTAGGTTTTTAGACATAGTTTGCACGGCAAAAAGAATCTCGCTAATGATCTCACTGCTCTTCCCTCCAACTATCTTCCCACTCTCCTCCCCTGACATTCGATTCAAAGGCACCAGGCACACTTCATATTCCAGCACTACATCTCGATAACAGTTCCCGTCAGAGGATTGAAAATCCACAGGAACTGCAGATGCTGGTTTAAACCGAAGATAGACACAAAAAGCTGGAGATACTCAGAGGGTCAGACAGCGTCTCTGGAGAAAAGGAATGGGTGACTTTTTGGGTCTGAAGGTCTCGACCCGAAATGTCACCTATTCCTTTTCTCCAGAGATGCTGTGTGACCCTCTGAGTTACCCCAGCTTTTTGTATCTATAGAAGATTGAAAATAGCAGGCCCAAATAAGCAGACAAAGCTTGAGTCAGACTGCGACCGATATCCAACAGAGAGGCCTATTTTGCAACCAGCATGAGCGTTCAATGTCATGTCCTTACCTAGGCATTGAGGCCAAATGTACATTAGAAGTTTAGAAACAAAATTAGGATTAGGTGTCCTCTCCCCTATTCAATGAGATTAGGGCTGGTCAAATTTCCTCAGTCATTTTCTTGTACTGACCTCATCACCTTTGAGTTCCTTATTATCTAAAAAATGATCACCTTGATAACTGAACATTGACTTCTCCAATTTCAGGTAGCCCTTGCCAAAGATCCTATAGCGGAGTAAGATAGACCACTCCTGCTAAATGCAATAGACTGTTGTGTAGTACGCTACGGAGCTGAACGTGGGCCTTTTTTTCATCGATTTCCGTAACCTGACCCGACCCGACTCGCAGTGTAATCAACGTTGCGGGGGAACAGTTTGTGTTACTAAATTAAAATTCTGAAAATGAGGAGAAGATTTTTACCAAATAACTTTTATTTTTAAGGGCATGTTTCCGTAACCGGCTTCTGTCTCCGCACTAGTTATCTTTGCTCTGCTATGGGATCTTTGGTGTGGAGACGGATGCCGGTTACGGAAATGGGGCAGAAAATTACCCATGAATTTGCCCATGACAGTACTACGTCTTTTTCATTGAGTGGTCTATCTTGCCTGCAATAGGATCTTTGGTCCTTGCTTTCTCCCTCCTTCCCCTCCCCTTCCCAGTTCTTCCACAACCTACTGTCTCCACCTCTTCCTTTCTTCTTCCCGCCCCCCTCCCTCACCCCCACATCAGTCTGAGGAAGGGTCTCGACCCAAAACATCAACCATTCCTTCACTCCATAGATGCTGCCTCACCCGCTGAGTTTCTCCAGCATTTTTGTCTACCTTTAAAAAATTATCAATCTCAGTCTTGAATATACTCAAAAGATAGACACAAAAAGCTGGAGTAACTCAGCAGGTCAGACAGCATCTCTGGAGAAAAGGTATCGGTGATTTCTCGGGATGAGACCCTTCTTCAGACTGAGAGTTGGGGGAATTGAATATACTCCTATTCATTTCCTTCTGGGTAAAAAAAAACATTCTCCTCATTGCTGCCCTGATTTTCTGATGTCTAATTTTTTAGATGGTGACCATCATTCTGGACAACTTCAACTCAGGGGAAACATTAACTTTGCATCCACTCCATCAAGCTCCTGAGGAATTCTGTGCATCTCAATAAGAACGTTTCTCATGCTGAATTCTAGAGTATGAACCTGGTCTGCCTAATCATTCCTCAGGCAGCAAGCCTACCATCAAATGATTCGATGTGGTACCCCTTTGCTGCACTTTTCTATTGCAAGCAAATGTTTATTTCGATAGGAAGAGCAGAACAGTGCACAAAGCTCAATATACAGTCTTGCCAGGGCTCAAGCGATTAGAGCAGGGCATTTCTTGAACTCAAATCTTATTGCTACAAAAGCCTTCATACTATTTGCTTTCCTAAATCATTCTTTAATCTACAAATTAACCTTGTGATTCGTGAACAAGACAGCTGAACATCTTTTAACCTCTTATATTTACACTAGCCTTTTTTTCTCCGCCAATGTGGACTATCTCATATTTTCCACATTATAATCCATCTGCCACAACCTTGCCCCATTCACCTTTCCTGATTCTACTCCCTTGAAGATATTGTACATCCTCCTCACAGCCTTCAGCTCCACCGAGCTTTATATCACCAGTAATGTAATGTAGCAACGGTGTTAACATGCTGAAGCACTGCAACACATGAAGAGAATCAAATCATAATTCCTATTAGTTTGTGCACATAGGCAGCCCACTGTTTTGTACCAGCAGTAACAATACTGGAGAAGCGTCTTGACCTGAAACGTCACCCACTCCTTCTCTCCAGACCTGCTGAGTTACTACAGCATTTTGTGTCTACCTTTGATTTAAACCAGTATCTGCAGTTCTTTCCTACACGTAACAATACTTCAACTATTAATTCATTACTTTGAGGCATTCCAGGTTTGAAATATTTTATACAGTAAACCCTTGTTTTAATGGACTTCTTTATAATGGTTTTTGGTTATGATGACGCCATCCACGACTCGTAAGGTGCACCAGCGGACCCTTCTTCACCAGCTGACGCAGCTTTTGTTGCGGCTCACATTGCACCCCTTAGCTGGCGGTGGCTCACATTGCACCCCCTAGCTGTTGCTTTATTCGCTCGGCCTCTCTCCTCCTCCACCACCTCCTCCTCCTTCTCCCCCAGAGTCGCCGACATACTCCACCTGGGAAGATGTCGTCGATTGCAGGGGAGAAGAAAGAGGAGGTGGTGGAGGAGGAAGCGGAGGAGTGGGCAAAGAGACGGAAGGAGGAAGAGGCAGCGGTGGTGCGAGGAGCGGAGCAGGCCGAGGCTGACAGGAGGAAGCGGCAGCATCGGTGCCTAGTTTTAAGGTGAAACAACAAGTACTGGAGTAACTCAACAGATTTAATCAGTCTGACGAAGGGTCCCGATCAGAAATGTCCCTATCCAAAGAACCTGCCGGACCTGCTGAGTTACCCCAGCAATTTGCATCCTTTTGTGTATCAACCAGCATCTGCAGTTCTTTGTTTTATCCACATACAATGATAATACCTTACTCGGTTATAGCAGACAATAACGGACACCATTCCTTCCCCTATAGTCCATTATAACAAGGGTTTACTATGTAAGCATTAATGTTGGGAAAGCCTAATTTGAGCCACCAGTTAGTGTTAAGCAATTAATCATTTAGGGGCCACCGTAGCAGGGAAATAAAATTCATTCCCAACATTTAAGATACTTTAGGATAAGCACATATATGTGCAGGGAACAGAGAGATATGGATTACGTGCAGACAGATATGGGTGTTTCTTGGCATCATGTTTGGCAGAGTCATTGTGGACCTGTTTCTCGCTGTACTGTTCTAGGTTATGTTCCATATGACATGCATCTTATTTTTTCTAATGATACCCATTGCTCTTTATTCTAAAACCCGAGAACACAGGGATTATGCAAATGATTTAAATTACAGCTGCAAGTTATTAAAGCAATGCTAAATAAATATGATCTTACATTTATTTTGATTCACAGATTAACTTCAACCAGGTTTCCGAAATTCCTAGTATAGGAAGGAACTGCAGATGCTGGTTTAAACCGAAGATAGACCCATAAGCTGGAGTAACTCAGCGGGACAGGCAGCATCTCTGGAGAGAAGGAGTGGGTGATGTTTCAGAGACGAAGAAGGGTCTCAACACCCGAAACACCACCAATTCCTTCTCTCCAGAGATGCTGCCTGTCCCACTGAGTTACTCCAGCTTTTTGTATCTACCTTCTCAAATTCCTAAGTAGACGAAAAATGCTGGAGAAACTCAGCGGTGAGGCAGCTTCTATGGAGACAAAGAGTAGGCTACGTTTCGGATCGAGACCCTTCCTCAGACTCAAATTCCTATTTCCTTTGTGGGAATAAAACAATCAATTGGGAGGAGGAAATGTTCTTTTTTTTTGTTGAGCAGTAGCTTATTGTTCAGGGAAAGCCAAAAGATGTTCTTATTATATATATATATATATATATATCCCTCCTCCGGCCACAACCCCCATCCTTGCCGCGTGTTCACCATACCCCCGGACCTCCCCCTCTCCGACACTGAAAGGTTGGTCCTCAGCAGAGGTCTTACCTTTGTCTCCCTCCGTCCCCACCTCAATGAGTTCCGCGCCCACCACGACTTGGAGCTCTTCTACCGTCGCCTCCGCCTCACAGCGTTCTTCCACGGGAAGAAGTCCTCGCCCCCCACTGATGATCCCTTTTCCTGTCTCCAACATACCCCCTCCACTTGGACCCCCCCTCATAGCCTTCCGGCTCTAGAACTATTTATCCAGAACTGCCGTCGGGACATCAACCGCCTTGACTTCTCCACTCCCCTGTCTCACTCCAATCTCTCCACCCCCGAACGTACTGGCATCGACTCACTCTGGAACAACCCAGACTGGGTTATCAAACCCGCCGACAAGGGAGGTGTCGTGGTAGTCTGGCGCGTCGATCTCTACAAAGCGAGGGCCGCGCGCCAACTCTCGGACACCTCCTCCTACTTACCCCTGGATCATGACCCCACTGACGAACACCAGACCACCATCACGAGCACCATAACCGACTTCATCAGCTCCAGCTCCCTACCCACCCGAGCCTCCAACCTCATCGTTTCCCAGCCCCGCACGGCCCAATTTTACCTTCTCCCCAAAATCCACAAACCTGACTGCCCTGGCAGACCCATTGTCTCTGCCTGTTCGTGCCCCACCGAACACATTTCCACATACCTTGACGCCATCCTATCCCCCTTTGTTAAATCCCTCCCCACCTATGTTCAAGACACCTCAGACACTCTCCGTCGGCTCCTCGCATTCCATTCTCCAGGCCCCCATCCTCTCATCTTTACCATGGACGTCCAGTCACTCTACACCTCCATCCCCCACCAGGACGGTCTCAAAGCCCTCCGGTTCTTCCTCGACCAGAGGAGCAACCCATACCCGTCCACCGACACCCTCCTCCGCCTAGCGGAGTTGGTCCTTACCCTCAATAACATCTCTTTTGACTCCTCCCATTTCCTCCAAACACAAGGCGTAGCTATGGGCACACGCGTGGGCCCCAGCTACGCTTGCCTCTTTGTCGGGTACGTCGAACAATCCTTGTTCTCGGGGGCCCATCCCCGACCTCTATCTCCGTTACATCGACGACTGCTTTGGTGTCACCTCCTGCACCCACACACAACTGACTGACTTCATCCATTTCACCACCAACTTCCATCCGGCACTCAAATACACTTGGACCATTTCCGAACACTTTCCCTACCATTCCTTGACCTCACCATCTCTATTGCAGGTGATACACTCCTGACCGACATCCACTACAAACCAACTGACTCCCACAGCTACCTGGACTACTCTTCCTCCCACCCTGCTTCCTGTAAGGACTCCATCCCCTATTCCCAATTCCTCCGTCTACGCCGCATCTGCTCCCAGGATGAGGTGTTCCACACCAAGTCATCACAAATGGCCTAATTCTTCAGAGAACGGGGATTCCCCTCCCCCACTATAGATGAGGCTCGCACCAGGGTTTCCTCCATACCCAGCAACACTGCCTCTCTCCCCATTCCCCCACTCGCAATAAGGGCAGAGTCCCCCTGGTCCTCACCTTTCACCCCACCAGCCGGCAAATACAACACATAGTCCTCCGCCAGTTTCGCCACCTCCAACGTGACCCCTCCACTCCCAACATCTTCCCATCTCCACCCCCCCCCCCCCCCCCCCGTCTGCCTTCTGCAAAGACTGCTCCCTCCGCAACTCCCTTGTCAATTCTTCCCTTCCCTCCCGTTCTACCCCTTCCCCGGGCACTTTCCCTTGCAACCGCAAGAAATGCTACACTTATCCCTTCACCTCCCCCCTCCACTCCTTTCAGGGACCCAAGGAGTTCTTCCAGGTCCGACAGAGGTTCACCTGCACCTCCTCCAACCTCATCTACTGCATCCGCTGCTCCAGATGCCAGATGATCTATATCGGTGAGACCATGCGGAGGCTTGGCGATCGTTTCGCCAAACACCTCCGCTCGGTCCGCAATAACCAACCCGACCTCCCGGTGGCTCAGCACTTCAACTCCCCCTCCCATTCTGTATCCGACCTCTCGGTCCTGGGCCTCCTCCATGGCCAGAGTGAGCAACACCGCAAGTTGGAGGAACAGCACCTCATATTCCGCTTGGGGAGTCTGCATCCTCTGGGCTTGAACATTGAATTTTCTCATTTCTGCTAACCCTTGCTGTCTCCTCCCCTTCCCACCTCTCCCTCAGCCCTCGGGCCCTGGCATTCCCTCTCTCTCTATCTCTCTCCCCCACCCTAGTCGCACTAGCTTCTCATTTTCACACTACAAACAGCTTACAATGGCTTGTTCCTTTTATCATCGATACTTTTTTGCATATCTTTCATTCATTGTTCTTTATCTCTCCACATCACCGTCTATATCTCTCGTTTCCCTGATCCCTGACCAGTCTGAAGAAGAGTCTCGACCCAAAACGTCGCCTATCTCCTTCGCTCCTTAGATGCTGCTGCACCCGCTGAGTTTCTCCAGCCTTTTGTGTACCCCCCTTATTAGTATATACAGGATGCAAATGCAAATTAAATTCACTGTCTTTTTTTTATGCGCTCTATTTTTCTGAAATAATCTGCTAAAAGCGGTGATAGAGATAAAAACAGTTGGGGCATTCAATATGCTACCTTGTATTATAGTGAATGGAGGGCAGTGAATGATTGTGTGTGTGATGCAAACCTAGACAAAAATCACTAGATTTACTTCACGTTGCCCGTTCAAATTCATCATGAGTGCAGTTTTACTTGTTATAGTTTCCAAATCATCCTTTATTTCTTACAAACATCTACATCTGATGTAACAGGACTAATTAACATATACTGTATGCCAATTATACTGATTTTATTGTTACGGAGCATGGAAAGAGCCACTTTGACCGGACTTGCTCACGCCAACCAAGATGCCCCATCCACTGTAGTCCCACCTGCCTGCATTTGGTCCATATCCCTCTAAACCTTTCATATCCATGTACCTAGCCAAATGTATTTTAAATGTTGTTATAGTACCTACCCCGACTACCTTCGTTGGCAGCTCGTTCCAATATACTCACAACCCTCTTTGTGAAAAAGTTGCCCCTCAGCAAATCTTTCCCTTCTCACCTCAAACCTATGTCTTCTGGTTCTTGCTTCCCCTGCGCTGGGTAAAATACTCTGTGTGTTCACCCTATGTATTCACTTCATGATCATAATCTACAGTATGTTCTCTAGTTCTCGATTCCTCTACTCTGGGCAAGAGACTCAGTGCATTGACCCAAACTATTCCTCTCATGATTTTGTTCATCTCTATAAGATCACCCCTCATCCTCCTGCGCTCCAAGGAATGGAGTCCCAACCTGCTCAAACTTTCCATTAAGATCAGCCCCTCGAGTCCTGGCAACATCCTCGTAAATCTTCTCTGCACCCTTTCCAGCTTGACTACAGCATGTTGTTCTACATAAACGTTTTCTGATTCCAGAAAGTTTCACGAAGTGAAAAATTAGCAGCCAGCTTGTTTGGAGAGAATTTGCCCCTTTTAAAAATAATGATAGATGTTGCATTTGATCCAATCTACTTAACTGTGTTAAAAATCTACTTTCAATACAAGTAGGCAAGAAAGCAAACATTTAAAAAATTGATGATTTTTATTAAATTCCCAAATTTTAAAACATAGGCACAAAGACAGGGACAAATAATTGTGCATCTTATACTTTTCTACCCCCTTGCAGACCAATATTCTGACGTGCTACTGCTCTCTGTGGAAGGATCAATAAAAATGGTAATTTTGCATTATCACGGTTGATTTTTCAACACTGTTAATTCTTCAGTTTGAAGTTCTCATTATCCAGGAACTTTACATATTCCTCCCTAATGCATTCACATCAAAGGACAGAGTCGTAAGCATTTCATAACTCCCAAAATGCAGTCAATTATAATTAGTTATTTTATTTCCAAAGGAGATGCTAACCTTCGGTGGGACCCGAAGGACTAAAAATTAAGTTTCAAAATTATTGCTTAAATTGCAAAAAGAAATGAACATACAAACTTTTAATTTCACTCACAATATTGGAACCACATTCTTTTTTTTTACAGAATCAAACAACCTGGCTCGCAAATTAATTTACAAAACACAGCTGAGTCTGATGTACAGGCCAAATTCCAGCTGTTACATGTGAAACACAAAGTGCTGGAGTAAATCGGTGAGTCAGGCAGCATCTGTGAAGGAAATGTCTAGGCGAATGTTTCAGGTCGGGAACATCTTCAGACTGATTATAGTAGGATGGGAGAAAGTTGGAAAGAGAGGTGAGGTCGGGACCAAGCTTGGCAAAGGATAGATGGAGGCAGGTGAGGGGAGTTTGTTTGGCAGATGGATGGATTAATTGACAAAGGCTGGGGATGAAAAGGAGACATCATGGTGTCAGGAAAAGAAGGCAGAGAAATGAAATGTAAAGCCAGGTGGAAGATGATGTTGACGGAAGGTGATGGGGGTTACAGGGTGGGTCATACCAAGTTTCCAATGCTCCATGTCCGATATCTAACAAGTACTTCCAACCAAACCATACCTTCACTAAGTTCCTTTTTTAACCTCCACTGTTCACTGTTCAATAGTGGCCAGGCTCTATCTCATGCTGACACACTACAAACCAGCATATCTCTTCTATCTTCCCCTCCTTTAACACCCCCCCCCCCCCCCCCCCCCCCCCCCAATGTAGTTTGGTCATCTCTATCCCATCCCCATTATCTCCACACCACTTACTCTCTCCACTGCTGTTTATGGCCTTCTACCCAATTTCCTAAAACAATTTGGGATAATTATATATTTTAAGACTGAGTTTTGCTGTCAATACCAAAAGCAATCAAGTGCTGCAGACTTCCAGAATGAAGCTGCCTTCAAGGACAGGTCCCCTTCAAAGACACATTCCCAAGATGGCGCCTGCCTGCGGCGACTTTTGCGGAGCACCAGAACATAAAAGGCTTAAATACAACTTCAACCAACTCACCTGGATCAGGAAAACAGCAGAAAACGGTGCCGTTTCAGACAAGCTGCTTGAGCACCTCAAGGTTCTTGCAATTTCGCGATCTCCCGCAGCTGCGGGAGCCCCGGAGTTTAAATTTTCCTATGCTCGCTGTAAAACTCCCGACCTGACTGAGGATCACAGGTACTGTACCTGGGAACCCCGGGATGCCCTCCAGAGCCGATGGGCTGGATTTTCCAGGAACAATGAAGCTGGAGCTGCAGCTGCCGTCTTTGAAGGAGCTGGAGCTGCTGTCTGTGAAGGTATCCCCCGTTCCAGCGCAGGTCTGCAGAAACAGCAGGTACAGTAAACTCAGAACCTGGAAACAAAGGGGAAGCCTCCATTGTGTCCGGAAACGTGGCCGACGGGCAGGACTTCAGGTCAGACTGAAGCGCAGGGGACCTCGGCCCCCTCTCCCTGCTATCCTACTGGCCAACGTACAGTCCCTTGAAAATAAAGTGGAGGACTTAAGGGCAAGACTACTTTATCAAAGGCAGTTGAGGGAATGCTCTGTGTTCTGTTTCACAGAGACATGGCTCACCCCCAGCTCCCTAGACTCAGCGGTCCAGCCTGAAGGGTTCTCCATCCACCGTATGTACCGTACACTGGCATCTGGTAAAGCGAAAGGAGGGGGTGTCTGCCTCATGGTCAACTCTGCGTGGTGCTCAGACATGGCAGTCCTGTCCAACTCCTGCTCTCCACACCTCGAACATCTGGCGGTGAAGTGCCGTCCCTTCTACCTTCCGAGGGAATTCAGCACCATCATCCTGACCGCGGTCTACATCCCACTCCAAGCAGACGTCCGTCTGGCACTGGAGGAGCTGCACGCCGTGGTCAACAAACACCAGACGTCTTACCCCGAGGCATTTACTACCTTTGCTGGGGACTTCAATAAGGCAAACATAAAGAAATCGCTCCCTAACTTCCACCAACATGTCTCCTGCTGCACCAGAGGAGATCACTGCTACACTGCTCGACCACTGCTACACCACCATCAAGAATGCTTACCGCTCCATCCCTCGCCCTCACTTCGGTAAATCCGATCATACCGCGGTGCTGCTTCTTCCTGCCCACAGGCAGCAATTGAAGAGCGCACCCCCAGAGGTGTGGACAATACAGAGCTGGCCGGGGGGGGGGGCAGAGGAACAACTACAGGACTGTTTGGAGTCTGTAGACTGGGCAATGTTCAAGGACTTGACAACAGACTTGAACGAATACGCCACAGTCGTTACAGACTTCATTAAGAAATGTGTGGAGGACTGCATCCCCACCAAAACCTTCTGAGTGTTTCCCAATCAGAAACCTTGGATCAACTTTGAGATCCGCACTCTTCTGAAGACCAGACATCGGGATTCATGTTTGATGATACAGTGGTCTACAAGAACTCCAGATACAGACCTTGGTAAGGCCATCAAAAATGCCAAAAGGGACTTCTGCTCCAAGCTGGAGGATGAGACAGATGTTCGGCAGCTGTGGCGGGGACTGAATGCAATCACCTCCTACAAGGCAAAATCAGGAGGCAGCTCGAATGTCGGCGAAACATCACTCCCTGATGAGCTCAATGCGTTTTACGCACGCTTTGATAGGGAGAACACCGATGTGCCTTCCCGAGCCCCCATTCGCTGTGATGGTATTTCAGTCCCAGTCACAGAGGCCAACATCAGAAAATGCTTCAGAGGGGTGAACCCTCGAAAAGCGCCTGGATCTGATGGTATACCTGGCCGTGTTTTAAAAACCTGTGCGGACCAACTGGCTGGAGTTTTTACGGACATTTTCTACCTCTCCCGTCTGAGGTCTGAGGTTCCCACCTGCTTCAAAAGGGCATCAATTATACCAGTGCCCAAGAAGCATAAGGTGACGTGCCTCAATGACTATCGACCAGTGGCACTAACGCCTGTGGTGATGAAGTGCTTTGAGAGGTTGATCATGGAGCAAATCAACTCCTACCTCGACAAAAATCTGGACCCACTGCAGTTCGCTTACCGCCACAACAGATCAACGGTGGACGCGATCTAGCTGGCCCTCCACCCCGCTCTGGACCACTTGGACAACAAAAACTCATATGTCAGGCTGTTATTCATTGATTACAGCTCGGCATTTAATACTATCATCCCCTCCAAGCTGGTTACCAAACTCGCAGAACTGGGTCTATACGCATTCCTCTGCAATTGGATCCTCGACTTCCTCATTCACAGACCATAGTCTGTTCGTATTGGTGGAAATGTGTCAGACTCGAAAACAATCTGCACGGGAGCACCTCAAGGCTGCGTGCTCAGCCCCCTGCTGTACTCACTCGATACTCATGACTGCGTAGCCGTTCATAGTGCGAACTCCATCATCAAGTCCGCTGACAACACCACTGTTGTGGGACATATCTCTGATGGGGATGAGTCAGAGTATAGAAGAGAGATAGAGCGACTGTCCATATGGTGCCAGCACAATAACCTGGCCTTCAACACCAGCAAAACCAAGGAACTGATTGTGGACTTTGGAAGGAGTAGGATGGGGACCCACAGTCCCATTTATATCAACGGGTCGATGGTTGAAAGGGTCAAGAGATTCAAATTCCTGGGCATGCACATCTCTGAAGATCTTTCCTGAGAAGATTACGGAGAGTCGGTTTGTCAAGTAGGACTCTCTCTAACTTCTACAGGTGCAAAGTAGAGAGCTTGCTGACCGGTTGCATCGTGGCTTGGTTCGGCAACTTGAGCGCCCTGGAGAGGAAAGACTACAAAAAGTAGTAAACAATGCCCAGTCCATCATCGGCTCTGACCTTCCTTCCATCGAGGGGATTTATCGCAGTCACTGCCTCAAAAAGGCTGGCAGCATCATCAAAGACCCACGCCATTCTGGCCACACACTCATTTCCCTGCTACCTTCAGGTAGAAGGTACAGGAGCCTGAAGACCAGGTTCAGGAATAGCTACTTCCCCACAGCCATCAAGCTATTATACCTGGCTCGGATAAAACTCTGTACATTAATAACCCATTATCTGTTATTTGCACTTCATCAGTTTATTTATTCATGTGTGTATATATTTATATAATGGTATATGGACACGCTGAAGCAAAGCAAGAATTTCATTGTCCTATCAGGGACACATGACAATAAACTCACTTGAACTTGAAGGTCACAGTTCCATATGGCTGGTGCTTTCTCCCAAGCCCAACAGACTTCTATTTATAGACTACAGTTCTGCTTTCTATACCATTATCGCAGACGCCAGCACCATAGTCGGCCAGATGTCAAATTATCACAAGACAAAGTACAATGAAGATTGAGAACCTCGTAACCTAGTGCCAAGACAAAAATCTTTCCCTCAATAACAGGAAGACAAATGATCGACTTCAGGAAGCGAGGCGGTACACATTCATTGACGGTGCCGAAGTAGAGGTGGTCAAAAGCATCAAGTTCTTAGGAGTAAATATCGCCAGCAACTTGTCCTGGACTAGCCATATCAAAGGAATGGCCCAGAAAGCACACCCTGCCCTGTCCTGTCCCTAACAACTCTCACCAACTTCTACAGACGCGCCGTAGAAAGCATTTTATCGGGATGCGCCAATTTGCATGATTTTGCTCCATCCAAGATCACAAGAAATTGCTGAGAGTTGTGGACACAGCCTAGACCATTATGCAAACTACCCTCCCTTCCATTGCCTCTATCTACACTATCTTCACACTATCTACACTTCACACGCAATGATGGCGGCGCCTCGCGGCAGTGGCCTCTGCAGACCGTCTGTCTCTTTTAAATTTTTGTCCTGTTGAGTGTATAGTTTGGTTGTAGTTTATATATTGTTTTTATATTGAGTGACCCGGCCTTTTCCCTGTCGGGTCTCCACTGTCGTTGGGGCCTAGCACCGTGGAGCGGCCTCCAACCGGAACGACCTGGGGGCTCCAGTCACGGAGCCTGCGGACTCACCATCGTGGAACTGGCCGGCTTCGGAGCGTGGAGAGCTGTGATGGCGCGCGGCCTCGGAGCTTCGGAGGCTGCAGCCACTGGCCCGGTGGGCGGTGACATCGGGAGCTCGCGGGTCCCTGGTGGGAGACCGCTTTTCGGAGCTCCCGCAACGGAAACTTCTCCTGCCCGAATTGCGGGGTTGAAAATGACCCAGAGCAGGACGTTACATCGCCCGGCCCGGCCTTAACGGCCGCGGGACTTGCCATCACCCGCTGGGGGCTTTAACATCAGGAAAAGAATGGAAAACAGGGGAGAGACAATGACTTTGCCTTCCATCACAGTGAGGAGGAGATTCACTGTGATAGATGTTTGTTTAAATTGTGTTAATTGTGTGTCTTTGTTGTTTTTGGGGGGGGGGGGGCTTTCTTGTATTACGGCAGAAACCAAATTTCATTTGAACTTAATTTGAGGTTCAAATGACAATAAACAGTATTGTATTGTATTGTATTGCACTCCCTTGGCAAAGCCATCTGCATAATCAAGAACGGGTCCCACTCTGGTCACTCTCTCTTCTCCCCTCTCCCATCAGGCAAGACGTACATCAATGTGAAATTACATATCTCCATCTTCAGAGGCAGTTTCTTCCAAGCTATTATCTGGCAACTGAACCATTCTTTCACCAATTAGACAGTGGGCCTGACTTAACATCTACCTCATAGGAGACCTTTGGACTATATTTAATTGGAATTTATTCGACTTTATCTTGCACTAAACATTATTCCCTTTATCTTGTAACTGACACTGTGGACAGCTTGATTGTAATCATCTACTATATAATCAGTTCACTGACTGGACAGCACACAACAAAATAGCATTTTGTTATACCTTGGTACACAATTACTTGACAATAATAAAGTAAACTTCCTGAACTTCCTATACCCCCGTTCCGATCTAGTACCATCTGTAATGGCAGGATGGCAGCAAGATACAAGTCATCAGGAGGGAAAAAGAAGGCAATGAGACTTTCGCTCATTCAAAATAAAATCCAGATTATAATTAACATTAATTATTCTATAGACAGCAAAATAAAGATCAGGGGGCAGAAGGAACAGAAGGAACTGCAGATATTGGAATCGTGAGCAAAGCACAAAGTGCTGGAGAAACTCAGTAGGTCAGGTGACATTTTGGGTCAGAACCCTTCTTCAGACTGGTGTAGGGGCAGGGAGAAAGATGTAAAAGAGATGGAGGCGGGACAAAGCCTGGCAAGTGATGGGTGGACACATGTGAAGGGGGATTGATGGGTTAAGTAAAGATCAGTACCTTCACAAAGAATTACGGGAGAGACCAAAATGTCTAACATTTAAAAATAAATAATTTCAATCCGATCTCTGTCAAGAATTGTGCACAAACGCATGAATTTATTATCAAGTGCATCTAAAAAAAGATGTACGCTTTGCAGCCCGTAAATAAGTATCCTTTACAGCGCTTCCTAGATTTCTGCATTTATCTGCACAAGTGTGGATGCCAGAAGTCATTGCTCTTGTAGAACTATGAGAGCAATGGGCACTAACATTTTCTGAGCCAATTATGTTCCTGTTCACTCATGCAATTCTCACTCCATCAAGTACATGTACATTAATGTGTCAGTTTAATTTAATCACAGTAAAAATCAGACTTTTGATATCCAACAGACAATTTATTCTCCACCTTTCTGACCTAACAAAATAAAATACAATCCTGAACACAATCTTAAGAATATGCTACTACAAATCGTTCCAGTTCTAATATTAGAGAAATGACACAATTCCCTGATGTTCCAAGAAGAAGGAACTCATAGTTAAGGTTACAATATAAATCAATGAAGTAACTACTTCATGCTCACACTATGATGGCTAACTCGGAAATAACCTGCAAAATCTAATTATTCAAATATAATCTTTAACAACTAATCATTGCAAAGACACAATTATATGTTACTGTGAATACATACCGATATTATCAGTTAGATATAAACAAAAATAATTGTAATAGGCATTCACTCACTAAATTGGTGGGGTTGGGGATAATGAGGAAGGTTGATAAAAGATAAAGCATGAAATAGCTCAGTTGTAAGAATGGGCGGTAAAATGGCAAATGGAGTCATCAAGTCAGAGGGTCATAGAGCACAGAAACAGACCCAACTTGTCCATGCCTACCATGTATTAAATCCTTCCCCTCTCAACTTAAACCGATGCTCTTGAGTACTTGATTCCCCTACCCCTGGAAATAGATTACATGCATCCATACCATCTGTGTCCCGCATGATTTTATATACCTCTCGGATCACCGCTCAGTGTCCTAAGCTCCTAGCCTAACTGACCTCTTCATGTAGCTGTGGCCGCAAATCCAACCAACATTCCCCCGAATCTTCACGTCGCTCTTTGCAGCTTAATGGTATCTTTCCTCTAATAGAGTGCTCAAAACATAACACAATACTCCGAGTGTAGCCTCACCAACATCTTATACAACTGTAATAAAGCATGTCACAGCTTCTCCACTCAATTCGCCGACTGATGAAGGGACCAATAATGCTACGTTCAGGGAGCTATGTACATGTACCCCAAAAACCTGGTGCTCTACTGTTCACAGTGAAGGTCCTGCACTGGTTTGACTTCCCAAAATGTAACTGCTCTCACTTATGTGACGAACTCCATTTGACATTCCTCAACGCATTTGTCCAGCTGATCAAGATCCCGCAGTAAATCGTGATAACCATCTTCGCTGTCTATGATACCACCTATTTCAGTGTCATCTGCAAACTTACTAATCATGCCGTGTACATTATCATCCAAGTCATTGATGTAAATGACAAACAGCAATGAGCCAGCACCACCTGGTGAGACACATCATCAGTCACAGCCCCCCAGACTGAGAATCAACCTTCCACCCAGGGGCAAATCTATTATGAAACTAATAAAGCTTAAGCTTCAGGGCCCCTTATCACGGCTTTAGGAAGCGACTTTAGTCCAGATATTTAAATCAGAATTCCAATTTTTTTGTTCTCCTAGAAATGAGTCTGATTTTTCACCTCACCTCGACTAAACTTCGCCTCACACTTAAACCTCCCACCTCACACATAATCCCCGCCTCAACTAATCGCCGCCTCTCTCCCACTCCCGTGGGGAGGGGCTGTGGGCGGGGGGCTGGGCTCAGGTTCGACGTCAACGTCAGTGCGTGTGTGCCCCTCCCCTCCCACCAGCTCTCTCGGACAATGCGCCTGCGCCGCTCTCAGCCCTGCCCCCCTGGTTGGAGTCATTCTGCTCACGTGAGGTGCCGCCAACGGCCGGGGGGGCTATAAATAGCGGGAGCGGGAGAGAGGCGGCGATTATTGTGTGAATGTGGTTGTGTGAATGTGGGAGTAAGGAGACAGTGAAGCATGTTTTCCTAGAATGTAAAAAGTATAGGGTAGAAAGAAAGGCATTGTTTGCTATACTGACAGGACTTGGAGTTGAGGCGTTTTCTGTTTTATCTTTGTTTGGACACAGTGAGAAACATCAGCTGATATCCAGGGCTGTTCTTCAATTCCTGCATGTTACAGGACTGTATGTAAGAATTTAGTTCAACTTTGACCTGTGGAGGGCAGTAATACGCTTAGCAGCGTCTACACTGCTGGAATCCTATAAGAAGAAGAAGAGGCGGCGATTAGTCGAGGCGCGGATTAGGTGTGAATTTGGAGGTTTAGTTAAATTGAAGTGTGTGTGGGAGGAGTGTGGGTGGGGGTGTGGGCGGAGGGGTGTGTAGACGGGGTGGTGTGTGAGCAGGGGGGCTTGTAGGGGGGAGATGGGTGTGTGGGCGTGGGGGGGGAGTGAGCTTGGAGAAAAGACAGAGGAAAAGCCATAGGGGAGAGAGAGGCATCACAGAGGAAGGGGAGAGGAGCCAGCGAGAGAGACCAGAGGGGTAGTGGCTGGAATTGGCTATGCGATGGGGACTCACAGCAGGTGCTGGTCACTGGTCGTTCTCCTCCACCAGGATCAGAGTCTCCGCTTTCCGTTTGGCGACATCTCCGACTATGGGCTGGGTCTCTGACTTGGCTTGGCTGAGTCTCCAACGCTGGGCTGGGCTGGGTCGGGTCTCCAACGCTGGGCTGCCGCTTGGGGCGGGGCTGCCGCTTGGGGCGGGGCTGCCGCTTGGGGCGGGGCGGGGCTGGGCTGCTTCAGGTCCCTCTGAAAGTACGGTTCGAAACCTCCGCCGGCCATCCTCAGCTCCAGTAAAGATGCGATGGCCTTCCCGGGGAGTGTCAGGGAAAGAGACTAATCTGCATGCCGCTGACTGGCAAAAGAGATCGATCTGCACACGTGCGTTTTCTAAGATTTTTAAACCTCGCTAACTTTTATGACATTCATCCGATCGGAACGAAATTTGGTGGACTCGCAGTACAGGAGAACGGTGAGTGAACTGGCGAAAAATCGTAGCGCAATCGCGAACCGTTTTTGCGCAAATAGAAAGACCGCCAATCCGGAAGATAACAAGATCAGAGTTTCAGTTATGTATAGATATAAGATTATTAAGGGTTTGGACACGCTACAGGCAGGAAATATGTTTCCACTGCTGGGAGCGTCCAGAACCAGGGGCCACAGTTTAAGAATAAGGGGTAAGCCATTTAGAACGGAGATGAGGTAGCAATGTTACAACATTTTGAGATTTTAAAAATCAAGTCTGCAATTTATCCCATCAGATAAAGCATAAAAAGAAGTTTAATTTGACACCTAATTCACTTTCATATCTTCAGTATTAAAACAGTTATGGTCATTTTCATACTTGGAAATTAGCATCTTGTTCCCCATTGCCTTTCCATTGACTTTACACAAAAGCTGTGATCTAGAAAAGTCAAAAGCCCATAACTTTCTTAAAAATTAAGAGAACTCAATGAAATGTTCAGTTATTATAGATTGAAGCATTCTGAAACAAATATGAAACAATATTACTTGGATGACCAGAAATTAAAGCATATAATTAGTTAGTTATCTAATTGTAGCTAATTACAAAATTCAATTTCTAGATCTAAATATCTATCAATTTCTTAAGAAATTATAAACATTTTTAAATTGCCTAAGTGTCCAAATAACATTCACACAATAATCCACAATATAACATGATTTTAAAATCTCATTTTCATGAATTTATAGGCCAAATGGAAGGAATTTAGTGTTTAATGCCTGTAAATGAATGGCCATTTAAATTCAACTTACGAGTGGGTTTTAGTGGAATGCGGTGGATTAGAACGTTGCGGTTTGCGCTGAAGTCGGCAGGGAAAATACAGCCGGTTCATACATTTTTTTTTGTCCCCTTCTCGCAACATGAAAATGTGATTAAATGCTTCCTAAAAAACAAGTTTTTATGTAAAAATAAACTGTGTCGCTTCTTTTATTGCCTACGTTAGGTCCGTTCTGCTGTCAGCGTTCAGAGTTTTTGAAGATGATTTTTAAACTACTCTAGTTAATAAATAATGTAGCGTAGTTTAAAAATAACTTCATGAATGAAATGTCGGAGCGATTTCTCTTTAGTGACGAAATCGCCCGACATGGATCGATTTGGACTGTCTAGGGAAAAACGGGATTTTAAACCCACCCCCCTCTGAAAGGCGCCAAAGTCACGCACATGGGGAGTGGCAGAACTGCAGCGCTGCTAAAGGTAGGTATTGTAACATTCCTAGATGAGGAAATATTTTTTCACACCGAGAGTTGTGAATCTGTGGAATTCTCTGGCTCAAAAAGGCAGTGGTTGCCAATTCTCTGGAGGCTTTCAAGAGAGAGATAGATACTCTTAAAGATAACAGAGTCAAGGGATATGGGGAGAAGGCAGGAATGGGGTACTGATTGAAGATGATCAGCCATGATCACAGTGAATGGCGGTGCTGGCTTGAAGGGCCGAATGGCCTACTCCCGCACCTATTGCTTTTTCATGAAATATATCTTTTGGGGTTAATTTACTGCAATGTGTTAGAAAAATTCTAAGCTTCTGTTATGTAAACTACCAGCAGAAAGCTTGAGAATCACTTCCAATTTATTGAACATGCAGGAGCGTTGCCCCCTGAACGCCCACCAGGGCGCTGCCCCTGGACCCCGCCGGGGGCCTAGCCAGCCTCGTGGACCCCCGACCAATAGTTCCTACTTTTTTTCTGGAGGTGAATATCATGTTTAGTCCACATTGCTTAAAAATTTTGGGTTTACTGTATGAGAAGGGGTGTAAAAATAATAATATTAATAATATAGTGTAATTCATACAAACAAATAGTTAAAATAAAAATTAAAGTATCATGTAGGCTAGCTGCAAATGAAAACATGTTCAAATTAAGAATGTTTCATTATGAATATATTTAATATAAATAATTATAAATAATTTAAAACACCATTAACATTTATGACAGAAATAAAAAATTCTGGTGATCTGTCCTGGACAACCCCATTGAAGACGATAAAACTGGTTACCCAGACCTCAATGCTGGTTACGAAGGGGCCCCCTAACAGTTCAAGCATCAGGGCCCCAAAAATGTTGGTCCACCATTGCTTCCACAACAACCTTGCTTCCAAACAAAAGCCCATTCTGCATCCAGTCAGTTAGCTCTCTCTGAATCCCATGTGACATAATCGGCCAATGCAGTCTATCATGCAGAACCTTAGCAAAGGCCTTGTCCATTTGAATTACATCTCCAACCGTGACCGTCTTCAAAAAAAACGTTCTCCCATGCACAAAACCATGCTGACTGTCCCATACCAACCTCTTTATTTCCAAATGTACGCATATCTTATACATCACAATCCTCCTCTTATTTATCTACCACAGATGTTAAGCTACCAGGTTTATAGTTCTAAAGTTTTTCTTTGCAGCCCTTCTTAAAAAGCCACATTCAAGCGTGAGGTGTTACACTTTAGGATGACAAATGCAAGGGTACAATACTAAGTAAATGCCAGGACCTTAAGGAAAATAAATATACAGAGCAACCATGGAGTGCAACCCCATAGCTCATTGGAAGTGGCAAAAATAACTGGATTGGATGGCAAAGAAAGTATACTGTATGACTGCCTTCATCGGAAGAGCGGGTCTCGTGTTGTCGACCTCACCGTGGTGAGCCCTGTCATCTGACCTCAGTCAGGCCAATGACAACTAACAGAGACAACAGCAGCGCCACAGCTTAGCGCCAACCCGGAGCATGCGGCTTTTTTAGCGCGGGCACCTACGGATGTCAAACCGGATGGCATCACCCTGCTGCAGACTTATGTTGCCTCAAACGCAAGAAGAAGACGATCAGAAGAGCATTGAGTATAGAGGCAGGGAAGTCATGGTGTAGTTGGATAAAACTTTGGTTTAGCCACATTTGGAGTATTCCGTGTAGTTCTACTCACAATTTAGGCAGGACATAGAAACGTTGGAGAGGATGTAGAGAGGATGTTGCCTGGATGCAGTGTATTAACTGAAGTCAGAGGTTGAACAAATTTTTGTACTAGAGTGCCTGATAGAATTATATAAAATCACAAGGCAGAGGTAGAATATATATTAAGAGTCTTGATCCCCCAGATGGAAATGTCACATATTAGAGGGTGTCGGTATAAAGTGAGATTGAGCAAGTTTCAAGGAGATTTACCAGGCAGGTTTTTAATCGTGCAGAGAGTGGTAAGTGCCTGGAAGGCCAGGTGAGGTGGTGGAAGGCGATACAGCAGCAAGGCATTTAGACAGACACATGAACAGGCAATGAATAGGGAGGTATAGAACATATGTAGGCAGCTGTTTAGCATCATAGTGCAGACATGGAGGACCGAAGGGTCTGTTCCTCTGCTGTACTTTTCTATGTTTATCAATTGAGCTCAGTTGCTGGATTTAAGGAAATAATTACAACTGGTGCTCAACAAAATTGAAAAATACAGCAACCAGCACCTTAGAGCTGCTACATCACACCACGTTGTATTGGTCCTATTCTCTATCCACATGTACAATTGCCATGAACAGGATATCTAACACTAATAAATTTTCTCATCCAAGTCTCATTCAACTCTGCACATGCATCTGCCCCAGTCTAGCTCAAAATGCCTCTCCAGCACATAATCGCATGCATAAATAATGAAAAAGGTAATAAAAAAATATTTTGTCCTTCTCCTTTCTCATTTGCCTGCTGTGGTCTATCAAATGAAGAAATTCATTATGAGCAGCACAGCAAACAATTCAATTCATAATTTCCACAATGGAAACACGCAATTATTTCGTTCCTTCGAGACACAGAATGATACAGTGTGGAAACAGGCCCATTGGCCCAACTTAGAAACATAGAAACATAGAAATTAGGTGCAGGAGTAGGCCATTCAGCCCTTCGAGACTGCACCGCCATTCAATATGATCATGGCTGATCATCCAACTCAGTATCCTGTACCAGCCTTCTCTCCATACCCCCTGATCCCTTTAGCCACAAGGGCCACATCTAACTCCCTCTTAAATATAGCCAATGAACTGGCCTCAACTACCTTCTGTGGCAGAGAATTCCACAGATTCACCACTCTCTGTGTGAAAAATGATTTTCTCATCTGGGTCCTAAAAGACCCCTTAACCTTAAACTGTGACCCCCCCTTGTTCTGGACTTCCCCAACATCGGGAACAATTTTCCTGCATCTAGCCTGTCCAACCCCTTAAGAATTTTGTAAGTCTCTATAAGATCCCTCCTCAATCTTCTAAATTCCAGCGAGTACAAGCCAAGTCCAGTCTTTCTTCATATGGAAGTCCTGCCATCCCAGGAATCAGTCTGGTGAACCTTCTCTGTACTCCCTCTATGGCAAGAATGTCTTTCCTCAGATTAGGAGACCACATGCCCACATAACTTGCCCTCATCGGTCAACAATGTCCCATCTACACCAGTCCCACTTGCCTGCACTTGGTCCATATCCCTCGAAACCTGTCCTATCCATGTACCTGTCTGTTTCTTAAACAATGGGATAGTCCCAGCCTCAACTACCTCCTCTGGCAGCTTGTTCCATACACACGCCACCCTTTGTGTGAAAATGTAACCCCTCAGATTCCTAATAAATCTTTTCCCCTTCACCTTGTACCTATGCAGGGCTCGAAATTAACGGGTTGCCCGGGTGCCAATTGCAACCTACAGTCCCGTCGGGCAACCTGAAAGCCATGCCATTTTGCCCAGCTTGGCAAGCACCCGGGACACCTATCGTTTCATTCTGAGTTGGCCCCCTCTCTGTCACTCTCTATCTCCGCCCGCCATTCGTGTCCGGGTCTCGGCTCTCGGCTCTCGGGTCTCAGCTTGGCACGGCAGGCCGCCTCATACATGCGCACTGCCACGGCCTGCACATCCTCCCCATGGACATGTGCACAACAACGGCCAGCACACATCGGCCGTGGTTGTGCGCATGTGCCGCCCTGCGACCGCTGAAAACCAACGCAGAATTACTCCCTGGAGCTGTAGTAACTGCCTGGAGTAACTCTTGCTTCTTGGTCCTCCAAAAATATTCCAAATGGAATTTAAACTGGAATGGACCCACCACAACCAAACTCCAGAAAAATAACAGCCTATTGTATTTTATATGTTTATTTATATGTTTATATTATTTATATAGAACACACTGAACTTTTATCTCCTGTTCTGTATTATGTTTATATTCTGTTGTGCTGCAGCAAGCAAGAATTTCAATGTCCTATCTGGGACACATGACAATAAAACTCTCTTGACTCTTGAATTGGACTTAAGCAAAAAAGAGTTCTTGGGAAAAAAGAGCTACCTCAAATATAGTTGCGTCTGGTTGGGTACCTTTGGTAGGGTGAAGACTATTCCACGCTTTAATTGTGCGGAGGAGCTGCCAGCATCTCTGGATTGAAGAAATTGGGTGACGTTTCGGGTAGAGACCCTTCTCTAGATTTCCTCTGGTTTCAGTGTTTTTAGTTTAATTTAAAGATACAGCATGGAAACAGGCCCTTCGGCCCACCGAGATCACGCCGACCACCGATCACCCGTACACTAGTTCTATTCCACACATAACTCAAGAGTCAAGAGTATTTTATTCTTTCACGTCCCAGTTAGAACAATGAAATCCTTACTTGCAGCAGCACAACAGAATATATAAACATAGTACTCTGTAAACAATGTTATAAACGAGAAAACAAAACTCCATACAGACAGCACCCATATTCAGGATCAATTCCGGGTCTCTGGCAATTTTAGGCAGCAACTTTATGTCCAATGTATTGCCCCATAGTCTTGAACTGAATTAAAACATACAGTAGCTATAAAGGGGGACATAGTGTCACTTAGAGATTTAAGACTAAAAATGGATAGTTTCTTTTTTTTTAGTAACCAAAGTTATGAACGTATAATTTTTTGTGTGTTAGAAAATAAAATATAGTGGCTCAGCTGGTGGACTTGCTGCCTCACACGCCAGAGATCTGTGTTCGATCCTGTTCTCGGGCACTGTCTGTGTTGAATTTGCACATTCTCCCTGCAAGCATGCAGGTTTCCTCCCACATCCCAAAAACACAATGGCTTTGTAGGTTAACTTGTCTCTGTAAAATTGCCCCCAATGTGTAGGGAGTCGGTGAGGAAAGTGGGATAACAGAACTGGTGTGAATGGGTAGACAAAAATGCTAGAGAAACACAGCAGGTGAGGCAACATCTATGGAGCGAAGGAAATAGCGGACGTTTCGGGTCGAGACCCTTCTTCGGACTGATGTGAGGGTGCGGGAGTTGGGGGGGGGAAGGGAAGAAGAACGGAAGAGGCGGAGACAGTGGGCTGAGGGAGACCTGGGAAACGGTGGGGAAAGCAGGGACTACCTGAAATTGGAGGTCAATGTTCATACCACTGGGTGTAAACTACCCAAGCGAAATATAAGGTGCTGCTTCTCCAATGTACGGTGGTCTCACTCTGGCCACGGGGGAGGCCCAGGACAGAAAGGTTGGATTCGGAATGGGAGGGGGAGTTGAACTACTGAGCGACCGGGAGATCAGGTTGGTTATTGCGGACCGAGTTGAGGTGTTGGGCGAAGCGATCACCAAGCCTACGTTGGGCAGCTGACACCTAGAGCTGCGGATGCAATAGATGAGGTTGGAGGAAGTGCAGGTGAATCTCTGCCGCACCTGGAAAGACCTGAATCCTTGAATGGAGTCAAGGGGGGTGGTAAAGCGACAAGTGTAGCATTTCCTGCAGTTGCAAGGGAAAGTGCCAGGGGAGGGGGTGGTTTGGGTGGGAAGGGGCGAATTGAGTTACGGAGGGAGCGGTCTTTGCAGAAAGCCGACAGGGGAGGAGATGGGAAGATGTGGCCAGTGGTGGGATCCCGTTGCTAGACAAAGCTGGGGAATATCAGCGGGTGAGGAAGCATCTATGGAGCAAAGGAATAGGCGACGTTTCGGGTCGAGACCCTTCTTGAGACTGATGTCAGCAGGGGTGGGGGGCGGGAAAAAGAAAGGAAGAGGCGGAGATAGTAGGCTGTGGGAGAGCTGGGAATGGGAGGGGAAGGAGGGAAAAAGCAAGGACTACCTGAAATTGGAGAAGTCAACATTCATACCACTGGGGTGTAAACTACCCAAGCAAATATGAGGTGCTGCTTCTCCAATTTACAGTGGGCCTCACTCTTGCCATGGAGGAGGCTCAGGACAGAAAGGTCGGATTCGGAATGGGAGGGGGAGTTGAAGTGCTGAGCCACCGGTGAATCAGGTTGGTTATTGCAAACTGCGTGGAGGTGTTGTGCGAAGCGATCGCCAAGCCTGTGCTTGGTCTCAACCGAGGTTGATCATGCACTGAATAATCCAACCAGATTTTTGTTTGGAAGTGGAAAGAGATAATAGAAATTGCATTCATTGCAACGTGTAAAAAGAGATGAGATACTGTATTGTAATTTTGCTGCATGTCATTGTGGTATATATCATGTCTTGATTGGTGAATATATTTAGTTTGTGACTTTATTGGAAGCAGAAATAATATGTGAATGCTTCATTGACCATAATTCCGAATGGTAACTACGCACTTCGTCCGAGCACATTATCGCACGCGTCATGCAATGACCACCTATACTGTCATTTGGCAACTTAAAAAGCTGCCGAGGTTGCCCGGCTGGTAACAGGGGAAAAAAGTTAGGTGAGAGCCCTGCTATGTACTCTGAGCAAGAGACTGCATCCTTGAAACATCGGTTCCAATCACCAAGCACAAAAGTAATTTGGAAAATGCACAATAAACTGTTAGATGTGGCACAATAATCTTATGGATTTCTTGCAGAAATTGTATTTGGTTAAGATATGTTCAGAACTCACAATAACTTGGAAAATATATTACCCTTGGTTGGCATGAACAACATGGATTTAAAGACATGGAGGTAAACCTGGCTGAAACATCAAACAATGTAAATTTGAACAGACACTTGGAGTTGAACAAATATAGAAACATAGAAATATAGGTGCAGGAGTAGACCATTCCACCCTTCGAACCAGCACCCCCATTCAATATGATCATGGCTGATCATCTAAAATCAGTACCCCATTCCTGCTTTTTCCCCATATCCCTTGATTCCTTTAGCCCTAAGAGCTACAATGTTTGGGACAAGACCCATCATTTATTTGCCTTTGTATTCCACAATTTGAGATTTGTAATGGAAAAAAATCACATGTAGTTAAAGTGCACATTGTCAGATTCTATTAAAGGGTAATTTTATACATTTAGTTTCACCATGTAGAAATTACAGCAGTATTTATATATAGCCCCCCCATTTCAAGGCACCATAATGTTTGGGATACATGGCTTCACAGGTGTTTGTTACTGTTCAGGTGCATTTAATTGCCTCTTTAATGCAGGTATAAGAGAGCAGCCACCTACTATTTCCTCCAGTCTTTCCAACCTTTGGAAACTCTTATTGCTGTTTATCAAAATGAGGACCAAAGTTGTGCCGATGAAAGTCAAAGAGGCCATTATGAGACTGAGAAACAATAATAAAACTGTTAGAGACATCAGCCAAACCTTAGGCTTACCAAAATCAATTGTTTGGAACATCATTAAGAAGAAAGAGAGCACAGGTGAGCTTACTAATCGCAAAGGGACTGGCAGGCCGAGGAAGACCTCCACAACTGATGACAGAAGAATTCTCTCTATAATAAAGAAACCCCTCCAACCACCTGTCCGACAGATCAGAAACAATCTTCAGGAGTCAGGTGTGGATTTGTCAATGACCACTGTCCGCAGAGGACTTCATGAACAGAAATACAGAGACTACACTACAAGATGCAAACCATAGGATGGCCGGGTTATAGCTTGCCAAGAAGTACTTAGAAGAGCAACCACAGTTCTGGAAAAAGGTCTTGTGTGCAGATGAGACGAAGATTAGCTTATATCCGAGTGATGGCAAGAGCAAAGTATGGAGGAGAGAAGGAACTGCCCAAGATCCAAAGCATACCACCACATCTGTGAAACACAGTGGTGGGGGTGTTATGTCCTGGGCATGTATGGCTGCTGAATGTACTGGATCACATCGCCATTGATGATACAATTGCTGATGGTAGTAGCATAATGAATTATGAAATGTATAGACACATCCTATCTGCTCAAGTTCAAATAAATGCCTCAAAACTCATTGGCCGGCGGTCCATTCTACAGCAAGACAATGATCCTAAACATACTGCTAAAGCAACAAAGGAGTATTTCAAAACTAAAAAACGGTCAATTCTTGAGTGGCCAAGTCAATCACTCGATCTGAACCCAATTGAGCTGAAGAGAAAACTGCTAATCCTTTTATATGCTGAAGAGAAAACTGAAGGGGACTAGGCCCCAAAACAAGCATAAGCTAAAGATGGCTGCAATACATGACTGGCAGAGCATCACTAGAGAAGACACCCTCAACTGGTGATGTCCATGAATCACAGACTTCAAGCAGTCATTGCATGCAAAGGATATGCAACAAAACACTAAACATGACTACTTTCATTTACATGACATTGCTGTGTCCCAAACATTATGGTGTCCTGAAATGGGGGGACTATGTATAAACACTACTGTAATTTCTACATGGTGAAACCAAAATGTATAAAAATGGCCTTTAATAAAATCTGACAATGTGCACTTTAACCACATGTGATTTTTTTATATTACAAAATTCAAATTGTGGAGTGCAGAGACAAATAAATAAATGATGGGTCTTCGTCCCAAATATTATGGCGGGCACTGTAGATCTCTCTCTTGAAAACATCCAGTAAATTGGCCACCACTCCCTTCTGTGGCAGAGAATTTCACAGATTCACAACTCTCTGGGTGAAGAAACTTTTCCTCATCACAGTCCTAAATGGCCTGCCCCTTATTCTTAACCTGTGACCCCTGGTTCTGGACTCCCCCAACATCAGGACATTTTTTCCTGCATGTAGCCTGTCCAATCTTTTATAAGGATTTTATATGTTTTTATAATATTCCCTCTCATCCTAAATTCCAGTGAATATAAGCCCAATCGCCCCATTCTTTCATCATATGTCAACCCCGCCATCCCGAGAATTAACCTGGTGAACCTACGCTGCACTCCCTCAATAGCAATAATGTCCTTCCTCAAATTAGGCCAAAATTGCACACAATACTCCAGGTGTGGTCTCACCAGGGCCCTATACAACTGCAGTAGGACCTCCTTGCTCCTGAACTCAAATTCTCTCGAAATGAAGGCCAACCAATTGGCTTTCCTTACTGCCTGCATGCTTACTTTCAGTGACTGATGTACCCAGGACTCGTTGCACCTCTCCTTCTCCTAATCTGACATAATTCAGATAATAATCTGCCTTCCTGTCCTTGGCACCAAAGTGGATAACCTCACATTTATCCACATTGTACTGCATCTGCCATGCATCTGCCCACTCACCCAACCTGTCCAAGTCACGCTTCATCATCAAGGCCCTTCATTTACTCCAGGACCTCCGTTTTCTAGGTCCCCATTCCCTCATCTTCACCATGGATGTCCAGTCACTCTACTCCTCCATCCCCCACCAGGAGGGTCTCAAAGCCCTCTGTTTCTTCCTCGACCGCAGAACTAACCAATCCCTGTCTACTGATACTCTCCTCCGCCTAGCGGAGCTGGTCCTTACCCTTAATAACTTTTCGTTTGACTCTTCCATTTCCTCCAAATACAAGGCATAGCTATGGGCACCCGCATGGGCCCTAGCTATGCCTGCCTCTTTATAGGGTACGTCGAACAATCCTTGTTCGGGGCGTACCATGGCCCTATCCCCAAACTCTACCTCCGCTACATCGACGACTGCATTGGTGCCACCTCCTACACCACACACAACTCACTGACTTAATCCATTTCACCACTAACTTCCATCCGGCACTCAAATACACCTGGACCATTTCCGACATTTCCCTACCATTTCTTGACCATCCTATCTCCATTGATAGACTACTGACCGACATCCACTGTAGACCCACTGACTCCTATGGCTATCTGGACTACACTTCTTCCCACCCTGCTTCCTGTAAGGACTCCATCCCTTACTCCCAATTCCTATGTCTGCGCCGCAACTGCACCCAGGATGAGGTGTTCCAAACCAGGGCATTGGAGATGTACTCATTCTTCACGGAACGGGGATTCCCCTCTTCCACTATAGATGAGGCTCTCACCAGTGTCTCTTCTATACCCCGTGAGCCGCTCTCACTCCCCATCCCCCAACTCGTAACCAGGGCAGAGTCCCGCTTGTCCACACCTTCCACCCTACCAGCCATCACATTCAACAAATAATCCTCCAACATTTTCGCCACCTCCAACGTGATCCCACCACTTGCCACATCTTCCCATCTCCGCCCCTGTCTGCTTTCCGCATAGACCCCTCTCTCCGTAACTCCCTGGTCGATTCGTCCCTTCCCACCCGAACCACCCCCTCTCCGGGCACTTTCCCTAGCAACCGTAGGAAATGCTGCACTTGTTGCTTTACCTCCCCAATTGACTCCATTCAAGGACCCAAGCCGTATTTCCAGGTGCGGCAGAGGTTCATCTGCACCTCTTCTAACCTCATCTATTGCATCCGCTGCTCTAGATGTCAGCTGCTCTACATCGGTGAGACCAAGCGTCAGCTTGGCGATCGCTTCGCTGAACACCTCCGCTCGGTTCGCAATAACCAACCTGATCTTCCGGTGGCTCAGCACTTCAATTTCCTCTCCCATTCCAAATCCGACCTTTCTGTCCTGGGCCTCCTCCATGGCCAGAGTGAGGACCACTGTAAATTAGAGGAGCAGCACCTCATATTTCTTGGGCAGTTTACACCCCAGCGGTGTGAACATTGACTTTTTTCATTTTTCACACAGAGAGTGGTGAATCTGTGGAATTCTCTGCCACAGAAGGTAGTTGAGGCCAGTTCATTGGCTATATTTAAGAGGGAGTTAGATGTGGCCCTTGAGGCTAAAAGGATCAGGGGGTATGGAGAGAAGGCAGGTATAGGATACTGAGTTGAATGACCAGCCATGATCATATTGAATGGCGGTGCAGGCTCGAAGGGCCGATTGGCCTACTCCTATTTTCTATGTTTCTATGTTTCTATGACTTCTCTAATTTCAGGTAGTCCCTACTTTCTCCTCCCCTTCTCAGCTCTCCCTCAGCCCACTGGCTTCACCTCCTCCTTTCTTCTTCCCGTCACCACTCCTCCCCCCCCCCCCCCCCCCCCCCCCCCATCTGATAAGGGTTTCGACCCGAAACAGTGCCTATTTCTTTCGCTCCATAGATGCTGCCTCACCCACTGAGTTTCTCCAGCATATTTTCCTATCCAAGTCACCCTGCAGCCTCATAGATTCCTCATCGCAGCTCACACTGCCACCCAGCTTTGTGTCATCCGCAAACTGGGGATGTCACATTTAATTCCCTCGTCTAAATCGTTAATATATATTGTAAATAACTGGGGTCCCAGCACCGAGCCTTGCAGCATTCTGCCACGGACCCGTAAATTCCTACTCTTTGCTTCCTGCCTGCCAACTTGTTCTCTGTCCGTGTCAATACCCTACCCCCAATACCATGTGCACTAAGTTTGCCCACTAATCTCTTGTGTGGGACCTTGTCAGAGGCTTTTTGAAAGTCCAGATACACCACATCCACTGTCTCTCCTTATCCATTCTCCTTGTTACATCCTCAAAAAATTCCAGAAGATTAATCAAGCATGATTTCCCCTTCATAAATCCATGCTGACTTTGACCTACCCTGTCGCTGCTTTCCAAATGCGCTGCTATGACATCTTTAACAATCGACTCAAGCATCTTCCCCACTACCAATGTCAGGCTAACTGGTTTATAATATCCCGTTTTCTCTCTCTCTCCTTTCTTAAAAAGTGAGGTTACATTGGCTACCTCCAGTCCACAGGAACTGATCCAGAGAACATTGGAAAATGATCACCAATGCATCCACAATTTCTAGGGCCACCTCCTTGAGTACTCTGGGGTGCAGACCATCAGGCCCTGGGGATTTATCTGCCTTCAGTTCCAACAGTTTAGCTGACACCATTTCCTAACGTGGATTCCCTTCAGTTCCTCCCTCCCACTAGATCCTCGGTCCCCTTGTATTTCTGGGAGATTGGTTCTGTCTTCCTTGGTGAAGACAGAACCAAAGTATTTGTTTGGTGATGACAGAACCAAACATTGGTTTTACTGTTCTGCCATTTCTTTGTTTCCCATTATAAATTCAACTTGAATATCTTGAACAGTATCAATATACATAAAAACATGTCCGAATCTCACCAGTTTACAAGAAACACTGAACATTTCTCTCTCTGAAACAGTGGTGTGCAAATTTCGCCTATGGATCCAATTCAAGTAAAGGGCCTGTCCCACTTAGGCGACTTCTTTTGCGAGTGCAGACAACTGTCACAGTCTTGTTGAATCGCCAAAAAGTGAATGTATCCAACGCATCGTACGACTATGTAGAAGACAAGCTACGACTATCTACGACTTAATCGCCGATGCACTCGTGACAATTGGCGACCCAATAGTGGGGACTGAAGACGACCACCTTTGACTTACAGACAACTACACCCACGATCACAGAAAGCAAGCTCCGACTGGCTACGACTCTATAGTCGCAAGATCAGCTAAAAAAAGTATTTTTCAAACATGTTCTTTTAAATTCAGTGTATTGTTTGTTTTAGTGTAAGATTTATTGAGATGTATAAAAATAAAATCCTTTTAAATGCAGTGCATTTGAAGTGGTGTCTATTTTCATCAAAATAAATGTAAAAACTTTAAATACAGTGCATTCCTTCCTTGCATTTGTGTGGGTTTCAATTATCTAAATATATGAGAAATGAAATATGAGAAATAAGTGATGACATGAGGGACTAGTATGATAACATGGTGACCCCACTACCACTGGACCTACGACTACAAAAAGTATCGATTTTCTCCATGGCGACCAAGTTTTGGTCGCAGAAAATGTTTCAACATGTTGAAAATTTTTTGCTGACCATAATGAGGCCACGACTAGTTCCCAGAAAGCGGGAACTCCTACCGACCATGAAGGAGACCACCTGCGACCATGTGGTGACCATGTGGCGATCTTGTGGCGAGCGCAGAGTCTCCTGCACTCACTAAAGTGGTCGCCTAAGTGGGACAGACCCTTTAGTATTTGGGGAACAAAAACAATAAAATCAGGATAAGCTCTTCATAAAATTAGGTCTATGAATAACACCAGTGCACTGGTTCCATGACTCACTTTACTTTGCAAAAACATGTATTATGGAACCAAACAAACTGAAAACCTACTAAAAAATGTGAATGCTCAGTGTACAAATCCCTATGATAATGACTTCAAATTAATTACAATTCTATCTGCAACCAAACTGGCCCAACAGCATTCCTCTGAAATGCAAAAGTCAGAAAAATACATTGCACACATGGATATCCCATCATCCGCCCTCATCTCTAGTATAAGAGAACAACAAATTATTCCTTGATGTCACAAGGAGGAAATTCAGCCCGTGTTTTAGAAGCTGTGCTTCAATTCTGACCTTTCTCTTTTGCTCTGAATTAACTCCCCAGGTAGTTTCCTCTTTCTATTCTCTATTGCTGTTTGAATTTTCATTTTGATTCTTCTGCAAATATAGTTTTTTCCCCTCACTCCTTGCAATTTCTATGCTTATTTTTTCCATTGTTATATCTATAAATAGTACTCTTCCACAGGCGTGTACACAGCTGAACTCTCACTTTTACTGATATGCATTAAGTTCCTTATTTGGGTATAATTGGAACAGATAATTCGGGCTCTCAAGCATGCTCCTCAATTCAATGGGATCATGGCTGATTTTCTGCTTTGACTCAATTATCCCTCAATTCCCCTAATATCCAAAAATCTATCTATCCATGTTTCCAATCAAATAAATGAACAAACCTCCAGAGGTCCCCAAGGTAGAGCATGCCAAAGATTTACAATCTTCACTTCAATTCTCACCTCTGTGCTAAATGTCCTATTCCTCATTTTAAGACCGAGACTGCTGGTTCTAATCTTCTTTGTCCAAGAAGAATTTACCCACATCAATCTTTTCAAGGTCACTTTGCACTTTGAGTGCTTTAATTAGGTCACTTCTTGTTCTTCTAATCTCTAGAGAATAGAGGATTATTATGATCAATCTATCCCCGTATGACAGATCTGCCATTTTAGGAACCGGTCTGATGAACCTTCACTCCTCCTCCTCTATACCTACTTTAGTTCAGGCAAAGTAACCAAAACTACATACAATATACCAGATGTGGTCCCACTGAGGCTCTATTAATATTAGCAAGCACCACAAAAAAATATATAGATTAATAACTACTGGCTATTCTCACTTGTTTACAGAATAGCCTCCAATCATTTAAGATCAATCTTTAGAGGGAGAAAAGTTTTCATCTCTTTTCTGACACATTCCTAAATATTAAATCTTGCAAGTTTATTATTCTGTACTCATCTGCTCAATAACAGGAGGTCAATAATTTATTAACTGGATTATAGCCCTGTCGAGGGGTGCGAGTCCACCCACGAGTGACCCCAAGTGAACGAAAAAAAACAGACTTGTGGTTGTGTACGAGATTCCAAGTTTATGTTCAAGTGTTTAACCGAGTTCCCATGGGTATGTCATTTCTGCGATGTTCCAAGTTCCTCTCCCGAGTTACCAAGTTCCTCTCCCGTTACTCTTGAGCCAACCGTGAATGAAAGTCTGTTTTAATAAGCAACAATGTTAAAGAAGACATCTCCATCAAGCGGCTTTGAGTTCAAGATAGAATTCAGCGCGGCCGCATCTATTGATATGCGCCCTCCAGTGCTAGAGCAGTTATACTTATGATTTGTTTGAAACACACATCACATAGTTAGAAGACCAGCGGGGAGAGGTTTGTAATATTTTAATTGAATTTACTGCCAGGTCTACACACTGCGGGGAGACGGGAGATGAAATCTTTGAATGTGGACGGATGTCTCCGCACCTGCTCGTTCTAAGCTGAATATATACGACTGCTTTGGTGTCACCTCCTGCACCCACACACAACAGACTGACTTCATTCATTTTCACCACCAACTTCCATCCGGCACTCAAATACATTGGACCATTTCCGACACTTCCCTACCATTCCTTGACCTCACCATCTCTATTGCAGGTGATACGCTCCTGACCGACATCCACTACAAACCTACTGACTCCCACAGCTACTGGACTACTCTTCCTCCCACCCTGCTCCCTGTAAGGACTCCATCCCCTATTCCCAATTCCTCCGTCTACGCCGCATCTGCTCCCAGGATGAGGTGTTCCACACCAGGTCATCACAAATGGCCTCATTCTTCAGAGGGGATTCCCCTCCCCCACTATTGATGAGGCTCGCACCAGGGTCTCCTCCATACCCCGCAACACTGCCCTCGCTCCCCATTCCCCCACTCGCAAACAGGGCAGAGTCCCCCTGGTCCTCACCTTTCACCCCACCAGCCGGCAAATACAACATATAGTCCTCCGCCAGTTTCGCCACCTCCAACGTGACCCCTCCCACCCGCCACATCTTCCCATCTCCCCCCTGTCTGCCTTCCGCAAAGACCGCTCCCTCCGCAACTCCCTTGTCCATTCTTCCCTCCCCTCCCACTCTACCCCTTCCCCGGGCACTTTCCCTTGCAACCGCAAGAAATGCAACACTTGTCCCTTCACCTCCCCCCTCCACTCCTTTCAGGGACCCAAGCAGTCCTTCCAGGTCCGACAGAGGTTCACCTGCACCTCCTCCAACCTCATCTACTGCATCCGCTGCTCCAGATGCCATGATCTATAATCGGTGAGACCAAGCGGCGGCTTGCGATCGCTTCGCCGAACACCTCCGCTCGGTCCGCAATAACCAACCCGACCTCGCCGGTGGCTCAGCACTTCAACTCCCCCTCCCATTCCACATCCGACCTCTCGGTCCTGGGCCTCCTCCACGGCCAGAGTGAGCAACACCGCAAGCTGGAGGAACAGCACCTCATATTCCGCTTGGGGAGTCTGCATCCTTTGGGCTTGAATATTGAATTTTCTCAATTCTGTTAACCCTTGCTGTCTCCTCCCCCCCCACCCCACCACCCTCTCCTTCAGCCCTCGGGCCCTTGCATTCCCTCCATCTCCATCTCCCTCCCCCACCCCAGTCGGACCAGCTTCTCATTTTCAACACCACAAACAGCTTACAATGGCTTGTTCCCTTTATCACCGATACTTCTTTGCATATCTTTCACTCATTGTTCCTTATCTCTCCACATCACCGTCTATATCTCTCGTTTCCCTGATCCCTGACCATCTGAAGAAGGGTCTCGACCCGAAACGTCGCCTATCTCCTTCGCTCCTTAGATGCTGCTGCACCCGCTGAGTTTCTCTCCAGCTTTTTGTGTACCCTGAATATATTTTTAGTTGCCTTTCAAGCCGGCTACGGTTTTATTCCTTGTTTTTGTTTATTCGCACACTTTTCGTGTGTGAGGGTGTGAGAAGTCCATGCCGGGTGCCGGCCGGCTGGCCGCAGCCGCTGTTCTTTCACATCAGTTGCACATCAGATTGTTGGGAGACGGAGCTGCTTTGGTGCCCAGGCGTGAGCTGAGGTTTGGGGGGGTGGGGGGGTGGGGTGCGCGGGCGTCAATAATCGGTCTGGGGTGACAAGGCTCCTGGGTTAGGCTGGGATCATTCTCTGCGGGATGATCTTAGTGCGGGAGACAAGTGTAGGAGAGGTGTACTGACTGTGTGGGCAGACACTTTGGTAGTGATTGCCCACCAGTCTCAAAAGTCGCTGTGTCTCCCTGGGATAGCAGGGGGCGATTAAACAGCACAATACCCCCCCCCCCCCCCCCTTCCACGCCAACACGAAGGGCAACGATCCCAAGGCTTTAGCGTCAGAAACAGCGGGCAGGCGACAATCACCCGCCATAACGCTTCTGGTCTGCAGTGTGCAATAGTCATCAAAGTACACTGCATTTTTAGAAAGGAAAAATACAATATATGTCAATCCCACTGGATAGGCCTTGGTCATGGTGCTGTACAACACGGAAACAGGTCCTTCGGCCCAGCTTGGCCGTGCCGTCCAATTTGGTGTCTTGGGGTAGTCCTATTTGCCTGCATGTGGCCCAGAGCCCTCTAAACCCTTCCCATCCATTTATCTGTCGTTAATAACCTCAAGAAAATCCCTGCTTCAGTTTCCTGGGTCCAACTCAGAGAGAAGTCTCCCCCCCTTTCCAGGGTTAATCGCTCCACTGTTTATAATGCTCTCTGCATTATGAAGTCCTCGACAGTGAACCCCATGAGCAATCACTACCAAAGTGTCTGCTCATACAGTCAGTACACTTGTCTCCCCTACTAAGTCCCCAATCCTCCCCCCCCCCCCCCCCCCCCCCCCCCCCCCCCCACTCCCCGCTCCAACTCCGGTCCGGTCCCGACCTCCTGGGAAACTGAAGGGAGCGACAATCAACTGCCACGGATACAAATAATGTCATACACAAGAAAGGGTAGATGCTGGTTGACAAAAAGTGAACACATGGTGCTGGAGAAATTTGGAAACGTCATCCCGTCACCCATTCCTTCTCTCCAGAGATGCTGCCTGCCCGCTGAGTTAAAGAGTGCCCATGGTAGACTCACAAGTCACTAAGGTAAATGCACGGGCATTAAATGTTTCCATTTTTAACTTGAACAGTAAATTTGACTCGTGGAAAAGCTCAAATATGTTTGAATTTTTTCACGAGCTAACAAGTTTCACGGGTACCTGCCGTTAGCGCCATGAGTCGCTAAGTTGCGCGCGCGAGTTCCGACGTTCCCGCTACGTTAATTGTACGTGATTACCGCGAGTGAAAACTCGGGGTCACTCGTCGGTCGACTCGCACCGTGAGACAGGGGTTTTAGTGAGGAGCTGGTGGGGAAAATAAAAATATTTTTTACACAAAGAATGGTGGACATCTGAAACTCAGTGCCTGATAAGATGAAACGGAACACTGCATCACTAATATAATATCGACGGACGAGTAATTGAGGCTTCATCATTTACAAGGTTACAGAACAATTATATAACATGACTCAATGAGGACATCTTTTTCCAATGTAGTGCACTGCATTTGCTACTCGCAGTGTGGTGGCCTCTTCACTGAAGTAACCAAATGTAGATGGAGTTACCTCATTGTGGGGCACCTGCCTTGACACTGAGCTACCTGTTGATGCCATTTTAATTCTCCATTACATTCCAACCTGTCTGTGATTTTCTGCACTGACATAGAGAGGGATCACCTGGTCTTCCATCTGGGCTCCTTACAACCCCTCCCCCCCCCCCACCTCGTTCTGGCCATATCCTATCCATTTACATATCATCTCCCCTCTCCTATCCTTATCTGACACCTTTTTGTCTTCTTTTCACCTCTACCCTTTGTCACTTGCTTCACTCATCTGCTAGTCAAACAATACCTATCACTTGCAAGGTTTGCTCTGCACCCACTTCCCTTTTCCAGCTCTCCGCCCACAACTCCATCAGTCTGGAAACATTGCCCATCCGTTCCCTCCTCAGATGCTGCCTGACCAATGAAACTCCTCCAGCACCTTGTGATTTGTTCAGGACTCCAGCATCTTCAGTCGCTTGTGTCTACAAATAATACTTCAATGTAATTAGATATTTTTCAGTGGTTAGGGTGTGAAGAATGTTTAATTATTATTCCAGTTTGAAATCTTAAAAGTAATCAAAATCTTTATAAGTGAGCTCAACATATTCAAAAGTCAGTTAAACAAGATTTATGGAGATAAATGCCAATCTGGTCATCTGTAATACTGCACATTGTAAAAAATTTGGGAACTGCATCTCATTAAAATAAACATGTTCAAGCTCTTAAGTGTCAATTTATACTGCTGAATTTCTGTCAATTATGTAAATTCCTTTGCATACAAGATGGGATTATTTCATTTGCTGACAGACAACCATTCCAGCATTTACAGGATGAATGATCATGCATCAAAGAGGTATTGAATCACCTTGTAAATAATTAAAATATAACTTTAAAAGAAGATTTTATGCCATTATGTAACTATGGTTATCCTTCAGTCTGCTTTTTCATCTGCCAAAACCATAACCATATCCTCAGGCTCTCGTACAATTTGGATTAATTTATCAACATGATGCCTTAAATAATTGCTAAAGTAACTGATGAGTTACTCCAGCAGTTTGGAGTATGTCTTTATGTCTTTTTTTTCCCTAAGTGACCTAGTTAAAATCTGAAAACATTGCCCAATAATGTGTAGGTAGGAACTGCAGATGCCGGTTTAAACCGAAGATAGACACAAAATGCAGGAGTAACTCAGCGGGTCCAACAGCATCTCTGGAGAAAAGGAATAGGTGACGTTTCAGGTCGAGACCCTTCTTCAGACCAATAATGTATCACCTGGCAAAGGAAGCACTTTAGTCTGGAAAATGCAACAGCGATGCATATTTTTTATCAAATTATGATCAGAAATAAACAATTATTGCAACCTCCAGTCATACAGCATGGAAACAGGCCCTTCGGCCCAACTAGCCCAAGTCAACCAAGATGCCCCATCTCCACTAGTCCCACATACTTGCATTTGGTGAATATTCCTTTAAACATTTCCTGTAACGATTACAGAAAACAGCATTCTATTAACGTCACGGATTGACTGCCATGGCACAGATGCCTGCAAAATTCATTCAAGATGCCTTTCCTTCATCTTTAGCCAGACATTTCCCCAATGATAGCTGAGCTCAGTTTCTGATCAGAAAAGTGCCAGCACACAAACATATTCTGCATAAGGTCATAGTGTGTAGCGATAGTAGAATTAGGCCATCCCACCCATCAAATCTACTCTGCCATTCAATGATGGCTGATCTATCTCTCCCTCCTAACACCATTCTCCTGCTATCTCCCCATGACCTCTGACACCTGTATTAAACAAAAATCTATCTCTACCTTAATAATATTCACCGACGGCCTCCACAACCTTCTATGGCAAAGAATTCCACAGATTCCCATTAAGTTCCCATTAAAGATGGCGCCTGCCTCTGGTGCCATTTTGCCAGCGGCTCAACAGAAGAGAATTATTTATAGCTTCACTCACCTCACCTGGATCAGAGAAATGGCAGAAATCAGCGCTGTAATGAACAAGCTGTTAGTGTACTTGAAGGCACCAGCGATATCGCAATCTCCCGCAGCAGTGGGAGCTCCCGACTGTAAAGCGATCCCTCGATCGCTGGAGAACACCCGACCCGACTGAGGAGCACAGGTACAATAGCTGGAATCACCAGGAAGACTTCCAGAGCCGAGGGGCAGGATCTCCCAGGAGCAACGGAGCTGGAGTTGCAGTCTGCAAGGGAATCCCTGTTCCAGCGCAGGTTCGCAGAAACAGCAGGTACAGTAAGCACAGTACCTGGAAACTACAGGGAGGCCTCCATTGTGTCCGGAAACGTGGCAGACAGGCAGGACTTCAGGTCAGACTGAAGCGCAAGGGACTTGGACCCCCTCTGCCTACCATTCTACTGGCCTATGTACAGTCCCTTGAAAATAAAGTAGAGGACTTAAGGGTAAGGCTGCTTTATCAAAAGGAGCTGAGGTTATGCTCTGTGTTCTGTTTCACAGAGACATGGCTCAGCCCCAGCTCCCCAGACTCAGCGGTCCATCGCATGGACCGTACACTGGCATCTGGGAAAGGGAGAGGAGGGGGTGTCTGGCTCATGGTCAACTCTGCATGGTGCTCAGATGTGGCAGTCCTATCTAACTCCTGCTCTCCACACCTGGAACACCTGGCTGCAAAGTGCCATCCCTTTTACCTACCGAGGGAATTCACCTCCATCATCCTGACCGTGGTCTTCATCCCACTACTGGCTGATATCCATCTGGCACTGGGGAAGCTGCACGCCTTGGTCAACAAGCACCAGACGACTTACCCCGAGGCATTTACCACCATAGCCGGGGACTTCAACAAAGCTAAGCTGAAGAAATCGCTCCCTAACTTCCACCAACATGTCTCCTGCAGCACCAGAGGATTAAACACCCTTGACCACTGCTACACCACCATCAAAGATGCCTATCGCTCTATCCCTCGCCCTCACTTTGGTAAATCCGATCATATTGCGGTGCTGCTTCTTCCTGCCTACAGGCAGCAATTGAAGAGCGCACCCCCAGAGGTGAGGACAGTACAGAGCTGGCCGGGGGGGGGGGGGGGGGGGGGGGGGGCAGAGGAACAATTCCAGGACTGCTTGGAGTCTGTAGACTGGGCAATGTTCAAGGACTCGGCAACGGACCTGAATGAATACGCCACAGTCATTACAGATTTCATAAAGAAATGTGTGGAAGACTTCATCCCAACAAAAACCTTCCAAGTGTTTCCTAACCAGAAGCCTTGGATGAACCATGAGATCCGCACTCTTCTGAAGTCCAGATCCCGGGCATTCAGGTCTGGAGATACAGAGTTCTACAAGAAGTCATGATACGACCTTCGTAAGGCCATCAAAAAGGCCAAAAGGGAGTTCTGCTCCAAGCTGGAGGATGATTGTTCGGCAACATGACTGTGGCAGGGCCTGAATGCCATCACCTCCTACAAGGCAAAATCAGGAGGCAGCTCAATTGTCAGCGAAACATCACTCCCTGACGAGCTCAATGCGTTTTATGCACGCTTTGACAGGGAGAACACTGATGTGCCTTCTCGAGCCCCCATTCGCCGTGATGGTATTTCAGTCACAGTCACAGAGGCCAACATCAGAAGATCCTTCAGGAGGGTGAACCCTCGGAAAGAGCCTGTACCTGATGGCATACCTGGTCGTGTTCTAAAAACCTGTGCGGGCCAACTGGCTGGAGTTTTTATGGACATTTTAAACCTCTCACCTGAGGTCTGAGGTTCCCACCTGCTTCAAAAGGGCATCAATAATACCTGTGCCCAAGAAGAGCAAGGTGACGTACCTCAATGACTATCGACCAGTGGCACTAATGTCTGTGGTGATGAAGTGCTTTGAGTGGTTGATTTTAGCGCACATCAACTCCTATCTCAACAAGAACCTCGATCCACTGAAGTGTTAACGAAGAAACTGCAGATGCTGGAGAATCGAGGGTTACACAAAAAGCTGGAGAAACTCAGCGGGTGCAGCAGCATCTAAGGAGCGAAGGAGATAGGCGATGTTTCGGGTCAAGACCCTTCTTCAGACTATCTCCTTCGCTCCTTAGATGCTGCTGCACCCGCTGAGTTTCTCCAGCTTTTTATGTAACCCTCGATCCACTGAAGTTCGCTTACCGCCACAACAGATCAACATCATCCCCTCCAAGCTGGTTATTAAGCTCTCAGGTCTGGGTCTCTGCGTATCCCTCTGCAATTGGATCCTCAACTTCCTCATCCACAGACCACAGTCTGTCCATATTGGTGGAAATGTGTCATTCTCGACAACAATCAGCACAGGAGCACCTCAAGGCTGTGTGCTCAGCCCCCTGCTGTACTCACTCTATACTCATGACTGCGTAGCCGGACATAATGTGAACTCCATCATCAATTTCGCCGACGACACCACTGTTGTGGGACGAATCACTGATGGTGACGAGTCAGAGTATAGAAGTGAGATCGACCAATTGACCAAATGGTAACAGCACAATAACCTGGGCTCTCAACACCAGCAAAACCAAGGAACTGATTGTGGACTTTGGAAGGGGTAGGATAGGGACCCACAATTCCGTTTATATCAACAGGATGATGGTGGAAAGGGTCAAGAGCTTCAATTTCCTGGGCGTGCATATATCCGAAGATCTTTCCTGGCCCCAGCACACTGATGCAATTATAAAGAAAGCACATCAGCGCCTCTACTTCCTGAATAGATTACGGAGAGTCGGTATGTTAAAGAGGACTCTCCGAACCTCTACAGGTGCACAGTAGAGAGCATGCTGACTGGTTGCATCGTGGCTTGGTTCGGCAACTGGAGCGCCCTGGAGCGGAAAAGAATGCAGAAAGTTGTGACCACTGCGAGCAGTCTATCATCGGCTCTGACCTCCCCACCATCGAAGGGATCTATCACAGTCACAGCCTCAAAAAGGCTGCCAATATCATCAAGGACCCACACTACCCTGGCCACACACTCATCTCTCCGCTGCCATCAGGTAGAAGGTACAGGAGCCTGAAATCTGGTACATCCAGGTTCAGGAACAGCTTCTTCCCACAGCCATCAGGCTATTAAACTTGCCATCAAACAAACTCTGAACTATATCAGCCCATTGCACTTTATCTGTTTATTTATGTGTGTACATATATGGTCTATGCTATATCGACACACTGAACTGTTCTGTATTTATGCTTACAATATTCTGTTGTTCAATATCAATACCAATATACATATCAAAATGTTTTTTCAAAAAACTTGACTGGTATATTACAAATTTCACATGGGACTATAAATCACATAGAATAAAAAAAAAACATTTATGTAAAACCAAAGAATTTGGTAAACTTACACTTCCCAACTTTATGTATTATCATTGGGCAGTGAACATTAAAAATATAATGTACTGGCTGGACAGCTCAACATTACAGGCAGAATGGACAATAATGGATAGAGAGGATTGCACTCCTTTTAACATAGGAGTGACCCTTCTCTCCCCAATAAAATTGAAAAATACAATATAAGAGAAATCCGATGATCCACAGCACAATACGAATCTGGAGACAACTAAAATCCACTCTTAAATTAAGAAACCTTTCGCTTCTTTCACCGATAGTTAATAATCCATCGTTTAAGCCATCAACTATTGACAGAACGTTTACTAACTGGGAACGATTAGGAATTAAGACTTGGGAAGATATGTATGAAATGGGAACATTTTTAACACTCAGGGAGAGTGGGGGAACCACCCTGTGGCAGGTCGCAGATGCTGAGTCATTCCCGCATTTTCTGGCTCTTGAGGCTCGATCCCACCAGTGGTTTTCATCGTTAATACAGGCCCTTTTGGTCAAAGCACATCAGCCTGCCATGACCTGGGCTCCAGGCTCAGCTCTCTCTTTGTCAGTTGAAATGAGCTCTAATAAGTGAGCAGCTAGTTGGAAGAGCTCTAATAAGTGAGCAGCTCAGGAGATTTAAAAAACAGGTGTCTGTGTCTGGGAGTATCTGTTCCAAGTGTTGTATAATAGGAAGGCAGGAACCAGCAGAGCGGCTGTTTAGGAAGATGATGTTTGTTGAGATAAAGTGCTGTGTTTGGGGACAAGTGATGAGGTTTTGAGAGGCAGCAGCTTGGTGCTGTTTGTCATCTATTTCAACCTACTGCTGTTTGTGATCTATCACAATGATTTGGATGAGAATGGACAAAGAGCTAGCAGTAAGTTTATTGATGGCAGTAAAATCAGCTTGTATCATGAACAATGAAGATGGTTATCAAGAATTACTGTGGCATTTTGATCAGCTGGACAAGTGGGCCGAGGAATGAAAAATGGAGCTTAATGCAAGTAGGTGTGAGGTCTTGCATTTTGCGAAGTCAAACCAGGACTATAACAGCTTTGGGGAGTCATAGAGTGATACAGTGTGGAAACAGGCCCTTCGGCCCAACTTGCCTAAACCAGCCAACATGTCCCGGCTATACTAATCTCACCTGCCTGCATTTGTTCCATATCCCTCCATACCTGTCCTATCCATGTACCTGTCCAACTGTTTCTTAAACGTTGGGATAGTCCCAGGCTCCTCTGGCAGCTTGTTCCATACACCCA